>JAAAKM020073195.1:45701284-45717025 GCA_010016025.2 Alatinidae sp. Z8VKAUB7J3 | reverse complement strand
GGTTTCCCCCCCTCCGAAAAAAGATACCCCCCTTTGAGGTACTAAAATTTCTATGTACCCCCCCCCCCCCGACTCCCTGGAAAAAGGATATTGTTTCTATCCATCGGTATAAAAGAGTACACAATAAATAGACAGTCATTTAAGAGTCCTAACTTGCCCGCCTCCTGAATACGCTGAAGAAATAAAAAAGAAGCAATTGCATCAAGCAGAAGTCAATGACAGTTTCCCTCCAGCACATCACCTATTGTGAAAAACAGAAAATATCTTAGGGCCGTCCTGGAAACTACACCGATCATAAAGCGTTTGTGCATGAGCAACAAGCATTGATAACGGTTCAGTTAGGAACTTCACTAAAAAGAACATTCCCATTATCATATTCTTTAGTTATATGTCAAAATGTTTGAACAAGAGTCAAAAAAGTCATCGTTTTCTCGGCAAGTACGTTTCCATGTTACGGAGCGACAGAGATTATACGGATGCTCGAAAGGTTTGAAGTTCATAAAAAGTTACGCGGGGAGCGCTTTAAGACTCACGTTATTTGTGTAGACAACACACGGGTCGACATAAGGGCCTGTCAACGGTCATGTCTGGTGTATTTCAATGATGCAGGCTCGAAATATCTGCACCAAAGTAAAATGACCAGTTAATACAAAAACTGTATTTGCCAAAAATATCGCATGTACGAGGAAAATCTTTTATTTGATGGTTGCGCATTTTTGACGTGAACCATAAATAATAATACGTTTCTCGAAATTGGCTTCTTTTTTGCTTACTTTTCTTGACATTCATTTACGTTTACAAGCTTGTGGTGGTCGGCATGTGTCTATCAAATGCTCTCGGAGGCAGTAAATTCTATACACATTTGCACCAACTGTTTTCAAGCTTAATATTTGAGATATATTAAAATATATTAAAATATATTTTAGAGTATTTTAAACCCAGCTTCAACCACCCTTGGAGGGTGGTATCCACGTGTACAACTACTGCAGTTTAAAACAGAGGGAGCTTAGGAAGAAATACGATCCCGTGTAATACCTAAAAGTCCTTGGTTTCCATCTAAATAAGTTGAATCAATCGTCAAGAAATTCAACACTTACCCTTCGCTTGTCCTCTGATAGTTGCATAATCCTTGTATGTGGTGCAGGAATCCCTGCCTTGCCTCGACCACTGTTTTGTTTACTTGCTTTAAATTTATGCCTCCTTGACCCTTGGCGGCTTGCCTCCTTAAATTCTTGTCGACTTTTACTCTACAGTAGTAATTGTAACAAACATTGATTACATCATTACAAGTTTACGCCTGCCTCTCCCCATGGAGACATGGTGAAAGAAAAAGAGGTGTTGAAATGGTTTCAGTTGATTAAGGCTTAAAGATAAGATTTTAACATAATTAAAACCTCAATCTCATTGGATCGAAAAGGGGAAAGGTCCCATTACGTAACTTCGACGCTCGAAGGTACAAACGCATTATCTGTTCCCTTTTAGGCTCAGTGATATCAAACCTCCAGCTCAAGAAACATCGCTGAATTGTTTCTCGGATGGCGGACTGCCATGGTTCTGTTCCAACTGCATTTTTTAATAGCAGTTTCTGCTTGAGTTCTTCATAACTTTGTTCGTATTTGAAAAGAATCTCGACGAAGATAAACCCGAAAGTCTAATTCGTTACACAAACAATAAATGTACTGTTGATGCAGTCTGGATTACTGGCCAGCTTTATCTTGGAATCAAATGGGCTTAAGGGAAACAAATAATGCGATAGCAAAACGTACTGTTTGGCCAGGGCTTAACCTACGGAAATATTGTAAGTTACATCAAAAGATTTGACTCAGATGGACTTGTTGAGGCCGAATTTTCTCGAGTGGTCTTTGGATTAGATTTGAATCACTTGACGATGCCTTTATTTTAGACATTACATTTGTTTTTATTCTGTACATCAGGGCACAGTTTACCTGATCTCATTGCAAGGTGGACACGTTAGGGTCTCATTCACTGCAGCTGAACTATCGTTTACAATGTTCACAAGCCTCAACCATTATGCCAATGGGAGCTGGTATCGAGTTCTGGTGCAGAGACAAAGAAACTGGGCTTATATGGCTCTTGAACGTCTAGCGGCTAGCGTGCCTTTAGAGAACCGGACAATCTTCACTGGGATCGGAATTTTACACGACGTGAGCCTGGTTATCGTCGGAAATAATAATGCAATTGGGTAAGCCTTATTATATTAAAAATATTATAGAGAAACCTAGCAGGCGTCACAGACCCCAACAAGTTTCTTGGTTAGGGTCTGCGAATCAGAGAGCAAAACGTGTGCAGGCTTAACTAGATTCTCATTAAGTGCGCACGCAGGTTATATTTATCAAGGGCGACTTATGGAGAAAATCATGCACGTACGCCATTGCACGTAAACTTGCACGTAAGACGATCAGTATATTAACATGGATCTGTTACATAAGGCAATAGTCAAATTTCAAAATATTCGTCGACCAATGGAATTAGGCGCTATAAATGATAACCATTTGGCTTCTAATTTAGCACGCCATGTCTTTTCTTTTCAGGTCGACTACTGAGCAAGCGTTCGCTGGCTGCATTCGATCGCTTCGAGTAAATCCGTTTCATGGTGTCATCTTGCAGAATTTTGCCATCTTGAATGAAGCTAGTATGCTATCCAATAGAGGAATACAGCGAGATGGGTGCCTTTCTGAGGTAAGATTGTGTTTTAAGGCATATATTTGGAGGTAGTGCCTCCGCTTTGACTTGAACACTCCGAATCAAAATCGTGGTAAGTTGCATTCAGTCCTTGCCCACAAGCTACATCTTCTGCCAATTTTCCTCAATCGCTTATAGAAGATTTATCACTTTCCTTATCTTAGTCCTCGTAATTGTGTAGGAATCGAATGTGGTAAGTGGACCGCATGTATCCGAGCTTATTGCCTCCTAAAAAGTATCTAAAGAAATACTCCGTAGTACTAAAGTTAAAGATATCCAGAATAAAAGAGTGAACATCTCACCGACAACTTAAAGATAGCACGAAACGACGGATGCAAAGTGAATTCGTTTGACCGAAGCTTTTCGATTGGCTCTTGCCAAACTCTAACGCCACCATTCAACAATAAAAAATATGCCACCACCTGGGAAAGAACCCACGAACCACAGTATCGCAGCATGTGCACTACCAGCTGAGCTAGGTGACCTCCGACGTTAACATACTGTATTTTTCTATTCGCCACATTAGTTCCCAACCCTCCACAATTATACAATACAATATTTTGAAAAGAACACTAGAGAAATAGAAAAATATGTCACCACCGGGGATCGAACCCGTGACCCACGCTTTCGTGGCTTGCGCTCTAGCAACTGAGCTAGGTGACCTCCGATGTCAACACAGAAGTTCACGTGCAATTTTCTCAAAGGTCCAGAGGAAACCCTATTGTTACTTGTAACCAACGAAAAGCTTGTTCTTTGCTTAAGACGATGATATAAATCGTTAAAATATTAAAACAATGCTGTCATGAAGTGACAAACGCTGCAGGAAAGAAAACAAAATGTGGAAGTGGCTTGTTTGCTGTGAGGCACTGTCATAGAAAGCCTCCAAAGCAGTGCGTGGTCCTTGATGTGTTAAATTGTTACTATTCAGGTTTATTTCTGACGTTACTACATCCATTAATTGCACAGAAGTTTTTGTCTCCCTTGATAAAGCTAACGCTAATGGTTTAAATTGAGGACAAGTACGCATTCGCAAAGGAGGATTCCCTTAAGGTTATCACTTTTAGCTAGCAGCTTAGGACGTTAGCAGCCTGTAGTTAGCGTTATGTGAAAATATTAGCAAGTTGCTGGGGAAAATCAAGCCTTTTACACACAGAATTTAAACTTATTGATGAAGCTGAGACTGAAGTTGAAAGATGTTCGCTTTACCGTTTTTGTCAGCCCTTAAGTCGTGTGGATAGGTAAAAGTGTCCTCTGATCTACATATTACCGATGATTTGATTTGCTCATCGAGTGGTGGCAGCTGGCAGCCTGGCAGGTTTCTTGATGTTGGAGGCTATGGTTTAGAGAGTACAAAGAATATCTTCATCCCCAAGTAATTAGATATATAGGCCAATAAGATGATGTTTATCTTTACCCCATAGCGGCAGGCAATGAACGTAGCATCAGTGCTTCGAAGCGTGCAGGTTTTCTCTGCAGTTTAATGGTATAAAACTGTTTATCGATCATAGAAAATCAATGAATACAAGTAAACAACTATCAAAGGGATTCATACAGATACAGGATAATCTTAGTCGAACATATCTATAGTTTGGCTCACTTGATTTAATCTCACTACGCTGAAAGTAATCTCAAAATTGTGCAACTGATGTATAGTCCAATGTTGGTATCCTGAGCTGCTATTCTGATAGACAGGCCTATGTTTCCCTAACGAGCCCAAAACAAGTCCTTGCGTTCCCTTGTCTGTCAAGTAATTTGCACATGGTGATGTTTTCTATCTGGTACTTCTAACTTACATAAAAGGTGGGCTAAATATAGGTCCGGCCCCACTGCTTATAAGGGGGCTAAGAGAGATTGCTAAATCAAGGTCTTCATTATAGCCCCATGCGCTAACGTATTACAATTTTTGACTGTAGCATTAATGCACAACATTACCAAGTAGCGGTGCCACTACCAATTTCGGGCCCACTGCTCATCAAGAGTCTTTGATTGAGAGACTGCCACTACCAGGGCCATAACATAAGCTTCTTGGCCTTTTGACAAGGAATGGATGTAGTATCTGTTCATATTGATGACAGATGCTCTCCATTATCCACGAGAGGCGGTCCTACTGGGTGGTTGAGTCTGCCTCATGGCTTTCATCTCCACCTGGTAGCCAAAATTGAGGGGCGTTGCCCTTGGACATGCCAGCTGCCCTTTATTTATTAGTTTGCCTGTTTGGTGGTTTTTCTTTTTATTATGGGTAGTTTCAACGTTGGGCCCACTGCTCATCAGGGATCTTTGCTCGGAGTTGTTCTGTTGCCTTTCGAATGAATAAAGTATTATTTGGAGAAATGCAATATGTTTTTTGAGTTCCAATGTCTTTCTAGCATAAACATAATTGGTTGCTAATTCATCACTACAGTCATCACTAAGGTTTTCATAATCTTTCACAAAAAAGGTATGAACCATATTCTTAATAGCTTTCAGTCATTTATCAAACATTAGTAACCAATATTAGCTTGAAAAAAGCAGCATAATCTCTGGTAAACTGCGTCCAAGTTTCATTAATTCACCACTTCATAGATCAAAGGGTATTAAAAACACATTCCGGCAATACTTGAGTGTCTCCATTTGGCTGATAACCTTGGCTAATGAACTGTTCATACCCATCCTTGTACTTTTCCATCAATTAGCAACAACATTTATTTTTTGCTAAACTTCAAGGGCATCTTCATGCTCTCCAAAACGGGCCTTGTAATATCCTCATGTTCGTCAAAGGATACGGTTTGAAAAGTGTATTTGCTACGGGTGGTTAACGTAGCCCGCTCTTGAATCTGTAATTGTGTCTTCCAAAAGCTTTCGTGTCTTTGAGACACGATCCTTAAGCTAAAAGATAGAATAAGACTCAGAGCAAATCCTAAATAATATAATAAAATGAGGAACAGAATAGCAACCCTATTCTGACAAAAGAAGGGGGGGCGTGTAGAACGACAAGATCACTCCGAAGTCTTCTTCCGTTAATTTCTCCCAAAAACCTCGTCCAATCATGATGAAATTTTGTGAATTTTACTTTTTATATATTAAGGTTCATTTTCTGTTAATTTTGTCTAACACCTACAGGCACCACACCATTAGAAATGTTAGGGAGTGTAATTGTTTTCAGACACCCTTTGACTACAGGGACAGTAGCTAACATTCTAAAAGATCCATGTTAATACTTAAAAGATAGCTGGCTTTTTAGCACTAGATATATTTACAAGTAGTTTCAATGAGTTAATTATGTTTTTGGTTATTTTAAAACTTTTATTTGATGTCATAAACGTGTGAAGGTATAATGTAATTGAGATTGTTGCCTATGTTAAATATCTTCTGAGACACCTATAAAGATTAAGAATTATCCTATCCTATTTAAAAGCGATCCTTTTGGGATGCAGGAAACAACTTTTAATGAAATAATTTCCAATTTTCAGGAGAAAAATTTGCTGCTAATTCCTTACCGTGTTTACTTTTTAAGCAACTGACAAGAGCTTGATAAACTAGAGTTGTAATAAATTAGTTTTACGTGATTTAAGGCAAAATTAGTTCCCGTTCCTGTATTATCCCATAATCGAGGACTTTCTCTTCATACTATCTTAAAAACCGGAATCGTGTTGTTTTACTGGAACGTCAAAGAAATGTACGTGTTGCTGTTGTTCCTTGTCGTATGCAAGCTAAAGAGCAGTATGCTATTAATTATGTTATTTGAGAAATTGATCGCAGTCATTTATGCGGACGTGAACGGCGACAGTATCGTCGACAAAACAATAGTCGACGTCATCAATATTGCAGAATCTAATGCTATTGATTCGAAAATTTAAATTCTTTAACTTGAATCAACATCAATAGAGTAACAGTTATTTTATTGAAAGGATTTTTAAATGCACATAAAATTCACTCTTCTCGATGTGCGCTTTGTTTTCGGTCATTTGCTGCTTTACATTTTTACTTATCGTTTACGGTTTTACATTGTTTCATGTCATTTCCTGTGTAACATTGTTACCTATCGTATACGGTGTTACATATTACTTCTTTGCACGCTCTTCCTTGTACTTCATAATGCCTGGCAGATTGCGACATTTCTCCACCACAGCGTTTAACAAAGGAACATCTTCAAATCCTTTACCCATGGAGATATCAGCCATATACATCAGAAACAGGTCCGCCCATGATACCTAAATAAATAGAAATAAACCAAAGAAAATTTGCAAATTATCCCTAAAGCAAAGGGGTTGTAAAAAGGCCGACGTAACTACATGTCCAAGTTCGCAAGCAGTGAATGATAAAA
This sequence comes from Alatinidae sp. Z8VKAUB7J3, assembly GCA_010016025.2. Taxonomy (NCBI): domain Eukaryota; kingdom Metazoa; phylum Cnidaria; class Cubozoa; order Carybdeida; family Alatinidae; species Alatinidae sp. Z8VKAUB7J3. Next base: position 45,710,019 of record JAAAKM020073195.1, on the reverse strand, counting down.
TAATGTTGGGCATTTTGTTCTTCGCCTCCTCTTAGGTAAAAGAGAGGGGTAGCTGTGGTCTGTAATAGTCTGTATTTGTCTGACATTTGGCAAGATCACAGCAAATATGCCAATAAGTATTAGGGCACTTTCACTATTACAAGTAGAGAGGTCTAATTTTTCCCCTTCTCTCGCATATTTGGGGCTCTATCCGCGGTGGTGACATATCTTCTATTTCTCTAGTCTTCTTTTCAAAACTAATATTTTGATATCTAAGAATCGTGTGATCAGTCACAATTTACATAGGAAATATGAGCTGTGTAATCCATTTTTCAGATTATAAGATCATTGACAATATCCTAAATTACATGCTGACTCATACATCCTTAACATACATCCCAATGGTAAAGGTCGTTACCTTTAGGGCTCAATCGTATTTTTTTGCAAACTATGCCGTACATATGTACTCTATCTTTTGAAAGCTATATATGATTACAAAACAGGGAACTCGAGACTTTAGGGTCCGTAGGCGTCACGAAGGTTTGTCTTAATTTGTAAATACTAACTTGGTCATAAGAATAGTATATTTTCTGACAATTGGAGTAATACGCAATTACTAATAAAATTTTACGCAATGAGCAAACCGGCTTATTACCTTTTGGACAGTGTGAACGGAGGCTTTTGTTTGATTAAATGTTGGGTTCCGATAGGTGACATGGATGGGTGGATAGACGTAAGGCAGTAGTTAATCTTGGGAAATTATTTCTTAGTGTGATTTTCTGAAGCCAAGATCGATACATGGAAGAAAGTCACTTAACGTTTCTGTCCCTTAGGCCTACGTATAAACATCAACTCGAATCGAGTAGATGGCAGACCAATAGAAGTCTACGCTCATTCAAATTTCAACTGTTAACAATGTTGATAGATTATCAAAAAAAATTGTCAACAAATTAATTGCCTAAATGATTACATAAATGATAAGCGCATTTCTTACAAAATAAGAGTTAAGGAAACAAAAGTTTAAATTAAATTTACGTAATGAAACAAATTTCACTTTAACTAAATATGACCGACGGGGATAGTTGCGAACTTCCTTTACTGGACCTCCTCCGTCAATTACAACCCTATCTGTTCTGGTTAACTTCTGGGTAACACTTGTGTTCCATCTTGATAACCCAAGCAACAGACATCCTACGGCAAGGTACACCCAGAAATTACGAAAAGTATCAGCACAAGAACTTTGGGATATTATTGCACACTGTGAAGAAAAGGATTATGGGAATTAAACATTAAAGCATGTAGGGAGACGATGAACGGTGATCTCATTATCAGTGGACATGTTAGATTCAAGTTTAGAATTTTTCCATTTAATGGATTAAGTTCCATTGCAATTGTAAAGGAAGCCATTGAAATTTCTAACATCTACCCCTGTATAACACCATTACTGACTTGTTTGTGCAGCGTCGGTAATGTAGTTAACGCACAGCCACTATTACTAGAAGATTTCGACAGAGTTTGCTAAACGTCTTTTAGCAACACTACGATGACTGGATTGGTAGAGGGAACCAAAATATTTACCAGAGGTAACTAACTTGTTTGGCCAAATACCGATCTCTCGCAAACGAGCCCTAAATTTGTGATATCCAGTTGTAGCGCAAGGCAGCGACCACCTGCACAAACTACCTCAACGATCAGGAGGTATTATTACGAAAGTTATTAAATCGTACAATGAATCAAGAATCCATGATTATTTATGAGTTATGTGTACGTGCAATGTGCGTATTACCGTGTTCCAAGTACGTCTGAAAGCAGGAAGATGCTTCTATGTTGAGACTTTGAAGCGTGCCCGTTTTTTTTACTATGGCTTAGAATGGCGCATCACGCATGTAAAATCGAATTTGGAAGTGTTAGTGTTATTAATAGAAAACGATTTTTGGAACGTGTGCCCGAATCGAACCGCACACGAAAGTACTTTCCAAGACAACCGTGATTATATTGCGATTGATTATATTATGATGCGCCTTACGAATTTGCAGTGGCGTTTGTGTGTTTAATGCCCGGAACGATCGATTATAAGAACTATTATATTGTCTATGTTACTACTGTAACAATCTATGTAAATGTTAGGAAGTGCTTTCATTAAAAATAATGAACTTTATGACAACGAACTCTTTGTTTCCATGTGACTGTGAACTTTGCAGCTTAAAAATGGATTACATGGCGCTTGGGTGTACTTGTAGCAAATCGAAGTTTTGTTGGCGTTTTTCTTTCAGAAATATGTTTTGGATTCAAGATTGGCATATATTGTAGAAATGTACGGGGAAAATGTTATTCTGAAGTTTTCATTTGCCGAAAGTTCGCTAAGACGTGGTTAATGTGTTTCCTATTTACTGGAAGCGCCATTGAGACAACTTCGAAAGAACGTACGCTTCAAATATCCAAACTTTTACCTCCTTCCCTTTGTTCGTGATTATTTCCCGCTGTGGTCCAGTGGATAGTTCACCTGCCTTCTATGCTAGAGGGTACGTGTTCGATTTCCCGAAGGGTCCATTGGTGACGACAGAAAGGGCTTCCGGTCTTCAAGTGCTCTAAGCTTCAGCAAACGTCTCATATATGTCGGCACTGCCTAGGGGAGGACAAGGCGTAAAACCCGATAGAAAAATATCGTTTCCCTTACCTCGCTTTTTGCTGTTAGTTTGTTTTTAATGCATGTTTGTTTATTCTATGTTTGTTTGCTCTATGTATATTTATGAGTAAGCCCCTCCCCGGAGATTACGGAAATGTGAACTAAAACACACTTAAGCAGGAATATCAAATGAGCCAGCTGCCCTTTATTTATTAGTTAGCCTGTTTGGTGGTTTTTCTGTTTATTTAGGGTACTTTCAATGTCGGGCCCACAGCTGATCAGGGGTCTTTGAGAGACTGCCTAAGGGGTTCCCCACCTCCCAAGAAAAAGCCACCAAACTCTCCACACTTTAATTATGTTTTGCAAACTGAGTCCAGCAAACAACGCCATAAAATTTAATATCAATACGCTTATTTTAACATACTTTGGCAGATTTATGAATTTCGGATTGCCGAAATTCAAAAATCTGGCCAAAACTTGTTCTGTGACACTGGAAGTTACAAGTCTGTCTAGTATAGGCCTAGTCAATATAATACAATAGTCGTAGCGTAACATAAACGTTATGTTATCGGGAATATCCTGTCTTTCATAAAAAAGACGAAGTTGGCCAACCCCATCGAAATTACCATTAAGCTAAGTAAACTTGACCTAATAATACTCTTTTAGAATTCCAAAGCCCTGCAGAGTAGGCTTATAATTTAGTGAAGGAAAAGTTCGAACAAAACAACGTGGCAAATTGAATGCTTGACGTCGCCATACCTTTATCAAATAACTTATATGAGGCTTGAAGAACTGAAAGCTGTTACTTGCACAATACATAATAACATCGTTTATATATTTCTTGCAAATTTAAATGGCACTGAATGATTTAACCCTCAGATTATGAAAATATGAGTCTAATCTATGAACCACGTTCTGACAGTGAAAAGGTTCATACCAAAATTATCCACTGTAAGATGTGCAAAAAAACTTGGCAAAATATATAGGAAGTTGTTTTTTACCTCTTCTGTTTAGATTTGATGCTGTGTGAGGAAATAAGCCGATATAATTGTCTCAAACATTAAGCCATCATAAGTCCACGCGGATCAGCTGTGGCCATCTTGTGTCTCTTTGACAAATAAATTTGCCGCCGAAGATTTGGTCAATACCTCAGCAAGATTCTGATTGGTTGATTTTGCAAAAGTATATTGGACATCAGAATAGAGAAAAACGTGTTTGATAAACAAATGCTCGCGCAGCTGATCCTTTGCTCATTTTCATTAAATATTTATATAGTGTAGATCTATAAACAAATCTTTTCCCATGGTTACCAAAATTTTACTTTCTGCCACTTAGAAACTCATGTTGCTTGCCTGTTCCTTCAATTATAAAGGTACTACTTCTCATTATATCTAGTAAAGTCATTTTAGCCCAAAAATAATAATCAATTTGTTTGCGTTACAAAACATGAATATTCCACGAGATAGCCAAAATAGTATGAACTAGAAATATTTTTGTCTGACACTTCTCACAGTAAAATCGTTAGAAATGATCAAAATAAGACGTGTAAAAGAGTATACCCACCTTTATTTTTGAAAGAGCCAATAAGAAATTGGACTGCCTGAATGGCTTGTGTTGTTTGGTCCAATCAGCGTCCACTACAACTAGATTAATTGAATAGACCTCATGAGAAAATGAATTCTTTTTTATCTACATAGTAAAGGTTTTTTTGCTTTTATGTAGACAGACTTTGTAGATAATATTTAATAACGGAATCATTAGTGAAATGCCATTGACCGGTTTCGTTGCACCCTCATCAGAATGAAGATCTTTCATCCTCATTCGATTACTTCAGATCATTCCAATCCGAACCGATCCATTTTGACTGTAAGTAGTGTGTAGGTCTCTTTCTTGAGACCTTAGCAACGGTAATAAAGTCTATGTAAATGAATATAGAAACAAATAGATTGTCTATAGAACGATTAATTCTAGCTGTTAGTGACCTGTCTCTTAAATTCTGACATGAAATGTTTTCATCATTTGTGTTTGAAATGGTACTTCTTAACAAGGAATATTCAAATTAGTGTCTAGGGTAGTAAACGCCTCCGCACCATTGCCTTGAAACGTCATTCCATTACTACCGTTCTGAAATCGGTAAGCAAGAGCTGATCTTAGGTTTGCCTGTGGTTTGTGGAGAATCGGACACAAAAAGTTAGGGCAGTTAGGGTTATGCATTGAAGAGAAAATATATCATTAACGATGTGGTAACTTTATAATCATGAAAGAATAAGGGTGTTATCGGTGCATTGACCATAGCTACGTAAAAAGATGGCATGCTGCACGCGACCTTTATTTTAAGAGAAAATACTATGCTCTCATCTCAAACCTTGCTTTTGCATGACACCGAAGCGACAACTAGCGCAACTTGCAGCTCATTCTTTTAATAAACCATCACTCTTTTTAAACTCGAAGCTTACCTTAAAAGTGCATGAAGTACGCTAAACGGTGTGAGTGAGGTGCACGTACTTGTTGCCCATATCTTTACGAGGTACCCTTTTAAGACCAGGTTTGTTTTTAATGCTTATTGTGTAACCCGTAGCAGCTTTATTTTGTAATTAACGACGTCCAGCAGAAGTATACCTTACTGATAGGTTAAGTAAAGCATGGTAAAGTGACATAGAGTGCGGCATGAGAGCAACTAAATATATCGGACTTCGTAAACGCTAGGACGTGAGTCTGTGCCTGTTTTTACTCCACAAAACTCACATGAGCCGCGCATATGAACTGTTAACTGGTTTCGGAGCACAATTATTGCGGACTACATGTGGTTCGAAACATAAGATCCCTGAATATTACGTTGAGTAACAGATTCATGTCGCTGAAAGCTTTGCCAGACGCTGGTCACATTAATGGCCTGGAGTAAAGTAATAAAGCTTTTTGTAAATAATTTATAGGAAAGGCAAAAACTGAAATAAAGAATATAAAATCTACCTACAAGTTTAAAAATGTAGATCATCTCTTCTCAGTACCTTTCGGTTTGGTTTGCCCAATTAATTTTTATTTCGATTCAGTTCGATTAGATTCAGACGTCCAAAACGTATGATATTGAACAAAGCTTGAATTTAAACGTGCAATAACTGAAGATAGATTTACAACTACGAACGGGCAGACCGTTGTAGCAAACAAGTTGAATTATATCTTTACTCTTTCTCAATAGATTTTACAACTTCCTCATAAAGTTTTATGATAACATTTTTAAATTCTCCGTTAGATATGCTAAAAAGGGTATTTCAAGACTATAGCTTGTTGATATTTTTGTGCAAAACTACAAAGGTAGTAAGGGGGGAAAGGAGGGTGTTCTGTAGATTGAAACTTCAGAAACCCAAACAGTTATTGTTTATTGCTCACGACTCGACGTCTTCTTTTGTCTGACGCTGTGAGAAATTGTCACATGATGGATTGTCGCGTGACGAAAATTCGTAGCACCATCAGTTGCACATATTCGATGGTAATGGGGAAGAGATTCACTAGCAGTAATAAATTCCAGTACGAAAGTGATATCGTCTCAACAGGCCTTTTTCAATAAAAATGTACTGTAACTGTGGTAACCAAACTATCAGACGATCACAAACAAAATATTGCATTCGAGACACATAGCGTCTACGAGTAAAGGTCCCTTAAACCTGGAAAAAGTCTCAGGAAAGCATAGTTATTTTTGGCCAGTGATAAAGTCATGAACTAGGTTCAAATAACAAGATTTTTATAGGAGCGACTCAGATATTTAGAGGCTGTATCTCCGTGCTTGCTCGGATATTGATCGAAAATGTGGACAAACTGTCAACATCAACAGAAAGAATGCAGCAAATGCAAAATATTGTTGAGCTCTTGATTTTCAACACATTCAGCTCTTATAAAAGTTGAGGTTGAAGTCATCCAGTTCATGTAAACAATTACACTAACCCTTATTACACAACGATAGCGAATAAACATATTGAAAGGAGTTCGAGAAACAAGGAGGGAAAGAAGGGCTATTAGAAGACAAGAGCAAAACGCAAACACAAAAACGAGAGGATTGCAATAGGTTGAAAACGCAAGTAATCACAAACGTACAATCATCGAAAAGTCAAATAAGAAAATAACGTAATGTTTCGACTAAACATCCCGTCGTTTATCAACGTTTTTCGGGAAAAAAAGAGGGGCGTTTATGTGCATGGACGTGGCGATCATCCAATCAATTCAGATTTAAAATTTTGCTACAAAATTTTGTTCATAAAGAGTTTTCTTACTGTAAGCAAGTCTTTGATTCCGAAAACTTCATTGCTGGTTTCATCATTATACAATAAATACAGTAGTTACAATATGTATCAAGGTTCGATTATTAACGGAGCGAATTGAGGTGTTTTATAGAGGACGTTTATTTAGCTTTACCCACAATAGGAGGGGTGTTCATTCAGCCGGGGAGGCATTAACTCGAAGAATTACAGTACTATTCTTGTGTTCTACAATTCAAAAAGATAGTCATCTACTAGAAACATGTTCAAACTTACGCGGACACAACTTCTTCTGGAGATACGAATTTTGCGTACGAAACGGCTTTCTTATGTCCCTTTAACACACCAAGTGCCTTCTTCGTATTTCGTAAATCGTAATAATGGACGCAGTGATCTACAAAACCAAGAAACAGTGGTCATTACAACGGCAAATGCTACAGTAACAAAACAACAGTTCAATTGCCCATTTACTTACACCAAAAGATGTAATGTAATTCGCGTCCTGTACCACGAAACTAGAACAGCACGCTTCAATCAAGTCCCTTACTAATGGGAAGTTAATACGTACGCTATTTGTCTGGTTATGACTAAAGTATCAAAGAACTTTAGAAACTTTCTACTTTTGGAATGTTCAATGCTGTCGTCATTTTAAGTTAAATGTTTCCCTCTCATAATTTTATTTGCTCATTCTATATTACTTGTTGTCGCTGTGGCGTCTCTGAAGGCAAGCTTCATCACAACGAACTTGTCACCTTTTCCATTCTATACAGTTTCCCAGTAAAGAAGGAACTTTACAGTAGAGCATCAAACTAAATTCCGATATTTATAGGGTTTGAAGGCACTACATGTCTTCTAAAAGGTCGCATTTTCATAAAGTAAATTATTTCCAATCACTTTTCTGAAGGCAACGGAATTCTTAGCGCATTTTTATGGGAAAGTTTACACTCTCCATGATACTTTGTTTCAAAGTAAAGAACGAAGTTTACAGTAAAGTACTAAACTAAATTCCGATATTGATAGTATTTAAAGGCATGACATTTCTTCGAAAAGATCTCATTTTCCTAATGTAATTTATTCCCAATAATGTTCTGAAGGCAACGGAATTCTAAGCGCATTCTTATCTTAAAATTTTACACTCTCCATGATTCTTTGTTTCCCAGTAAAGAAGGAACTTTACAGTAGAGCATCAAACTAAATTCCGATATTTATAGGGTTTGAAGGCACTACAGTTCTTCTAAAAGATCGCTTATTCCTAAAGTAAATTATTTTCAATCACTTTTCTGAAGGCAACGGAATTCTAAGCGCATTTTGATGTCAAAATATTACTCTCCATATTACTATGTTTTCAATGTAAGGAAGGGAATCTACAGTATAGCATCAAATTCAATTCCAATGTTGATCAGGTTTAAAGGCATTACAATTCTTCTAAAAGATCGCATTTTCATAAAGTAAATGGTTTCCAATCTCTTTTGTGAAGGCAACGGAATTCTTAGCGCATTTTCATTTGAAAATTTTACACTCTCCATGATACTTTGTTTCCCAGTAAAGAGGGAACTTTACAGTAGAGCATCAAACTAAATTCCGATATTTATAGGGTTTAAAGGCATTACATTTCTTCTAAAAGATCGCATTTTCATAAAGTAAATTGTTTCCAATCACTTTTCTGAAGGCAACGGAATTCTAAGCGCATTTCGATGTCAAAATATTACACTCTCCATATTACTATGTTTTCACTGTAAAGTAGGAACTTTACAGTAAAGCATCAAATTCAATTCCAATGTTGATAGGGTTTAAATGCATTTTATTTCTTCTAAAAGATCGCATTTTCATAAAGTAAATTGTTTCCAATCACTTTTCTGAAGGCAACGGAATTCTAAGCG
>JAAAKM020073195.1:45653093-45701184 GCA_010016025.2 Alatinidae sp. Z8VKAUB7J3 | reverse complement strand
CATTTCGATGTCAAAATATTACACTCTCCATATTACTATGTTTTCAATGTAAGGAAGGAAATCTACAGTATAGCATCAAATTCAATTCCAATGTTGATAGGGTTCAAAGGCATTACATTTCTTCTAAAAGATCGCCTTTTCATAAAGTAAATTATTTCCAATCACTTTTCTGAAGGCAACGGAATTCTAAGCGCATTTCGATGTGAAAATATTACACTCTCCATAACACTATGTTTTCAATGTAAAGAAGGAACTTAATAGTATAGCATCAAATTCAATTCCAATGTTGATAGGGTTTAAAGGCATTACAGTTCTTCTAAAAGATCGCATTTTCTTAAAGTAAATTATTTCCAATCTCTTTTGTGAAGGCAACGGAATTCTTAGCGCGTTTTCATTTTGTATGTATGTATGTATGTATGTATGTATTTATGTATGTATTTATGTATGTATGTATGTATGTATGTATGTATGTATATATGTATGTATGTATGTATGTATGTATGTATGTTCGTATTTATGTATGTGTGTATCCTGAAATCGAACAAATTTTATTGGCATCTATTACGAAAGAAATTGAAAACAAGTATAAGTGTGTACTGGTACAGACATTGATGAGGCTACCAAGTGCAAATGTGTTCGGCTTTTTGAAAATGCATTTACATTCCTGTTCTTTATTTTTATTTCACAGTTATTCCATTGTTGCTGAGCACCATTGTAACTGTCAATCAAGCCAACACTTCGTATTCGTTTTGGGATGCTATTCTTATATTTCGAGCCTACAGATGGGTAAGTCAACATTAAGCTTCCTTGAAATACGATCGAAAAAGCCTAAAAGATTTTTTCTGATATTAGATAACTTGAAGGTAGGATTTTTTCGATAATGAACGTACGATGCTCCTTTTAAGCCTGCCGTACAGTGTTTAGCATGTTATTGGTATCATTTATTGCACACAAACTGGAATCAAAAGCAGGTCATTTGCTCCTGTTTCTCCTCCTGTTTCTCCTCCTCCTCTTCCCGTTTCTCCTGCTCCTCTTCCTGTTTCTCCTGCTCCTGCTCCTGCTCCTCCTGCTCCTCCTCCTGCTCCTACTACTACTACTACCACCACCACCCCACTACCGCCACCACTACCACTACTTTCACGCTATTGAGACTTTTCCACCCTCTCGTCTTCCTTCTCTAATGCCGCTTTTCTTCGCCCGTTGTTGATGATGCCACTCCGAAGTCTTTTCTGCTCTTTGTCTTGTTCTCCTTTATATCCCTTAAAGCCTTATTCATTTCGAAAATCGATGTTATATTTGGTATTAAAGGCTTTGCAGCTTTACATTGAGGACACTGTCCTCGAGCTCTATTCTGGTAGAATATTAAACCTGTCCGAACTCGACTAAATACTACTAATACATGCCAGATTCTTTGCATCTCACAATTTTTGATTACATAGTCTCATTGCTGTCAGATAACAATGCTATATAATTTTTTAAGCAGTGATTTTAAATCATTAAACTTACTTATCTTGTTCTTATTATAGGTCTGGCAAGAGACTTTCCTCTGCTCTGTTGATGTCGTCATATTATTCATCATACAAAAAGCAGACATATCTTGGATATGGTGGAACTCACAGACCTATACTTTGCAACTGCTTTTCATCTCGTTAGTACGAGATAGGACCGAACAATGCCTAAAGAAGCTCTATTTTACGGTGCTTCTGACTTACAGATTTTACTTTAGTTCTAAACAGCGGCACGAATACTGGAGAACCATCCTAGTAGCCACTTGCCTTTGCTCTCCAGTCCTAATAGTTTTGTTTGCCTTTTCAGTAGCCTTTGTATGCCCATTATTGCCAGTTTTTACAATACCACTGATAATTGCCGGATTCCCACGCCCGAATCGATTCTGGCCAGACCCTACTATTTCGTCCAAGTCATCATCCTCCGATTGGATGTATTACGAATCTCTCACGCCTGATGTGGCAGCTGGACTAAGCCATTCTTTGCACTACGGTTCCTTGAAATGGCCATAAAATGTTTTAGTCTTGGATGATGACTTTGGTTTTACCTAACATGTCTAAGACTCTTAAGAACGCTTTGCGTTCATGTACTTATTTGTCAGATTTTCTTGAGTTAGAAAACAGTTTATATTTTTAAACATCTCACAGCCAAAATAAGGCCTCCAATATAAAAACTATTCGTAGGCTAAAGGAAAAGTTGTAGAAAGTTTTGCTTTCCAATTGGGCATTTTCAAGTTCGAAATTTTTGAAAGAAATATAATAAAGGTGGAATGGATGTATTCAACCTGCCATCTGGTGTTTGAAAAACTGCATGTGTCAGTAGAGAAAAGAAAATGACATTAAAAAACTTTGGAGACAAGTTTAAGTAAAAGACAAGTAACTCTAAAGCAAGAGGTCATAATGCAAAAAAGAATCAAGAAAAAACCAAGCCATTCATAGATGCTAGATTTCGTATAGAAGTCTTTCAAAAGCTGTTTATGTGGTAATGTGCGAAAATGTTTGGTTTGATATTTGTAGAGGTTTCGAATGAGTAACAATTTGTAGGAATGACTTGATTCGGTAAAATTCTTGCATATAGCGTTATAAAAATAGGGATTGCAAGCAATTCAACCACCTTGAAGATCGGGCTTGTCCAGTGAAGAAAATTTTGCTTTAACATTATCCGGTCTTTTGCAGTAATTTCCCCATGCAATGGTTTCTTTTTGTGAAGTACTCGAGGACGTTATTAAGCTGAATACGGTATAACAAGTAGGTTAAGGCCACAGTAGAAAACGAAGAAAGTAAATATTGAATAATTATATTATGTAGCAGCAGTCTAGGGGGAAAGTTAACACAAGTACAATTTTTGATTGAATAGGTAACAGAGATGGTTTGGTTAGTGCACCACAGCTCTCAGCTCCACTACTGGATCAAAACTCAGACTATCATTAGGAGAAGACCATTTTGCAGTTATTACCCCCTATCCTCTACTGCTCTGATAAAGTGACGTGCCTCTACAAATTTGTTGGAGGTGGTTATTAATGAATTTTGTGGGAACTGTGAGGTGGAATTTAAAAGCCCTATGTGACTCTGATATTGTTTTCACTCTGACTGCTGCATGTCTCCCCTGCTCTCTTCCTCCGGCTGTTGTACGTTAGGGTTTTTATGTTTTTCCCTCTGTTATTACCGCATATAAAATTATTTTCTGCATCGTCTGATGGCAACTTATAGTAGCTTGTTGTGATGGATATTAAAAACGCTGATATACGAACAAACAAGCGTTAAGAAATGCGATACTGGAGCGATAAGTGATTAAACACCAAACAGTATAACAGCCGATAAGATGTTATATCGAGGACGTTGCAAACTGTGTTCTTTACACCTGTTTATTTTCCGGTTTTCTACTGGAAAACCCATTTAAGAATAGTCAATGTTTAAAGGGAATCTGTTCTCTATTGGTCTTTACTTCGTTCAGTTTAATAAGTCCAAGATTACACCAATAAACCGTAAAACCAGTACCTGATGTAAGACTCAAATTATAATTATCGCATGTTATTTATTTCTTCTTTCTAACTTTAATTAAATTTTAAATAATTTTTTTAGCGAGTATTCAAGGCAGTGTGCATATTACCAACAAGTATACTTACGATAACAAGTGACGCAAATTTTTGTTATTACTCAAGGTATGATCTAGCAAAACATTGTTACCCAATACTCTCAAGTAAATTTCTCAAAGTTATCAATTATAAAAAAATGGATCTAGCTTGTCAATTAAACAATATCAGTCAATGATGATGGATGAAACAATTTTTTGTACAAATTTGCATGTCTGTCAAGCAGAGTGAGGTTTAACAAACTACATTTAAACTCTTCTATTTTATATCTGTCTTGCAATGATGATAGCTGCTCCTTTCCAGGAGATACTTCTAGAAATCCTCAGAATACATCATGGTTTCATCCAGCTTTCAGGTCCTCCCACAAATTCTAGGTCCCCCCATAATTTTAGGCCTCCCCATGGGTAAAATTTTTCAGGTCCTCCCATAATTTGGTACACCATAAAAATTTGAGGTCCTCTCATAAATCAGGGTGGGCCCAAATAAGCAAAAGTATCGGTTCACTTAATGAGATGAGACCAAAACTAATGCCATAGTTGCATCTGAACAATGGGCAATTAATAACAAGAATAAAACTTGGCAAATTGATAACAAATTGGTACTCAATGAAGTCTTTTCATCATCATAACATCACAAAAACGGCCAACATAGTTCACATCCAATGATGATACAGTCTACCTGTATTCAATGGATTTGCTTTCTCAAATGGATAGTCATGTTTATCTCAGCCAAGAGGTAAGAGTAATTTTCTTCATTCAAAATAGTAAAATAGGTTCAAGACATTTTGCACATCTAGCGTAGATCTGCTCATTCTCAAATGCTTTTGAGCACAAAATTGCGACCATTCGAAAACCCAAAGGATCTCAAATCAGAGACGGGTCTGGTTCGGTGCACATTTCGATATTTTGTACTTCAGCTTGCAACAAAGCAGTAAACTGCAAGGCAGTGCCTTTAAAAGTTTCTCCCTGAGACTGTCTTGGGTGGATTTAGCATTGTTCTTCCTTCTGGACTCTTGCCTGATCAAATTAAACACTATGCCCCCACTTTTTTAGGTTCCTACACATTTAAGTTGAAGCCATAACTCCAAGCTGTTTTCAGGTCAAATTAAATTTTTGACAAAGAAAAATTGGCAAAAACTGATTCAGATGTGACTGTAAAAAAAATATAATAACTGACACAACTTAATAATGCTTTTGAAGTCAGTTTCTTTTGACAAAATGTCCATAAAGCAACATTGAGAAACATTGTTGATATTCTGTTTGGTGCAGAAGGCCCCACACAACAATGAAATGTAAGTTGAAGTGGACTTCTCAACAAAACACTGTGCTTGTCGAAATTATCAACTCTTGGTGTCATGTCTCCCCAGAATTGGGTGACATTATTCAGGTTGCCAAAGAAGTTCAGGTCCCCCCACTTTTTTCCAAAATCGTAGGTCCCCCCATAAAGTAAGCAATTTCAAACAGTTAGATCCCCCAAGAATCATGGAGGGGAGACCATGTGCATAAACGTTATGCATTTAAAGTCCGTTGGACCCTTCCCAGGGTGCTGGACTGTCCGTCGGTATCACGTAGTCTCTCCCGCCATGCATCCCTGTCCTGCGCCATTTCCATGGTAAGGTTCAGAGAAAACCCAAAGTTGAAATTTGATAATAATTCTTTTTAAAACTTCATTGCCATTTATTTTTCTGTAAATTTACAGTTTTAGTATTAACGCTCACATTCTCACTGTTTTCACCCGGTATATTGAGATTAATGGAGATGGAAACAACAATAACAACGATAAAAACAACAGCAACAAGATCGAAGGTGCGATGGTGGCGATAAAGACGCAAAGTCAATAAAAAAAAGAAAAGAAAAAAAAAAGAAAATAAGGTCCTATGTTCATGATAATTTAGATTTTCTGGGCTTGTCCAATCTTTGTTTCTTCGACAGAAAAGATAATGATAATAATAATAATAATAATAATAATAGAAATGTAAATATCAAATGCCCTTGTTTTCTTTGTTGTATCATAAAAGGGTCCTTCTGTATTCTTGTAGCGTAATACAAGGGACAGTAGGTCTTGAATCCATGTGTTAAAAAATAAAAACATAATAAAACAAAAGATAAAACAAATATTGAATGAAAACGACATATTATACTATACAAGTAATTATCAAGAAAAAGAAATTAACTTTGATTTAATACCCAGACATACGCATTTCCTACCATGACTGAAAAACTCCAACTCACCTACCTTGTTACCATCAACTTTTAGAGCTAAAGTCCAACCTCTTTTGCTGCAGCCATCAATCTCCATCTTACAAAAGTGTTTCCCAAAGCCTTCCAAATTGTAAATTCCGTCTCCTTGGCCTATTGAAGGATGTTTTAGCTCCTTGCAGCTCCTTGGGTTCTATTGAGTATAAAAAATTGCCTCTTTTAATACCAAACACCTAGGAGAAATTGTCACATGATTGATTGTCGTGTTATGAAAAATAGTAGCACAATTTACAAGGACATATCGGTGCTAACAATTGTGTAGCGTAATGCTAACATATGTAATAGTACATATTGTAATCATGTTTTTTATGTAAGTTTAGCTCAGGAGTTCCCAACTTTGATAGCCGTCATAACACAGAGTTAGTAATAGGGTGACTTCCTTTGCTCATGTTAGACAGAACTCTTACTAATTAAGCGTGTAGGGTATTTTGGGATAACATGAACTTGCAGTCACCTTGATCCCCTTCATTACACTGAGTCCACTAAGCCAGTTTACAGACCGATGTCGGATAAGCTGTGTGCAATAGTGTGACTTCATCTCTCTGGCTGGACAGAAGTCTTTGTTGATAACCGTTTAGCGTGTATACTTCCCTATCACACAGCACAATAGACTTGCGTCGTGTTTGTTTCCACCACTCAGCATTTAATGCATAGTTTTAAAGACGGAATCAGTTATGGTGTAACAGTAAAAGGAGGGAGAGAGAGTTAATAAACGTTACCCTTAAACAAATTGTTCAATAGGTTTCTGACCCTCTGTGATTTAGAAACGTTGTTGCAAAAACTCGTTAATAGGTAATAAACTTCTATTACGCAAAAATGCTCGTATTGAATTTGTAAACCGTTAATTGTGTCATGAATGCCTTAATAAGGTTTTGCGAAATTGAAAGTCTTTTGCTATCTTTATGAGAACAAAAGATATGGTATATTAGACATCCGTATAGCCCGTCGGCTCATGAAAAACTAATTACCGTTACTATTGATTTAATTTTCCAAGACATGTTTCGGATATCCTCTATCCATCTTCAGTTGAAACTAATTTACAAGACAATTATACACAAATTTATTTACGTTTGAACTATTGACACATGTTGCTCTATTTAAAGCAAAAACAATAAAACTAGACAAAGTGGTAATAACAAGTTAAAACAGAAACTAAGTTTGAAAAGGGTTTTACAATTGTTAAACAAAACACGGCAAATAAACAATACTCGACAAATGGACGTTAAGTGGTACTAAACACTTAAACTAATGTTGCTATGTGTGACTTGGGTGTTAAGGTCTGGTCTTTCCCAATTTAAGAAATTTAGATGTTACAGAGTATTTCTGTAGAATGTCGCGGATTCAAGATCGAGCACAGTTATGGTATAACTCATAGACAATAGAACACAGACTTCTCGTGAGATTGTCTTTCAAAACATTCTGTTTCAAAATCACCTATTTTTAGTAAGTGAAGTGTGTGGTAAAAGGAAGAGAATTTCAAATACCACGAAGGGTAAGTAAAATATTCAGAAATACTTAATTCATATCAAAGACGTTGTTATGAGAGAATTTGTGGCTGGTAATTACGAGCTCAAGAAAACTTTGCTGAATTCAAACAAATAAAACTGAAACAGAATTATAAATCAGATTCCTTATTATTGTCAAGAAACAAAGCCTTCCAACAATAACAGTACTTTTTATTGATAATTGAAAAATTTTGAGGTAAATCTGAAGGGCCTCATAACGTTTAAAACTCCGATAAGGATAGAGCGTGAACGGAGAAACTAATTAATTTCCGGTAACTAGAGTTTATTATGCAAACTATATATACGATCATTGTAAGAGTTTTCTAACTTCTCCCACTAGTAATAATCTCTGCCTCTCAGGTCCCCTCTCTCTCTCCTTCAGATTGTTATCGTAATGTTTAAATCATCTCATGCGTATGCCCTATTCCTAATCACTGATATGTTTGTCTTCTTAAACTACTCTGGGGAATGTCGTGACCGTTCACTAAATGGTTTAGTTGATGCCTCGTCGTTTTAGTGATAGTCAATCTGCTGCCCATGGTATTTTTTCAAGGCCGGTATTGTAAATGGACCTCCGTTAAATCGCGATCAACTTTTATAGAAAGAAATACATTACAAGGAAGAATAGCGTTAATTTGGATAGACTATTTAAAACAAGAACACCCTTTAAATAACAGTGATTGAATTGCTCTGAAAGTTTGAGAGAAGCCCTCAGAGACCTCAAAGCAGCCTACGAACTAGAAAAAATTGCAGAGATGGAAGAGGCAAATGTTCAATGCAAAGTTACACTAGCGTGAGATATAGTTAATGAAATGACTGGAAAGCAAGCATGGCAGAATAACAAGGCACCTGTAACAAATTCAACAGAGCGCATCAGACAATGGTAAGATCACTTCCAGAACTTACTCGGTCAAACACTGCCTACAGAAACCGAGCATGAAAAGCCTATTACTCAGACCATCTCGCACCTACCGCCTATTAATACTAAAAATTTCAATCTGTTGGAATTAACGAGATCAATTAAAACAATGTCTAACAAAAAGGCGTGTGATATCGACCATATCCTTGCTGAAGCTAAACTAGCGTATACAACTAAAATCATTACCAACAGCTTCGTTGAAGTCGAAGTGAAAGTGTGTCTTGAGGATTTACAACATCGAGTATTTATATATGTGGAATAAAATAGAATTATATCGTGGCTAAGAATAGATTGAGTGAGGAAATTCCTATCGTGCAATCATTACATCATATTGCATTGGATGATGCAAATTCACGACACTTGTTCCACAGGCTATTTCCCAAAACAAAGACTGACGTTATGGGTTCCCTTGCAATCTTGTAGTTTTTCATTTGTCGTCAGTGTGTTCGTCATGATGAAATATCGATAAACTCAAAGGCCTGGCAATCTAATGAGTACTTGCCAAGTCATCTCTCTGATTCTGAGATTCTTACTTCTCTGATAACTATCAATGACCAAAAATTATTCCAGGCTTGCCTGCACTGAACATCAACATGTCACAAACATTGTCCTGTTGTGCCTTGCTTTGTGATGCTCGATCACCAAGAAGAAAAAAATACAACAATAGGTGCGTGCCACACGTTTTGGGCACGCACTTCATCTTTTAAGCGTTTAAACCACTCAACTATAAGTAAAAAGTCTGGAAGGATAATTCTATTGTTCTCCGGTATTGAATGCGTAACCAAATATGGCGCACTATGGAGGCCGCCATTGCACGTAAGTACGTGCAGAATTAACAGGAGACACTATGAAAAATCGACTCACACATTAAAGGATTTTAGCAAAGTTAAAGGAGCAAATAGATCACATTTGTATTTTTCAGTTAAAGTTAGTTATTCGCTTAACGTGTTGAAGGTAAACAAAAATAATTTCAGAGAGTTTAAGAGTAATTTTTTTGAGTTGAGCCGGAGCAGAGGTGCTGAAGGATTTGATGCAATGAAGCCAAAGTGAACACGATTTGTCATTACCGAGTGAATACTATAAATCGAAAAACAGAATACAGTCGTTTTTATGAATTGCGGGCGTATATTTTTACGTGCTAAGGTTTACATTAGGAAAAGTTCTGACCAGAGCCCTTAGCCAGGGTTAGATTTTGGGAGGAGGGGTGGCTATAAGACTTGACACTACTCTTTCTTAAGAAAAGCTTGCATTTTAACCTTGAGATACCCATAACATTAAAAATGGTATAAAAAGGGGAAGGTGTAAATTTTAGGAATTTAGCTCTAACTATTCCTCAATGGCTACTGGCCTGTTCTGATCAAAGATTATTAAGGCCGAATTTGTCTGTTCTGACTTATATACAAAATTTTAAACGCAGTCAAAAATCAAGTGCCTCGAGCAGAAAATATGCATAATAAATTAATGGCTCGCAAAGTGCTTAGCAAAATTCATCCTCTAGAGTTCCCTGATATTTGATAAAGGGTGGGGTGTCGCAACTAGGGGTGGGGGCAATTATTCGAAAACTTACTGTACCTTGGTAAACAAATTTTCTGCGGCATATAGTAACATTTACAGACCGACACAAATACCTTGATGGAAGATCTAAACGTTTCTCAAGTCAAACCCTGGAGGAGATAATTCAAGCAGGCACCGGTACTCAGAAGCAGAATTCGTCTCGACTAGCATTTTGGTTGAGGTGGTTGGAGATGGAAGGCAACTTAGGTACACGATGCTGGTTTGATTGGTTAAGGATAGAAAATTACACCACCGATAAAACCAGCTAAATCATACTGTAGTCATACATAAAATTACTTCAAGTTGCAGAACGACCAGAAAGGGGGCGCGGTGTACCCAAGAGTATAGAAGATTTAACCGAGCTGGTAAATAAAACAAGAAGTATCTATCATCCAACTCGACGAGTAATTCACAAGCGGGCGGACGATACCGCCCATTTGAGGGCACTGGAATAATTTAAGGTGCGTTGTAAAAAGTCAGGCGATACTGGTCAGGTTATAGACAAAGGTTAAATTTATGATTGTCTTGAAATGTTCCGATGTTAACAAAGATGTAATCTTTTAGAAGTATTAAAGAATTTTTTAGAAGTTTTTTTAGTCTTTTCTCTCAGTATGAAAGCAGAAACTAACAAATCCTAAACAAGGCGTCTTTATCAAAGCAGTGAATGGTACGAAGGACAAAATTTGAAACTTAAAGTAGAACGTGGAGCTACTTGCAAACTAACAAAAGTAGTGCTCATGTGGCTATTGTCTTATTTTAGATATAAGATTTACAATCCCTCAGTCCCTAAGTCCCTCAGTCTCTAAGATCACCCGCTACTTATTACACAGTGAAAGGAGTCCTCAGTTTTGTATTTTTATCCATTTCACCAATATCTTGTATTTCCGTTTACAAACTTACAGGTACGTGTCCCTAATATTCATTGTCATTTGTGTTTCTACTTTATAATAGGAGACCGATTTCAACAGGCTAGTATAATGCCACTAACATACTACTAACGCTAATAATACTAATAACACTACTAACGAATTCTGAAGATGACGTTTGTATATCCAAGACGTAAATAATTTCCTAGGCTTTTAAATAGACCACTGAATCAGCCATATCCAAATCAGGCAAGGTTCTAAGTAATGGGTTTTACAAATCCCCTGATCATGATATACTATCCAGTTTTACAGCTTTGTTTAACATATTGAGAGCAACTAATATGACTCAGAGCCTGCTGCATTACACGAACAACAGGGGATCAATTCAATCAGTTATTGAGATCACAGTTTTTTGATAATACGAGGCCTCACACGCCTTTGTCGTTCGGATCATAAGCTTAAGCTTTTTTTATCTGATTATTAAAAGCAAGTAGAGTAACATTTGTAGATTTAGGTTCATCCAAGCTGTTATATGGGAGATTATTACAAGTATTTATTGACTTGATGCATAGCCAAACTACCTTTTACAATCTCACAATTTTTTACATGAGTAGGGCTACATACTGATCTGATGAGAAATTACGAAGTAAAACTTTATCTTCGAAAACACAAATAGTTTAACCTAAAACAAACAAAGTAGCTCGTGTGGTTTTCTAACGATGCAACAAAAAATATGCATAAAATAAATTAAATAATGTAATTAAGACGGGGAGGAGCTTGTATTAAAAGTATTATGCAGGTGTTATTTTAAATGATTAGTACAACTATCTATCTTCTTATGTGAAGTGATATAAATCAACTTACTGTTGTGAGAAAATAGCATCTGCTTAATGTAGCACATGTTCTCTTATCTGCTTAAGAATGAGAAATATTTTTTTAAGTTGCACAAAATAAAAATAATTAGCGGGAGGACCCAAGAGTAAGAAAACTGCCTCAATAGAGACATATTATGAGAGGCTAATGAGACTGTATGATTGCAACAAATAAAACGAACTGTTTCTCAATTTTTTACACAATGTTTCAGGTGATACAATACCAGACAAATTAAATTCCATGTACAATACAGATGATGATGCCCGACTAGTCAGTGATAAGTCTCAAGGAAAACAGTGAAACACTCAGTTTTAACCTTGGGCTACCCAATCAGGGCTTTAAAATGTTCCTTACAATCCAGATAATTATACAGTTGCGAATGTATGAGGCAAAACAATTATCCTTTGAGTCACTAACTAGCAGGGTACTTTCCTTCTTTGATAAGTCGTTTTTTCTCCTCTTGAATTCGGTTAAATCTTTCTCTCTGTATGAGACAATGAAATGGGACAGATAAAATGTTACAACAGCTTACAAACTGAAACTGGTAACTTGCTATGAAACAAGATCACGCATTTCCATGTAACATGATCTATACAAAATTGTTAAAGTTTCAGAGTCACTACATGGATGCATGGGTAGAGAATAAGGGGACAGGAGAAGGGACACTAGTTTACTTTTACATTATATGATGGAGTTGATACTACCTGGACAAACAATTAACTCTACCTGGTTAAATTTCACAATCAGCCTAAGTGTCAATCTGGTATAAGCAGTTTGTTTCCTTTAGAAAGTAGAGTTTATCTGCCCATGAGTCAGCCGTTTTCTGAGCTTTGTTTTGTGAGATACTTCTTCTTAATTGTATGGACTCACCTTTCTTTGTATGAATAAGAAATGAATTCCTAAAAATTCTTAAACAACACTGGAGTCAGGCCTCAACTGTATATACACACTTTGATAGCAACATATTCTGCCATTGATTGCAGGACAGGGTTCCCCTGATGTTGTAGTCTCACCTTCATCCAGAGGGAAATACAATGTGCAAGTGCTAGAATTTGTTCCATAGAACTCAAATTACCTACTTAAAAACTGTTGTGGGCGTACATCATTTCATATAAAAATAAAGCAATTCTACAATAAGAACACCAAAACAATCACCTTCATGAAATTTATAATGTAGGAAAGACGTTGATTCTAAAATTAGGATTCAAAACTGTTAAGAGCATATGGACCCTAGAAAGAAGCAAGATGCAAAATGTGACTGTGGAGAAGTGAATACAGAAGTCTGGTAACCAGGTATGTACTTAAATTATCCTTGAGGGATTTTCATATTATTAGATGATAAACAAGTTTGTGTATTGTATTACTGGTAAATGGAAAAGGTAATAAACATGTCTGGTCAGTATTCTGTCATAATACTAATTCTATGTATCATCCACTAATTCAATCAGCTGGTCTGTGGATTAGTGAGTCAGTACATTGCAAAATACCTATATCAGTCTTGCTGCTTGCCAAGCAACATATTTGTCACTCAGTCATCTGTCAGTCAATCAAGTGACCCAGCCAGTCAGTCAGGTACTAATTTGTCAATTAATCCATGAACCAGTCAGTTAATAGTCAGTCAGTCAGTCAGTCAGTCAGTCAGTCAGTCAGTCAGTCAGTCAGTCAGTCAGTCAGTCAGTCAGTCAGTCACGATGGATATCACATGCAAGTCAAGGTAATTATACCCTATTGTCTTACAATGGTATGACTACAGTCACGCGAGTTAGAGGATGTACCTAGAATATATCTTGTGACCTAGCTTGTGTCCTATGACCTATGACCTGGTCATACGTGTGTCCGTGTTTCCGTGCGTCCGTGTGTCCGTGTGTTCGTTTGTCCGTCTGTCCGTGTGTCCTTGTGTCCTTGTGTCCGTGTGTCCGAGTGTTTGTGAGTGTGTATCTTTTATTTCAACCAAATCTAATATTTTGTGCAATCTTTTCTATAAAATGACAAAATTCTATACTAAAAAACAGCAACACAACAAAGAACGAAACAAAAACTTTATAAGACGGTTTGCCTCCCAGAGCGTCGACACCTAAAGGCAAGCTCTTTCATGAAGACCACAGGTTTTCTTTTTTTGTATAGGCAATGTTTTTCTTGTATTTTGTAAACCTTGTTTAGCCTTGTATTTCTTGTTTCTCCTATGTTTACTGGATTTCTTGCAATTACAAAACACGAAAGATTGAAATTTAATTTTTTATATTTTCGTTTAAGTACACATGAATGATGTCAATTGGCATGTCATAATTACTCAAAACTGTTAGTTTTTCTATAACTTCCATTTTTGTTTGTTAATGACTGTTTTATCCTCTTTTTCTTTCTAAGTAACTGCTTAACTTAAAGTCGTGCAGTGCATCTACGTTTATCCGAACGGCATGAACATTAAAGTGCGGCAAACTGTTCTGATAAGCCGAAAATTCTGATAATGGAGGATGGAATTTTGAGTCAGAAGGATGGTTTATTAAACATTAAAAGTGATGAAACAGTGCTACCTTCATGCTAAATGACCAAATTAAAGACAAGGAAAAAAACAAAAATGGACATGGGCCATTTTATGAACATAAGTGTTACATGAAAAGATAACATTAATCTACATGAAAGTGATGTCCCCTTGAAATAACATTCTGCCGCGCATAATCAGACACCATCATTATGTAAACAAAAATGTTTTTCTCAAATAAGATTTGATATCGAGTATTCTGCATTGCCTACATGTCCCAAGCATTGCTATTGTAAAGATTAAACTAACTTGGTCTATTTCTGTGTGAATGAGAGGAGAAAAAGAAATTTTTAAATTCAAAATCTTTCTCCGTTTTCTGTTCGGATAAACGAGGTTTGAATAAACGAGGATGTACTGTACTCTCTTTGCCTTTTAAGGATTAATTGCACATAAAAAATACAACTGAACATCCCGTCTTGAAAATAAGAATACTAAAGCCGTGGCCTCCCTTGAATTGTACCAACAAGAATACTGTTCATGTTATCAATGTCTGTTATTTATGCAGTAAAAATTTTCCGACTCGCCACATTAACTCCTAGTAACCTACAAGTGGGCGTCACCGTCCAACTCAATTCAAAGATCAGTCTCTCTGCGTCATGTCCCATGGCAACGGGAGGACTTCATTTCGACCCCTCAATCTGTCTAAATCCTATTTAATGTTAGCCTGCGTGCAGACTATCTCAGCTGAAGTGGATAGTCTGCGCATCTAGCCCTATTTCCTTGTATGCTGACCTTGCAAAATGTGCTTGCCTCGTTTAATTTCCATGACTAGTTTGTTGCATCCCTCTGATACGTCATTGGTAGCCAGATGGGAGTGACTAGCTACGGGCCTGCTATAAACTAAATACCTGAAGTCACCAATAGACGGGGATCAGAGACGTCACTGATTGCCTGATATCATCAGACGATCCAAGCACTGCTGAGCAGACCATGTTGCCAAGAACAGATGGACTATCGCAGTCACAGAATAAGCACTACGCGACTTCCATTAAGTCGGCAGGCCAGGGAGAAGATGAAGAGACAGCCTCGTCTTTTAACAGGGGAAGACTTGTACAATGTTAGCACGAGATCGTGATCACTGGAAGAAATACAGGGAAGGTTTGCTTTGTATGGAGTGATATAGCCCCAAATAAGCATGTTAATAAGAATTGTAATTACGACCTCTTAATTCATTTTTGCCTTTTCTGGAACTCAGCTGATGTGTATACGAAAGGCACTGATGATGCTTAGAAACTGTACATGATGATGCTAGTAGTTAACGAAACACCGAACTCCTTGTATATATTTATCAAAGGGGGTGGCTCTACAGTGACATCACTCAAAACAAAGGAGATCCTAAATTACTCTCTGTTGATCGTATGGGAACCTGTTGTAATGGCTAGCAAATCGGGGCTACAACAATATGGGGCTGGATTAAGCTTTTCAACAGATGTCAACGCCCAGTTACGTCTTATTCAACACACTGTAAGCAACTTTGAGTCTGAAATCGTTGATAACTCTCAGAAACTTTTAGCTGGAACCAATGAAAGAGATAAATATGCAAGTGAACAGGGTGGATAAACCCTAGTCGTTGCAATACGCTTGCACTAGTGGTAAAAGAACCAACAATTATTACCACAAGTGAGAACGTTGGTATCCTTGATGGGTCTGAGAGGTTCTTACAGGAAAATTAAAACGTTGGCATCAGAGGTGATCAACACATTTTGAAATTTTCTGTTATCATGCAATTTTGACAGTTTGAAGGTATTTCTACAACAAACGTATTCATGCTGGTTACTGTAATGCATTTCAACCCTAGATTCACGCTTAATAGTAAAATCACTCTTCATAGTAATAATTATTTGTGTTATGTTTCAATATCGGATTGCAAAACTAAGAAATTGCTTTACAACTGGAGGTGGTCGAGGAAAATACAAAAGAAATAGAAATACTGTAATAAAAGATCAAAATACCAGAACTTGAGCGAGAAGGCATAGAATCCCAGAATTTTGCCATACTACCCAGTCGCTCTAAATTGGTCAATAATTCACTCTACAGCAAACCCCTTCTTTCGGAATTACTATTGT
This sequence comes from Alatinidae sp. Z8VKAUB7J3, assembly GCA_010016025.2. Classification (NCBI taxonomy): domain Eukaryota; kingdom Metazoa; phylum Cnidaria; class Cubozoa; order Carybdeida; family Alatinidae; species Alatinidae sp. Z8VKAUB7J3. The sequence continues at coordinate 45,685,006 of JAAAKM020073195.1, read as the reverse complement.
TGGATATCGCATCATTTGATTGGAATATGGATTAGAAAATCTCTATGAAATCTGCTTTTTGGTTAGGGGTAATTATCACATTCCCTTTCCTGACGGACAACAAAGGAAGTATCTTGAAAAGGGTTAAGAAGGCGGGGGCAGAGCTAGAATAAACAGGTAATAGAAATAATTTATACCAGAGCCTCAGCCTTGGGGTACTTGGGAAATTGTCCTCATGTATTTTTCTAAGTAAAATTTGAACTAGCATGGTACACGTTAGGCACATGTTAGAAAAAGAAAGCAATGCACTGTAGAACTTATAGACTAGGTCCTAGCTAAAATTTAGACTATAAAATGCAACTTTCAGTTGAACTCTAACATTTTTGGATCGATGTAATGCCAGGAAATAGGCATCCACATGAAAGTTGTGGAACGTGTCCGTGCTTGGAAGTGGATGATTTGATTAGTATATTGAAAATGCACTACTCTTTGTATTTGGTCTCTAATAAACGGGGTCCCGACCCCGGTGCTTATTAGAGTAATTATAATTAATGCCATCCATTTGTGTGATTAAAGCTAGTATTCAGCTTTACATGAAATTATGTAGAAATTCACCTTTTATCGGCCTTTCTGAAAATCAGACAGTACACACAGTACAGAAGCATAGGCTACATGGCAAATATTTCGAATAACAAGAGTATACCTTATTCCTTTCAAATTTCGCCTCGCCCAAGTAAAAATCAATTTTTAAAGTTCAGGAGGGGGGGAAGCAAAATTAAAGGCAATCAGGTAGGCAAACGCATAGATAAATTGGCATTGTAAAGAAGGTAGGCATGTCTACTTCAATACCAGAGATAATAAAATTACATAGGAGGCTGGTAAATTTTTTAAGGGGTACGATTGTTTACACCGTCATATCAGCTGGAATTTCTTTTCTGCCGTGGAAAAAAGTGCCGTGGTAATTTCCGCGATTTCTTGCCTTCACCGCGGCGTTTTATGTCTAATTGCGGGGGCTGCAGTATGGGTAGGTTTGCAGGGCAGGGTATGCTGTTTTGCAATATTTCTTCACCTAAGAAAAATTCAAAAACTTACGGAACAAGTAAAGGAATACAATGTACCCTGAAAATTTTTTCTGCCTCTAACTTTCGCTCAGGGAGGATGAAAATTAAAGGGGAAAACTAAGGATCAGGGGGCGAAAACTAGAGGGACAAAAATTAAAGGGAGTGAAAATTATAGGGAGGCAAAATTTGAAAGGAATAAGGTAACTGCAGAGAAATTACCAAAAAATATGTTCAACTTCTCTTATAGTCTGTAAGCTACCAGATACAGTATTTAAAGTGCATTCATTAATGAAATGACTAAGATGTGAACAACGAAACAAAGTGCCACGTTCGAATTAACATTTCTAACCCCTAACAAAACTTATTATAATCAATATCACAGATATATACATTTTGTGAGGCGTACGGCGACTCTTTCTAATTTTCTAAAAGTCTTCTTATCTCGCAGCACACACAATACTACAAATGAAAATTACTTTGTAATATAGTAAATCTGATTTCTTCGACATGACGTTTTGGGACTCCCTGTGGCCATTTTCAAGTGAATAAAATTTTGACAAGCGCACTATTATATAAGGCATTCCAATAAAATTCTAATATGCGTGTGGAAATTTAAAATCTGTAGAAGTTGTAAACAAAAGCTAAAAATATTTGTGTGGATAGTAAAATTGTAAATTGCATCATAAAACAATTTAAAATGAGTTGGGCATTTGAGTGCGGTTTGTGGGAAAGTAAAAGCCTATGGTTTAAACAGATTAAGATGGTTATTGGTAGTTAAAATAATATAGTTAAAATGGAAGTATAAAATAAAATGTCAAGATATATGCTAAGCGGCTACAATTTAAAATATTCTTAGTACACGGATGATCAATTGGTTTGAATACCCAAACCTTAACCATTGTACCATCAAGTCCATGAAAGTGTTCATTGCCACCTCAAAGTCTCTCAACTAAATACAATTTGTACGGCTTTTTAACACTGCAATGCGTGAGTCCTCATGTGAACCTTTTCATTGCTCCTTCGAGGTCATTTGCTGATATACAAGGTTGCACGGTTTTTCAATGCTGTTACAAGTAAGTCCTTGCATGATAGTGTTCATTTCCACCTCAAGGTCTTTCAACTAAATACGATTTGAAATAGTACGGCTCTTTAACACTGCGACATGTGAGTCCTCATGTGAACCTTTTCATTATTTCTTCGAGATATTTTCCAGAAATACAATTTAAGGTTGTATGGCTTTTCAACACTGTCGCATGTGAGCCCCTACATGAAAGTGTTCATTTCCACCTCAATGTCTTTCGTCTAAATACAATTTGAAATTGTACGGTAGTCTCTCCCCTGATGATCAGTGGGCCCGACATTGAAACTACCCTAACTAAATGGAAAACCTCCAAACAGGCTCTCTAATAAATAATGAGCAGCTGGGGCGTCCAAGGCCAATGCCCCTCAATTTAGTGTACCAAACAGAGTAGCAAACCATGAAGAAGGCTCAACAGTCCAGTTGGACTGCCTCTCACGGACCATAAAAAGAACCTGCCATCTATGTGTCATCAATGAGATCAGTAACAACACATGATCCTAGCCAATTGACCAAGAAGTGAATTTATACGGCTCTTTAACACTGCGACATGCGAGTCCTCATGTGAATCTTTACATTGCTTCTTTGAGTGCTTTGGTAGTGGCACAATTGACATTTGTAAGGCTTTTCACTCGTGTGAGTCCTCATGTCTATTTTTAAACTGCTACTTTCTGTGCTTTCGTAATGAGACACTTCATACTTGTAAGGCTTTTCACTACTATGAGTCCTTAAGTGATTCTTCAAATCATTGGCTAGAGCACATCTGTATTGACAAACCTCATATTGGTAATGCTCAACAGCCCAGTAGGACCGCGACTGCCTCCCACGTACAATACAAAGAACCTGCCATCTATGTGTCATCAATGAGAACAGTTACAACAGACAATCCTAGCCAATTGACCGAAAAGCAAGATCGTACGGCTCTTTAACACTGCGACATGTGAGTCCTCATGTGAATCTTTACATTGCTTCTTCGAGTGCTTTCGTAGTGGCACAATTGGCATTTGTTAGGCTTTTCACTCGTGTGAGTCCTCATGTGTATTTTTAAACTATTGCTTTGCGTGCTTTCGTAATGACACACTTCACACTTGTAAGGTTTATCACCACTATCGATCCTTAAGTGTTTCTTCAAATCATTGGATCGAGCACATCAGTATTGACAAACCAGACATTGGTAAGGCTCATCGGCCCAGTAGGACCGCGACCGCCTCTCACGGACCATACAAAGAAACTGGCATCTATGTGTCATCAATAAGAACAAGTACAACACACAATCCTATCCAATTGACCGAGAAGCGAAATTGTAAGGCTCTTTAACATTGCGACATGTGAGTCCTCATGTGAATCTTTACATTGCTTCTTCGAGTGCTTGCGTAGTGGCACAATTGGCATTTGTAAAAATACAAATACAGCCACAAAAATTAAGGTTTCTCAAATGTTATATGTGGAGTACCCTGGTTTGCTACAGTGAAACAACGACAATCAGCAATGCCATGAAGAATAGATTGGAAGCTACGGAGATTTAGTTTTTCCAGCCGTGTGCGGCAAATTTTGTGGACAGAGAAAATCTCCCATGACTATTTACAAAATGAAAACCTCCCGTAATCTTATGTCCGCCATCGCTCGTCGGCAGCTCAGTTTCTTTGCACATCTAGTAAGAAAGAAAGACTTAGAACACCAAGCAATTACGGGGAATGTGAATAGAAACAGGTACAGGTACAGGGGGCGTTTTTAAAATGCTTTACACGGTTCGACGCAGCAGGGTTCCTGGTCCAGTTAAGTGGGGTATATTAGCAAATGTGCCATGCCTGAAACGGCTCAAAATCATCAGTGTAAACGCTCAGAAGTTCCTTGTACTGTTTAAATAATAGACATTTAACAATAGATCCTGACTCTATTAACACGTCCCTGGTTGTGATTAACCTTACGCTCTTTAAACTTGATCTCAACGCATTAATTTTCATAACATTCGTTGCTCCGAGTGTTTACCTCAAAACACCTTATCAAAATTGCTCCAAACGCTCTTGACAGAAAATATCGCTGCATCACTCAACAGCAGAAAACAACTAGACCGATGGAGAGACACATGTTAATACCTTCAGAGCATATTTAGTGCCGACTTGCAGGGACGAAGGATACCCAGAAGACGTATGAAATCTTGCCGATGAATATGTAGGAATAGGCTACGAAAGAAATCAGGGCTAACAACTTAAGGAGTAAATAAAAAACTTTGTCACTAATTTTGTAACAATTCCAATCAAAACAACAAATCTGGAGCTGGCAAGACTATGGAAATTCTACGATTTTACAATGAGCTTAATGCATTTCTGTCCCAGGGCCAACGTCAAGACCGTCCATTCTCTTGGAAATGTTGGAGAGGTAATCACCCCCTCCTAGCTTGATATAGTGTTTGTCTCTTGACTCTTGAACGCTGCCAAAGCTGACCAAGTTGAAAAGGTAGAGAGGTGCCTTCATTTGTGGCTAAACGACATAAGCAACTATCGATACTAAGTATGGATAAAAGAATAGGAGTAAATAAGATTAAAACGAGGTGAGCGGCCATCTCGTGTAGAACGTGTGCACTTCTGTCGGATCAGTGTCCGTGCAGATTTAGCAGTCTCTCGATCAAAGACCCCTAATGAACAGTGGTCCGACATTGTAACTACCCAAATAAACAGAAAAAACATAAAACGGGCTAACTAATAAATAAAGGGTAACTGGGGCGTCCAAGTGCAACGACCCTCAATTTAGACTACCGGGCAGAGAAGCAAGCCATGAAGCAGACTCAACCGCCCTGTAGGACCGCCTCTCACGGACCATGGAAAGAACCTGCCATCAATGTGTCATCAATGAGACAGATACTACACACGATCCTAGCCAAATAACCGAGCAGCCGTTACTCGCTAACCTTTTATCAATAACTTACATTTCCACTCCCAACCACTCCACCTCTACCCCAGTAATCATGATTAAGTATCTTAAGAACTGGCCTCAACCTCTTTGACCTATCCTATGTTTATTTTTTGTTACAACACCCCTTCCTGCTTGGCGGATATATTTTTGAATAAATACTAAAGCTGTCACTAAATAGTCTGAGCAAACAGCACTGCTTCGACTTTACCTCAGACTTTAGCTCATGAAAGTTGAAAGGAGTGAGTAATTTAAGCAGTGTAACAAATGGCAAAAGAACACTAGAGAAATAGAAAATATGTAACCACCGCGGATCGAAGCCATGATCCATGCTATCGCGGCGTGTGTTCTACCAACTGATGTAGGTGACCTGCGATGTTGACATACTGACTATTCGTCAGATTAGCTCGCTGTCATCCACCGGGGGACATCAGCATCCTCCTTCCTCGCAATTGGAGACCATCCTCTCTGCACCATGTGATAGCAGATGATTTGGAGCTAATGTGGCGACTAGAGAAATAGAGTATATTTACACCGGAGGTCACCTAGCTCAGTTTTAGAGCACACGCCGCAATAGCATGGGTCATGGGTTCGATTCCCGGTGATGACATATTTTCTAGTTCTCTAATGATCTTTTCAAAACTGAAAATTCTCTCCTTTCGATTATAAAATGCTGAAGCTAAACATCTATTTCTTTGGGGTCTAATTCGACCGGCTACTGTTTCGACTTTAGGTCACAATCTTCCAGTTATGTTGGGAACTCGAATTCCTCAGATTATAAGCAGAAATGGTAGAGGAGTATGATCATTATCCGCATAAACCCTATTGGTGGCTGCTCTTGCTCATTGATAAAATTGCTTATCGGATTTAGTGATATTTAATTGTGCTTTGTTCTTGCTTTTCAGGCTGTGCACCATCAAAACAGTAGATGGTAGTCGTATCACTTCATTCACTGTGCACGAATGTGATGGATCTACTCGAATGGGCTCAAGACCGAGGCGTTTCCTATTCACGGGACATTCCAATGGGAGCATTCAGGTAGGTTTTTACTTGCGTGTTAATTGATGTTACGTTGCTCGTTCTCTATAGGTATATCGACCATAGCCTGAGAAGCAGCTAAACGGCAACGCCTCAATTCCACTTGAGGAAAGTCCTGCTGCTGTGGTGAAAATTGTGAGCTTAAGTAAATTTGACGCTTGCAAAGTCAAGCCTTAACTTATACCTTGCTAATTGATTCTGTGTTAATTTCGTCGATTTCATACTAGTAAACTGAAAATAACCGTACTTTTCATGATGCGTTTAATTGCTTTAATTTGAAACTAGAAGCTAGAAGCCTTCTCACATCGTAAAACTAATGACATTCGAGAAAAGCATAAAAAGGGGTTTGTATCCCGTTGTGTATACCTTCATTTATTTCGTTAACGTGCGAAAGAGAAACTCTCTCGCTTCTATGTCTTCGACCTGTCGGTAAAGAGTTTATTCTTTCTTTATTTTGGAAATAAAAAAGGTGATACGTCGCCAAATGTATTAAAGAACATGTGATACTTCCAAAATCATGTACGTTTCAATTTCTGGTAAAGAACTGCGCCCTGTGGCCCATCGGCGCCGAGAAATATAGATTTCTGTCACTATGGGTGCCATTATTTTATCATATTGTTCCCAAAACAGTGAACTTGCTCGCCTTGGCAGTAAGAGTTTGGCGCTTAATTCTTTTTATGTGAGATGGTATAGATTAGCTCAATCCTAGTAGAAGTAAATATCACACAAATCAGAGGAACAACGTAAATGTTGAAATGGCTTGCAAATTGTACATAAATTGCTTTTGCTCATTCGACAAAGTAACTAGACTGTTTGTGTATAAGCAACTTCTTTTTAGATCTTCCAAGTCATTCTTAGGTATTTCAGAAAGACACAAGAAGACTAGGGCAGTTTTGATAGTAAGTCGATAGTCAACATACTTTGAGCGGCAAGATACAAACGTGATAATATCGTACTTAATTTAAGGCCATATTTTAGTCAGGGATTGGACATGTGTACATTAGTATAAAGCGTCTTTATAGATGGATTTGGGGAGGATTATTGGGGATTTATTGTTTGATTTAACTCTTTGTTGCCGTTAGTTTTGTGCGCGTCATGTTTTCCTCAGCGAAAATGATTTTTAGTTATGTTGATGCTGATCATGATATTGTTTACCAAATCCCAATTAAAATGATATCTGGGGTTGTCAAGGCTCGAAAAGGGAAAGGAGTGGGCCAAAATATATAAAACCGACCCTAGTTGGAATGAAACTCACTGTAACCGAAACTGGAACGATACTAAGTTTTTGACCACAGCACCAATGAACGACATAATTGATTGTTTGATATTACAAGTTTAAATAATCAATTTTGGCAAAAGTAATATTTGCATATCAATGCTATTCTCCATTGTAAATCTCACTATCATTATTTTCCTTAAAATTTCCCTTATCATCATAATCATGATTAACAGCATCAACAGTACCATCACAAGTCCCATGGTCAACAATAAAAATATCATGATCATCATCATAATCAAATAAATCATCATCATCAGCGTTACTATTGTCTACTTAACCTTAGCTATTAGTATTTCAACCCATCATACCAAGTCTCACTGGAGAACAATAAATATCTGGTTTTGCCTTTGGTCTCACGATTTAGACAGACAATGCACCTTCGTTGTATTGCATAAGCAAGGAAAATGAAATATCAAGATCATGTTTTCAACAAGAGAGTTGGGTACAAGGGAGGCCGGAGAATGATACGGAAGCAATCATACGTGTACACTTTGGCACAGTCTTGGTTCTCTCGCAAGTTCTGCCCTATGACAGAGCCACATTGCTTAGTGGTGCTTTTGGTCTTAGAAACCCATGGTGGTTGTTTCCTTTTAGGGGTGCATGCTGCTTAATTGGGTCAACCAACCTCAAAGTCGTGCGACCAACAAAGCTAGCCTCACACTGGCATAAAAATTGGTAAACTACAGTGCTAGAATATGTGGAAGGCACACGATCCTTGTGGTTAGTTGAAAATGCTTTTTTTGGTTGTATAAACTACGAGAATTGATCCTAAAACATGGCTTAGAATTTTGTATTCCACCGAGTAGAGTCAACAGGGAAGACATTTTTGTCGAGTTTGAAATTCTGTACGCGCAACTGAATAAACATAAACCTTTCTCTGCAGATGAACTTGACTCTCTAAAAGCACGGTTCTCTAAAAAATCTCGTTTTCTCACTAGTTCTATTCAATTATTTTTGTTGTAATGGACGCTGATTGGTCCAAAAACACAAGCCAATTGGACTCAAATTCAATGTGTCTGCTCCTATTCTTGTCCCCATACACAATGTTTCCCTTGTGATTGTTTGGCTAATTAGGCAGGAAACTTCTGTACTACTTTCATTTCTCGTGTGATAGCCATGTCCCTCATAACTGCTAATAGCCCACACTTGATAAGATGCTGCAACTGCATCAAACAGACCATTTTGCTAAGCTTTTTGCTAAACACTTGACACATCTGATCATCTACATATAAAGGGGTAAATAGGAAAGGAGTAAACCTTATGAGATAATTGCATTGATATAGATGAGGATTATAGTAAATCGATAAAAGCAGAGTAATAGCATTTATCATTAGGTGAGCGTCGAACGGAAACCCAACCAATTTGGCTCCTAGACATTATCGTAGATGTTGATAGAAAATGGAAACCCTTCATAAGTAGCTTGCAGCAATTCATTACTTAAAAGTCCAGTCAATTCTAAAGAGTAACACCTTCTGAACTTTCAGATATAAGGCCGCTTCCATCTTTGTATTTACGTTTTGGAGTTAATATTGCTCTCTCCTCTGAGTTACAACTTAAGGCTTTTATTGTTTTAGACCAAGTCTTACTTACATTGTTTACATTATGCTCGGAATTGCCATCTTCCCTTCAAACTCGTTGCAACTAAACAGCACTCGAGTCTTGGGTCTATACAGTCGTTTTGAAAGATATTGGCAATGTATAGGTACACAAGAATATGGTTTGTGTTTTTGGACCAATCAGCGTCCATTTCAACTAGATTAATTGAATAGGCCTAGTGAGAAAACGAATTCTTTTTGTCTGCATAGCGAAGGTTTTCTTGCTTTTATGTGGACTGACTCCAAAACGGCCAAATGAAATGCAGACCTTGCCTTTCCTATGATACGGAAGCAATCGTCCGTGTACACTTTAGCACAGTCTGGGTTCTCCAGCAAGTGCTGCCCTATGGTAGATTCACATTGCTTAGTGGTGTTTTTGGTATTTGAAACCCGAAGTGGTCGTTTCCTTTTAGGAGTCGATGTTTGGCCAATAAACGATGGAGGAGGAGTGTCAGACAAAAATAAGCTTTTCAGTACACACTGTTTTCGCTATTTCGTGCAATGTTCTTTCTTTCAACCGGAGATAGCAATGATTCACTTCATATTTTACCTTCCTCTGATATATTTTGTTTTTCTATTGTTGTTGCAGTATTTCCTCAGCCACGTTTAGTGGTTTTCACTTGCTATCTACAATATGACAATAAACTACTTTTGATGCCATGTAAAGGCATGGTAAGAAAACTAGTTTCTTAACAAATTGTAATGATATTTTCAATGTATTAAAATAATTGATCTGCAAACGTTTAGCTCATTGCATGGACCTGATATAATTAGTTAGTGATATTTTGTCCTATCTTACAGCAGCCCCTCTTAAAAGGGTTTGTTTGTTAAAAGTAGATACAAATATTTCCTGTAGATATTTTTGGTTATTCCTCAGAGATGTGCGCTGTCCTTTCTGTTTCTGTGCTTGCTCGTTATATTTCGTATCATAATATTTCAAACAACCTATTGTCGACTTCGAGTATTTATTTAGACTGAATAATCAAACATCGCCTCTTTGTATCGTCATTGGATCGCGTATAAAATACTACCGAACTGGCGTTGATTGTGACGTCGCATGTACGTTTTCGATTGCCAGTCTTTACAATAGGGGGGTGAGGATTGAAAAGGTTTAATAAGAATCTGAAGAGCTGGCCTCCCACAACAAAACACATGATGCTATTATCTGGGCAAAATACTTGAAACAGAATTCTCTTCCTGGTCAAGCATGTCAACCCAACCTATTCTTCCATTCCCATAAAGCATTGCACAAATAGTGGATTACCTTACATAACAGATGCAGGCCAAAAATCAAGTCATGAAATGAAAGACAGACTAAAAATACTATCATCTACGTATCTATTTGGTATACGGCAACTAGTGAAACATAGTGCTTAACGGGCCTAAAGCTCGAAAGAAATAAAGAACACTTTGAGCTTTTGTCGTACAGATGAATATCCCTGATATCAAAGTTCGTTGTCTTCTTTGACAATATAAGAACAAGCGAGAGGATGCATGATCACACTGTTCTTTAAAGATCCACGAAAAATTCTTCAAGAAGGTCTTTCCTGCCTTAGCATCTCTTGTGATTGAATCAAAACTTGTAATTTCTTTGAATTGGAAGAGGCTTCTTTTGACATCGATTAATTCGTGCTTCAAACGCACAAAGTGTTATGCTTTTGCTTGCGCTTTAATCATCATTTGTTGGTATTGCTGTTGGAGTATAGTGAGGGCCTCTTTCGACGAGTTTTGCTTGGTTTCGAGGTCACGAAGGGTTTTGTCATGCCGCGTTCTAGGAATTAATAAGAAACAACAAATATCAACATCGAAGACGAAGAACAAAAACTTAGGGATACATAAAACACTGTAGATTATGCAACTTAAATACTGGTTGTTAGGTGGTAACTATTTCATCTTGGGATAAGTCACCTGGTCTAAATTATTCTCCCCCGCTCAATTGTTATAACTGTAATTCTGGAAGAAAAATCTACTTGTCTTAGATTTATTATTAACCAAGGCATGCAACCCTTTATTAGTAACCAGGCAAGCATATACATACTTCATGACCAGTTTTTAGTATATACATACTACATGACCAGTTTAAAGTACATACTACATGACCAGTTTAAAGTACATGCTACACGACCAGTTTTAAGTACATACTACATGACCAGTTTTAAGTACATACTACATGACCCAGTTTTAAGTACTTACTACATGACCAGTTTTAAGCACATACTACATGACCAGATTTAAGTACATACCACATAACCAGTTTTAAGTACACACTAAGTTACCAGAAAGCAATACTATTTAAATGACAATTTACATATTTTGTTTTATTCAGTGACAAACATGAATTAACTCTAGATCTTACAAATCTAAATGATTCTAAAACATTGAACTATCAACATATCATATTTACCACTAACTTCCCCCACTGCTTGGAAGACAACTTATCTGAGGTTATCCATAATGGCTGTTTGCACTTAGAGGAGGATCAGCTGAATACTGGGGAAAAATGTACCAAAGTGGTGATGTGCAAACGGGGAGGTCAAATATTGCCAAAATTGTGTTAAAATGTATGCTTAAATACCGGTACCTATCCTTGTTTATGAGCACTTCCTACTTACTTTAATAACCTTATCATGAATACGAAGTATGTCAAACTAATGGCAAAGACCTGAATATGCCAAAACAATAAGACATTACTAACTCGATTTGATTCTACATCACAGGAATGAGAACAAATTACTTAGAATTACATATAAACTAGAATATAACAATCAAACAATATCAACTATTAAATACTGCTAAATGCGCCTAAGAATTATTAACATAGTCTAATAACAAATAAGAATGAAAGATTCATACCTCTTGAAATCTCGTGCTCTGCAACACCTGACGATGCACCAAGAAACTAACGTGATTGACTGAAATTTCATTAACCTATATACCACTACATCTGACTACATATACCACTACATAGGTATGCGAAAAATACCGAAATAAATATTTCGAAACAGCCTACGAAAACAAACAAATGTGCAAGCCGAATAGGCCCACCAATTTAACAACGAGGAACTTAGTAATCAAAAGTAAGATATAATCACATGCACAGAATTCTAAGTATGTCCTTGTGATGCGAATCCAACAGCATTAACAAGTTACATTATTAAACAGAAAAACATGATACAGATCCAGCAATAATAGGACCATAAACCATAATAGGACAGTTCTTATGGTATATTGTGAATCAATTATTATGTTTTCTCAAGGCTATTTAAACAAAGTATTAAGATGAGGGTTTACTGGAATTGAAAAGAAAAATTATCAATCACGTTATTTTTACTAAAATTAGTTAACTTAAAAAAAATATGAAAATACGACAATTCCTACCATCATTAATGAATGACCTCAGTTCCGTTGCTCAACAATAATTTTAATTGATAAAATTTTTGGAGGTAATATGAGTTCCAGATCCATAAATTATTTTGCTGGACACCCGCTGGCATAACAAATTCATCTTGTTTAAAACAATGGGTTTTTGTGCCTCGAGATAATTGTCCATTGATAATGCCATACAAACTAGACACTAGTTTGGAACAATAAACGAGCAAAAGCTCAATCGATTCTTGTTCAAATACATACAATCTTAGAAGTATTTGTGATTATATAAGATTTATAAGATTTTTTATGATATATAACGTAAAGAAGAAAACCATTGGTCAGCAGTTGTTATTTGCAAGAAGAAGCAGGTAAATCAACGTGAGCAAATAGCTTTATTGATAACCGTTTTAGCTGTTCCCTAAATATGAGGATCTTTTTGAAGGATACACAAAGGTTCTAGTTATTAAGGATTTAGGGAAAGTATTTGGAAGAATTTACATTTCAACCAACTTTGGAGAGAGTTTTTGTAGAGTAGATGAAATGTATGAGCCTCTTTGCAAAAAGTGCATTAAACAGCAAGTGTGTGAGTTCTAAACAAGTTGCTATAACATACTGTTTAAGTCACCAGGTGGGTTATTTGTTTAACTTGGTAAAGAGTCGGCATTCGGGGTCAACAGTCATACTTCAATGACTTTCATGTTTCATCCAAACTCCATTCAGCCAAGCAAGGTTTTCAAAGTAAACACTGAAGTCGAATAGCAAGTCAATGTTTATTTAGTGGTTTGTGATTATCGATTAGCGCTAGAAGAAAATTGTCGCTCATCGACAAATGCCGGCGAACCTTAAAGGAACTGACAATTTCATTTGTTTATCAGTAAGTCCATGAACATATCCCTTTTGGAAAAGTCCTATCAAATCATCTTCTGTGGATTTGGCCTCCATGGTTTCGTATGTTGCAATGAACGCAGTCGAATCAAACTCTTATCACTATTGGAGAAAGTATTTATTCAGTTGTAGCATGGCATGTCTGTTCTATTGGAAAATTAAAGGACCTTTCTAGTGGAAGATTTCTTTTTATTGTTTTCGTGATGGACAAAGTAGTCCTTGAGCAAACAAGTAGTTCCCATTCTTTCCTAAGGCAGGGACTAAACCATATATTTCATAATAGCTCCGTTTTTATCAAATCTGTGGGCTAGAGAGTCCGCTGCTGCTACTAGACGTCGGTAATTCTAAGTATTACGACGGCTCTAAACATGTGAAACGTTCATATGTTCAACAAAAATGTAATACATGTATGGCCATACCATGCAAGCAGAGAGACTATTATTGGTATCAAATATGTGAAAATTTAACCTAAAAAAGATCAATTTACTTACTTTTTCTAGCAGCCACATAGTCTCGTCAAATTAGCCTCAGGAAAGGATCAACCTGAGCAAAATTGATAGAAAGCAAACTTTGATATTATAAGAAGCACAATTTTATGCACTTTTACCAGAAATAATGGAACCCAAATCCAATCTAAACACAAAATGCATTTGTTTCCATTTCTGCCATTTTCCACTATTGAAAATGGTTGTTCGTTAAAATGCACACTATATTCTTAGATTCTCGACAAGAAACTACTCCATTCTTGTAATTTAAAGAATATTGTGTTAAACCGCTCAACAAGAAAAACTATGAAACTCTCCACACTAAAATTCAAACGACGACTGATTCACAAACAATGTGTGGTATACGATGATGTAAAATCATTGGTTCATATATTAACAAAATTAACTTCTCTTAACAATTTTCAGTATCAAATGTGTGTTAATTTTAGTTGATCTTTTTGGCTTTTCCACGAGTAACCAAAGAAGATTACTTTGAAAAGCCACAAATAAAACAATTTTCTAACATTTTTGTCTTCATACGTCTACTATGTAGTTTTTTAATACCGTTTGACTATGAGAGGATTTCCACAGCTTGCATGGGACTTACCATTAAGATTATGTTTGTTGCTTAGATAATAAGACCATCATAGGATCATTGGATGATCGTATGATGTACAGGGTGGCTGGATGACTGTGTGAGATGGTCTCATGATCGTCAGGATCATAATATGATCACAATCTCGTAACTGTAACAATATTATCAATGGCCATGAATCGATGGCCAATTGACCATATGATCCTTTATGTGTTTAAATTTTACTTGTAATTTTCGGCTAATCACATGTCAGTTTTGTATATATACATATGAGTAATTTGTCATTTATGTTTTAGTAAGAAGCGATTGTTGTGGGACTCAGAACGTCCAATGTGAATTTTTTGGATAGATTAAAGGAAAAGTAGAGAGTGTCTCATTGTTCAGAATGATGTATATGTGCTTGAAACAGTTATTATTATTATTATTATTATTATTATTGCGTGATATTTCTTGTAACTTAGTAAATTCTCACTAAAATACCGGGGTCAAACCATGACGATGACGATGATGATTATGATGATAATGTTGATGGTGATGGTGATAGTGATGGTGATGGTGATGATGATGGTGATGGTGATTATGATGATGATGATGATGGTGATGATGATGATGATGATGATGATAATGATGACGGTTTTGATATTGCCCGGCTGTTATTTTGATAAGAAAATTACAACTTTTTTTCTGTCAAATAGCAATAGCGGGTTTCACTGCATCTCATTCAGAGAAAAGTGTGCAGAACGTCATTCGTTCTTTGAAGAAACAATACAATTCTTTGTTGTGATTGCGAACTCAAACACTTAAACTCAGCTATCGCTTAGCTTGAGTTAGTAAAGAGAGGTTGAAAGGGAAA
Source organism: Alatinidae sp. Z8VKAUB7J3 (assembly GCA_010016025.2). Lineage (NCBI taxonomy): Eukaryota > Metazoa > Cnidaria > Cubozoa > Carybdeida > Alatinidae > Alatinidae sp. Z8VKAUB7J3. The sequence goes on along the minus strand of JAAAKM020073195.1, from coordinate 45,669,879 downwards.
AGTGAAGGCGTTAAAGGGGAGGTAAAGATTGCCTGGCTTCTTGTTTCTACACTTGACGGCGAGTTTGTAATGTGTATTGCAGTGATACTTAACTATAAACAAGCTAAGAGTGTACCTGAAAATATGTATTAAATCGATGGTAGTGTTTAACTTGGCTTGAGTTTCTGTGCTTTTACTAGCTACATTTCGATAGAAACGTCTCCCATCTTCAGTCTCTACCATCTATGGCAATGACTGAGTCGAAAACCGTTAAAATAGTTTTGATATGTTTAGGAAAAACTATTCACTGTTAGCAAATCGATCAAAGACGTGTATTGACAGCATTTGCAAAATATCTGATACAAAGATATCTAATGCGAAAATCATCCTTGTATCAGCATCCTAAGGCTCCTCATTCCAAACTTCAAAATCGCCAAAATTTAAAGATATCCTAGGAATCTTGCTTTGGTTTTTTCCAAGGAAACATACCCTTTCTTTAATTTCCCTCAACGTATTATTGATATCGCAGAAAGCGAAAATACAATTCAGAAGGCAATTCTTTTTAATTGAAAAGCTTTCCAACGATTCTCCTCAGCCGATTTACATCGGTAATGAAAACGTACATAACAGAGAATTTGTATATAAGGAATACAGTAGAATACAAGTTACATGAAATGCGACGTACACAAACTTACATAATAAAAGTTGATGGTGCGCTTAAACATAAAAACAGATTCTTCTTGTCTACAGAAACTAGGCTTAAGACCCAAAATAAAAACAGACTTTGACGCCGCTGAATGAAACCTCGATTATCCCCTGCCTTAAACCTTAAGATGTTCGTTACGGTAATTTTTTTGTGCAGTCAGTGCTTCCTATTTGATGGTTCTCTATCGTCGATCTGGTTGTTGTTTTTACTGCTTTTGTACGCTTACTGATCTGTTTGTTTCCCAGGGACGTCAGCTCAACTTTCACCTATTCGACGTGGTACGTGTTTCTTGATCCTTTCAAGAAGCCTTTGAGATGGACGCCCCACATAAATTTCCCCACCGGGACACTGATATTTATAAATCAATCAAATCTTACAATGCTCATCGTAGACTTTCCTTTTACTGTTAACACTAGGCATTCAGTTGTATGTATTTCTTCAAAAGACATCGAAGGATCATGGTGTAATGGAAACGAGGCTATGCTCTTCGTTCATCTAACACTCCCTAAAATCTATAACTAACCAATGAAATTCTAACACAACCTAACTCTGGCAACTTCTCCTCTTTCAGAATGCCACGCATATCTGGAATGAGAATTGCATCTTCAATTTTCACATTATAATTTGCCTGAGTCAAATTCTCTAATGAAAGCAGTATAGCATATCGTTGAGCCTATAATCGGAACTATTGGACATATACGACGTCTCATCTGTACATAGGTGCTAACTTGCGTGCCTTCATGCTGAGATATCTCAAGGGCGTACATCAACAAAAACAAATCGCAGAAGGTATACGAGTGCATTCGATCTAACAGAAAGTCTTTCGCACTTCTAAAGAGGCGATCAAACCTGCTGGGGAAAACGTGAAAACCACTGATAAGATGTGCATACTTGCCTTTCCGAAAAACTCCAGTAAAGAACAAAGCGAATACACGTATGAGCCTGGCGCGTCTTTTAATCCAGCTTTCTGTAATGCATTTCCAGCCACGTCTAATACTGTTCCCCAATCGAGGATTTTCTTGTCTTTTTTATTGCTGAAATTTACAAGTGCTCTTTCAACTTCCAGTGAAAACTTCGGTACTGTTTTTTTATCAGCTTCCTACATCCAAAGAGAAAATAATCACCTTGAGTGTTAACCAAAATGGATTCCCGCACACCTTTGTATGTACAGTGTAACCTGCCTATACCGGTCACCCAAGGGACTGACCAATTTTGGCCGTTATAGAGGGGTGGTCGTTCTGTACAGGTTAGGTAAGAAAGGGGAACATTGTTGGTTAGAGACGTCATATTTGTATCTGATAATTAACAGAATATCGTCGAATTGCACGTGTTTGTTTTCAAGCATGGGAGGGACAATGCCTTCTGTGATTAATTTAAGAGCGTTCTGAAGTTGCGTGGATTCAGTTGTTGTTCATTCAAGTGTGTCTGGTGAATTTAATTCAACAATTCACCGTTACACACAGGGAAATATTAACCTGGTCCGTATGAAAGTGACCCCTGACCGTGTTACAGAGGTGACCGTTCTATAAAGGTAAATTACTATGTAAATTATAACGGTTGGTTAATTGATGACCGCTATGGACAGGTGGCCGTTCTATAGAGGTGGTCGCTGAGGCAGGTTACACTGTATTAATACAACACCTTGACTTAGTACGCTGAGTCACGGCATAATGAGATGTAATGGTGGGTTTCCTTCTTCGCTGCCTTAATCTTTCCCCAGCTAATGCCAGGTACCCATTTTGCTTCTGATTCGCAGAATGAGTTTTCAAGTGGGCAGCGTGGACTCGTACAATCGATCTTCAGTTTGCTATATCAGCTCTCATCATGCCTAGCGCAAATCTAGCATTCCACTATATCAAGTGTCATATATTGTATGAAGGCCAGTTATACCAAGGTCATACGTCTCATACCATTCACAGTATCATTTCAATGACGTTCAAAATAAATTTAAGGAGAAGGCACTTTTCTGGAAAGTAGAAATACAAGTAACTAAAAACAATTTTTCAACACCTTAAATCAGGTTTTCCCTGACTTCACTGAATTTTTCAAAAATTTCCTGATTTTAGTCAAAAAATAAGTCCCGTTTGAAATTCCCTGATATTTCCCAGGTTTGCAGGTTGTCTGTGAACCCTGATGCAACCACTTCGGCAACCGATGTTAGTGTGAACACAGCCAGTGTGTGTGTGTGTGTGTGTGTGTGTGTGTGTGTATGTGTGTGTGTGTAAGTGTGTGTATGTGTGTGTGTGTGTGGTGTAATTTGTGCCTCTTCTCATATTCATAAGGGCCTTCACGACCAAAGTTTGTTATATTTTTGTAACTTTTTTTCAAATTTCGCATAAAATAGAAAGTTATATAGAAGTTCTAGGGGCCCCATGATATCACAATCTGGTCGGGGCCCCTAGGACGTGCACTACCTGAACCCCACCTGCTACGCGTCTGACAGTCGCCTCATAGGATGGATGTAATAGTAGGAATCGGATGGAATGACTTAACTGGAACTGTAGAGCCTTAGGGTAAAGATAGATTTACATTACATCTTCTGGGTTCTTAACAGCAATTATATTTTGGCAAATCTCAGTACGTGGATAGGATTTCTCAGTCTGTGGGTGTGGCCACATAACAGTTCGTGATAGTAAATGGTTATCGGTAATACTTCGTTGACAAAAATAAGTTAATCAGTCCATGTTGCCGACATACAGTCATTGATATATTTAGGGCATTCACTTCTTTCTTAGGACAAGGCCTTTTTAATAATTTCATTGCAGTTGCTTGGTTGCCCCTATGTTGGGTATATAGCACTGTAGCATATGCTACGGATACTATTTTCGTCGCTCTATATTTCTAATTATTGTTATCGTGTAAAAAGTTACTTTATGTATGTTGTTTCAATGTTGTTTCTTTTCAACTCATTTCTGAGCTTACTATCTGGTATAAAATTGATTACTTTGAGAATATCCCAGTCAGATATAACAGTGGACGTATGCAACCTGCAGACTTGATTATCATTATTGGGTCTATCTTATCTGCATGCAGGTTCAACCAATAAAAACTCCTTCATTATCAAACTGTTTAACCACTTTGAACATTTCCATTCCTTATATTCTGTAATTTGTACAAAGAGATCCAAATAGGTATTTAAGACACTGTTAAAAGTTTGTCATTTTAATGTTTGAGTGAAAGGAGAAAATTATTGAGCAAAGCAGTTTCCCGACAAATAACTACGTTATCACTGAGGTTACATTAAAGAACTCACAAAAGATCTGCCTTTCTTTGGAGAAAGCAGTGACGCACTGATTTCAATCTTCACTTTCTGTTGTCTGGATACCAATTGTTTCACTTTTCTCTCGTTTATTACCTTCTTGCAGCAGTTTCTATGTTAGGATGCATTTTATTTATGCTGTTAAATGACAGAACAAAGAGGAGTAGCATTTGGCAAGACCAGCAACGACAGTCAAAAGCCTCTGGCGTTTTGTTACAGATATCTATTTTGGCCCTATTGCAAATTCAACTATTGTGGCCTGGTTTGCCATTTTTAGCTGCTCATTTTATTTTTTGTATGCCATGTTTTCACCCATCGAAATAAAATATAAATCAAGCAGCTTTTCATTTGTCAGTCAATGCGTAGATCACCTCTTGCAAAATATCTGAAGAAATGTACTTTAATCGTTTGTTTATGAACAACAAAGATTTATTAAGTCTGTAAATCGTCTGTTTCTGACGTAAAATGATATCATTATAAGATATTGAAATGGTTTTAACTCTGTAATAGTCTGCTTTGCACCCATGCCATATTTAATGTTTATTGTGTTCCTCAACGAAAGGTTTCATAACTGCAATGAAACGGAAAGTAGTCAAAGGCATAAGGAGTTTGAAATTTTTGTATAAAAAGAAAATATCTTTTGATAAAAGGTCAAATCTCTAATTTGTAGAAGACTGTTAATTTGTAGGGAGAACTGCTTTAGAGCGTAGAGAGTGAAGACAAGAATTAAATGGAGCAGATTTTTGGAGTTTATTGGTGAGATTGGTTTAATTGTTATATATTTGTTAAAGTAGAGACAATATCCACTTTACTTTACAAATGCGTAGATATACATTTTGTTTTGAGCAAAAACTTAATTAATTGTTTCGTACTGAGGTCACAGAAGCAAGGACTGGGCACGTCAGCCAATCCATTTTTTTATTTAGTAATGTTTATTTCAAGTTGAGTCAAGTTGAAGCTATAGGTTACGTGGTGATGTATAACCTATACTGACTTCGATACGCAATGGTAGCGGCAAGACTGTTAATCCACGGCAGCGAAACTAGCAAAGGCAAAAATCACTACCAACAGCTCGTTGTGGAAGTCGTAGTGAAAAGTATGTGTATTGAGGATTTACAGATCGAGTATTTATGCATGTGAAAAAAAATAGAATGATATCATAATTACAAATAGAAAGAGAAGGGAAATCCCTATTGCACAGTGGTTACATCATTTTGCCTTAGATGATGCAAGAGTCACGACAAAGCTAGTCGGCCCCCTAAATTGCGCTAACCTGCTAGGGGTCTTAAATGATTATGAGGGGAACTAATGGTCTTATTTTTGATGGCAAATGGGGCATTAAACCTATTTGGTCTAGTGAAAAGCTCCCGTAATCAGGCCCGAAGTTGAGGGGGTAATGGTGGGCTACGCATCCTTGTGAGAATATTTCAGCTTAATTAGTCCCCCATAATTCATCTGATCCCGTCAGTTACTTGGAAAATAAATTTAAGAGAAATAGTGCCGCACCCCTTATTCCCACCTTTAACGAAAGAAGTGTTACTATTGTAATTCTGCGGGCAGTTACGTTTTAAAGTGACCTTCTTCGCCACAATTAAAACAAGAGCCTTTCCCACGGTTCTGTTTAGATACAATTCGATTCGAAGCATACATCACCGATGAACTTGACGAAGAACACTTTCTATCTAAAAGTCTACGCTCCTCCGTTCGCAATCCTTCGCGTAGTTCTGCGATTGTCACATCTCCCTTTGCGACATATGCAGTACGCAAGTTTTCGTATTCAAGAGGTAAACCACGAAGCAAAACCGCAACCTGAAAGTCGGCACTAACTGCAGCATCGATCGCTGCTAAACGTTCAGTAACATCCTACAGATCTTCAAAATACGAATCGACTGTCTGGTCTGACTTCTTTTTCAGATCAAGAAGTTGTGACAATAACAGCAATTTGTTTGAAAGTGGAGATCTGTCAAAAGTTTGAACCAGTTCAACCCATTTCTGACGTGGGGTCGCTAGTTCCGTCCTCGCAATAATGTGTAACTGCGATGTACTGACAGTTTATAATAATATTGAATTAACCCGTGCCTCTCGCACTAAAAATCGAGCTAATCCCCCTTGATCTTCATTGCTAGATTCTGCCAGCACACCTCATGTCATCAGCACCGCAGTCACCAAACTCTTACCTTCCCAGTGGAACTACGATCCAATGAATTGCCAGACATCATCGGCAGTAATTCGGGTATTGATGATCTTAAAGGTTTAGTGGAAACAACAAAAATCAAAGTATATTGCCAGCATTTTGACCAGCTGTTCGTAAATCAGTGTACACATATGCGTAGCCCTTTTATAATAGCACGATTTTGTGTCTTACAAATTTGTTGTGGCATTTATACTTTTTATATTAACTTAGTATTATGCAATCAAAGCTAAATCTTAAACGTGGCTTTTCATATGCAAATTTACCGTATTCCATTAACTTGTATAAGATGAACTTGTGAGCTAAATTGTCCTTCAACTTCATGTTGTTTTTTTCTTATGATCTTTAAGAGAAAATAATTTTTAATTGCTTTGTATATTAGTTTGGCATGCAAAGATGACGTTTCCATTTTTCGTTTTCGAAGATCTTTTATAATGCTGAAACAGAAAGGGTCAACATGTTAACCATGTGTTTCTCAGAATGAGTTTTGAACCAAAAGGGTTCAAAACTCTCACTCTCTCAGGCCGCGTATTCTGCCTAGGACTAATCTTACGACGGGTACAGTACTCCTCGTGTAACCACTTCTACTACGAGTACTACTAATATGTTCACTATTAATTAACTCACGTTGTATAGATTATGAGCCAAAAGCCATGAAAGAAAATATGGGGCCTCAGTTTAGCACTCCCACTCTCCAAAGTAACATTATTTCACTCTATCGCTTATTAAAACACTATAAAATGCAATTAAAAAAAGAAAAACTCATTATAAAAACAATTTATTCAAGAAAAATAAATAGCAAACTTAGAGCAAAGTTAGCTTCTATATAATTTCAAATTTAAAACGAACAAAAATCGCTAGGAATGAAGAAATGGAATATAAATGAACATAAACCATGAGAGAAAACAATTTAAACTTAAAACTAACAGAAATTTCCACAACAGACATTTGTAATGGTATTGCCGTGACCTGACTTTTAAAAGGCTAGAGTATCATTTTACTTTGAAGTTTTTTTTTGTTTTGCGATTGCCCAAGCTTCCAAAAAGCATTATTTTTTATCAATATACTTATAACTGTCTATTTATACTAGCCTAATATACGAATTAATTTTATAACGTTTTTCTTCCTTTGAAATCTGTGCGTTTGGAGGTTGAAAGGATTGGCAAAACTGCGCTTATTCTTGGTAATTAATGTTTGTTTAAAGTGTGACTTCATTGTTTTTGTTCGTTTTTGTGATTTTGTTCGTTTTAGGTTCCATTGCTCCATGCTTAGTAATTTCATATCGTTTCAATCGAAACATCCAGAATAAGCTAATTTTTCAACTTTATAAATTATAGGTTTTTTTGAAACACTGTTTTTATGGCACTTGGTATTAACCAAGAGACATAGCAATCGCAAATTCTGTCGGTCTGTCGGTCCTGGTTATGCTACTTTAGGCACTTCCAGGTAAGCTAGGACGATGAAATTTGGCACGCATATCAGGGACCGGACCAGATTAAATTAGAAATAGTCGTTTTCCCGATTTGACCATCTGGGGGGGAGTGGGGGCCAAAACTGATCGCTTTAGACCAACTCAAGTCGCGCTTTTTTACCGACATTTCTCACGAGTTTCGCACGCCGCTGACGGTTATCTCCGGCATGTCCGAGCAGATTATAGACGATCCGGATCAATGGTCGCGCAAAGGCGGCAGACTGATCCGTCGTAATAGCGCCGCTTTGCTGGATCTGGTTACCCAAATCCTCGATCTTCGCAAACTAGAAGTGGGGAAACTGCAATTGAAACTCGTGCAGGTAGACGTTATTCCCCACTTAATCTATATTACCGAATCATTTACCTCTTTGGCAAAAAGCAGGGGCGTCGAGCTAAGCTTCCATACAAGCCAACAAGACTTAATCATGGATTATGACCCCGAAAAACTATTGTACATCGTTTCGAATTTATTGTCTAATGCGATCAAGTTTACGCTGGCCGGCGGCAACATTTACTTTCGAGTTGAAAGTAGCGATTCGCGAGCCGAAAGTCCACCGCAGTTGTCCTTAATAGTTCAAGATACCGGCATTGGTATAGAAGCTCAAAAGCTGCCGTATGTCTTTGACCGATTCTACCAGACAAATGATTCCACTACCCGGCGCGGCGAAGGCGCCGGCGTCGGTCGGGACGAGCTCGCCGTTGACGCTCGTGATCACGTCGCCGATCGCGAGGGGCTCGAGGAGCTGACCCCGGTCGGCGTGCGCGAGCTTGCCGGGGGGTCGTCGTGACGCAGCGCAAACGCGCCCGTGAGCTCGCCGAGGCCGCCCTCGAAGAGGCGCTCGAGCAGGGCGCGGCTCTCCGGGCGATCGAACCAGTCGCGTACGGACTCGGCCACCTCGGGCCCGATGCCCTCGACGTTCTGCAGCGCGTCGAGGTCCGCCGAGCGCAGGTCCTCGAGCGTCAGGGGCGACGAGGCGGCGGCGAGACGGTCGAGCGCTTCGCTCTCGAGACCGCGCGGGCCTGGGGCCTCGGACGCGAGGGCGAGAACGACGGCGCCCTGCTGCTCGTCTCCACCGGGGATCGCAAGCTGCGCATCGAGGTCGGCCGCGGCCTCGAGGGCAACCTGACCGACTCCATCGCGGGTCGGATCATCCGCGACGTGATCACGCCGAGCTTCAAGCGCGGCGACTACTACCGCGGCCTGCACGAGGGCATCACCGCGATGCACGCGGCGATCGGCGGCGACTACGGCCCCATCCAGCGCACGAGTCGCGGACGCCGGAGTGCGCCGGGCGTCGGCCTGCTCGGGCTGTTCCCGATCCTGCTGCTGCTCCTGATCCTCTCGCAACGGCGCGGCGGCGGTGACGGCTCGCTGCTCTGGCCGATCCTCCTGATGAGCAGTGGCCGCGGCGGGTTCTCCGGCGGTGGCGGCGGCTTCTCGAGCGGTGGCTTCAGCGGGTTCGGCGGCGGTGGAGGCTTCTCCGGCGGCGGCGCCTCGGGAGGATGGTGATGAACACCGAAGACTGGGTGGCCGGCGGACACGACGTCTCGCTCGCTTGGTACGAAGCCCTCTCGGCCTACGGCCCCTGGCTGCTGGGCGCGATCCTGGTCGACGCCAATCTCAAGGGCGCGCTGTTCGACAACACAATCCTAAAGCACGCCAATCTTTCCGGCGCCAATCTGGATGGCCTATATTTGCTTTGAATATTCTTTTTGAGTTTTATCAAGGCTTTTTTGACTATTAAGTCTTACAGGGAAGTTTTGGGTCTTGCTATTAATTCTCTAGTGAAAAAAAAAAAGTTTTTTGAGGCTATATAACGCTGATTCAAAAGATGCTCCTTTTAATACAGCTAAACATAGTCTAGGTTATTTATAAAAGTTATTTTTTAGGTTTGAATTGAATTCACGACCCGTTGTAAATATGCAAACAGAGTATAATATCAAAAAGAGAAAGACGGAAAAAGACAATTAAAACAAAATTAAAATTCATAACATAATTGAAGCAGGACAATTATTCAAATAAAACGGGATACATTTGCTGCTTTAAACTGGAGCACCATGCGTGCCCATCGATTCGTTTATTATATACTTCAATGCATCTGCCGATGGCGGTCTGCCGAAGTAGCCCAAGGTGGGAGGCCGAGGAGAAACATTGAACACCAGTAGTGAATTCGCTGGAGTTGTTTTGCTTCCGTTACCGAGGAGGTACGCCAAAAACGTGCAAGGGACAGAAAATTTGGAAGCGCGTTTCTATTATACAGTTTAGCTAGTAGCCAGTGATTAATATAAAATTCATTAAAGGGTATGCTGCCGTATATACTGGACTTCTGGCGCTGTAAATGATTTTAGTTATTTTGAGAGAGTCGCTGATTGGATGGCATTGATATTTCGTTCCTAGTTTAGAAGCAAGATCAACTTAAGTTCTTCGGGAACTGGACCCCAGTTGAATAATGTGACGACTGAATTTTCAGCATTTAAGCTTGAGATATATCTGAATATTCTCCACTCAAAATGGAAACCTTTTCCTCAAATGCCGGTACCGTATAGATGGGGTTAAAGACGTGATTCGCATAGGAAATAGAGACACAGGTATGCCTTCTAACATGTAAGAGGAAACTGCTTGGGACTGTTCGTCCACGATACGATATTAAACGCGATTGGAGATGCAAGTGCACCCTGCCTTACACCACGGTGGACAGGTATGACTATCTCTGTAGTCGTTCCTTCAGGCATTTTGATTATGATGCTTAGATGAGTACTATATCATACAAAGTACAAATGGAGCTAGTACTGACCCCGCGTTTTTGAATTTTAATGAGGTGATGGACGTCGATTGTCGAATCAGAAGTACGACTGACATCATTTTTTCCACAAGTGCCTCTCCCGACTTATAAGTATCAACCAAAACTGATGACAGTGCACGAGCACAGCCTATTCCTTTCTGATACCCAAGTTGGTGTGGAGGCATATAACATTTATCAGTATATTCAAGTGTTATCAGTTTCTAAGAAAGAAAAAAGTTCCAGTCACTGTTATTGGCTGACTTGATGAACATTCATCTAAGGGTTTTTTCTTCATAGAAACATCATAGTAAGAAAAAGGATGGAAAAAAGTAACAGTATTTGAAGTGGAGTTGTTTGTATGAATGAATTTGTATTTAAAACCCGCCATGTAACAAAAAAAGGATGGGTGGAGTAAAAGAACAAGAAAAAAGAAGTAAACTAACAAGAAAACTTCAAATAAAAAACCGCAAAATATCGGACATTCCCCAAACGGTACTCTAGATCAAATACGTACGGTGATGGGCCGGAGGTGCGCATTCCGTTCGATACATTGGGTGACGCCAAACTGATACTGACCGATGAACTGGTCCGGGATGCGCTGGCCGCCGACAAGGCGGCCAAAGCGGCGCGGGCCGAAGCCGACGAGATGGACGGCAACAACCAGAATTGACGGCGGCCAGACCGCCCATGCCAAAGGATGGAGAGAGCAAAATGGCAGTGAGTGCAAAAAGGCTCGAGCTTCTTCAGATCGCGGATGCGGTGGCCCGCGAGAAGGCGATCGACCGTGAAATCGTGATTGACGCGATGGCCGACGCCATTCAGAAGGCGGCCCGTTCACGCTACGGATCCGAATCCAACATTCGCGCGGACATCAACGCCAAAACCGGCGAGATCAAGCTGCAGCGGCTGTTGGAAGTGGTCGAGGAAGTCGAGGACTATTCGACCCAGATTGCGCTGGAACTGGCTCGCGACCGGAGTTCCGAAGCCCAGCTCGGCGACTTCATCGCCGAACCGCTGCCGCCGATGGATTTCGGCCGCATTGCCGCCCAGTCGGCCAAGCAGGTCATCGTGCAGAAGGTTCGCGAAGCCGAGCGCGACCGGCAGTACGAGGAATTCAAGGATCGCGTTGGCGAAATCGTCAACGGCACCGTCAAGCGGGTCGAATACGGTAACGTGATCGTCGATCTCGGCCGCGGCGAGGCAATCATCCGTCGCGACGAACTGATCCCGCGCGAAAACTTCCGCTACGGCGATCGCGTTCGCGCCTATGTCTACGATGTACGGCGCGAGCAGCGTGGTCCGCAGATCTTCCTGTCGCGCACCCACCCGCAATTCATGGTCAAGCTCTTCACCATGGAAGTGCCGGAGATCTATGACGGCATCATCGAAATCCGCTCGGTGGCGCGCGACCCGGGTTCGCGTGCAAAGATCGCCGTGATTTCCAACGACAGCTCGATCGATCCGGTCGGCGCCTGTGTCGGTATGCGCGGTAGCCGCGTGCAAGCGGTTGTCGGCGAATTGCAGGGCGAGAAAATCGACATCATTCCGTGGTCGATGGATGCGGCGTCCTTCATCGTCAACGCGCTGCAGCCGGCCGAAGTTGCCAAAGTGGTGCTCGACGAGGATGCGGAACGCATCGAAGTGGTGGTACCCGACGACCAGCTGTCACTGGCCATCGGCCGTCGCGGTCAGAATGTGCGTCTCGCTTCTCAATTGACCGGCTGGGACATCGACATCCTGACCGAGCAGGAAGAATCGGAACGTCGTCAGAAGGAATTCAACGAACGCACCGAGCTGTTCATGGAAGCGCTCAACGTCGACGAGATGGTCGGCCAGGTGCTGGCCTCGGAAGGCTTTTCGCAGGTCGAGGAAGTCGCCTATGTCGATCTCGACGAAATTGCCTCCATCGAGGGCTTCGATGAGGAGACTGCCGAGGAAATCCAGAGCCGTGCGCGCGAGCATCTCGAGGCAATCGAGGCCGAGCTGGACGAAAAGCGCCTGTCGATGGGTGTCGAGGACGAATTGCGCGATGTTCCGGGCATGACCACCGCAATGATGGTCAAGCTTGGCGAAGATGGCATCAAGACCATGGACGATTTTGCTGGCTGCGCCGCCGACGACCTCGGCCTGCCGCCTGCCCGAGCGCGGGCGCATCGGCGTGTTCAACCGCAGCTACTACGAGGAGGTGCTGGTGGTGCGCGTGCACCCGGGCATCCTCGACGGGCAGCAGCTGCCGCGCTCCGTGGACCGGGAGAGCATCTGGGCGCACCGCTACGAGTCGATCCGCGATCACGAGAAGCACCTCGCGCGCAACGGCACGGTCGTGCTCAAGTTCTTCCTGAACGTCTCGAAGGAGGAGCAGCGCCAGCGCTTCCTCTCGCGCCTCGACGAGCCCGAGAAGAACTGGAAGTTCAGCCAGGCCGACCTGCGCGAGCGCGGCTACTGGGACGCGTACCAGGAGGCCTACGAGATCGCGCTGCGCGAGACGAGCCGGGCCCACGCCCCGTGGTACGCGATCCCCGCCGACAGCAAGCCCTACATGCGCGTGCAGGTCGCTGAGATCATCGTCGAGCAGCTGCGGGGGCTGGCGCTGCGCTACCCCGCCGTGGACGGCGAGGTGGCGGCCAACATCGACACGCTGCGTGCCCAGCTGGAGGGCGAGGCCTAGCTCGAAGCCCGCTTCGGCGGCTTCGGCGACGTCCGCACGGTGACCCCGAGGACGGATCGGAAGACCGGCCGGGCACGCCCTCGGCGCTAGCACGTTCGTAGGATCCCGCGCCGGCCTCGTCTCGAATTGAGACGGCGGGTGCCTCCCCGCGACTCCAGCCTCAACGCCTACGCGGTCGGTCGTCGATGGGTTTCCTGGACTCGTAGGGAAACGGGGTGTGCCGCGAGGCGCACCTTGACGAAGACCAAGACATCGTCCGATCGCACGCGAGCCGCTTGGACGGCGCGCCCGACCTGCCGCCAGCGCGGCTTCACCATGTTCGAGGTGATCGTGGTCATCAGCCTGATGGCCCTCGCGCTCGCCGCCCTCGGCCCGATCTTCACGAGCAACACGAACCTCGTCGAGGACAGCCGTGCTCATCAGCGCGCCGAGGCAGCCCATCGTCGCAACCTCGAGGCCATCGCCAAGGTGCTGCGCAGCGTCGACATCCAGACGCTCTCCGGGTTCGACACCCAGGGCGTGGCTACGGCACCGAGCTTCGCGCGCGTGACCGGCGCGGATCTCGAGGATCTCACCTACACCGGCAGCGAGCAGCTCCGCTGGATCGAGGCGCCGGTCGCCGTCGACGGTGTCACCCGCCCCGGCTCGGTCTATCTCGAGCGCGACGGCGAGCGCTACCTCGTGGCCGACCGCGTGCCCGCCGGCGGCTTCCAGATCCGTCAGGAGGGCCAGAGCCTCGTGGTGCAGCTGAGCACCTACTGGACCACGAGCGCGGGGCGTTCCGTCACGAGGACCGGCGAGACGGTCATCTCGGTTCGCAACTAGCCCATGAACGCATCCCGCCGCAACACCTCCTTCACACCGCCTCGGGGGGCATCCCCCCATCGAGTCGATAGGGGAGCCCGACCGGGGCCGCATACCCGGCCCACCTCCGCCATGCAGACCGCGAAGACCCCCAACAGCCAGCCCGCTCCCATGGCGGGATTTTATGCAAAATAATTCATCTTCAGATGAATTTTGTACCAACAGTGGACTAAGAGTTATACTTTTCATGACTGGAGGATTAACTCCTGTACCATTGAGGCCATAGCGATGGAATAAATTATGTATCTCCTGCAACCATTAAGGCTATGGTGATGGAAATAAATTATGTATCCATGGGTCCTGTTAAGGCTATAGAGATTGAATAAATTATGTTTCCTTGGGCCCTGTTAAGGCTATGGCTACGGTTTAAATTATGTAACCATGGGAGTATTGCATCCCCCCCCACCACTCCAGACCAATGCATGTAATAAAATCTTTTACATCTAATGCAACCTAAGGTTTATACTGAATGATGGTGCGCTCCGCAGGTGAGCAGAGCTGTTTTGAAATAATAGAAAGCTAGTTTTATTTCTAAGACTTTCCTTTTGTAACCTAAATTTCTTGCGCAACTATGAAACTTGTCATAATAGTGAGGACAGTAGACAAATGAGAAATAATACACTTTATAACTGCTCTCTAACTGCCCTCCAATATTCGTGTGCTGTTGGGATCAAAAAATATCAATGGCGGTATAAATGGCGTATTTATGCACTCAGCCTTACGTCGAGCCCAAACTTGTTGAACTTTTGACTAATCAGGTTGAAGATTCAAAGAGGGTGATACTTTGAACAAGACAAATATGGTTGTTTTGTAGACGCATTGAAAATTAAGTTTAAAATGCCATCTGTTAATCTTTTCTTGTCCAAGATTTTCGTATGACGTCGTATTTATAAATCTTTGGTTAAAAATGAGCATACATGTATTTAATGAGCAAACAATAAATTTGATGAAATCTTAATAGTACCACCTGTAAGCTTTAGTTCTGAGGATAATTTGATTACCAGCCAAATCTCTGCTCGATATTTTAGCTAGTGACCAAATTGACCTACATTTCAAGGACTTCATGCAACTCTGCATTTGTTCACAAAACCCTGATAAGTTATTTATTAAGTTCAGACTTAATTAATCTTTTTCATGAGTTAAAGCTAATCATGGATGATCGGATTGATTATATTAAAGGAGGTTTTTCAAGACCCAGGTTTAGATCGAAAAGGTTTGACAGCAATGTGAGGAAATTCAAATTATACGTCAGGATAGAAATCACAAGAATAAGTGTAGAACACTAATGCATCCGTTTGTAAAAACGGAAAACGTACATACTTTATTTTTCAATAACTTACGCTCAGTTATTACTTTAAAGCTGGTGGAGTATTAAAAGAAAAGAAAATCTATTTTATAAAGCTTGGCTTCAACTGTTCATAATTATTATTATTGCAAGTCTTGCGGAGCCATCAATTGCTTGATAATTCGCAACTAGTTTTGACAAGCATCATTCTAGATAATTAACGTTATTCCGATTCAATTTTCACGACGCCCTTATGGAGCACAAAAGTTTTTCTCCGTTATTTTTCAGTCCATTGGTTTATATTCATTAATGGAAAAACTACGCAATTTAATAAATTAATAATAAATCAAGCAGGAGTGCCAATCGGGGAGGGGAAATGGCCACTTCTTAGACATTGAAATTTATTCGAAACTCACAATGAACTTCGTATTATTTGACAAACTGTATTTTCTTTTAAAAATTGAAAAAAAACCTCCTTCTAGCTTTTGAATTTTTTTTTGTATTTTCATTAAATGTATCGTCCTCGTGCCATTGATATTAAAAGAGCAGACTGAGACGGACAATTTGACAGTCATTTCCGAATCATACGTTTGCTCAGGACATCACGCAGAATCCGACATTTTAGGCTATACGATGCGTGACTACCTTCACAATTAGCGCATTTTGGATCAAAACGCAGGGCGAATCACGGGATGATACATGAGGGCTGGCACAGCGGCTGTATTTTATTGGCTTATCACATTTAGTTTTCATGTGGTTGGGAGATTAACAACTATGACAGCGACTCAGAGCAGAAATTCAGAGACCCGGAAGGATTCATAACCCACCTTGAGCCCGAATTGTAGGCTTTTGCTCGGGGCTACAGCATTAACAAAGGTAATATTCACGGCCAGGAACTTTCCCAAATGTTCAGAGTCGATGACACCTTCACATTCCTTAAAGGTCATCGCGTCATAATTAGCGGGCACCCTTTGAACAATGCCATTAAATTTCTGTTTGCGCATTCTGACGTCACAGCTATTCAACATAGGTGGAACCGCATCGCTGAAAATCTTTGCAGCAGATTGAATAATCTGAACAAACAGCTTCTCACCAGAACGCTTTATGCTGTGAATAGCTTCATGACCAGGAAATTTGTTGATAGCGTGAGTCCGTTTCGAAGGGTCGTCAATTTTAGTAGGCACTTTTGAAGTGATAACGGTGGCGGTGCTTTGAATATGGGTACTAGCATACAGAATTGGAAGTGACGGAAAATTTAAAGCATGAGCTGTCACCTGTTCTTTGATGAAGTTAAAGGTACAATCCAGAGCACAAATTTCGGAAGCAAGTTTGTGACGCCCCACAGCAGCAATCACAGGCACTTCAGTGGGTGAAATAATTACGTACGTTGGCACTGTTAACTCCTTATTTTCACACAACTCACGGGATGATACACGAGGGCCGGCATAGCGGCTGCATTTTATTGGCTTTTCACTTTTGGCCTTCATCGGTGTGCTTGAGAAATCGGCATTTATGGCAATAACGGAGCGGGCAAGAAAGTTCAGAAAAAAAAATTAGAAAATATGTAGGGTTTGCAGTTC
>JAAAKM020073195.1:45528288-45653083 GCA_010016025.2 Alatinidae sp. Z8VKAUB7J3 | reverse complement strand
ATTTGGTTTTCGTGTTGTTGGGAGATCGGAAATTATGACAGCACCGGGGCAGGCGCAGGAATTCAGAGACCTGGAAGAATTTGTAGCCTGTTAACTTCACATTTTCACACTTCCGTAGCAAATCAATCATATCTTTCACATGCTGAGCGGAGGCATGATAAAAAGACACTGCATGACTAATAATACCTTCATCATCAATACCCGATCGAATGTTTGATTGGATAAAGTTAAGAATAGCTGAATGCGCAAACATTATTATTTTTACTTGACTCAGCTCAAAAACAGTCTAGGTCCAAAAAATAGTCGAAATAAATCCATTTTCTCGGTAAAAAAAATCCATCAAAATTTTATATGCAATCATTAAAACCTTCGTTAAAGTCCATATATATTTGCACTCTCAATGTTATAATATGTTCCAAAGTCTAACACTTACTGCGTTATTACGCTTTACTGAAAACTATATTTGTCTTGAACAGTCTTGCAAAGTACAAATAAAATCAAAATGAAGGTTTGTTTGACTATTGATTGTTGAAAGATCATAAGTATATTCCCGAATCATCAGCGTGCCTTGCTTCTCAACAATAACCCCAAGTTTTTCCTCAGGATCTACTCTCTCGATGCACTTGAGAGCTAGATCGAGATGATCTTCAATATGACAGGCCAGCAACTCGCCATCAAAAGGCTCAGCGGGCGGATTATCGATTGGAACAACTTGAATGTATTCGACTCCCTTTTCTCGCCACTTTTCCCAAATGGGTGTCTTGTAAAGATGAAAAAGGGCCTTTCCATTCCCCGCAGGAGCCTGTGCCACTTTGTCAGGCGCTTCAAAAAACAGATACCCTTGATCATCACACATCGGAATCAGCTCTTGCTGGTAAAGGTCAACTTGCAAAGGAGACAAGCCAAAATAGTCGTTGGCTTTCAGATAGGCTAAAGTAGCGTCATGATTGATTGGGGAGGTCATGATTGCCACCGACAAATCGGTTCCTTTGGCTTTGATCTTTTCAAAGTGGATTTGAAACAGGCTTTTCTTTTCGTCTAGGGGAAGTTCAAAGCACCCTTTGGGTCCATCAAATCCAAGCCGAGTTCCTTGCCCTCCTGCCAAAATCAAAACTCCCATTTTCTCATAAGCCTGAGAAGGGGTCATCTCATGTACCACACGCTCATGCGCCACTGGCAAAAAATCTTGAGGGTTGACAGCAGGACTCTGCTGCAAAATCTGTTTCACTTCAGCAAGGGGATGCTTGTTCATGTTCCTCGGGATTGAATAGTGCTCCGAAGGCTGATTCAGGAGATATATTGGCAACATTGTCATCTTTTCCTATTAGGGGAATATGTTTAAAATGAGGATTGGGTGAGTCCACCTTTTGTCGCAGCACTCCCTGCCGCGGATCAGCCCAAAGTGACACAACACGAACGGGAAAATCACAGTCGACGTAATAAGCAATTGAGAGAACTCCAGAATCGGGGACAACCAAGTAACGGCAATAATTTTTGATCACAGAAAGCATCTCAAACACCGTGGTTTCTCCACGTAAATCGACAACGTGGTCCATGAGAAACGAGCGATCTTTTTTCATTCCAAAAAGAATCACTTTCCCTTTGTGCTCATCGCTGATACGGGTAAACAGTTCTTGCCAGTGAGAGAGGGGCCAGTTCTTATCATATTGATACAAATCGCCTGTCTCTGTATCCACGTGAACCCCTACGTAGGTTTCCCCTTTCTGCAGTTGGTACTTTTCTGCTAAGGCATCCCACTCATCTTGCCATTGCAATTTGGGTGTTAAGGATCCAAGCTGCCACTTTAGCCATCTTGTGGGATCGGGATTTTCCAAAATCACATCAAAAACGTCAGGTGTCAGTTGGTGCCCTGCTAAACTTTCGGTAACATCAATGGGCTTCCGTCGCACCCAATGCTCGCACGAAAGGATGTGGACATTTTCAAGCATTTGAAAGCCAGGCACTAAGTCGGGCCTTGTCAAAAACGTGACAGATGCATGAGGAATAAACGATCGGATCCGGTAGACAAGGGCGTAGAGACCAAGAGGGATGTCGCCCAACCCCCGATTCCACACCACAAGAAAGCGATTCTGGTTTTCGCTTGCGGCTTTTTACAACAGCTGATCGAAAGGGTTTGGACGGATGGCATCGAACATTTTGCATCCAGACCCGCTTTACTTTACCCCCCCCCCCCTCCTAATGTGCAAATCAATAGCCCGAATTCGTTTTTAAAGTAACGAAGAAACTAATTAAAAAACTGCTTTGTTCTCGAGTTTTACACACAGAGTAAACTTGAGTAAGTGGCACTTAATACACAAGTACGAAATTTCTTCTCCCTACGGATATTAAAAGAAAAGAAGAAATTCTCAAATTTGAAAGCCTTATTTTCCACGGGGGGGTATTTTCCAGGGGGGTAAGCGCCGGCAACTCTTCTTTCAGAAGAAGAGAGTATGGAACTTTACTTTCTTTGAATCCAAAAAAGAACCGCAGGGTTCTTTTTTGGATGGATAATGTTATATCTGTTTCTTCCCAGGAGATGCCAGGGTACCAAATTGGACAAAACATATTAAAGATGAGGAGGGACAAAGGAAATACAAATCCTTGAAGAATATGAAGAGGGGACGCCAAATTTATTTAGGAGCTTCTAAATAGATTGGAAATTCTTGGGAGAGGGGTAAAAAGTGAAGCCTCGAACAGATTAGAGTGGAGGAGTGTACGCTACAGTACAGTGTGAAAGCTACAGTAATGGCAGTGGTCAAGTTTCTTTATGAACACGGAACACGGCGCTCCGAAACACGGAAGATGACTTGTTCAGAGGAATTGTCTTTGGGTACCCATTTGACTGACCATATATAAAACAATTAGCTGCATAAAAAACGTGATTCCATTCCGCTTTTTGGGCTATATCGAGATATAGATTCGCAATAGCTAGGCATGTTTTGCGGATGAAGGATAACCGATTGCAAAAGACTATTCTTTTCAGCCATTCATCAGGGATCGAAAGAAAATTAAAAAAATGCAAGAAAAGGAAAAGTCGGTCGTCCCCGAAACGGATGGGAAGAGGTCATAAGAAAGTACTTAAATTCTATTTTTCAACAAATTAGATTTTCCTATAAAAGATCTTCCGTATTTCCACCTATCCCTTTGAAATTTCGAAGTTGTAAGGGAACAAGCCAGATAAATGGGCAGGCAACCAAACAAAGGAGAGCCCCCCCCCCTCATTTTTTTATTATGGTTAATGTTAGTTTTTTCTTCCCTATTGCGCTCCTCTTATTTGACTATTTATTTATATATAAAAAATAGTATAAGGGAAAGGTATGTCAAAATTGTTGGCCAAATGCTTTTAATATTTCAAATTTGACCAGCCTGTTTCCTAAAAAAATAATACATGAAAGAGCCGGAATACAATTTAGATTACACGAGTTTTCTTACTCTGATATTTTTAATATCAATATTATTTGGTTTCTTAAAGAGGCCCAATATGCCGTTCTAGCATACTTGAATCAAACAAAGAGACTGGATATTATGTATTCTTTTTTCCTTTTTGCTATTGAGTAGATTGTATTTCGTAGCTACATTAGTGATGTGCTATTAAATAGGGAAATGCTCTGTAAGGGTTTAGTCACTGAATAAAATCATCCTGAGTAAACCACGACTCATTTCTGATTAGAAAAAAGTTCACATCAAGGGCAGTAAGTATGAAAGACAATATGGGATAAAAAAAAGAATAAACCGGTTTGAACCGGTGACCTCTAAATCGTGACTGCAGGGGTGATATCGACCCCAAAGGCAGACTTATTTGATATTTTTGAACAAAACAGATATCTCAAAATTTAATGGGTATGATAAGAGCTAAAAGAGGATTGGATAGCAAAAAAGAACCAAGAGGGAGGCTAATTGCCCACCACTAGCTTCAGGGCTTTAAAAAGGACGCAAAACCTTTCAATTTTCAAGCATGTGATGATCCTTCCAAGGTTCTAAAATACCTTTTCCATTTGAAAAGGTGGGGAATAATTTGTGGGAATTTTCTGGTCCTTAGTCCAAAGTTTCATAGAAACTTGAGGCAAATCGGAGAAAAAAACACTTTTTTTTTATTCCTTTTGTTAGAGGTAGGACTAATCCTTCGAATAATAATGGAGAATAGTCCTCTTGCTTCAAGCATTTACTGCCGTAAGCTTCAAATTCTTCAGAAGAAAAAAGGTTTTGCTGCTCATTTCTGGACAAGTAATCCAAATCCCTTCTTTCAGCAAATATTGGGTGATATTATTGATTTTGAGCACAATCCCCAAAAGTTTCAAGACACTGTACTCCCAAGGAAAACACGCCCCTTCTTTTCCCGCCATTAAATATATCTGCAAAGAATTGATAGTCCGCATAGTTTATGGCCTTTATTTCAGGGACTATGTAATGGGGACTATGTCATCATTGGATGCAAGTTTATTAGTATTTACAACTACCGAGAATAAAATTAGTAACTTGAAATGCTCGTCAGATGTCCTGATGGGTTACAAAAGGGACGCTCTAAACACATATTAAAAGCTAATTCCATATTCTTCTAAGGACTCAATGAGAGTTAGGATGTTTTGGCACAAAATATGCCCCCCTGACGTCAAAATGACCCACCACACTTCCTTCATAAAAGCTTATGTGCGCTTACAGATCGTTGCAAATACTTTTATGAGATATTAAACAAAGCTTAATTAATTTTTTTTAAGACAAATATCGGAGACAGTATTTCTGCAATAAGAAAGGAGGTATCACCCTCCTGTACCTTTATTCAGGTTTAGTATAAATAAAAGGAGATGAAAGATTAATTCCTACCTCCCCACCACAAACCTCTTCTTATATTTACCTGAAGGCTCTTGGAGATTTTGACATCTTGAGCATTGAAATAAACTGTTTCGGGCATCTTGAAACTCCCCATCCTCATTGGCTAATGCAATGAACTGCCACCCTTCCGCATACTTTTATTTCTCTTAATTTTCCTTTGGCTGCTCAGGTCAATATCTAAGAAGCATTTCCGGCAAATAAATTTTTAGAGGAGGGGGGAATTATCCGGACCCCTGTTCAGCACACCTCTCAAAACTCCCTGAAATTGTCACCTTAATACGCTTCACCGTTCCAACATTTTCGGAGAATGTTTCCTCTAGGCAACGTATATCCACGAAATCTCGTTTGGTTCAGTTCAATATTTCCTGAAAGTTTCAACAGAACAGCCTACCCTTAGTCGTCCTTGATATATTGCAGATCTGCTAGTTTGACAACCTTGATGCACTTAACGTCATTTGATTTGTTTCATTCCGGTTCTAAGCGGCGGTTTATGTTAACCCAAAATAATTTGTTAGTCCATAACCTATGTTATTAAGACCCAAAGACATTAAAATTAAGTATAAATATGCCTGTCCGATTGCAAAACGATGACTGTGGTGAAATATTTTCAGATCCATAGCTGGCAATTGGAAACGGACCGTATAACTCACAATAAACAATTAGTATAATACGTGTCTTACGGGTCTATGCCTGGTAATCTTTGTGAAAGTCTAAATATAACTTAAATATGTCAGTGTCATTTTATGTATCCTTGGCTTACTCATAAATATTGACTTCTAGGAGAAGACAATGATAAATATAGTACTTGATTTAACAATGTGGGTGTTAAATGAAAAACATGCAGAGAGTTTTAGAGGCAACACGTCAGTGTTGCCTATGATAAAGCGCCACACGCCTTCAACGCGTTACTAATTTTTTTTTTCCTCAGAGTCACTCTATATTGTAGGAATGGTCATAGAAACATCGGAGGGGCTTATTAGTTTCGGCTAGAAAATTCTAGCGTCCTTTTAATAGGCAAATATGATCGAAAGTCAACTAGTCCCTGTCCTATCAAGCTGCTGAGATTTCACGAGTTAAAATCATTATATATTAAACGCTCAGTCATTTCTTATTAGTTTTTAGTAATAAGAGATTTTCTTACTTTATTAGTTCTTACTATATCTTTTATTAGTTCTTACTATATCTTGATTATTAAAGTGATTTTATTTAATTTTCTATTTTTGTCCATGTTTTGAAAACTTCAACCCTGCTGTCCAAAAAATGTACAGTTAAAAAAAAATGATACAATAGCCTAAAATGCTTTACAGGTGGAGAGTACGATAGCTGGAACTCGAGTTTGTAGGAACATTTCTTTGTTTTAAGCTTGCCTTTAATATTTATTTTAATTTCTGCTCGTCTTAGAATTTCTTTATTCATTTATATCATATTTTGACATCTTTAAGTTTAATGTGATTATCTTTTTAATTCTTCTTCCTTTGGATTTTATTCATTTTTTTATATTAAATTTTGGCTGTTTTAAAATTGAATTATTATAAGGCTTTATTTCTGCTTGCCTCAAGTTTTAAAATGACTCTTTACTTTTCTTTGAAAATATTTTTTTTCGACAACTTTGAAAAAATGTAATAAATATGTTAAAGTACATTTTACAATGAAAAAGAGAAGATTTGGCCATTCATCTAAAAAAAAATAACCATATGAATGACACAATAGAAACACGCCAAGCAAGAATCACAGTGAAAACAATCAACAAATTGACACATAACAATCAGCCATCAAAAAAAATAACAAGTTTATGACATGAAAGATTGCATTTATTTCAGGCCCTTAAAAGAGGTAAGAAGATTTTCTACAACAAAATGGATTCGACACCTTCAAAAATTGTGTCTAGATCCAATATCCCTCAGACTTACCTTGGTCAGAAAAGGAGTCATAACGGTCAAAAGTTATCGACATGACATGACAAAATTTATGGCATGACAAGCAATACTTGCTTCTGAACAAGTATTATTTCAAAAGCTTGTTAATTGTTAAAGCAATTAACACATTCTTATTATAAAGAGTTTGCACACAGTCCTGAAACTATAGCAATTCTTGACAAGGATAAAATATATATATATTTTTTTAAACCTCCAAAAAACCTTTTTGAACAAAATACGGCTTTTGAAAAAGCTCCTTGGCCGCTTTATTGACCAGTTGAACCTTATAATTCTTGAGTTATACGCAGGATTTCAGCTTTTAAATACCCCTTAACTAGTTTTCGTTTTCATTTTTTCGCTTCTTGCTGTTCATTTTCATTTTGTTCGCTTCATTTATGTTTCGCATTGCATAAATGTCTAGAGTGATTTGAACGGAAGTAAAAAGAAATGAAGTTTCTGTCTAAATTTTTCTTCCTTGAAATCAGTCCTGTGATTAAATAAAGTTCGGTAAAACATAAAGTGCCTATTTCCTTATAAAGTTAAAAGAAACATCTTTGTTGATCAGGCGCATACATAAGATGTTCATTTTGGAATGGGGTTGGTACAAATCCAAACAGTCTAATCTGTGAATCATGTGGAAAATACGAGACGTTGTCGTGAAAATCGCTAACAGCTTAAAACTGGTGGATGGGACAGAGGGACGAAACCACACTTCCAAAAATATGCGAACAGGCCTAATGGCAATATTAGCTATTGTAGTTGATCATTCTGAAAAAAATTATGACTTTTTTTCGAAAGATTTCTTTTTGCCAAAAAAAAAAAAGAAAAAGTGTGTTTACTGTTGAAAAGAAAAAAAAGAAAGAAAAAAAAATTAAAAAAAGATCGTTCTAGCATAGAGTAATTGTAACGAACTGTGATTGTTCACTTTTATTTTTTGAACATCTTTCATTTAAGTAGAGAAACAATATTCTATATTTCCGAGGGGAGTTGGCATGCATTCAAACAGTCTAAACTATGAATCAAGTGGAAAATATTTAAAGAACGTTCCTACCCAATTTCAGGTGTTTGATTGGCCTCTTTTTCCTTTTAGTTTTTACTTAAAACCCTAGTCATTCTCCAAACGAGAAATCATCAATACCACCCCGCCTCTCTGACCAAAATTCTAAAAGGTATTATAAGAACTTAAGCTTAGATATTTGTTGTATTTAATCTTTGTGTTAAATATTTACGGACTTATATCAAAGAAATAAAATCTATAAAATAAATAGGATAAATAGTTTTGAGTAATGTTTTAAGCTTTCAAATTGGAATAGAGATGGTATTTCCCTTGTCGAATCGTTTTCTTGGCGCCTACCTCAGTATCGGCTCAAGATATTTTAGACAATACCTATTTAAACAGGTGTGAACACAAGGGACTGACTATTGCTCCTCCCAAACTATCTAGATTTTGCCGAGTTTGGTGTTTAATTTGCTTATTTTTGGTAGGCTTCGATCGCCCCTCCTTCCCAGGATTATGTGTTTGTATGTGTCGGTAGCTTACCCAAATAGCAGATTAGAATCTTATTGGCCTGGTGGTAGAGTACATGCCTAATGATTGAAGTGCTCTTGGTTGAGCCTACGAGAGTTTTTTTTTTGTGTGTTATTATTTGAATCGAAAAACAAAATTATTTCATCTTTTCAAAGACTGAATGAATTTTACTTCATTCCGCCTTGTCTTATTTTTTTTTAGCTCAAATTGTTAACGGCATGTCGTAAATGGTGCAAGTTATTTTTTTGCAAAAATTTATTATCATCACTTTCTAATATTCCAAAATCCGCTAAGGTCAACTTTCATTGTTTTCGAACTAATAAATGATCAAAGAGATGGCAAAGAAAAGCAAAAGATTTGCTCCTAAGCTCAAAATAAAAAAAGGCGACCGGGTAGTCGTTATCGCCGGAGCTTACAAAGACCTGAATAAAACGCGCGAGGTACTGGAAGTTTTACCCGCGAAAAACAGGGCTATTGTAGACGACGTTAACATCGTTAAAAAACATACCAAGCCGACGCAAAATAATCCTGGAGGCATCAATGAAATACCGGCGCCAATACATATCTCCAATTTGATGCTAGTCGATCCCAAAACCGGCGAACCTACCCGGGTAGGCCGCAAGAAGGGAGAGGATGGCAAAATAGTACGTTATTCAAAAAAATCGGGCGAAATCATTAAATGATGGGCTATATTCCAAGACTTAGAAAAAAATATAAAGAAGAGGTCGTTCCGGCCTTGATGGAGCAGTTTCAGTATAATTCGATCATGCAAGTGCCTCGCCTGGTTAAAATATGCCTTAACCAAGGAGTCGGCGACGCCACGCAAGATAAAAAACTGATCGATAGCGCCGTAAGCGAAATGACGCTTATCGCGGGTCAAAAAGCGGTTCCAACCAAAGCGAAACGTTCGGTTTCTAACTTTAAACTGCGGGAAGGGATGATTATTGGCTCCAGAGTTACCCTCAGAAATAATCGCATGTATGAATTTATGGACCGACTGGTTACGGTAGCTTTGCCTCGCGTGCGAGATTTTCGCGGCATTAGCGACAAGAGCTTCGACGGCCGCGGCAATTATTCTATGGGCGTCACCGAGCATATTATCTTTCCGGAAATAGACTTGGATAAAGTCAATCGCATTACCGGCATGGATATTACTTTCGTTACTACGGCTCAAACGGACGCCGAAGCGCTGGCTTTGCTCAAATTGCTGGGCATGCCGTTTAAGAATCAAAGATAAGTACGCAGCGCGCGCGCTTACAAAAGAGATAATAATAGAAAATTCAAAGCCCCGTACCCCTTAGGTCGAGGCAGACTACAAAATAACCAATTTATTTATATCGCAATGGCTAGAATATCTTTAATCGCAAGGGAGAGAAAAAGAGCTAGAATGGTTAATAAATATGCGGCCCTTCGCAAAAAACTGAAAGAAGAAGGGCGTTGGGACGAGCTGGATAAGCTGCCGCGTAATTCCAATCCCATTCGTTTGCATAACCGGTGTAAGTTGACAGGCAGACCCAAAGGCTATATGCGTCAATTTGGCCTCTGCCGCGTAAAATTCCGCCAAATGGCTTTGGACGGGAAAATTCCCGGCGTTACCAAGGCAAGCTGGTAATTATAATTAATAATGGGAATGAATAATTAATAATAAACGCTTTAATTATTCATCGTCCATTATTCATTATTCATTATTCATTATTCATTATTTATCATCAAATGGCAGTTACCGATCCTATAGCAGATTATCTAACCCGCATTCGCAATGCTCAGCAGGCGGGGCACCGGATAGTCGATATACCCGCTTCCAATCTGAAAAAAAGAATTACAGAAATTCTTTATGATCAGGGTTATATTCTGAAATATAAGTTTGAGGACGGCATTGGTAAAGGAAAACAAGGCATTATTAAAATTGCCCTGAAATACGATGATGAGAAATATGCCCGTTTTCGCCACATCAATCCATTGCAGCGTTGGCCCAGTGAATATGTCCGCGAGAATTTCTGGTTTGTTATGGACCCGTCTGAAGGTTCTATCGATGCGCAGTGCGACCTGGTGGGTGAGGATAAGTTTTTGTGGGGGTCTGATTACCCGCATATTGACTCGCACCTTGACGCCATGGCTGAGGTGCACGAGGCATTGGCGCCCATGAGTACACACAGGCGCGAGCTGGTGTTGGGTGAGAATGCACGGCGGTTGTTTAACCTGCGCTAAAACTGCTCACCGGCGGCGCGGCGCCGCAGCATATCTTCCATGTCCAGGCTGGCCGGGCCACGCCGTGCCAGGACGTGTTCCACCCGGTCGCGCACGAAGCTGTCCCATGCCGGGTGCGGCAGGATATACAAGTGGCGCGCCTGTATAGCCGCAAACACAGCCTCGGCAATGTCAGCCGGTGCCATACCCTGGGACAACATGCCTTTCGCAATGGTCATGGCCTGCTCGTTGGTTGCCGCACCGGCGACGCTGAGTTCCTGCGGGCGGTTGCGCTCAGCATCAAAAATCTGCGTGTCGACAAAGCCGGGACACAGCACCGACGCACCGATATCAGCCCCGGCGGCAGCCAGGTCGTTGTAGAGCGTTTCGGTTAAAACCAACACCCCGTGCTTACTCACCCCGTAAGTGCCGCCTGCCGGCATCAAACCAGCCAAAGACGCAGTATTTACAATGTGCCCGGACTCACCGTGGTCCAGCATATGTGGCACAAATGCCTGCAAACCGTACAGCACACCATTAAAATTTACACCCATTACCCAGTCCCAGTCGGCCTGGGGCAGCGCCCATATCGGCTTGCCGTTGCCGCTGCTGGTACTGGCGACACCGGCGTTGTTACATAAGATGTGAATTTTGCCGAACTCTGCAATAGCGGTTTCCGCCAGTGTATTTACAGACTCCTGCAGCATCGTATTGGTGAGCACACCGACAACGTTACCTTGTCGTTCCGTAAGCCTGGCGACCGCCTGGTCCAGCGCATCCTGCTGGATGTCCGCCAACACGACCTGCATGCGCGCGTCCACAAAACGCTCCGCCATGGCCAGGCCGATACCACTGGCGGCACCTGTTACCACCGCGGTTTTTCCACTGAAATCTTCCACTGTCCCTGCTCCTGCCCGTAATGTCATTGCAGGTATACAACGTGGCGTTCCCAGGCGCAACAAGCCATAGTATCCTGGCTTTGTTCGACCATTCGTATTATTCGGGATAATAAAAAGGGGACAATTATGCTGCCTTTGGAAGGTGTGAAGGTATTGGAGTTTTCCACGATGATTACCGCCTCGTTTGCGGCCATGATGATGGCTGAACAAGGCGCGGACGTAATCAAAGTGGAACCGTTGGAGCTTGGCGACCCCATGCGTTTTCTCGGCAGCAGCAAAGGCGGCATTTCCGCGTTGTTCGCCAACTGTAACCGCGGCAAGAAGTCACTGCGCCTGGATATTAAAGATCCTGCGGGTAAAGAGGTGATAAAGGCATTAGCGCAAGAGTCGGGTTTCCATGTTTCTGTCAAAAATACTACGGTAAGTTTATATCTGTTCATATATGCAAGATAATCATAAAGTATAAGCCCATTTAAAATAAGATTTTACTTATACCGAGATTTCATTAGCACTAATTAAGACGGATCAGAATTTTCGTAGAATTTCCCGATTGGCTGAAGAATACTGAGTGGTTCAGATTAGTTCAAGCCCATATCTCTGTAATAATAAAATCTTATTATGAATAGCCTCAAGTACGAATTTCGTTGCTCTACTGTTTTTCTTTGAGGATTTTATATAAGTTTTATTAGAACCATATATGACGTAAATAGAAAAACAAAAATGTTATGACATCACCTCTTATGACATCGCTTATCCGGGTTGCAGCGGTAGCTAGCAACCTAGCAAGAGACGATCATGTCCAATTTTCACAGTAAAGAACGAACTAACTTATAAAAAAGTTTACATTGAAGGACGAACTATAGCCCCAAGTGATTCAAGTATTATGCATTACTAGCAACCTAACTTACTTAGCTTCCTGATTCTCGGATGTTCGTCTCTTACTATTAAACTAAAAAAAGGCCATAGTCTTTTTCCTGTTTGTAATTCACTGCGTTGGCGGCAACCTTGTAAGAGACGATTACGCTCTATAGTAAGAAAAACATTAGCCTTAAGCTCCTATTACATCAAGGATCAATATATTTCATTATACATGGGTACTATATAAGTGTCATTGGGTAAATCTGAAGTACGTACTTTGTTTACAAAGTAGCTACAAAGACCTTTGTGATATTTCCCCCTCCCTAAGAACTAGGATTCTGGCCACGCCAATGATTGTACGGCAGGATTTACGATTTTCAGTGACAGTAGTTTTTTGTGCCATCATCATTTTTGTTTTCACTATGGAAAAAATCTAATTACACTGGTTAGAGAAGGAGCAGTGAATAGGTTAGGAGTGAGTTGTTTTGACTAAATCGTTATAGAGGGGTTTCTTGATCTTTTTCGCATGTTAAAAAAAATATAATTGTACTTAAAAACTGCTGTTCGATTGAATCTGAGCAAAGATTACTATTTAGTTACGTAAAAAACAGGTATACAATAGCATCACTCAACAATCAGATATGCTATACAATAGCATACAGGTGTAGTATAGTGTTGTGTAAGACCCAGGTATGTGTAATAACGTCTTGAGGGGTCAGTAGCCCCAATAGTATATTCCGTATCTATCGGTTTTAAAGCCTTATGCCGTCACTGCTGACTTTCTGTATTCTAGTGTGTGTTCTCTCTCTCTTTTTTTAATGTAATAGTTATTGTATTTCAAATCGCATTTTAGGCCCAAAAGAACTTGGGTGAAGTCTTATTGGGTCAAAAAACTTTTAGCAGGACTTATCAAACATTTTACAATATTAATAGATTGATTGATTGGTGTATTAGATACTAGCTTTCATTGTTGATTGTAAATAAAAAAATCAAGTATCTTTCAACTAAAAGAAAGGAACATAATTAAAACTCATAACGAACAGGAATTATCCGTATATGAGAGGGGCTGCCCCTTCATAATATCTGGTTGTTCACACTGATTTTTTTAGTACTTTTAAAAAGCTTTTTATTCTAATTAAACATTCCATGTGTTTTAGGCTTTTTAAGAATGGAGATAAAAAGTCAAATTTTGGAAAGAGGAGGTGAACGATGACTAAACGGCTTCTTGTTATGGCCGGTGGTACAGGTGGT
This sequence comes from Alatinidae sp. Z8VKAUB7J3, assembly GCA_010016025.2. Taxonomy (NCBI): domain Eukaryota; kingdom Metazoa; phylum Cnidaria; class Cubozoa; order Carybdeida; family Alatinidae; species Alatinidae sp. Z8VKAUB7J3. Next base: position 45,639,614 of record JAAAKM020073195.1, on the reverse strand, counting down.
CACGTGTTCCCTGGATTAGCTGTTGCTCATGATTTACAAAACGAAGGTTGGGATATTCAATGGTTAGGCACAAAAGACCGAATGGAAGCCAACTTGGTACCCAAAAACGGATTTCAAATACATTTCATCGATGTGGCTGGAGTGCGCGGTAATGGAATCATTAGACTGCTAAAGGCGCCTTTTATGATTGCAAAATCGGTGTTTCAGGCCTGTAAAGTTATGCGGGAATTTAAACCTCATGTGGTATTGGGGATGGGCGGTTTTGCAAGTGGCCCTGGCGGACTTGCGGCCTGGTTGTTAGGGACGCCATTGATATTACACGAACAAAATGCTGTGCCAGGCCTAACCAATAAAGTGCTAGCGCCGCTGGCGAAAAAAGTGCTAACTGCATTTCAAGTCCCAACTTGGAAGCTTAATGAGAACAAAAAACAGCTAGTGGGCAATCCAGTAAGAGAAGAGTTTGCTCATATTGAACCACTGGAGTCTTTTGATAGACCTGTAAATATTTTGATTTCGGGGGGAAGCTTGGGGGCGAAAGCCTTGAATGATCACGTTCCTTCAGCCCTGTCGCAACTTTCCGATACCGAATTTCGAGTCGTGCATCAAGCGGGTAAAGGCAAGGCTGATGAGGTTGTTGCGAGATACCAAGATTCAAATATTCCTGCAGAACATTGGCAGGTACACGAATTTTTAGACAACATTGTCGACTCATACGCATGGGCTGATATCGTTATCTGTCGAGCTGGTGCATTGACGGTGTCGGAAATAGCACTCGCTGGCCGATGCGCTATTTTTGTGCCACTGCCTCATGCGGTTGACGATCACCAAACAAAGAATGCAGAAAGTCTGACTAAAACTGGTGGGGCTATTTTGTTACCGCAGGCGCAATTGGAGAATGGAAAATTACTGTCGGAATTGCGTTCTTTGATAGCTAATCAATCAGAGATCATTAAAATTGCGCACCTTGCAAAGAAACAGGGTGAGAGAAAAGCAACCAAGATGGTAAGTAGCATTTGTAAAAGTGAGGCTGTGGAAAAATTATGACGACAACAGCCAAATTTAAAACACCAGAAATGCGACGAATTAATTGCATTCATTTTATTGGTATTGGCGGCGTCGGTATGGCGGGGATTGCCGAAGTGTTGCTGAATGAAGGTTATCGAGTCACTGGCTCTGATTTGCAGAATAACAATCTTACTCGAAGGTTAGCGTCTCAGGGTGCGACGATTAATCTTGGACACGTAGCAAAGAACATAGACGGCGTTGATGTCGTGGTGGTTTCTAGTGCAATTGATGAAACCAATCCAGAGATTATAAAAGCGAATGAACTTCGTATTCCTGTCATCAGGCGGGCTGAAATGCTAGCTGAGCTAATGCGTTTTCGCCATGGCATCGCGATATCTGGGACTCACGGTAAAACCACTACCACGAGCCTTATTGCCTCGATATTTGCCGAAGGTGAGTTAGATCCAACCTTTGTTATTGGTGGTAGGCTCAATAGTGCGGACAGCAATGCGAAACTGGGCAGTAGTCGCTTCTTAATTGCCGAGGCCGAGGTGTTTTTAGCAGCGCTGCAATCCGTTCCGGATGAGTTGTATGAGGCTGCCATTGTCGATGGCGCCGGAAGTTTCGACCTGATTGGAGAGGTTGTCCTGCCGATCCTGCAGCCGACGATCATCATCGTGCTTTTGCTGCGGCTGGCCGAAGCACTCAAGCTGTTCGACATACCTTTTGCGATGACCGGAGGAGGACCCGGCATTGCGACCCAATCCTATTCCTTCTTGGCCTATCGAACGGGGCTGAGGTTCTTCGATTTGGGTTACGCCAGCGCCATGGCGTACGGGCTGCTGATCGTCGTCATGATCATCGTCACCCTGTTTTTCAGGAGGCTGCGGCAGACCTATGCATAAAGACGAACTCACGCCGTCGCCGCTGCGCTATTCGATTTACTCACTGTTGGCGATCTGCATCACGCTGACGTTTCTGTTTCCGATTTACTGGTCGTTCTCGCAGTCGCTACGCAACCCGTTGGATACCTTCACGGTGGCCGGGTTCGGTTTCCCCTGGCTGGACTTTCAACCGACCTTGCAGAACTGGATCGATCAGCTGGCCTCGCCGGAATCGCGGCGGGCGCTGCAAAACAGCACGATCATTTCGGTCTGCGCCTCGCTGTTGGCGGTCCTGCTAGGTACGCCGGCAGCCTATGCCTTAGCCCGTTTCGAATTTCGACTGGTCGGCAACAAGGACATCACTGTCTGGTTTCTCTCGCAGCGTGTGCTGCCACCTGTGGCGACGGTGATCCCCTTCTATCTGGTAATGCGGACGCTGGGACTGCTGGACACAAAACTGGCCCTGATACTGATCAACGCGACCTTCGTTTTGCCGTTCGTCGTCGTAATCCTGCGACAGACTTTCTTGGATTTGCCGGCCGAGCTGGAAGAAGCAGCACTGGTCGATGGGGCCAATCATCCCATCGCCTTCTTTGCTGTCGCGTTGCCGCTGGCTGCCCCCTCCATCGCGGCGACCGGCTTGATCATATTCGCGTTCTCCTGGAACGAGTTTTTGTTCGCCATCACGATTGCAAGCCGCGATTCCATAACCGTTCCGGTCCACATGGCCGGGGCCGTGGATACCAGGGGCGTGCAATTCTGGTTCATGGGAGTCCGCGCAATGATTGCGATGATCCCGCCGGTTTTGGTCGCCCTTCTTGCACAGCGCTATATTGTGCGCGGCCTCACACTAGGGGCAGTGAAGGGATAGCAATCTGTTCGATGGCATCTGCTGTTATCGGCAGTAGCAAAGTCCTGTGCCGCTCCGGTACCGTTCACTCTCGGAGCAGCGTGTTTTGGTCGATTAGATAGTCCTTGCCGATCAAAGCGGCGGCGGCGCCGATTGTTCGAGCCTTTTGGCCCATTTGGCCGGCTTCGATGAGAGGCATGATAACGCCCTGCAAGTCGGTCTGCTGCAGTTGGCGCGTGACCTCATCCACCAAGCGCGCCCTCACGCCCTCTGGAATGGCGCCGTCGATGACCACGGCCTCAAAGTCCAATACGGATAGTGACGACACAATTGCATGCGCTAAATTTCTACCGGCCCGGTTTATCCACCGCTGGACATGCGGCTCGAACGATGACCAGTCTGACTCCTGCCCATATAGCGAGAAATTGGCAAAACAATGGAGAATTTAAGGGCTCACAAAAACATCGAACTAGTACATAACGGACGTCGTTTTAAAAAACTCACCGCGAAACCTACCTTCAAACATTTTCGCATCTTCACACCATCTCTCGGTACGAGGTGACTAAAGGTTACTTTTTACTTTAGCTAATTAATCAAACTTTCGGAAAGAAGACATCCTTCTACCGTTATTGCATTGAAACAAGGGTTAGTACACATTTTTAGCCTCATGCCTGCCAAATGTTTCTATTACTTCAAAAGATACAAGTGACCATAGAAACAAACTACAAGCTAGTAATCTATCCTACCAATACAAATCCTTCAAGTTTTGAATTGCGCTTATAATCAGCCTTGAACTGTTCAAATTTTTTGACCTCTCTTTAAATTGATGCTTTGCTTCCTGTACTTTCATGCGACAGTAAAGACGCAAATTCAATTACATGAGATGCCGTTTTAGAATGGCTCGTCTACGTTATCAGTAGTACAGGGACTTAGCTATCGTTTGTTGTTGTAGCTGGTTGTACATTTTCTGGGACGGGATAACAGGGGGCAGAGAAGCCCATGCCCTCAAAGATTTTCCAAATCTCAATTTTTTCCGTGACCACTTTTCGGCTTTATCAAAATTGAAATTCACTGTGACAGACATTGTCCCACATTCACAGAAAGATATGCATATTGACACGAAAAACCCCTTTTCACACAATGATCAAAGGCACCTTAGTAGAATGTAAAAAAGTAAATTTTAACCCAGCCTGCTGGGTCCCCCCATTCCGCCTTACATTCCCCCGTCCCTGATTTTATAGTAAAAGATTTAAAGGTGCCCCTAGCAAAGGGGGAAGGGGGCAACGATGGAGCAGCACAGAAGAGAAGGCAAGCATCACCTGATTTTGCAGTTAGATTCATATAAACGTAGCTTTCTTTGAATTTGCTGCATATGAAATATTTACCATAACCCTAGCTGTCATGAGCGTTATTCCTCTTCTCATACAGGTCGAGGTGGGGCAGTCGTTCGGGCGGCAATTTGTCGCATTTTCACTTTGCATTCACAGGTGCTATTGCAAAGAGTTTTTGGCAGGACGATAGTTTGGCTTTTTTAAAACAATTGCAAAATAACTTTTTATAATTTGATGTCAATGGGGCTCTATAAAACCGGATTTCCACTAGGCAGAATTTTGCGAGCGACCTGGTTGTTGTTTACGTCATTATTCCTCTCGCACAATGACAGACAATTTCCACTATATTGTAACGGCGAAAAACTAGAAGAAGACAAAATAGAGAGGATGCAGTCACAGAACTGCTGAGATTTATTAAAGTCTGCTTTTGATTACTACTTTAAAGGAAGAAACTGTCGCGAAAGGTCGCTAATGCTTTGACTTTTGTGTGTGTTAACTGTCGCGGTAATTAACTGTTGCGAACGCTGAAAAATGTAATTGTCGCGGGAATTAACTGTCGCGAATTGCTGGGCGAGTAACATTTTTGGTCTATTCTCTCCGCAAATGCCGAGCCTTAAACAAAACCAAATAATAATTTTTAGAAAATTAAAAGAATGTTATGTTACTGATACTTCAAATGGGAAAATTTACAATAAAAAAACACCAATACGCCTCCCATGTGGTCGGGAAGTCATAAATGCGGCTTTGCACCGCATTTAACGTATCACCGGCAGCCTCGTCCAATACCTCACCATGCGTAATGGAAGGCTGCAACAGCAGGTCGCAGCTATCAGCCACCAGTTCCTCAACCCGCTCCCCGTCTATTGGATAACGGTCAAAACGGTCGCTTAACGAAAAGCGCCACCAACGGCCGATGTACACCGGCACGACATGGGCAGGTGAGGTCACATCCTGCACATAGTTCACAATGCGACCCAGATTGCGCAGATTACGCAGACGGTTGCGCGGCTCGCCAAGGCGTCGGGCGAGATCGTTGTAACGATCGTGAAAGCGGGTCTCAAAAACCCCCAATGCCGAGCGGTCGGTCTGGTCTTTGCGGTTGTAGTAGCTCCACCTGAACATGCGCACAAATATGTTGGCGTCCGCCTGGGCGACGTTCGCCTTGGCGATGTAGCGGGTGTCCAGCGCAGACAAGCGGTTCAACTGCGGGTACTGCTGAGCACAACGGTTGTACTGGCGTGCAGCAATAAAGGTCAGCTGTTGGTGCAGCTCTGCCTCATAGGCCCATGCCTGAGCGCTGTAAAATAAACTGCCGCACAGCGCCACAAATATGCAGGCTATACGCCATAGCCCGCTATTCCACACGTAAGGGGTCAACCAGTTCATCCGTTTCAAGTTGTACCAATAATTCATTTATTGTCAGTTTACCACCCGGCCAACATAAATCTGCGGCCACTTCCGCCAGCGGCGCCAGTACAAACAAGCGCTGGGTAGCCCGTGGATGCGGCAACACCAGGTCGTCACCCTGCCGCTGCTCGTCATTGAATACTAACAGATCCAGGTCCAACTCCCGCGGTGCATTACGCACCACCTTCTGGCCACGGCCATATTCACGCTCCAACGCCTTTAAAGAATGCAACAAGGTTTCCGGGGTGAGACCCGCACAGGCCTCAAAAGCCACCGCCGCATTAATAAAATCACCGGCATCCGGCGGGCAATCCACAGGCGAGGTACGCCACAACTGCGAGCGCCGCAGCGTGCCCGGCACAGCAAAATGGTGCAGCGCGTCAATGGCCTGCTCCACCAGTTCCGGAGAATCACCAAGATTGCTGCCGAGCCCAATCAAAACCACCGCCTGTCGCCTCCCGTTCGGTGTAAAACCTTTGTATTCCGCGTGCCCCTTTGGCACCATTCAAAGGTTACCAATTAGCTAAGCAAGAGGACACCAGATGAAGGCTGCTGTACTGCGGGAAATTAACAAACCCCTGGAAATCGAAGATATTCAACATGGTGATCCGGCCCCGCGCGAAGTGCTGGTGCGTACGGTGGCGGCTGGGGTCTGCCATTCGGACCTGCACTTCCAGAACGGCTCTTATCCCTACCCGTTACCCGCCGTTTTAGGCCACGAGTCCGCGGGTGTTGTTGAAGCGGTGGGCAGCGATGTCACCTACGTAAAACCCGGTGACCATGTGATCACCTGCCTGTCCGCTTTCTGCGGCCACTGCGAGCACTGCCTGACGGGCCACATGTCTCTCTGCCAGGAGCCGGAGCTGCAGCGACCGGAAGATCAGCCGTCGCGGCTGGCATCGGGCATTTAGTAAGAACACTGAGATTCATATTGTCAAAACATTAAGAACAATTTAAGAACAACACCAGTTTGGATGAAAACTCATAAAAACATAATTTGTTGCTCAGTGATTTACAACAAAATTAGTTCAACACCATCAATGTCTTCGGCTCTTATGTAGCCCGGTAAACCGTCACTAAATGAAATAATGTAGAACAAATAAGAACAAAATAAGAAGAAATGAGCCTGCTTGTAACCGGAAAAATAAGAACACTGAGCCTCAGCCCACATTATCTGGTTCTTACTAACAAAGGTGTATATGGGCACCGCCCTAACTCCTGTTAAGGGGAGTACAAGACGTAAAACGCGATAAATATATAAATATTTATTTATTTACTTATTCATTCATTTATTTATTTATTTATCTATTTATTTATTTATTTACTTATTTATTTATTTTTGCAGTCCACAGCTAATCCTGGGTCTCTGGTAATGGCATTGTTGTACATTTAGCGAAAAATTATGATTTAGGGATGCGATATTAGAGCCGCAAACGAGCGAATCTTTCCTTGAAGTAAAAAAGAGTACTTTGTCCTTTTGTTTTATTGTCAAGATATTAATTAATATAGTGGTACATTACTAACAATAAACCTAGGGTTGACATTATAAGAAGCAGTTATGATTACGTAGGAGAGATGGTGAAACAGGGAAGTATCCCAACAGCAATCTCTTATCGTTTGTCTACAACGAACTACTGCGCAGTCGCAGCGATACAGAACCATTTTAAGCTTTGGTGACCTTAACAACAACTCTCAGAGTTAGCTGCTGGCATGCATACAAATAACAACTGTGTCGTAGCTGGAAAATTTCAAACAAACTCCAGAGGATATTCGTACTCTCCTAACTGTTTTCCACAGAAAAGAAGCCAAACGATATGTTGTAATTAACATATGTATTGAATCGTGTCAGATCTATATTCTAGAAAGAAACATTCTTCTCTGCTCTTTTTAATGTATATTCTCATCCAATAACGCATGTAAAAATCCAAGTAAATGCTATATCCAAAGATTCCAAAACTCATAATATTCTACTATTGAAATCCTGGTCTCTATGGTCTTTCTCTACTCACTGACCCTCAGGTCAAATGCAATATAAATTTATCCTAAAACGGACGTGATTTACACTACGTCACTAATGCCCACACTACTTCCAGAACACTAAACGATGATACTGTTGTATTTGAATGAAATTAAGATAATAGAATTAAGCTTAGTTGCAAAAGAACAGTTTTTATTCCAAAGAACGTAAATATTTTCAAAGAAAACATTCCGCCTAATAAATAAAATAAAATACGTATTAGTGCACGATGCACAAAGAATCTCACGCACAGTATGTAGGCTTTTTAGTAATATAATAAAATAATTTAAGTCAGCTAATGAAACTAATAAGCTTTAATACGGTTAAATTATGACATCAGGATCACATTATTTTATTTTCAATGCATTAAGTGACCTTTGCATCCATCTCCCTTTTCGTAGGTCAAGCTGATTGTCTAGTTCATGATTGTAGAGACGTCAGAAATATTGCCAGAAAACATGAAAGGTGGGAAGGTTATTCCTTGTTGTCGATTGCAGTATACTAGCCTTAGATACAGAAAATGAAGATAAAAATGATAGTTAATGACAGCGTTTATAAAAGCATTTTCTGATTTGCTAGGTCTATGTTACTTCAAACTCTTCTGTCCAGTTGTCATTTCATCAATCGCTCAACGTTTCAGTTGTCTCTCCTAAAGCTTCCCAAAGGGTACACTTATAGAGACTCTGATATTGTGCGCTTGATTGTAAAAGACAATTGGCAGTAAAAAGTGGATTAAGTGGTAACAAGTTGTATTTCATATCGCAAAATATCAGTTATGAAAAGTAACGAGAGTACACAATAGAAGGCAGGATATCCTGATGAACCACATATTTTGACGAAAACTGGTTTCTGTTCCTGGGCTGTGAAACATAAGAAAGGAGAAATGATCTAGATCAATTAAAATCCTTCTTAGGTGTTACGTACAGAAATTTTGTGTCTTTTCAAAAATACACTCACTTGTTATCGATCCTTAGGAATGGAAACAGGGGAGGACTAGTCTGCTCCAAGATTATAGCTTACTTAGGCAGTAATAGATGATATGATTATTATGTTCTTCGTCGAATTCGTCGTCAAATCATCAAGATCTCTTTAAGATCAGCTCAGGAGAAGGTCACGGAAGGTTCACGAAACGTGATAGCCTGCCAGAGCATTTTGATTAATATTAATCTACACCCTTTTTACTTTTAAAGATACTCGTCTACCACAGTTAAATCTGTCAGATGAAAGTGTTCCTTGTATTTTATATCTACCCTTCGACAAAACTTTTTGCCTTCAAAATTTCAATCCATCCAAAATTATAAGGCTTTTACTACGACAAAACCATCGAGAAGAAGTTTTTTATGGTTTGAAAAATGATTGAAATCAGATTGAAACTTTTTAGTTTCGTATTTTCTTTTTATACTGTCAAAGTATTTGGTTGTTTACGAATACCTCCTCTACTTTTATTGTAAGATGGCTGCAGGTTCCTGTCGTCGCTACTCACATCAGATGCACTTTACGTCCAGAAAGTACCTTCCGGTTGCATTTATAATAGGATCTTTAGCAGGAGTTTACTGCGTGGTGTCGTTTGCCAGACTAATTGGAAGGTAAAAGTTTTTGTTTCTTTTATTACAATACCATCAAATTTAAAATGATCTTCTGTGAACTGTGTGCATACTGGAACTGAATGTTATTTGTTCCGAATGTGTAACTTCCGATCGACTATGGACGTAAATCCGGCTCCAACTTTTCAATTTCTATAGTTGTCAGTTAGTCATTGGGTTTTGTAACGTCTTTTGTGAGACAATAGCAACAGCAGAGTGTCTGATATGAACAAACAAGTAATAATAAGAAATTGCTTTGTTAACATATGACAAACTAAGTTTATTGGCTTCGTAAAGTTTGTTAACGAGATGAAATTCATCCAGTGCTTCACATTAGTAATCTTTTTAATTCAGGGAGGTCTACCATTGCTTACATGGTATACAGGTATTTAAAGTAACGTTTAAGCATCCTTTGTAACAACAAACCACTTGTGTTATATCGATCTTAGTTAATGCAACCAATACTGTAAATCAAAGGGGGAAAATCTGTTATTCCCTTAATTATATTTTCATGTCCTTAAAGGGCTACTATTCGTTTGTTATTAGCTGGCTTATCTGCTATGCACGTCCTCCTACATCAGGATCAAGAAAAGAGATTTGACTCTTCGATAGTGTAAAGTTCCGTTGCTTATACGGCTTATACGGTCAAAGCTCTTATGTGAATGTTGTTCCGGGATCTCGAGTAAGTTAATCTAGGATATCCCTCGGTCTTGCTTGCAAAAATGGGTCCCAGAGCCCTTGAAGAAAGCATTATATTTGCTCTGGCATTTGCAAGTCTCCTTTAAAAACAAACTTAGGAATAAGAAACTCCACAGGAATGTCATTGTCGGTTTCTGAGGCTACTTGTCTCGTTTTATTATTGGAGACAAAGTCATTGTAATAGACACACATGTTATAAATGCACAACAAAGAACAAACGTGTCTTCATCACGAGTTCTCACAACAAAACGTAGAACAGCTTGTCAGTGAGGAATCTAAGAAGATAAATTTAATGATTAACAAGTTGAGTGAAACTTACAACAGAGACAGTAGCAACTTCGCTGCTTATATTAAGTTAATTCAACGGAAAATAAACACCAGAAGTGCACTAAATAGAGTTTTCCATATCACATGTCAAGGTGATGTTTCTCACGGAATAAAGTTCTGAACCAATAACGGCAAATTTCATAAAACTAGAAAAATATGATATTATTATTTAGGTCCTTTTATTTGTCTGTTTCTGAGAAACATATCCCACTAATTCCTACAAAACAAGCTCATAAAGCAAGAAATTTTTAAGTCAACGCTTTCAAGCTTTATTAGAGAACGCTCCTGTCACACGTGTTTCCCTCTTATACACATAAATCGGAGGAGACAGGGATACAGTGGCGATATCTATATTTCTAAAAGGTATTTAATCCAGAGAAATAAAACAGGATATTATATTTAGATTTAGAGTCCATAACGTAGACCATTTATTCTGCTTACGGCATAAAATTATGATTTAAACTTAAAAGGGCCCGATCTTGACGATTGTTTAAACTTTTGATGTCAAATTTGTCAAAAAAATGTATGCAAAATTTTGTTAAACTTTGGTTAAATTTCGATGTCACTTAAATACCTTATTGCTGAGAAATTCGCATAAGTGATGCGCTCTTTATGTTATTTTGACCATCCATAAAGTTTTGCCCGTCCCTTAGCATAATTTTTTATGTCTTTATGAAAATTTGTAATATTTGAGTTTGCTGCCCCTTTGATGCAATCAATGTTGATACAATCAGAGTTAATACGTTGCTGTCTTCCTGACTGTAAGATACAGAAATTGATGAAGGAACATGGTCACATTTGACTTGATTGGATGATGACATAGAATGAAAAACTCAACAGTGAAAACGTATGATCACTAGGAATCAAACACCATCCTTCTTTGTTGCAACGCGGTGTTGGCCATTACACCATGGTCCCATACTATTGAGGCAGAGAATTCCTGATGTTATTTGTTTTGAATGATGTCACTACCTATGCACTGCTACGGTTTGACAATAATGATGCCATTTTGACTCTGACGTTAATTTAACGCACTCATCCTTGTTCAACACGAGGAGGTCGCGAAGTGCTACACTAATTTGTAAGAATGTGACTAATTCCTTATTGAGGTGCGGGCGGATATCGATTCCCTGGGCGGTACGGCGGACCGCGTCAATGCGCGTATCGAGGAAATCGCCGGTCAGATTCAAAGCCGCGGATCCGAATTCGAGGACGAGACCGACCGGCTGGTCCGGCTGACCGCCGAAGGCCGGGACTTGGCCAGCACGCTGCGCGGGATCGGCGCCAGGATCAGCGAGCTGACCCTGGCCGGGCTGACAGCGAGTGAGCGTCGCGAGCTGATTCGGCTGCTCGGCAGGCTCGGCGACCGCGGTGGCTGAGGCGGGAGACAATCTGGTGCATGGGGGTGGAGTGGCGTGAACAAGCCTTGCAGCATCGAAGAGGCACGGAACTGGTTCGCCGAGGATCTGCGGGTCGCGGCGCCGGTGGTCCACAATCCCGAGATCATCGACGCCTTCGCCAGAGTCCCGCGTGAGGCCTACCTTGGCGAGGGCCCCTGGCGGATCCGACCGAGGCTGTTCGACCGACCGGCCTACAGCAGCCCGACCGCCGAGCCCCATCAGCTCTATCATGACGTTCTGGTCTCGATCGATCACGACCAAGACCTGAACAACGGACTGCCGTCGCTCTGGGCTTTTTGTTTCGATCAATTGGGGATCCGTCCGGGCGAAAGGATCCTTCAGGTCGGCGCCGGCGTCGGCTACTTCACCGCCGTCATGGCGGAACTGGCGACGCCCATTGGACGCGTCGTCGCCTATGAAATCGATGAAGGCCTCGCCAAGCGCGCGCGCGCGAACCTCGAGCGATACGGCAATGTCGAGGTCGTTGCCGGCGACGCGACCAAGGCGATCAGTCTCTCGGAATTCGATGCCGTCGTGGTGTTCGCCGGCGCGACCCATGTTCCCGAGATCTGGCTCACCAGCCTTTCGCGGTCCGGGCGTATGGTGATCCCCTTCACCGGCGACGATCGCTGGGGTTTCATGCTGCTGCTCGAGAAGCGGGAGGACGGAATCCCGGTATCTTCACTCGGCCCTTGTGGATTCTATCATTGCAACGGGGCGCGGAACCCGGGCGAAGCGGCGGCGCTCAAGGCGGCCTTGCAGGCGACGGATGGAAGGGCGCCGCTCCTCGGTCAAATGCGTCGCGGGCGGCCGAACGAGGACGATGAGACAGCATGGTATGCCGGTGACGGGTTCTGGCTCTCGAAAGCCTGATCGCTCGGGTCGGTCCCCGGTTTCCTTTGCCCTCCGCCCATAGGTAAGCTCTGTCATAGAGCGTTCAATCCGTCAGTTGAATGCACTGTCACTGAAACCTGTCACTGAAACCGAACGCGAATTCGGCCCGCGCCTGTGCCAGGCCGCATCTCCGGACCTGACCCGTCGCGGACGAACATTGATCATGTGCCCTGGGCAAGGAAGATAGCTTAATCTCGCGAAAACAGCAGTTTGCAAGTTAACTCATGAGCCCGAACAACTCCTGAGGCTTCCGGACTCCTCGAAATGTGTGAAACCCGAGTGACTCCAACCCACGTTTGCTACCAGCTGCTGCTTTGAAAGTGCTGGAAATCAGAATGTTGCGGTCTAGGGATCGGCATAGCGCTTGAATGCGGCTCGCCTCATTGACTGCCGGTCCGATCACAGTGAAGTCCAGCCGGTCTAGTAATTGAGCATTGAGTCATTGGCAACAGACCATAAGACAGGAGAAGACTGGGAAAGCTTAAATAAATAAAGGAACGCATGTAAACTTATTATGAAATGAAGAAGATAGCAGAAGACAGGAAGTGTGATGAGAAATATTGCTATGGATGTGGCAACAAGCAGTGAACTAAAGATAGTTTATCAAAAGTGTGACAAACTACTTTCCTCTGATAATAAGATAACACTCAATGGTTTATCAATTTCTTTACACATGCTGTACCCAGCATTAGCAATGAGACAGCTGATTTGTTTCAGTTCCTGCAACTTAGTTCTAAACCATTTTGTAATATTGGTTCCCCGTCATAAATAAATCCAGCACTGTCTCCCTCTTCCCAGAAAACATTTAACTTTATTACTACTGCCTTCTGCTGTTGAGATTGTATGGAAGGCATATATGGAAAGCATGTAAGATGCATTCAGCTTAATACAAAGAGTCAGAAGTGCAAATGAAGGATAACATCTAAAGATCCTAATTATCACACATGCCATTTCAAACTATTTAAGATGTACAAATTTACATGACAATAACCTATTTTTATTATGCAAGGATATTATTTCAATCTCTTGGGGCAAATACAATGGCACTTATACTAAGCATACAATGTGACTATAAGCAGGAAAAAGCAATCTTGGCAATGTATCTTTCCCATCTGTTGGTGTTTTTATTACCCTGTTGCAGCCATTTTATGCTATGACTATCAATATCATAACATACACATTTCATATATAACAGCAGTATGAACCCTTTTCATAGTTTACATTACATAAGTACTTAACATTTAAAACTATCAAGGAAAGCATACAGCTTCCTTTTCTGTACTTTCTTTCTTAGCAGAGAACAAAATGAATGTAGATGTAGTCTAAGTAGCTGTACTGAGAAAATATAAGAGAAAGAACTTAAAATGTGCACACAGCATATATTTATTGTGTTAGTTCTAAATACATTTATCTATTTTTAGAAAATCAATCTGTCCTATTATTTTAAATTTTTTAAATAGAATACCCAGTCCTTAAGCCCAATGAGACTATCAAAACACATCCAACATAACTTTATCCATAGTGATTACAACTGAATGATCTTTCAACAGCATTTATATTTATATATATTGTGGTAATGCTCCACTCTTTGAGAGATCTGCCGTGTATGCATACTATAAGCAAAGTAAAGAAGACCCTTGTACGTTGCATTTAAATATTTTCATGAATTATACTGTCTGCAGGCCTTAACGTATAGTTGAGGGATCTATATCAATCTTTACATCTTCCCTTTGCTCAATGGCATTTCGTTTGCCATTACTTGATGGTGGTAGGCCCTTATCACATAGATTTTCTTACTCCGATACACAAGGGATGGTGGCACAAAAAGCACAGGCTTTTAGTTTGCCCTACTTGTAGATTAGCGCTGAGAAAGCGAAGGATAGGACCGGACTTAACACTTTAAAGTCATGTTAACCATAATTCAATTTCATAAAGTCATTTTGGTACACGATCCTTCACATAGGCGGCGTTCCTTCAGTTTTTCCAGACATTTTAACAGGCTGTTAACATATGAATGCATTGTTTTCTGTAATTGATAAAAACTGATTCAGATGTGACTGCACAAAAATATAATAACTGACCCAACTTAACAATGCTTTTGAAGTCAGTTTTCCGTGACAAAATGTCCATGAAGCAACATCACAAAATTGTGATAAGAAAATAATTTTTCCAAAAGTTTCCCCACTTTCATAAATAGCTCTTCCTTGTTCAAACCCTTAATTTTGTGCGAGGTTCTTTGCTTGTATTTTGTTTCTATCCTTATAACAAATTTTTGTCAGCTTGCTGCAAGACCTCTCCAGTGGACTAGTGTTTGGTGAGGTTGACATTAGGATAAGCAACATTTCACGTATATTTGGAATCTAATCATGTAATTGCTGAATATGTGCTACAGAATGTTATGCATCAGATCAGGCTGGCATTTGAATTGTCCCCAACTTCGATTGAAGACAGGTCACAACCTGTCAAATTCAGAGATGAATTCCTCTGCAGTGCATGCTAACTTTGGACTGTATTTGATTGTGACAGCCCATGCAGTTTAAAGAAAAGGAATCACTTTCCTCAGTGACCCAATCTGCCACAAAAGTGTGCTTGAATTGTTGGTTGTGCAACATTAAGAAATGTGTTGATATTCTGTTTGATGCAGCAAGCTCCACAGAACAATGAAAGGTCAGTTCAAGTGGACTTTTCAACAAAACACTGTGCTTGTGGAAATTATCAACTCTTTGTGTCAGGTCCCCCCAGAATTGGGTGACATCATTCAGGTCCCCCCACTTTTTTTCCAAAATCATAGGTCCCCCATAAAATTGGAGGAAATTGCAATTTTTATACCATTTGGTCTCACTACAGAAGTCTGTCATATCTTCCTACACTGGACTTTACACAGCTGATATTGGATTTAAATTCTCAAACGACCAACATTCTGCTTTGTATATAAATTTATGCATATTTAAGTCAAACAATACACATTATTGCTGTTATCTTTTCTGTATTTGATTTGAAAACCCAAACCTTAACTATTGAACCACCAAGTCCAATAACTAAGGTGTGAAATTTTCAAATATTTCATGTTTTTTTCTTGACTCAGTGGATACAGGGAAATTCATTAATAACAACTATTTGAAGCCTCCTGATGAAAAAAGGAAGGTACTTGGATAGCAAAAATTTTCTACATGTCTGCCAAATACATATATACCTCCAGTACTGATAAAGGCTTAAAGCCTAAACACAACACTTAATTATTATAAACAAGGAAGCAAAAACAGAGTAATCATCATTTTTATATTGCAAGGTAATGGTATAACGGAATTCACTTGATTTTACAACCTAAAAACAATTTAATCATTAACTATAGACCAAATATTTTTAGGGGTACCAGTCTCCTATGGTGGTAAAAGAGTTAATTTAGTCATTCTTATAATATATAATCATTGTTATTATATATTCTTAAATCTATACCCAGTAATTGACCAAGTGTCCACATCTTGTGTTCTAAATGTTGTCAAAGTAATACTGATATATAAATAATATTATCTTATTGATTTTATTACACATAAAAATCCACGCAAACTAAATTGTCAAGTCTGCTAATGGGCCTCTTTTAAGTTACCCTCTCCTAAAACCAATCTCAGGACCTGCCCATTTTAACCGAAGTACATTCTTGTGATATAGTAGCCATTTGCAAGTCTCCAGAGAAGGAAGTTTTGAACCAAACTCTCTTAGCGTTATCCTGACGGAACTCAAGTTGTTTTACCTTTGAATACGGTACCAACGAGTACTTGTACAGCTTTGCTGGCTTTTGAAAGTCAAAGAACTTTGACTGGGTCACTTGCAGGACATTCAAAGGACGTGTCTTTCTTACTTTCAGTAACTTCCTCACCAGATCTATCGGAGAAAACAAATCAAGGTGCTTTAGCCCCCACTCAATAGTGCTATGTATAGCATCAACCTCCTGTATAGTCGAAAGACCTGGTTCACAATACGTCATAACCACTTTTTCTAAGCGTAGAAATGTTCTTAGAACATCTTGGATGGCGAAGTTTATAATTGAGCTTCGGTTTTGGGACACGCAGGAGTCCGACCAAGCAATTAACTGACAGATATAAGGGTAAGCATCAAGAAGTTTTTGTAGTATGGTCAATAGTCCACTAGCTATTTCGTTTGCTCCACGTCCAGCCTCAAACTTGGACCAAATGCAACAGTATTCCTCATTGATTTTCTTACTGTTTCAGACTGTTTGAGAAACTTCCTGTTTCATTATGAATCCATTTTTTTAATTTTATATAATCTACAAGCACCAATTTTCCACGATTAATTTGGATAAATAAATTTTATTTTGCCGTTTATGCCATTTTCTTCTTCCTTAACGCCAATTTTTCAATTAAAGTATGCGTTTTTGGTTGTTATTGACAAAATAATACTACGTTTTCTCAGCGCCAAAATTATTTATAGTTAGGTTAGGTTGGGTTAGTTAGGTTAGGCTGGGTTAGTTAGGTGAGGTCAAAAAGTGCTTAAATTTGAATTTGCGATAGAAGCGATTATTATATTCGTAAAGAACATAAAAAAAGGCATCGAGTGGTATGCTCACTTTATTGGTAAGTCAATTATGTGAACTGGGAAATACTTACCGTAAGTTGTTAGTGGTAGTAAGAGTATGCACAATTATTTAGCAAATGTCTGGGAAGAAGAATAATAATGTTTTCAATCCATTGACTTATACATACTGAAACATCCCATGTACCCACAAGTTGGCATAGCCTGCTCTCAAACCTAAGCTGCGTTTAGTCAGGGTGGACTCTCACATGTTAATGTTACTGAGGAACTCCGAAAGGCTTTCCTGGATAAAATGATCTGTAGGTTTGTAAGCCTTGGCCAGGTTTTACCGGTCATGATTGCCGCATACCTTTATCCACGTTTGAGGAAAATGTATATCTCCCCTGACGATCTTCTCTATATGTAGAATAAAATTGCAAAGAAGATGGACTTTCCCTTGTTGGCTGCTCAATCTGTATCATTAGATGTAAGTGCCATGACAGTCCCTGTGATTCAGCCAAAATAGAATCAGCCCAGATTGTGGGGCTTACATGGCGAAGTTCTAGTAGTCAATGCCAGACATGCTTCACCAGCAGCTCAATCTGTCACGGCTTTACAGGTTTTCAATATAGATTCTATAGTTACAAGAAAAATCGTCTCTTTGTCCTGAGCCCCGGTAATTTCAAATTTGGGTTTCCGTGATATTCGTTCATACATTGTGTACACTTTCGCACAGTCTGGGTTCTCAAGCAAGTGCTGCCCTATGGCAGAGTCACATTGCTTACTGATGTTTTTAGTCTTATTGAGGGTATAATATTTAGAAGGCTCTTTTCATAGTGACCGTTTTACTTATAAAGTAATATTGCTAATTTACCCTCTTCGAGTACTTTGTCCTTTAAAGTCTCTGGTGTGAAATTTGAGCATTTGCGCTCATTGCTCACACTTAAGAACTTTGAAATATTCTCTTGATTTCTTTCCCCTTTTTCATGAAATTGTATTTTTATTTTCCACCTTTCAGCTGACGTTGCAAATCACCTGATGAAAGGTAAGAGTTTATCCTCAGATGTTAATTTTTGAACGAAAAAATTCCACTGTACATCAAAGTGAAATGGAGAATGTGCTTTAGGGTATCATCCAAGTATTGCCCAAGACGTTTGCTATGGCCAAGAGGTTTGCCAAGAGGTGTCCGGCAAAGACGTTAAATCATAATGAATCGATTGGACAGCGTATTGTTTACGTTGGAATAGGGAGTACATCGGAGATATTTGTTTTCTTTTGCTTTGAAAAATATGAACTATTCTAGTAATGAACAGCAACACCTAGCAAAGAATGCGCATATGAAACATGTTAAAGATTAAAATTGAACATAAAAAACAATATATTTAATAACCAAGCTTTCGATGTATTATCACATCTTCCTCAGGGTATAAGAAACTTAAACAGTGGGTATCGTATGGAGTGAAGTGAGAAAGCTTTAACGATAAATTTATAAAAAACGAGAAGACCAAAACACGTCGTTGAAAATAATAGTCACGAGAGCGACACCTTTTCTGCCACTCGTGTGATTGCAAAAAGAGTAAAAATTGTAAATAAATTCTTTAGTCGACAGAGTATCGGTTTCTTTGTTTTGATAAATGCGGCTTCTAAAGCTGCAAGATGAAAAGGAGATTAGGCTTTGGCAAATACTCCAAAGGAATCCTCTTGGTGGTCGTCAGCAAATGGTGGGTTTTCAATCACATGCTGTCCTATTACCGAGTCATTAGAATACCATTTGAATAGTATTAAATATTAGCCAAACTGAAAAATTTTAGGCTTCTCGGTTGTAAAGTTAAATAGAGGAAGATGGGCTTTAGCGGTTGACTATCCAGCAAATTAGGGATAAAAGTTAAAGATTACTTACATCCAGGTGAATCATTAGTTATTTGATGAGGATATGAATAGGTATGCGACAAAGTGTGAGGTAGAATGATGATTTTCTGTTTCTCTGGAACATTGATTTGACAGAAAATGACTGATGAGCGGTCATGTATAAGAGATATCGCCAATGAAAATATCTGTCTCTTCTTTCCACAGCTGCTGAAGCTGCTCTGAAAGGTACGTTTTGGACAGAGAATGATTTAATATTCTTTCTTAGCTTTTATTATCTGAAACAGATTGTTTAACTTACAGCATCTGTTTATCTTTAACTCATGTTTCGGTTTCAGAGTTAAATCTTTTCTACTTTTGAAATAAAACGATGTGATAATGTTAATCAAAAAACTTTTGCATTGCAAATTTTCCGTGAGTGAAATCTATGTTTTTAGCTAGGAATCAATTGCTCCTTTTCAGACTGGTAACTTTATTATCTAGTCAAATATTCATCTATTATGTAAACAATATTCACATTTGAAATTGAAAATCTTTAACATACTTGATGCTTGATGTGATATTTACTTTCGATGTTTGGGTTACTAGTTTGTCCATTTTCATAAGCCTAAAGCTTTCATTGTCGGTAAATCAGCCGATAATAGTTAAATTTCTACGTTGTAAATCTTTAAAAAGTCTTGATAATGGCAAAAAAGTTCCCGCGTCCTAGTAGACTGCCTTCGCGATAAACTTTCGGTTTAATGGATTTCGTCCGGTTTGCCAACGTAGATCCAGCTTTGTTGCTCCTAGCCACAGGTAAAACGATCTTAATTTACTTTTATCAGATGAACATGATACTCTAAATGCGAGATAAAAGCAACCATTGACCCTCAGTTTGCTGCTGCGACAAAATTCTACCTTCCTCGCGGCTTAGTCTTCCGTGCAGGGAAACAAGTTTTTACAGATCGGAAGAACACAACATTTTTCAGACTTTTTCAGAACAATAAATTCTATTATTTAAATCTGGAGATTCCAATCTACACT
Organism: Alatinidae sp. Z8VKAUB7J3; assembly: GCA_010016025.2. Classification (NCBI taxonomy): domain Eukaryota; kingdom Metazoa; phylum Cnidaria; class Cubozoa; order Carybdeida; family Alatinidae; species Alatinidae sp. Z8VKAUB7J3. The sequence goes on along the minus strand of JAAAKM020073195.1, from coordinate 45,619,798 downwards.
TCTAAGATCCCTGATTGACTACAGAAGACCCTGCAATTCAATTTTATAGTATCACAGCAAATTTGAATTACCTTAATACGTCAAATTAAGCCGCGTACTTAAATAGGCCGCACCTTCAAAAACGAGGCTTAATTAATCGCGCGGCTTATTAAAACGCGGCTTAATTTATTGTAAGGAAATGGGGGCGGGGTGTCATTATAAAATGCTATTGAGGTAATAAATTACCGCCACCCACAATTATGCATGAAAGAGTAGCCACTAATCTCAGAAGACTGAATATGCTATACATTAGTGATAAAAATAATTCTAAGCACGTTTATTGGCCAGGGGCCATCTAGACCTCTACAGCACTCCCAGATAAGGTAAATTATATTGTAGGCAATTAAAAAGAAGACAAGTATGGGCCAATGATCTGTTGACCATTATCTTTGACCCTATTCCGTACGGACTTTTTTATGGACGCTAAATGATTAGGGGTAAAAGTACCCCCCTGCCTTAAATCGATAGGGAACAGCGAAAGACTTGAAAGTTGATGGAATTATAAATATCATCTAGGGGAAGATGACGTCCAAATTTTGCCCACAGTTTCTTTAAAATTCATTGAGCAGCTTTTGGAAAGTAAAGTCAAGTCTTCAGTTTATAGATTTATGCTTGAGGAAATGTTAATCTGTCCTTAAGTTGACTTTAAAACATTTTTAAGTCAGCTTTGGACACTTGCTTTTCCTTATTCACTCTTTTTCCAGCTAGAAGCGTCTTTTAATGTCCCTAATAGAGGCAAAATCTTCTCCTTCATAATTTGCTCTTAAACAATTTTAACAATTTTCTGTGTAGTCAGGTCACCTGATAGGACTTGGCAAAACAGTCTTAATCAATATGGAGAGAGCTTTCTTGCATGTCCAAATAAAGAAATTGATATTTAACAGAGGAGATGGAGAAGAAGAAGAAAAAGGAGAAGGAGAAGAAAAAAGAGCGAGAAATAAGGAGAAAGAAGGAGAGAGAAGAAAATAGAAGGAGATAGAAAGAGAAGGAGAAAGAAGTAGAAAGAAGCTCCTTTATATTGTCCTGTCGATGAGGAGGTAGAAAGTCATCTCCTTCGATTTTTAGCACAACCCCCGGGTAGGTTACGCGTTAGTGAGATGTCTTTTTTCCCACTTCTGTTATTATTTGCTAACTTGAGAAAAAGTTCTTATACAGTAGACCAAGGGGGGTGGGATGGGGCACAGTATCTGTGGCTTGAACTAAACATGTAGTTTTTGTAATTGCTATGGCATAAGGAATGAGCATACCATATTAAGTATGGTAGATTTTATTTGAGTTGTTTTCGACACGGTAACCCTACATATTCGCAATGACATTTCGCTGCAATTGCGGACTACATATCAAGAGCATGGGGGTTAGGGTGGCGAAGAATGCATGTAGACGTTAAGGTGTCATACTTTATGGATTTAGTGGGGTATTTACAGGAGCATCTATAACCTGTTCAATTCGTCAGCTGTAAATTTGCCTGAACACCAAATTGTATTATTTCACCTTGGGCGTTTACCTGAGAGGGTATTTTACCATGTTAGGAGATCCTCCCATCGTGCAAAGAACTTAGTAATTCAACACGCATTTGTTTTCCTGCCGGGCATTGCCATCGTTATGAATGTCACACACCCCCTTCCAACATGTGATGCAAAAAGTTAAAAAAGTGTGTTCTTATACAACTATGACAATATTCTGTGAATGGGACAGTGTATTAACAACAGTCTATCTTAAGCTCTAAGACTGTTCAACAGTTAAAACTTAGAAGTCATAGAATCCGTGGATAAGGTATGGGTTTTTTTTATTTTCTGTATTCAAATTAAAGTGTACTACTTTCATAGTACAGTTTCCTTCTATTCTTTTCTTTTTAGGTAAATTTTTCGAGGCAGTTAGTCGGTTTAATAGTAACATTTCGTACAGTGGATTACTGCATGCAGTAACGCAAGACGTAAGTTGAAGCGATAAGTATACGTACGCGATTAGTTTAAAGAAACGTATTGCTAACAGAGTAACCGTCTCCCCATACGATTGCTATTTAACGAGATACGAAATGTTACGAACATTGTAAACACTTCATAATTCGTTATCATTTTAACCAAAATCATATTAGGCCGATTGCAGCTGGCACATACACCTCTGCAGCGTCGTTTTTGAATATTGGTGAGTGAACATCAGTCGATTGAATAAAGAATAAGAGGGGGATTTCTTCTGCAGATACTTTGGCTCTCTATTGGCCCTGTAGGTACTATCTTGTTTCCGTGCAAAAGAAGGTGTACCTCGACGTATAAGAGAAAGTAAAAGATGTGGCACTGGTATTGTTTTGTTATAATAACAAGCACATTAGGTAGCAAACTGCATCATGTGGCGGGGGAAATGTACAATGTTATAGTAACTGCTATCTGCTAACCCGCATAAAGATCAGGAACATGCTTCCGTAACTATCAATCTTGGGTCACAGCATTCATCCAGGAAAATAATATCAAGGCCCGCCCATTCTGTGATGTTATTTATTTCTTCACCTCATGGATTGCTGACCTAAATTGTTCTTTTGACTTTCTATCCCTTCTAAACATTTCTTGTTGACGTCACAGTCTCTTCGTTTAGTGTGAGCAAACAGGTTTAGTACTTTACTAAGTTGCGCTAAGCATTTAAGGTTCCAGGTTAGATATTAGTGCATACTACACAGTATGGTGCCTTAGGACAGTGTTTAGTAAAGAGGGATTTCTCAGAGGTGTGCAAACGATATTCATAGTTCCATTACCTGTTAAAGATTGGTACAAGAATTTATAAGTTTTGCCCATTTTCACCAACATTTCACCAACATTTCACCAAAAACGAAAACAGCAAAGCAATAGAAAATAAAAGAGCAATTCCTATTGTAATCGAACCCTTCAAAATACACCCCCAAAACGTGCGTCTTGTATCATGATCCAATTTGCTTAGGGATCCGCATGTAAATTTCTTACCAGGCAAGGGGACTTGCGTGGACGAAAACGGTCAAGGATCACCGTCTAAGAATTTCGCGCGGGAAATGTACCACTCGTAAAGACGTTCGTGTACCATACCAGGTACTGTGGATAGCATGGATTTAAACAGAAATGTGTGAAAAGACAATTCTGTCAAAGCATGTGTCGCTAACAGCTTTAAAATAATAAGCCTCTCTGCAAGACCCGGATGGAATGTAAAACGGTAAAACAACAGCTTCCTTAAAACGACGCAAGATCTCTGTTGTATCTTCCTTTTAAAGAAGGGATCCTAAGCGACATATCACGGATAAACGAAGTTTTTGAAAAACTAAACAATTATGACACGGAGTATGAAAGAGACGAAGGCGATACCACGGGAGGACTGGAGAACATTTCCTAACTATTTTCTATTTGGGGGGAAGCTTTTCCAGACCCACGAGAAATCTTCTGCCTGCCATTTCTTGCTCTTTTGCAAGAGTTAAAACTTCCTGACTTTTACTTTTACTTACATCAAGTGTTACCTTATGATTGCATTATTATAAAGAAAAAATTATCAAAAAGATCAAAATTTGCCGTTGAGAATCACTAATTTAGATGCAAAGGTCTTAAAATCTTGGATCACCTTGTTAAATGCTGCCTTAATATTTCAGGTTCCTTACCCAGCTAGCACACGAGGTAATGTCAATGTTGATGTTTGGTCGAATTTACGATATGTTCGAAACAGACATTGGATCGACATCTATTCGGCGTAGTTTCTTTAACCAAAAAGGTTCGTTGTTGAATGGATATTAAATCAACATCAAGCGTACGACATTATTTTAAGTCTTGCCGACATCTGATTAACATTGAGGTGACGTCTCTTCAGCCATTCAACGAACCTGAGACGCCGATTGAAAGTAAGTGGTAACGTGAATACGACGCTCACCCGACCTTGTGACGACAGCTGGGTAGGGACTTGAATTTCATTTCAGCCTCAAGAGATCTTAAATGTAAGCTCTACTGAAGATGTACTGTACAAAAATTGAGAGAAAAGAAGTTGGCAGTCGAAGATGAAACTCTGTTTTCATTATACCTGCCTATAAGCCTGTAATATTTTCTAGTATTCTAATCATTAACAACGCATTCTGTAATGGAAATCCTCTTAAAAATACAGTCTCCCGACAACAAAACATCCTGTCAAGACGATACGATTGAAGAACTACCCCTCAAATATATATTCCAAAGAAAAATACTGCAGTTATTCTCTAAACGCGTAGCAATCTTTGTATTCTTACCCTACTTATTGGTGAAATGATGAAATTCACTAATAAGAAATCTCCTGCTTATGCAGAGTTACAGGTGAGTGCGTATCTTTTACGATCTGACATGTAACACCATTTTGTAGAAACTTTGTAGCCATTGCTCATAGGATGCTATATTTGGGGTTGAAGATAGGGGCGGGTGGGCGGATTTTACTTGAACATTCTTCTTGGAATCCTGCTCTATCCGTATACCCGTATACACGTTTGTGTCTCTGCCCCGTGTCTATTTGAGGATAACCTTTATATTGAATTAGGTAGGCTGAGCTCTTTAGAAAGACGAATTACTTAACTTTGTGTAGTAAGGAGCATGATCAGTATTCGCTCTCTTCATTTCGTTCGCCAGCAGCTCTGCTCATGAGTTGACGATGGTGACGTTGGGACATGTTGGCTTGTTTTACCAATACTTTTTTCACTAATATTATGGTTGTAACATGAGAGCCACGGTATTGAGTATAAAATTCGCACTTCGGTCATTTTACATTTGGCCAACATTTATTTCATGGTTCTGATAATACTGAAAGTTTTATATATTTTCATCTGTACAATAGTGTGTTTTATATGCTGAAAACATTTGTCAAAATAACTTCTCTTAACATATACTGTTAAAATATCTAATAATCAGTGGGTGATACTGTTGTTAAATGTTGGGTTTTTTTGTAATCTCTCAAGGGTTCGAGTAACTGACTGATGGTTGACATGCGCCATCGCATCTACAGGGGAACCATTTGGATACTTGCATTAGAGGGTGCCTTGAGGGATCGATATGCGTAGCATTAGCTTAGTTGTTGTCAACGGTATCTTTCTGCAGACGCCAATGGGTACCACTGTTTTACGGACAACCTAGGCTGCGAAACTTTCTATCTATCTTTTCATAGGAATCTGGTCTTTTTGTGCTTACTCCAAAAACCTTGTTAACCCGGCCATTTCTGGACACAACGTTATAACTTTTAGATGAGTTTTCAAGAGCTATTCGGAATGTTTTCGATCAGAGATTAAACAAGCACGTGTTCGCAAGGAGACATTATGTCCATATGGCATGTGAATTGTCCTTCTAAGCATTCGGTAATATTTCCTCTGTTACCCGTCCCATTACTGGTGTTATTTCATTGCCGTTGTACATTTTTCACGAAGTAATATTTCTAGAGCATACATATTCAACAGTGATACATAGCGTTTGTTGATATTTTCTCTTAGGGGGCACTTGATACAATGAAAAAAGTTTTGCGTCACTTAAATGATGTCATGCATTCTTCCGGACTCGTTGGATACCTGGTAAACGTTTTATTATTGCCTGTAACTCACAGTAAATGAAGTATTGCCCATTCCCCACATTTTCTTACACCGTGATAACAAGAGCGATGTGGATGATTGTGATATGATGATGGGGTGCGGATATCGATAATGATATAATGATGATTATTATTTATGATGATAGTGATGGTGATGGTGTTAGTGTTTATCATGATGATAATAGTGATGATGATCTCGATGGTGATAGTGTTAATAATATAACGCTGACGATCATTGAATTATGACAATGATGATGGTAGTGACGAAAAATTGAGGTGATGATGTTATGATGCAGATGCTTGTTTGATAATACCTCCACATTCTAAATGAGAGAAACAGAACTTTTACATTAAATTTAAGATTGTAATAAGGTTTTGTCTTGGTAGAAGTTGCTGTATACAATTGAGTTGATACATAACCTAAGACGTCTATTATTTCATATGTGCTAATGATAATGTGAGGTCAAATGTTTGTATCTCAAGGTATACCACTGACATTAACACGAATGTAGTAAAATCCATGGCAGTTATTTATTATCAAATCCGTGCTTAATCAAAATAAAAATCATCATGATCATCATCCATAGAGAAGTACCAGACGACCATTACTATAAGAAGTAGTGCTTTTTATCATGTTACTTGATATGCAACTTGTCAGTGAAAGAAAATACAGCTTAATATGTGGGATGCAGTAATAAAATACTAGATTTTAATGATGCATAAGACATTAGCAGGAAATTTGCAAAAGTCTACAATACACATTTTAAACCATGCGACAATAGATGCAAGCATAAAAGGAATTTCTGATACAGGTACATTTGGATATATCTTACTGGTACTCAAAACATTCAATAACAACAAGTCAGAACACAAACACATAAACAAAGAAGTATTACATTCTAGAATACAAGGTGTAGAAAATACAATTTCAGTACAGCAACAAAGAACAAAAATGCAACCAGTGGTAACATTGTATTGTTTTACACAGTTTTAGACTGCAGCAACTGGAATGTAGCAGTAATGTGATTGTTCCATAAGTTTTTTAGCTTCACTGACAAAATAACAGAGTACCTCAGTTACATAGTACATCAGCATGAAATTTATTTGCATAACAAACGATCAACGAGAAAGTAAAAAAACAAGTTAAAGATAATGAAGGGGATGAAAGATTCTCTTTGGCTCTATTTGTGTAATTTCACAACGAAAAGGATTCCAGTTGCTGATCGTTTGTTCAGTTTCATTACCATCATTATTACTGAACCGAAACAATAGGTTTGCTTTGGAGTACTGTCTCTTAACAAAGTAAAAAAGGGGTTATCAGGAGCAAGTAATTAATATGACATTTCTGACATTTTTGCTTAAGTTTGAAATCTAAAATTACTAGATTTCACCAATGGCATGCAAAAGTGGTGTCTTTTGTACTCCTGCGTAAATATATGAAGTGAATATAGTATCATTAAGTCATTCATTTCATCATCGCCTTTGGAAAATACTTTCTTTCTTCTTCTATTAGAGCTTGACTGATTGGTTGTTAAGAAATATAATTCTCTGATAAAACAGATGATAATGGCAAAACAAAACATTTAAGCTAGGAAATGAAGGCTGCAAAGTGCTTGATCAGATAGGGTTAGTTCAAACCAAAGACATTCACAAAAACATGTGTTACTGTTTACTAACGTATAAAGTACAAATGTTACTACAGTATTCCAGTGACATATATGTACACAACCACCACAAACATAAAAGAAAGATTTGCAAGCATCGGTAATGGCACTCTCGTTTGCTATATAGGCAATATAATAGCGTCATACTACAAATAATTCACCCAAAACCCAACTACACAATACTTTTTATGACTGATATGAAGCTTGCTACCTGATTTATGTTCCAAGTTAACACCTTTTTAAAACAACTTTTCTGTTGGTGTCGTAAGTCTAACATGTTAAAGGGTCATATGTAATCATTAACCTTAGATTTCAGGACTCCTAACTTGCTTTTTCACTTTTTCAGATGCGTATGCAAGTATACAACAATAGATAGAATAAAGAACGAAGGGTGCAACTAAAAAAGTTGTCTGATGGGTGGAAACACGAATATAGGTGAAAATATCGTCCTTTTTATTTTGATCACAACTTTCTCTATACTGCTATACAATCTTTTTTATTGAGCGCTCTGGTAACGAGAATTTGAAACGTACGAATATGCATTGTATTAGAATCTTGGAACGTTCCATCTTTCGAACTTGCATTGAATTAGAATCTTGGAACGTTCCATAACTTCGCGAAAATGTAAAAGTATCAAAAGTAGCCTTTTGTTTAATGACCTTAAATCTCTCTCTATACATATACTATCTACAGATTGAGTATATAATTGGCCATACACCTGCATGGGTGGTCTAACTAAGGTAGAACAACAGCGTAATAAAAACAGATCTCGTTATGGCAAAACTTGCTAATTTTCCCCTGTAAACTTTAACTTAAAACTTGTAGCGTTCAATTCCCAAGCTATAGAAAATCAACAGAAAATCCCTGATTTAAACTGATGATTTTCAGATCATTGTCAAGCTCCCTTTTGTCAGAAACTACGTTCTTAACTCCCAAATTTTTTTAGCATACTGTCTTGCCTGTTATTGGGCCTGATATTAACATATTTCTCAATTCTTTTCCAACATATTCATATTCACAAATTTTCTTTCCCTCTTTCATTTAAATTTTTTAAAAACTTTATTGCCATTTATTCGTTCTCTAAATCTACAGTTAATAAGTTTTACAAGGCATAAAATTCTCACTATTTCGGGATTGTGAGATCTATAATGGTGGATAACAACAACAAAAAGATCGATGGCGTCAATAAATAAAGACGCAAAGTCAATACTGGTTAAAAAAAATAATAAAGATAATATTTTAATCAAATGATTCTTTTGGCGTTAAGACCATATTTTCCTTATAGCTTTTCAAATTTAGAAGCATCATTGGAGTAAAATCCAGGCGTTGATATTTCTAGCGTTAACAATTTGAGCTTTTAAGTTGGGTTCACCAGGTCGTCTCGAAGATTTCTATATCTTAGCTCTTTGTAAGTTTTGGAATTGTCTTTGAACTCTACAACAGTTCTATTTTTTAAAATTAAACTTTGAAATATTTGTCAAAATTTGCTAATCGGCATTCCATAACTGATTTCCTAATTTCCATTCAAAGAATCCTTCTCTTACACTCCAGGAAAATGAAAGAACTGTAACTGGACTGAGAAGCATCTCACTCCAGCATTTGTCTTGTTTACGGATAGTCAACTATGGAAGCATATGTGGATTTATATTCAAGAATTCAAGAACGATAGGTAATTTTACATTTTAGTATTGTGCAATTCTCTTTAAGCAATTTACTACATTTATGTTAGATGGAGTTGTCTATTATTTTATTGATGTGATATTGTTGGTAAAAACCTGTAAAGAAGAACATTAGGTCCTTGAATCTTCCACTGCAAATAAGTCACATTGTCTGAGGTATATCCAAGGACTGATGATTTTTTTTTTTTTTGGTGATTTTACCTAGAATTTGACGATTATATCATAAGATTTGGTGATTTTACTATGGTTACGTTCCAGCTTTCGAATACAGTGAGGTGAACTTTGATGAAAATGCTATTCAACAGACTTGATTGTCGGTGCATAGCGAATTTATTGCGTATCAAAATAGCCAATCTGAGGAAATGACCATAAATCGTTCCATCTATATTAACAAAGAAGGAAAATTATGGAAAATATACTTGAGAACAGGATCTACAACACACAACTAGTTTTTAAGCTTGTTGCAGGTGTAGATAATATACCAAATTATTTCTATTTTAGCCTGTTCACATTCTAACGTCTAAGTGGATGGGTTATAAACATATTTCTAGATTTCAACTGCTATAATAAGCAGAGATGGGATATACTCTTGATGATGTATAATTCCGGCTTCACAATCTAAGAAAATAGTTGCACTAGGAGAGTCAATTTTTAGGAAGTAACTTAAACCCTTATTTGTGCCCCGGAAAGGTGTTTTCTGGCTCCCATTTCAAGGTCATTACTGTATCATTTGTCCGGAAATTCAGATGAGTCTGGTTGAAAAGAAGTTGGTTTCGTAATCCTCGATGCATATAGGAGGTCCAGATTTCCGATTGAAAATAGGAATACTTATTCCAAATCCTAAGTCTAAAGTACTTGTTGAGCGTAGAGTGGATGGGAAGTTAATTGAAGCTAAGGAAATCATAAAAATACCCTTCTACTAAGCAAAGAACTAGTCAGGTTAAGAGAAAACTAGTCAGTAAACCAGTAAAGCATTCTATCCCAGTCCCGTTTATTGTTCCTCCTAAAAGCACAAATTTGCATGAATAGCTCGGTGAAAATTCTGCAAGTGAGGCTGTTCAAGAAGTGACAGAGGTAGCTTATTTTGTTAAAAAAAAATCTGTACATACGACATTTGTTCAAACTTTGTTCAGACACAGGACGCTTCTGTTGTAAAGAGTCCTTGTACAAACATTAAATCCCAATATATTTTGTCAGAAGAAAACGGTCAATAAACCCAGTTTGCGGTGTAGTTAAACCAAACACTGCACAAAATTCTGGACAAGAAAGTCATTTCAACATTAATGGTGTTAATAATACTAACTACGTTGAAGATTCTAATAGATTGTTTCAGGCTCCTCCAGAGAAAAAACTGCTACTGACTTCCAAAGGAGGACAGATGGATAAGGACACCAATTGCAGTAAAAGTTAAAAGTAATGAAGCAGTCAGAAAAAAAAGAAAAAGACAAACCTTCCGTTCACGTTACGGCCTCGGCAAGGACAAATACGGCCACAGTAATAAAAAATGTAACGTGCAAAGCACGTGAAGTCGAGACAGATGTAAAGACTTTTGCGATACAGGATGCTTCTGTTGTAAAGAGTTCTTTTACCCAAATTAGATCCCAATATATTTTGTCAGAAGAAAATAGTCAACTGCGATGTAGTTAAATCTAACACTGCAGAAAATTCTGGACAGGAAAGTGATTTCACCATTAATGGTGCTAATAATACCTACTATGTTGAAGAGTCTGATGGATTCTGGACAATTCTGTTGTAAAGAGTTCTTTTACACGCATTAGTTGTGATGGCACCCACAAGAATTCCAGTGTGAAACGTATTCACGATGATTCTATGAGGTGGTAGAATTGATCATAATCTTTACATCAACTCTGCGATGCTAAACATACCTGATTCTGACCTGTGTCTATGGCGGTGAGTTCACGTATTGGGTTTTGAGAGTGAATAATTGGCTATCACTTTAACTTCGACAGGGATTTCTTTACCAATACAAAAACAAGACAACAGTCATTGAGTTACTTGTTGTGGTTAAAACTGTTCTATATTCGTAAGAGGTAAACCACTTCAAAAGTCAAGTGAACGAAAGGAGGAATTTGAATGTGGATATTAAGAAAGAATGTTAAACTTCATACAAACGGCAAACTTTTCTGCCTTCAGCCCTTTTTACATAGTAAGCACAGAGTCAAGCCAACGACAATGAATTTATGGCTTTGATTTGATGCAAACAAATTATTGAGAATAGGAAACACTAAGTATTGATAACATTTGGGGAAAAGGCTGATATATGGAGATATCTATTTCGAAGTGGATGTGGTAGATCAAAGGGTAATGAAGGTAATGAAGACGTAAAAAACACAAAAAAGTGAATGTGAAAGCCATTAGGGGTGCTTGATCGACAACTTCTACCTTAGATATGGCAGAATGGTAGCAACCAAAGTTTACTAATTTATTCTGCCGTTGGTACATAAGGATAAGACAAGAACTCCTCTGACTTGTGGTTCTAGAAGTAACTATAGGAAGGACCAGAGAATTATACTGGTATTTTGTGGCATCTTCCCAACCCTAACAAACAAAGCATATAAACCATATTAGCTTAAATGCAAGATCATATCGGTATAAATGATAAATGTTATCATGGCTAATAACTTTTTTTATTTATAACTCTACCAAAAACTTCTCTAGGTTTTAGGAGGTTATTTTCTTCTTACGGCAAGCACGAAATTTACGGCATTGGTATAAATACCAGTTCACCAATAATGATGACATACATATTTTTACTTAAATGAAGATTTTCTTATATATTTTGATTTGAGTGAAAAATGCTTGTCCTATGTCTTAGTACTAAATTGTAGATACGAGTGATACAAAACATGGAGGGTAGTAAAATTTTATATTTAGATAAAATTGGAGTAAAAAATAAAGTTAGTGGTGAACTTTGTTTTCGTGAAAGCAAACTTGGGGGTGAAAAGATACGGAATTTTAAAAAAACGATGGAAACGTTGGAAGTACTCTTGAGAGTTTCATTTTAGAGGGACCTTTTTAGATATAATGTTAATCTTTATTCTACTAAAGTGATCGAGAAGAAGTGTCCGCTTTTCTCCTTTTGTCAAATGAGAGGTTGAAACAGAAGAAAGGGTCAGATAGATAGGTGAGATAGATAATTTACTGCGAGCCCCCTCCTTAAAATCCCTTGACAAGATTCAATTATCTATAGCCATTTCCTTAAGCAGTTGCAATTTGAGGCTCTCAAAATTCATAAAAAGTCCCCCAAAGCTCAGAATTTCCCTTCTGTAGTTACCTTTCAAAGGGGGCTTTTTTCCAAAATAAGAAAGCTATAGTTATGTACATTGTACATGTACAGTACATAAATCCAACAGGGCAGGACGGTGCCTGTAAGGAAACAAGAGGTTCAGATGTTTTTGTATTTCTGTCCATCCGTCTGCCTAAAATACAAATACCAAAATACTACGCTTTTACAAACGCTAAATTACTATGAGGAGTGATTCAGATTAACAGTGAGAACAAAGAGCAAGCTTGCAAGATTGACTGCAAAACAGACTGAACAATATCACGTTGTAACTGTGCGACAATTTAGATGGCCGAGGACGAACTTGAGTAATTTTCTTCGAACTCCGCTGACCAGAGCTTGATACTAGTGCTATAAGTCTTGACACTAGCCTGCGCGAAGTCCAAAACTACTGAGGTAGTACCTATCGTAATGATATCTGCACGAAAGCTTTTTAATCACTAGGCCAACACTTTCCATCTAAGACCAAATTCCACTGATCATACTAATAAGTAAGGATGATTTGATAGTCCAGCTCTGGCACACTATGACTCAATAAATATGCTTCAAGATACATGTGTGGTACAGATCATTGTATTGCTTTGCTATTGTCACTATGTTTCGTTACGTTTGACACTGATTTCTTGAAATCGATCGGCAAATACACTAAAAACCCTATAAATGGTTATGATTAATTAATCGACTTACGTGAAAGATTCAGTGATTGATTGATTGATTTATTGATCGCTATATCTAGTAACTCATTCATATATTGCTAATTATTGTATACTTTTTTAAAGTGATTGATTTGGTTGATTGATTGACCCTGCAATATTATTAATCCTGCATTAGTTTTAGGTTGAGTGTCATTTGAATGAACAGGCAAACAAAACAGGCCAAAAAAGATACCTAAACAAACTATGGAGAACTTGAATTACTAATAAGAGTAAAGTAATAATAAAATGGGGAAATAAATTAATGAGTAAGTGATTTGATATTAATATAGGGAGATAAAAGCAGAAGAAATGAAACAACGATGAAACTGACAAGAAAGTATCAACTTAATAAAGATCTGAAAGAGCTAATGTACGCTTGACAAATTTCTCGCTGGCTGCTAAGAAGTGGAAACATTCCTGATATTCACAGCTGACTGTACTTTAAAGTAGCCCAAACACATACTACCAATTTTTCAGATAAACAGTACAAGTCTTTGCATTAAAAGACGCATATTTTTCGGAGGAAAAAAATGTAATGTTCTATTTCCCTTTAATCAATGTGTTGTTTGAAGGGTGCTAAGGATCGTTTATTCATTAGCATTGTGTGAAAGAAACTGTCTCCTGGCAGTTAGAAAGTTCGCCAATAATCTTTTCAAAATAAACGTAAGATAAAGAGTAATAACGCTAATTTTATGAAACTCCAAAAACGATAGAGGCTTATTATTTATCTAAGGAGATGGGGGTGAAAGAGGAGGTTCAATGAAAAAAGTGAGATATGTAGTCAGTTTAACAACTATAAACGATTTTCTACCTGATTTTTTTTATCTGCATGATGTACCCACGGTATCCTTCGGTTTCAACTTACCGTCACAAACGTAAAGAGAGTCAGCATTGCACTGCTTAAATTCCCCCATCTTTCTTTGTCACCAGTTTCATCATATCCAAAAATATAATAACCCACGACTGCGAAAAACATCATCAACATGGTGAGAAGGACGTCCCAGACTCATTTAATGGCCTAGGACACATCTTTACACCGTTGCTTCTCTGGTTTTCTTTCTTTTCTCTTCCCAACCTATCCCGTTCCTGAGATATTGTGCCTATGCCATTTTGACAACCTGGGTGCACTTACTCTTTATTCAATAGCTGAATTTAGTTCAATAGCTGAAGCACTTGTAGTAATAGTTGTTGTACTAGCACTAGCAGTAGAAATAACTTAAGCGGTCCCAGTCATGATTTTAGTAGTTGGTAGTAGTAGAAAGTTGAGTAGATGATGAAAGTAGTAGAAAGTTGAGTAGTTGAAAGTAGTCATAGTCACAAGTAGTCACAGTTGCAATCCCAATTGATCGCAGTCGCATTTGGATATTTTCATGCACTCAAAAACTTTTGATCTAGTTCAATAGTTGTAGAAGTAATAGCAGTAATAACTAAGGCAGTAGAATTTGCCATAGCAGTCGCAATCACAGGCGTAATTGCGATAATGGTGGCAAGTAGAAGCAGACATAAGTAGTCACGGTCGCTTTTGCAAGTATGGGCAGTCGCAAGTAGTCACTGTTGTGGTCACAGTGCACATAGTTTCTTCTACTTGGTTCAACATGCCCTTCAATAGGCCCTGAAAACTTGAGCTAAATGTTTGAAGCCGCTCCTGAAATATTGCGCCCGTTTGACAACCGGCATGCACAAAGTGTGTTTTGGTTTAGTGCAACATCCCCCTCAACATTTCCTAAAAGTTTGACCTTGAGATCTTTAGCATTTTGGAGACCCATGATAAGACATGACCCTTTTCCTAATAAAAAAAAACTTATGTTCATGCAATTTACAACTTGCATAACTTATGGCCCTTGCCTCAGGGTCTGTAAGAGGTCATGTCATCCGCAAAGGCATAGTTATTTCGCCTTTCAACCATTTTGAAAAAGACAGATATCTCAAAATTTGAAGGGGGCCTGTTGATCTCCAATCACTTTTTACTCTTAAGAAAACCACTAGAACTTTCAACTTCCTATCAAATGAGCCCCTTTCGTGACAAGTTCATCTTCTACACTGACTATGACAGGGAACACATTTCAGATTTTTTATATACGGTATTGACTATTTGTTTCTAGTTCAGTTTTTACAGGCATGTTATGATTCCAGATATGGTGCAGTATTTTGGGAGAAGATGCGACTCATGGAGGATGTCGAAATAGGAATCGAGATGCCTGAATGGATTTCAACGCATCCAGCTAATGACACGTGTAGAGATCATTTAGAGGGTCTTGAAAGTAGTGCTTGAACGGTAATATTTTTTGTTCTTCTTCTTTCTTTCCTTTCTTCTTTGTGATTTTGTCTAACCCTGGCCCTGGTCGTATCCAGGATTTTTGTACGGTAAGGGGGGGGAGGGAGTATTAAAAGAACGGAGATGGAGGATTTATCTCCCATGGATTGCTTCTAATGAAATAAAGTTCTATTCTTGGAGAATATTTCAATTCTCTATACTATTCTTAGAACAATTTCTTAGAGAAATTGTTTGCAATTGTTTCCTTTGTGATCCAGGGGTCATTCTTAAAGAATTGGGACAAAATTTAAGCTTTAGTGTAAAGAGCAAGGTATTAAAGAGGGGACAAACCCACTCACTCACTCACTCACTCACTCACTCACTCACTCACTCACTCACTCACTCACTCACTCACACACACACACACACTCACACACACTCACTCACACATACTCATTTACTCACTATCCGCCCTGTAGTCGTTGGACACGTCGTACGTGTATGTCACTTACAGCTTTCAACAAAGATCGCCACTGAACACGGTCATCAGTCATGCCTTCTTACTCAGTCTCTTCAGGTCTTCCTCAATGAGCTCCTTTGAAGACGTCTTTGATGGTCCACGGTCCCTCCATCCCCACATTTTCAGACAGGTGCACCTGTTGATCCACGAATCAGATCGTTTCACATACCCAAGCCATCACAGTCTGTTGCATCTGAGGACACTGTCCAGGGCTTCGAGGTTCAGCAACTCCAGAGCTAAAGAAGTATTGACTCTGCCCCCCCTCCCTTTTCACTGCCAAATGCATAGAAGCATGGCTCTTTCGTTGCGTAGCAGACGTTGAAAACCTACACCGTGGAGTTCCCAGCATTCTGAGCCATAAATGTTCCCCGCACACAAGTGCTATAGAGCTTTTGCATCTCGGCTTTTTGCAAGGAATGGATGTAGTATCTGTTCGGATTGGTGACAGTTTCTTTCCATAATCCGCGAGAGGCGGTTCTACTGGGCGGCTGAGGCCGCCTCATTGCTTGCTTCTCTGCTCGGTTACCGAAATTGAGGGGCGTTGCCCTTGGACGCTCCACCTGCCGTTTATTTATTACTTAGCCTGTTTGTTGGTTTTTCTGTTTATTTAGGGTACGTTCAATGTCGGGCCCACTGCTCATCAGTGGTCTTTGATTGAGAGACTGGTATAGAGCTTTCCACGCATGCCTATTGAGCTCTCTTTACTCGTCAACCAAGGCAGAAGTTATACAGATGAGATTGTTATTATATTATGTCGCTGTTGTTCTTTAAAAAAATGTTTATCAAAGATAGAAATGGAACACAGGATTACTCAGAGTCAGCACTATCTGCGGAATATTAGAGTGCATGGGGAGTACAACGAATGAAATACTTCGAGATTGACGAGAAATTCTTCTTCATTCAGTAAGAGGTCTGCTGTCTCCCTGGCTAACACCAGTTGCACACCTTACACGAATTATTATGTTACCCTCATAATTGAAAGAAAAAAATGTAGACCTTCGTTTGCATACCCTATTCTTTATCTATGGGGCCATACATTTATGACGTCGGCAAAGAGGGGAAAGGGAGAGTATCATAAATGTGAGGTGTTTTTAGACGTTCTGGGGGGGGGGGGGGGGGGGGGGGGTACTCTCGTTTTTTTTTACCTATTTTTTTTTTTTCCCGAAAGGCAGAGAAAATTAGGGACAGAACTGATTTTGTTTATGTTGGTGGTCAATTTGTTACTTTTAGAAACTGCACTTATCAACAAAATACTTCGTGATGCTTTAAAGTTGAGGAAGAGAGAGAGATGTTGTTGACTGACGGACTTCATTCTTATTTGAATTGGTATACGTAATTAAGGTGTCGAAGTCATGTAAAATTGAAACGTCGTGGTGTTGGATTGGGTTGCAAATGGTAAAGAATGTGATTAAAGGCTCTTTTCCTATTTCAAAAGTTTTCGCTACAAATATCTGGTATTACGTAATGTCATTGTTTGCTAAGTTTGGCATTTTTTTCCTTTGTACATTATTGAAGAGCTATCCACTGCTGCAAGGTGTTACTTCCATACTGACACGAATGGAAGCAAATGAAATAAGTCTATCAATAAGAATAACACCCAAAAATATAGTACAAATTCTACATGAAATGTACAATAGGTTTTACAAATTGATTCTAAATGCAGTATGATTTTAGAGGCCATTTTTTAATCTTAAAGGAATGACTACTAAAATAACAATTTCTTTGATTGTTAAGATAAATTGATTTACAGATGTTCGAAAACGGCGGACAAATTGAATTTATGCCCCACCTTATAAAAACCTTTAAGGAACATGTCAACACTGATCAAAGTCCATGGTATAAGGTAAGATGAGACAGGATAAGACAATATAGGGTTTCAGATTGATATGAACACAGCAGCAAAATGTGTAAGACATTTATGACATAATATAAATTAGAATAGCAAGTACTAGTCTAAAGATGGGGCTGAATAGTGCAAATGATATTGCAAAATATACTTTATATACCATGATATTGATTAATACATAGAATATTATAATGCAATTTAGTATAATCAAGTAAAATAAGATATGTGGTGTGTTAGAAAAAATATAAAATAGTAAAGTATAGCATAGTATTTTTTATTATAGAGTATTTCTTACCTAAAAATCGTCGTCCGCAATGCTATTAACGATTTCTATTTAAAACTTTTATCTCCATCTAAACCTAAGATCAATAAATCAGAGAAGAAGTTCAGTAAAAATTAAAATACAGACACTTCAGTTTTAAGAATCTCCAAATGCCTCGAATGACTGTAATAACTTCAAATTGAAATACCTAAAACCCCCAATTAGATTATTTGATCGTTAAGGGCAAATACAAATATAACACTTAGTGTCAATGTGAAAATTATTATATGCAGCTCAAAAAGTGAAGTGGGGACACAGGTCAGGCAACTGGCGACGAGAGAAGGGCAACAACAGCGTCACAAAAGGGGCAAAATAGTGAGGGATGAGATATATAAAAAAATGACAGATAACGAAAAAATACAACTCAAAACAGAAACTCGAAGAGGAAAAATAATGGAGTGGCCCAAAAATTATAACTTTGTTTTAGATCTACCTAGGATGAGAAATACTCGGTGTTGCATGGTATTGAATGAGTAAGAAACACAAACATATGCAGTGGCATGCCGAAGCTTAATTTTACTAAATATAAATTTGTTTAAAGTCAAATGGGAGATCTGTTAGGGAAAATAGCCCCTAAAGCAGCCAGGGGTGGCCCAGATTGACCCGAAGCATCTCCGTACCGCTTATGTGGGCGTACTAGAAGTTCTTTTTAGGCCTTGACCTCAAATTTGCCCTCCTTTAGCATGAAAAAAGTTGCAAAGTTTCTGACGCCCCTAAAGTTCTATCCCAAAGTGAATATGGGGTACCAACCCTCCTAAAACATGCACATCAAGTCTACAAAGTTTGTTGGATTTGGTGAAGTAGTGTAGATAAAGAAGAGCAACATACAAACAAACAAACATACATCCGGACAGATTGAGTCTTATAAATAAAGATAAGGACTGTACCAACTTTTCAAAACTGACTTTCATTTTAGTACAGATAACTACCAGTTCAAAATTTATGTGAGCTATTTTGTTCCGACTCATCATTGCTTTAGCGTGTAACCACGTGTTTGATGATAATGCATAGACTAAGATATCTAATTTTGTGATTTGATAATTTTCAATAATAGATGGCAGATGCAATTAAAGAGAATAATATCATGATCGGCATTCAAATTTCGGAGAAGCATCCAGATGTAACACTTTATACTTTTATACTTTAAAGTATTTTTGAAAATATAGAAATGTAATCTGTACGCATCCATTTAACAGTGTTGGAAAATACGACCTCGAGAGTACTTTGTTGGCAACAAAGTACCAAGTTACAATCAGGAATTTTCGAGTGTCGGGGTGAGTTAGGGAAAGTACTCAGATTTATATTTTGGTTATTAAGCATTCCCTAATGTTAAAGGGATGAAAAGTGAGAGCCCGAATGTTTCAAAGCCAGAAAATTCTATACCGTGTAGAGGAGATAGGAGTGGAAAGGAAATCGTACGCATCCTGGAGATTTTAGCCTACCGGCCAGGGGCCACACTGCTAAAAGAGCCTTGTCGCCATCACTGAATCTAGGCGAACCCGAAGGAGTATTGCTAAGGAAAGCTAAGTACATACAACAATTAAGGAGACTGCAAGAGCCCCACTGAACGATAGGGTTCAGTACAATTCGGAAGAAAAGGTGTCAGTATTTGGCCAGCAGCATGGACTTTAGAAACAAAATAATGTTTATCTATATTACGTTTGATGAAGATCAAACGAAATCAAAGACACGGTACGTTGACAACATCAAAGGAATAATAGGACCATGCAGGCTAAAATGACTTACCATTGCCCAGAACGTACTGTGTAGCAGTGTGTCATACAGGATGGGGTCACAGTAGATCAAGGAGGGCGCTATTGTTGAAGAATGAAGGCAAGGTGAAAGACCATATTTTGAGTGGGAGGTAATTATCAAAGTAGCTTTTGAAGAGGAGTAAAGTATGGCTGAATATATATTGCAGTGGAGGCCCCACCAAATCAAAAGTGAGCGTCGAGAGGTAAACCAAGGTTTATCTCTTATTGCATTTGATCTTCAGAGGAGATTACGAATCCTTTTACCATTAAGATGACATAGAATGCTTTTTTCCTATTTTCTTTATTACTTCAGTGCTTCTCTTTAAATTTTTCTCTTCTCTATAGAAAAACATGAATTTGCAGAAGTGTAGAGGCCGAGTCTCCCCACCCCCTTCATGGCGCCGTACTGTATACGATTGTATTGTATACATATATTCCATTTAATTTGCTATGGTTGCATCTCTTGTCTGGCATCTACCAACCAAACTTTTTTTCCTGTTTATGAAATTTGAAATCTCAGAATACTCAGCCTCGATTTCAAAATTCTTCCACGAAACACAACAAAGTTTAACAACCAAGATGGCAGAGCAAGTGGAGGTTGCGAATGCCCCAAGTGGACCTGGAAACACCAGCTCAGGACCATCGGGCGCCCAACACCACAATAATCCACTGTCTAGAAAACTAAAAAAGATCTTGGACACGCGTATTGAAAACGATAAGGTATGTTATTAAAACAGTACCAAGAAATA
Organism: Alatinidae sp. Z8VKAUB7J3; assembly: GCA_010016025.2. Classification (NCBI taxonomy): domain Eukaryota; kingdom Metazoa; phylum Cnidaria; class Cubozoa; order Carybdeida; family Alatinidae; species Alatinidae sp. Z8VKAUB7J3. The sequence goes on along the minus strand of JAAAKM020073195.1, from coordinate 45,599,431 downwards.
TTACTTCTATCGAAAACTTAAATCAGTTTAAATGTAATCTCAAGACGTACCTTTTTAAAATGTCGATTAGTTAGATAGATATTTATACTTTTATACTTTTTTACTTCATACTTTTATACTTTTATACTTTTATACTTTTTATACTTTTATACTTTTAACTGTGATTTGTGAAGCGCTTAAAAATATTAGCTATTTTCATTATTATTATTATTATGAACTGTCCTGAGAATCGTGACGCTGTAAGCCAGCACGCACTACTCGAGAGCAAAGGTTTGAAACAATTTGTGAAAGTCTCTACGCACATCAGTAGTAACACTCTTTATCTAATTATCACACAACAAAGCGACGATATTATCGAACCACTCCCTGGTCCAATTTTTCTTTTTCAGACCACATGCTTATATTCCGATCACTTAAGTTAGGTAAACCTTCCCTGACAAGGTCTCGCATCTCTTACAGGGATTTGGTCTACTTGATGTGAAACGCCTCTTTAACCAAACGTAACCAGTTCCTGTTCTCGACTGTTACAAGATATATTGATAAATCCATTAGCAGACCTGAACAAAAAAACCGCAGCACAGAAGAACCTGTCAACAATAGTTACGATAATAGTAGTAACAGCAACATTAAGAATTTGTTTGTTCGTATGCAGTTTCTAGGGCAGAAAAGCAAATGGCTCTCCTCGAAAATTGACAAATTAAGTAAGATTCTATGCAAAGGAGGCACTAAGGTTTTATTAGTTTTTAATTCAGAAAGAATTGGAGCATCTTTTTCCAGAAAGAGCGCTTTAACTATAAACATTCAGTCAAGTGCGGTTTATAATTTACATGTTCAAGCTGTCAATCTTGTTACTTCGGCCAAACAATGCGCCACTCAGGGACCCGCATGGCTAAACACTTAGGGAAGATCAGAGGTTTGGAAAAAACTCAGATTACAAAGCACCTTAAGGAAAATTAGGATGCGGGGTTGAGGCAATCATTTACCATTATTGATAAAGCGCGGACTCGATATAAACTAGAAGTTTAAGAGGTGTTTCACATCAACCAGACCAAATCCTTCCTCAACAATGAAGTCCTTCAAATGAAATGCAGGTTCCATGTAATTTAGGCATTCCTGTAGGCAGTATGACGCTAGACATTACGTTTTTTGAACACTATGTACTCATTTCTCTTTTCTTTTCTACACGCACGGGTATACCTTCAAAGCTGCCCATGGAAATATGTCAATGTTGATATCCGTATAATACGGTGATGCAGAATTTGTACAAAATCACCACTGACGATGAAGAATGTTTCTATGATACATGCTAGAGATTAATAAATTAAAAGTTGTCGTGTTTTCTATCGTATTAAGATTATCATTTTTGTTATCATCAGTGTTATTAGACGTTATCTCGTTGGTGTTGTTATTATTGTTATTATCGTTATTATTGTTTTTATCCACTTCTATAAATCTCACTCTCCCCATTATGCCGGGTGAAAACAGTGAGAATTTTTTATATCTTGTAAACGTTATTACTGAACTGTAAATTTCCAGAAAGAATAAATGGCAATGAAGTTTAAAATAGTTGTAGTACTTTTTTATTTCTTTTTCTCGCAAAAAGTTTATATAATGATATTACAGATTGAAGTTACAAGTATTGAAGGAATCCTAAAAACTATCAATCCCTGCCTGCTTCAAATTAGAGTTTGCTGTGTCCCCGTACGTCCTTACAAGTGAGCTGACATTTTGTCACAATTTAGAGACAAATTTCGAACGCTACTAAGAGTGTGTATTCGGTAGTCGCAGTTTTAGTTGCCTTTTTTTCTTGAACATTTATTTCGCATTTGTAAGTGCTTCCAAAGAAACAAGCGCCTCTTATCACGAAGAGTAGGAGAACCAATAGAACTAAAAACTTGACGGAAATAACTCTATGAATAACCTGAAGGTGCTTAAAGAAGTCTAAGTGTTTCATTTTTCAGATCATTCCGTTTATCGTGCCCTTTCACAAGCTTTACTAGTTTCTAAATTTATGAGGGAAACCCCTTAGAGATGTTACAATTGAATGCAAAATATAACATGTGAGTCATGATTATTCATTGAAAGTTTTTAATTAGACTGAAAATGTCACTACTGCCGTCCTGGATGTAGAAGGTTGAGGTTAAGAACTATGTTGCGTTTTGAAAACAAAATTTGGATGTACTGCTCATTTTAAATCCTCTCTTCTTGATTGCACTTTGGAATTATAATCCGTTGAGGGTCGTAGGACATTAAAGATAGGCCAAATGTGTCTGACTACAAACGTAGGTTGTGTGCTTTGTCAACTGAGAAAAGGAACCTCGTGTGGTTTGTTTCCTTGTATCAAATAGGCCTGTAAAGCTGACAGCAAATGAAGTGACCAGATGTCCTTTGTTTTAATAGTCACCGCTGATGATCACTGAAGCCTTCGATTATTGCTTCTCTATTGTCATGCATAGCATTCTTTGCAGTGAGGTTCGAACAACGTCTCTTTTGTTTAGATGGTTAAAATACACACAAAGATCACGGAGACGTTCTCACACTACTCACTAGCTGTATGCTCTGTTGTGGTAAACGCTGTACGCAAAGCTATGTGCGTTTATTGCTCTTGATATCTCTTATATCGAGAGAAGGATCAAGGCAGTATGTTGCAATATAGAACATCCACAGCGAGGAAGAGATAGCAGGCCTTAATTATGGGACGTTTACTATTTATGGTGGTAAATGTCTGCATAATCACAGCGGCAGTCATTCGACCATTCGGTGAGTTTTGATTCTTAGCATGTTTTGGTTAACAAGTATATTAATTTACTAACACCGTTTCAGTCACATGAACTCATTAATTTCTTAATCAATATAATGTAACCGCGCGGTACAAAGGCAAGTTCTGTGATTGTAATCAGCTATATGTAGTCTCTATCAAGGATCTCCATGTAAGTACAATCCTGTTGTGGAATTGCTCTGTATAATCCTTCATACGTCACAATCAATCCACTTGTAATCGTTGTGTTTACCTTAACATATCTTAAGTTCGTGATATCACTTATAATAAGGATATGATAAGGTAATGAAGGAACAAAATCGTGTTATTGCTTCCTTAGTATAGCAGTCGTGTCTTAAAGACAGGTTTACAGAATCTACAGAAAACATAGTCAACTCTTCCGGTATATCGTGGTCTCTCAGCTTGAAGTGATCGATTTATATAGGTTCAATTGCGCAATTTGTAGTTTTTACCGGGACCCTGGGCCGAGTTTCAAGAAATTGGTTTGCAACATTAAAAGTGCAGTTTATCAATATTTTTCTAAAGGAAAAAGTAAATTCATACCTCAAAGATTTCAAAAGATACAGAGATTTCAATTTCCCGACGTTACCTATTTGGCCTAGAATTTAGGCATGACAATTCACGTGACCTCTACTTCGATGCCGATTTTGCACTAAAGCTACTCATTTCGGCTAAATGATGCTTTGATCCATAAACTAGAATAGTTTAGCTACTTGAAAACCACAGTGGCAAAACGTTCCACTACCGGAGCCATTTTGACCAATTTTGCGTCTGCAGCTCATGGACTATTATAGGAGTCACACCATATTAACTACAGAAACGTGAAACATATAAACATTTACGGATACATATCAACCTCGTGTTTCGGTTACTTGAATGAGTTATTTCGGTAGACACTTCTTTTCCGTTTGATCTCTACCATTGCTCCCTCTATGCTTCTCAAACAACCATTCCCACTCTTTTGTTTAAACAACATCATCAACTGCTCCGAATGTGCCAAACTAGGCAGTTCCATGCTCCACTTCTCTAAGGTAGGCCATACTCCATTCTCTTCTTTTAAATTCACTATCACTATTCTTATCACCAAGTAATTCATGAGGGCTAAACGCTAGGAATCTACAGCAATGCCTCTACAACTGCTCACAACAACAACAATAGCGATTAGAGAACACTCTACACGAAGTAAGTGTTTTTCGAAATGTTGTTTAACGGCCATATTCCAACAGTAACAAAATACGTGACTCAGGAGGTGATATTCGACTTCCTGTATAGATACGGTTTCTACTCTTTAGATCCGATGCAGGGTAAAACATATTAGTAGTTGCCTGTTGGCCTAAAATTTTTTTACTTTATGAGGGTCCATGTACGAGTAACGTACATCTGTCGTTCTTTCACGAGATTTCTGAACCTCTGCAAGAAGTATGACCTGATCCAACGTCCAATGTAAATGCTTTTCCAACAAAGGGAAACACTATTTCGGGGTGAGACAAGGAATTCCTTTCGCACTACTAAATTTCCCCAGGGTTTTAACAGTTCTATGTCAACATGACTCTACGCAACTGTTGCACCTTCGGTGCTCAGAGGCCACCACAGGTGAAAGTTGCTTTTTCGCCGTGGTACGTTTTCGTTGATACCGTGAGCTGTAACATTGCAGCTGCATTAATATTGGCCGTAGGGCAGCGAGGCAGTATATAAGCGTGTTAAGAGTTAAAACGGTTTAATTGCCTTTAAAAGGGGAGGTGATAACAATTTAAAGTTTGTAAATAAATTCACGAAATGGAAATAAAATGCTTTGGGGGTTTCTGTAAGCGCTCAGTGTGGGAATCATTCACTGAAACTTACTTTAAACGAACACTACAGATGTGTATGATCTTGCAAATACATTACAGTCTATTTCTAAAAGACCGCAATGGGCTCGATATTGAAACTACTCTGAGCAGACAGTGAAACCTTTAAACTGGCTAACTAATAATTAAGGGGTAGCCGGGGCATCTAAGGCTGACATCCATTAGCTTTGGCTGCCAGGCGGAGAAACAAAGGTTCATGGATGTGGTGAGGGAGGACATGAGGATGGTTGGCGTGACCGTGGAGGAAGCAAACGATAGATTGGTGTGGAGACAAAGGATCCGCTGTGGTGACCCCTAAAAGGGAGAAGCTGAAAGAAAAAGAAGAAGACGGGAAGGTGCATTAAATGACATGCTTTGATACTCATTTGCCACAATTTGGTAGATACTTGCGACTCAACTACCACAGCAAATGAAATAAATTGATTCTAATAATTACTATAAATACAAGCAAGTCTAGTCGTGCTTCAAACCCCAACATTCAAGACAAAACATTCTCCAAATGTTAAACATTTCGGATCTTAGCATTAGTTACTGTAGCAGGTTATCAAATATATCTAATATAAAACATAAAAAAGGAACTGATGGCATAAGGTATACAATATTATTTTATGGTAGCAATCATCAATTGGAAACTGTTGAGACTTTTGCTCACACAACTCTAAAATATCTTCCATGTGGTTTTCCACTATTTTACAGACTAGTAAGTTTGTACCAAGTCTGCATGTTTTTACATTTGAATAATGTTGTTTGCTTGTTTCTTGGAGCATATACAGTAAGATATGCCCACCTATACGCTATCGTAGAAAATTTAAAACGTTGGTTTGTCGTATGAAGTTTGAGTATTGCATTGACTAACGGATTCATTTTTCTAAACATCTCCGCCTGACGGTTGTGATAGTAACGGTCTGGAGTGAAGTAAGAAAGCTTTTAGCAATAAATTTACAAGAAAGGAGTGGAGTGAAACACGCCATTGAACATCAAATTCAAGAGAGCGACACGTTTTCGGTCATTCTTGTTATTGGGAACTGTAAAAGCTATAAACAAATTTCTTTTGTCGACAGAACCGGCGAATGTGATTTCTGATATACGCTATCCTATTAAGATAGTTATCGTTTTTGCAATAGTCGGAAAATATAGCATTGTATAGGTGATGAATATTTCACTACTAACACTGATATTTAATTGAGCATAAGGTAATGGTAGGATGGCGCGACAACGTCCATGACTGGACGAACCTAGACCTGGAGACACTGAACGCTGCCGTACAAGATCGAGAACGTAAGAAACGTATCTCACATGTTGGTGCGCAGTCTGCCGCAGGCGGAGAAAGCGAACTATGATGAAGGTGATGGTAGTAACTAGAGTAGTGAATGTGTTTCCAAAAAACTGGATTTGAGATGAGTTTCCAGGAAACTGCGTCGATTCTGCCAATGTGTTTGTACTATACCCTTGAAACTCCGCGTTTAAGCACCTCGTGTATAATCCCATAAGAGTCCTGCTGAAAAAAATGCATCCATTGAACAGCCTTCTCCCCCTGTGCAAGCGCATGGACTTATAGATGTTAAAAGAAAGAAACAATTCAAACAAGAGTCTTCTGTGCTAATAACTATGTTCAAACTACTTTTCTAACAGCACTCTTGTATTTCTAGAGATAACAGAGTTTTTAGTTACATGGAAATTCGATGCCACATCTTCATATTCATGTCATTGTTACATGCATCCCCCACCCCCCCCCCCCCCCCCCCCCCCCCCCCCCCCCCCCCCCCCCCTTTTTCCCCACCACCCCCCCCCCCTCTCTCCAACTGAGTTGCATTAAACATATCAGTATACTACCTAAAAATGAAGACGGGTCAAAGCACGTGATCTGACCTGAAAACTAGGGAGCCTTCTTTATAAAGAGTAAAAATCTAGAGAAAGAAACTTTGCAGAGCAAGGAAGTACCACAATCATGTTCCTTGGATTGCAAGAAGAATCGCAAACGTTGTTAGCCCGAGTTTTTCAATAAATTTCCAATCTCGAATAAGTCCACACATAAAATTTTAGTTACTATATAAGCCCCCAGGGGCCAAATCAGAAATCTACAGAATGTTGGATGTAGTTTGCCGAGTAGGGTATAGAATTAAAGGTTAAAAAGGATTGGTTGGCTTTGGTAAGGAAAATGGGCGTTTCCCGACTTAGTAAGCCACAACCCTTCTCTTAAACAATGGCTCAATCAAAGACCCCTAATGAGCAGTGGCTCGACATTGAAACTACCCTAAATAAACAGAAAAACCACCAAACAGGCTAACTAATGAATAAAGGGCAGCTGGGGCGTCTTAAACAATGGCTGATCATTCGACTATTTTTAATCAACTCGTCGACTACCAAACTAGTCGCTGATGGACAGCACTACTGTGGACCTTAACAATATTGCAATAACAGTGTCATCGATAATACACTAGATCAACCATGAACCCAAAAAGTGCTTTAGTAAATTGGTTTTGACTGATCCGGCGTAGATCCGAGGAGCACACTAAACAACTTCCGTGCAGCTTATCAATATTGTAATCACAGCGTTACCGATAAGACACTAGATGAACAATGGACTCCAACAGTGCTTTAGTAAATTGGTATCGACTGATTCGGCGTAGATCCCAGGAAGGAGCACGCTAAACAACTATAAAACTTCGCGTGGGCTTAAGTTCGCCGAAGAAACGTTTGAAGGTATCTTAATAGTTCAAGTTTGATAAAGGATCAGTAATTCTATATTCCATCATTTATCGCTGTTGTGAGGTTACTTCTCCCTTAATCCTTTCAAAGGGTGGCTAACACATGTACTAAAGCCCCATGCCTTCTCAAAGCTTCCCTCTTGCCTTCAGTGTGCTAACATCTTTACTTCCCATGCTTGACAAATAACAACAAGAGAAACGATTGGGTACCAATCCCTCCAACCTAATTCCTACATGCTTCTCAAATAAAAATCACATGGGTTACTGAATTACTCGCAATTGATTGGGAAAGGATCGGGTTTTGGAATGCATGTCATGCGTGGGACAGTACTCAATATGAAAAGTGTGCTCAATAGTTTCTTTCCAACCAATTACTTCAGAAAAAAAGGTGAAGTGAGAAGAAAGTGATTAATGGAGCCTCTCAAAACGGGCGATTTAGAGCATTACCAGCTAGAAAAATTCTACATCAACATAATCCAACACCCTCATCAAAAAAATTACCCCCACCTATATTGGCAACCCCACAAAAGCCTCAACCTTAATGGTAGGAGGGGCCTCACACTATGTCTCCCGAAGGGGTTAGTCATCAAGCAGCAGTCCTATTTGAATTCACCGTTACTGTGCGAGTCAAATGACGTCAAACTCGAAGTATACTTGTGCAATTTGCAGAACTTTCTGGTTATTAAGGAAACTGCATATAAAATCGTACAAACCTATTATTGCGAAGAGAGGATTCGACATGTAAATTCTTGAAAAGATACTAGAGATCTAGCTAAGAAATTACTAGTGGAATATTGGAACCCGGGACGGTCGACAATACTTTGCAACTTTCAGTTGGCTTTAGTGAGATTGATGGGTCAGATGGCAGTAAATCCTTAACCATGCCACACTGTGCGGCATCACTGGTCTCCATATTGTGTAGAACTGGATGTCAATGTCTACCGGCGGATGATTGGGAGCCAATGTGGCACATCGATAAACAGAGCATAGAAGGCTCACTGTAGCACTGTCGGTGGAACCCACGCCACGAATACGTTGGTCCCAGGTCTCTCTAGTATCTTTATAAATCGTTTAGAAAGCAAGGCTGCAATGGACAACGAATTCTTATTATAAGGCTGTAAAATACACTCTTGTGATGGTTTCAGATTTTAGATCAGATACAACGATAAGCCACAAAAATGGAATACTTAGACCTTTGATAGCTGATCACTGTAACTTACAGGTCGCAAGGAAAAAATAACGTAATTAAGAATCAAGGGAAGTGTAGGCCAACACCCTTTGTCCAGTTTTAAGGGCAGTGTCCACTAGGTTGCAGTATAGTCTCATCCGAAACAAGTGATAACTGTGGCAGTGGAGGATTGGCTTGGATATTATTTGGTACAAGCAAGTGCAAGTTGTATAAATGAATAGCATACTCAATGACAGTTTAGTCGATTGGAACTATGAAAGGTGATCGAAGGTACTCTATATGGTAAGATATATAATAAGCACTCGGCAATTTGGTACATTTTATTCTTCAACGGGGCCATTTGAAAGAAGGGATGCAATTATCAAATATGGAACACACGATACAAAATAAATTCTAACAATAACATTTCTTCAACATAACATTTGGCTTTTAGGAAAGGTTCTACTGTTTCATTTCCGCAACTGTTCCCATATGTCAATGATTTCATTTTCATCAAAATCCACCAAAACGCCAGTATACCTTACGCTCACAGACCGTTTAGTAAAGGCAGCATTTAACACCAAGACTTGTTTATAACATTATCGTATGTAAAGAGGAGCGTGTGATATGAGGGGTGTTTGTCAGATGTTTTACCATTACATAAGAAAGAACGCAAATATTAAGGAAGGCGAAAGATACAGTACAGAAAGCGGGAAAGAAGGAACGACTGAAACAAGAACGAAAGAAATGATGGAGGGTTGATCGAAAAACGAAAAAAGAGGAGAGAGAAAAGGAAAAACTAACGACCTGAGATCGACAAACATGTAAAAGGAAAAAAATAAAAGAAAGATGCACTGACATATAATGAAAGAAAGAAAGATGGAAGCAAAGACTAACAGAATTACGAATAAAGAAGAACAGAAAATGAAACTGGATTAATTCCTATTACTAATTATTTGAGTCAGCATTAAATACATGCCACTTACCAGACCATGTCAAGAATGTACAATTGTTTGGATACAAATCACGACATGTCCTTTCCAATTGACGTGAAAATACGAAATTGTTGACCATGACCAGATCCTGTATCCAATTATCAAACATTGATAAACATTTTTCTAAGGTCACAGCAGAATCTACACTTTTGCATCACAAGCATGGTAGTTGTTAAAACTCAAATTTTTGAGATTTCCACACACCTTTCCTTAAAGTGTTATATCCAGACGCAACTAAAGACAATTTGACACCGCGCATGCAGTATCTTCCTCTGAGGATCGTCATCATCGTCATAATCGTCATCATCATCATTATCATTATCATTATCATTATCATCGGTCGACTACTGTCAAAAGATCTCCGCTTATTCTCCTCCACACTATACGACATACTGTTACTTGACTTTAATTTTCCGTTGGGACACCAAAGTCGCCAATGATAGTATCTACATATACTTTTTTTTATTAAGAACACGTTCAGTAAGAACACTAAGGCTCAGATTGTCAAGACATTAAGAACAATTTAAGAATAACACAAGGCTGGATAAAAACTCACAAAAACATAATTTATTGCGCAGTGATTTACAACAAAATTAGTTAAACACCATCAATGTCTTCGGCTCTTATGCAGTCTGATGAAGCGTCACCAATGATCTAGTGTACTCTCCGAGTTTGTTGTTACAGTACATGATTTCCTCCTCAAACCAACCATTTTCATACAGACCCCTAACTTGTTCACCTACAGGAGACGCATCCATTGATCGTAAGAACAAAATAAGAACAAATGAGCCTTCTTGCAACCGAAAAAAGTAAGAACACTGAGCCTCGGCCCAAATTATCTGGTCCTTACTGAAAAAAGTGTAGGTGAGCTTTCAGGAGTGAAGTTTTTCAGAAGGCTTCCACAGAAGAAGTGAGGATAGGCTCCTCTATAAGCAAAGAAGGAGGCAAAAGCATTGAGATTCTAGTAGCAAAAGCCGTAAGTAGCTCTTGTCGTAGCACTGATAATGATCAACACCGCTTTGTTACACATTGCATTTTGTCCCAGGATGAGAACGTTCCTAGTTGGCTACTACAGAACAACAGCAAAAAACTATTGAGAAATTTTTAGCAACACTGGAGTCAAAGAGCGAAAATACGTTACTACAGTTGCCACGAAAAAGACGCATTGGTTGCTTTAATTTCGTTGCGTCTTTCCTAGCGTATTATGGGGCTCTTGAATATTGCTCTCCAAACCAACTGCTCTGAGAATTATCAGAAGGGTACTTTTGGAGAGACCCAAATTCTCAACCAGTTTTGTCCACGCTTGTAGAAAACCGCAAAAACAAACATAACGCTTTAGAAAAGTCGCCTTACTCTTTTGATAGTAAGTGTCGAAGTAATGGAAAGCTTCAGGGAAGGAGGAACTAAAATTGATGAGTAAGTCACCGAGTTTGTATATGGGTGACTTAATAATTGATTGACAGACTTTTTCAATACCTTTAATTTAATTGTTAGTATTCTTTTAAACAAGGTTAAGCTGTCACAGGGGGCTTTAAAAGCTACTGTAAAGCAAGTAATAGTTAAGGCAAGTATTTACGTGGAAGATTTAGCCAAAGAAAGCCTATTACAGTGCGCCCTTCTTTATCCGAACAACATGAAATTAAATGTAATAAGCCATAAATATGGATAATCGAGGACGGAATAATAAGTCACCGAAATGGCTGATGTTAAGTATACTTGATGAACAATATGCTGCCGTCATGCCACATGGTCAAACGATACACCTCGTAGTACGGGTTACTACCAAACGCCGCCAGCTAACTCGGATAGGGTTAGGGTACTAAGGCAAGAGCTTCAATAGTAAATTGCGAATGGGGTTCTGTTTTGTGTTAGACCATACCGTAAGGGACGTTAGGGAGGAGGGTGGTGGTTTTTACATCGTACCTATTTAAGTATTAGAAGGCGTTTTGGGACATTCTCTTAGGAATAAAGAGTTGCACAGTTTTATGCACGTGCAGGGCCTTTAGAGTACAAAGCTACAGATAACCTTTCGGATTTTGCCCAAATCAGCGTAAATCGTGTCAAATCGTATCAAATCGTGTCAATCGTGTCAAATCGTGGATAATTTGTGGCGTACCTGGCATTACTGTCTGTGATTCAACATAAAAGATCACCGTAAGGCCTTCCTGCTCTTAGCTCTCTTGATGACTAAGGTTTTAGAAGAATTTGTGGATACCTTTTTTACAAGTTGGTGGCACTTGTACTGGGGCGAGAAGTATGGGGATCGGGCAATTTTCACATGAGCTTTTGTGCGCCTAGGCCACCAAGTACATGTTTTTGGTGAGCAGTCAGTCCCAGACTGTTTGATATGCGTATATCATTTCCCTTGAATCAAGACAATCGTGTTGCAAAATCTTGTTCCCAAATTTGCAGATTAGATTGCATTCTAACCCCTTCTGTGCCCCTGCTCAAGTCAAATTGATTTAGGAGGGCACGGATAGCCGGTATTAATGTAAGGATCGGTTTCTTTTACCGCTATTCGGAATGTGTTTGACCTGCTCCAGGTAGGTAATTTCCCGAAGCCCCTGCTAGATAAGGGTTGGCCCGTGATAAGCAGAATTTAACAACAAATCTTAGTGAGGCCCACTATCAGTAAGCGACCAAAATTATGTGGTCTGTTACTCTTTTCTATGTGTGAAACAGGAAAAAATGGCTCAGAGATGTCAAAAAAGCGAACAACGTTACAGTTTAGGGAGGCTAATAACTGCATTTATCATGTATGAATTGAATATTTGTTACAATCACACAGAAGTGCCAGTTGCCTTAACTAACTCTCTCCTTTAATATACTTTGTTGTCTTCTCTGAGGTGAAATTGTCATAAAAAGATTGACCGTTAAAAAAAATGATAAACATTTGTAAGGCAAAAATAGGACGATAGATAAAGAATTTCACAATGCCCCTATTCAACTATCGAACAAAGGACATTTTGGAATGTTGGGCTGTTATGATAGTGGGTAATTTTCTATTTGATAAGTGTGGTTAGGACTACAGAAATACTCAAATGGTTCCATTTGAAACACCAAAATAGGTTAAGTTATTGATAACATTGCCCAACCAATAGTTGCTTCTCTTAAGAGATGGGTTTGTGGTTGTCATCTCTTTTTATGTGAAAAACTTCCAGAGAAGCTGCCAAGTGTTTTCTGTACCCTTCCCTGATTCGTCTTGATTTTGCAAATAAGAAATCGTAGCAAGAACACTCCCTCGGTCCTAAAGTTTGCATCATCATCATCATGACCATCATCACTGGCTCGTAATGCCTGCACGTAACGCCACGACTTTCTCTTGCCATCCAATCATTTGTATCATCATTATACCTTGCTGTTGCTATCTTTATCAACAATGACAAGGTAACATCAACTCGTCGAATTGGTGCTGTTGGACTTGTTACATCCCCATTGATTGCCAAAAGCGAGAAGAATGATGGTAGCAAATATGAATTTGAGTTTAACTGCGACGTTATCAGCACTTCAATGCCAAACCAGAAATGGAACGAAAGATACAGAAATGGAGACTTGGTATCTACTAGTGATGGAAGAAGAATCATTGCATCAGTAAAACAAAGCTTGCGCAAGAACGAAGCTAAGAACAGCTTTCCTTTTGCAAGACAAAGATGCATCACTACCAAGGTAGGACTACAATAAAAAATTATAGGCAATTATATCAAGTAAGGGGGAAGGGAAAGGAGATCGGAGGGATCACTTTCCACTAAGGTTTCTTTGGTCATTGTGTGGACAGGGATGTTTCTTGTCTATACTCATATCTTACTGTGAATGTGACACAATGTCTGTCGCCGTCAATTTTAATCTTGATAAAACTGAAAAGTGGCGAGAAAAAATTGAGAAATTGCAAATATTGAGGGAGGCAAGGTCACCCCTGTTCTCCCGTATATAGAGTTGTTTCCTGACAATTTTAGATTTCAAATAGAAGATCATAAAGAAGAGGCTTGTATTTTTCACCTCTTGAATTCAGATGCTCTTTTATCCGAGCGTTCGAAATCTCTTACACTGTTTCATTGCATTACCACTGTTGCGCTGACAGTTTTCACAGATAGTATAGGTCATATATATATATATATTTATTTATTTATATACTTGGAAGTAACAGGCAAGGGACGAACTATGGTATCTTCTGTGTAAGATGTAATATTAGAAACTAATATTTACTGATGTTGTTGTGATTACCTGAGAAATTAACATCATCAAGATCTAATGCTTTTCTTAATAGCATGTTTATATATCAGTTTATCTGTCTGTCTTTCAGTGTACTCATCTATCTATTCACCTACCTGATCTAATTCATCTCTATACGCATCGATATACAGTTTAACCGTCATAACTGGAACACACAGGGTACCAAACATTTCTTTCACTTTATAGCTAATTCAAGTTTTGGTAATTTCTGCAATATGATGAATATTGAGGGTTTTATAAGTAAAACGCCAAATGTGTAAACTTCATTGGCAACGTTTCTTCAAACAGACTTCTTCTGTTCAGCCAATCTTGAGTAGTGACCTGAAGAAGTCTATTAGACGAAACGTTGTCAATGAAGTTTACACATTTGGCGTCTTACTTATAATAAATTGTCAGTGGACTATTCACCTTTCATTCATTGAGGGTTTTGGCGCATACACTAAGGATTTGGTGGTATGGTAATGTGGTGTGGGATATTGAAATGACGTTTGTTTGCCCCCTTAGCAACAAAACGTTATTGGCATGGGTGAGGGGAAGAGGAAATGTTAATTCGGATTATTCTACAGAATATGTCTAGTTTTCCTTACCTTTTCCACTTACCAAACCCACCATTGGAAGGTCTGGACCTCCAAAATCAGATTGGTCGACAAAAATCATTGTAACACCGATTTGTGTATTTTGACCATTTTAGAGTTGCATAATCAACAAAGCCATGATCCAGGTAAATGAGGACTGGAAACCAAAGTGAAGCTTCCTTTGTGATCTGTTCCTTTGTTCCCCTCTACTTGTGGCAAATTTATCTCTTCTCGGCAATTTGCATCATTGGACACAAAAGCGTCATTAGATTCCTTTGTTTTTCAATTCCCACTTCAAATGCAGTTTAATCGCTACAAAAATAAACCATGGCAGAATTGTAAATCAAGAATACTAAGAAAGTTGCCTTAATTGCCTATTTCTAAAAATAGCGTGCGAGGCTTGATTTGGATTCTGTTCTGAGTAACATAGGCCTATATCTTTTGTTTGGTATTAATGGATACGATAACAATGCGCTGAAACTTGTACACTTTAACTTGCAATTATAAATTATAAATAATAACTAAGATCACTTACTGGGAAACACGCTTAAAATAATCAGGCTGTCTCAAAACTGGATCTGTTGTGCGTAACACGACACCTATGCTGTATCACAATCTTGCAAATCCTATAAACTACGTCATCCTCAAATGAAACGTCATGACCTGTATTCTAAGCCGACACTGACGTAGTGTATCCTGGTCAAATGACATAAATTTTGTACACAGGTATTTAAAGAAACAAACAAACAGTACTCCAAAACTAATAGTCGGTGTCCACACAAGATCAACAAGTAAAAACCAATGGCGTCTGCTATTTTGCTCTTGCCAACTTATCCTTGTAACGAACGCTTCGCATGATTAGTAGAAGCTGGCAGGAAGGTAAAGGCAGTCCATAGGTCTCCTATATTTCATCTCAAATGGTTATGTTTCGCAACGACTTCATAGGAAACAGAAATCAGATATTGACTAGGAGTGAAAGAATCTTCCCATCGGTAAGAAACTAAACTATGTTGGCAAAGGGAAGCACGGGCGGGAGCAAAAAGAGATTGGCACACAGTGGAAACAGTTATCGACTCTTATGAATCTGTTATTTTCAGTGTTCGTCCATGCTCTTTGAGCAACCGTATGAGCATTTTGGTTGTACTTTCCCCTTTTGCTTATAAAAGATCGATATACCGTAATTCTTTTTACGATAAATGTTGATTCAGCAATGGTATTAGAATCCTAAAATTATTAGCTGAAAACTGTACAAAGGCATAATCATAACCACTTCCGAAAGTTGTATCATTTCGATTATCTGTTATTATCTACCACATTTTGCCGCTGGACAGTTTGCATATTTGAGTACATTATCATCTCGAAAAGAAATTCTCCTTGACGTAAAGATGCTGCTGAAGGCATTAAGGTTAATTAAGTGAATACGAAAAAGCACTAAACTTCCCGTCAGTCGAATGCCATTTCTTAATGTCTGTTAGCATACTATGTATAGCAACGCACACGAATAAACAGTACCCTCTTCCCCCATGTGTGGCATACACAGCGCAGACATGCACATGTAGCATTACTAAAACTTGTGTTTAGAGCAACGGCCTTCTTTCTCCCCTGTTCAGTTGAGTACTAAAGTGTGACGTCACGATTTAATCAATATAAGAAATTTGATAAATCTTTCAACTCGTTGCTTTCTTCTTGTTGAGATAGACAACCTGTTAAAATTTGAGAACCATACCTTGAGCAATCGGTCAGATAAGCTCTTTAAAACTTTCAATCATGCCTATCACACTGCATTATTTGTCTGTACTTCCACTGATACTTTACCAGCTGACGAACTTTCAGAAACAGTCCGACAGAATCAGCACAAAGAGACGCAGTACGCCAACCAGAGACGTAGAGTTGACGTCAACAAACAGTTTTTCTAAGTATTCAGCAGTGAGACTCGTGACGGGTCATGTGGGCAAATATACTTACTGCCTTTGTGATGGAAAAGTTTGGAATGCGCATCGTCTAATTCCGGCTTCTCCACCTGAAGATTTTCGTGTTATTGATAATTATCCTGTTGATTCTGAGGATGTTAATGCTCAATTGCCTGTTCGTCATCGACGCCCTCCAGCATGGATGGCTGACTATTATTATCATTGAACACTTTTGTATAGTTTATTGTGCTGTTGTTGTTTTTTGCGAAGGGGGAGAAAATGTAGTGTCGTAGCCTGGTAACTAGTTGTATGATTCATAGTAATAACTTCCTTGTGTATAAATATCTGTCACAACTCTTTTGTAATTAGAATCCACGTTTTTACGACCTGTATGGATCTCAGTTCTGATTAGATTAGTAATCATACTTTCAGTGTGTTGCTGCTTACACCCATACTTTACAATATGCAATATGCCAGGGTGTAGAGGAACGATTAAAATACAAGAAAACTAAGGAAATCTGGGAAAACTAATTAAAGCTCAACACTTTAAAGTGACGTCTGAAATCTACAGAATAAGCTGTGATTTGAACTGAGAAAGGATGAAATATTACAGTGATAAATGCATTGCATAGAGAATTTCTCTCTGAAAACAGAGGATTCCACAAGAAGATAGAGAGGTTTATAACTTTACAATCAGAAAAAGAGCTGGATCTGCTAAACTAAAAAGGTATGCAGCAGCAAGTCCTGACAAAATTGTGCCTAAAGTGGTATTGACACTTACTTGATAATTAGCTGATACAAGTTTTCAGAAGACCTTATAGCTGTTTATGGTGCAGAGGAGTGTAGCCATCAGTTATTACGAACCATGTGGTGAAAGTTGTCTGTAGAATAAGCATGGTGACAGCAAGAAGAAAATAAATTCCAACATAGAACTTCAACCTCGTCAAAGATCCCTGATTCCAAAATAGAAAAGCAGCATTTAGCATGTCCTATGCAGTAATACATAACGTTAGTTTATTAGTTAAGTACTCTTGGTTGCCTAATAGATCCTCCCCAGCTAATTAATGTTTCAAAAATTTGCCATCCAGCACATTCTTATTCCCGCCTATTAATTTTTAAGTAATCTCCCACCCGTGGCAATTTTGTGGGGAGGTACTTTGGCGGGTGCGTAGAAAATATCTTTATTAAAATATGAAACCACTAAACCATTAGAAAGATGAAGGTGACCTTTCACGAAGCTCGAAAAAGTATGAAGACGCACATTACAGATGTTAGCAATAACACTATCGTGAATCTTACATCAATGAGGTGTTCTACAACAGCTCATTGATGGTCATTGGCATCCTATTTTATTCTTTTCTAAACGATTGCAGCCTGCAGAGACCAGATATAGTACATTAGGTCGCGAATTGCTTGCTCTATATCTTGCCATTCGCCATTTTTGCCACATTCTCGAGTCTCGCTCCATTTTCGTTAATTTTAGTTTTGAAAAGAACACTAGAGAAATAGCAAATTTGTTACCACCGGGGATCGAACACGTGACCCATGCTTTCGAGGTGTGCGCTCTACCAACTCAGCTGGCTGACCTACGATCTTAGCATAGTTGTATTTCTCTGGTCGCCACATTAGAATAAGAAAGACTGTGCTGCCACGAATGTTCTGGTAAACAACGTATTTTGAAATGTGGAGATAAAACTGCTAGCAGAGAGAAGAAAGGCATCGCTAGTCTAGATTCTCTGTTAGCACAAAAGCCGATATGGATGAGTCTGTATTTTGTATCAGCCGACACAATGAACAGGATGTCTTACATTCCAAGTTCATTTTAACATCGTGAATTTAGGACTCCACTAAAGTGTAACCTGTACGCACCAAAAAAGTGCATTTACACAGTACAAATAAAATGTTATTATTAATTTTACTTGGCTTCAACTGCTGTAGGGATCGTTAGCAACAATTGAAAATTTTGTTGGTTCTACGTGATCCAGTACACGTAGACAAGTAGTCAATGTTGAACACACATTTAATTTCTTTTTCAATTTTCTAAATATCTTTATTTTGTTTGGACCTCTTGGATGTTCGATCTGCAATCCGGAAGAAAATTATGCAACTTGAGACTGAGTCTTCCTTAACATGAATACAACCGTGTAGAAAATCTTGTGTATAAAAAGGGGGTCCATTTCTGATATAAATATTGGCATTAGCCCCATCCCACGTGAAATTTGAGAAACAAGGCAGTCTTTTTAAAAGATTATCTTTCTACATTAGGAATGGCTAGCGATCGGGGTTTAGCCAGTTTGGAAAATATTACATCTCCAATAGCAGCAGTAGAACTGACATACAAAATTAATATTAGTGCTGCAATTCATTCTTCTAAGCTCATTGTTATTCGGTTAAGAAGAGAACGGGGTAATATAGACAGAGATCTTAGAAATCTGCCAAACTGATTAACGAAGGTGTTCCAAAATTGAGTTGGGGGTGGGAGCGGGGGGCACATACAGGGAAAATAGATACGAAGTGTTGCCGAAGCGCTTGTTGAAAGTTACTTGTTCCTTGTTTGCGTAAATCTCCCCCACCTTAAGTGTACGAGCTCGGTTATAAGAGATTTAAAATAGCATACAAAGCGTCCCTGACTTATCAGACTTTCGGCAGAATGATAGACCGTGGTGTCAGCTGTGTTATAGGTAATACCAGCATACGTGCAGACAAAATTGCCAACATGGTGTTGTCTTTTGCATTTCCCTCAAGTATTCTTTTGATGAGAAAAACAACAGCTTCCAGTGTTGAATAATATAGCTACAATTAATGTATAAAGAATCGGTTTCTTTAGTACTCCTAAATTGTTAACGAGTATTAAAACTCTGTAACATAATCAGTAGGGAAATTTTTTTATGCATTTAAAAAAAGAAAAATATGCAAATCGATGATGTAGATGACGAGGCACTGGTTTGGCTGCGTTGCTTTGCTTGTATTTATTGCCGTATTTGTATGTGCTGTTCTATTTGGCTTCTTCGATTAGCAACAATGTGTTTGTCACATATTTTGCAATGAAGGACCTCCCCGTCAGTACTAAATGCCCCAAACTCCTGAAATGAAAGAGGATGGGCTCAAGGCAATTTTAAACAAAAGTATAGCTTCGTGTTCAAGGTTTAATTAAAGCAGTGTCATACAGTTATACATACTGGGTTAAGTACTGGTTTACTGTTCTTTTCGTTTGTTCAAATAAGTGCAACTGTGATTTGTATTTTAAAGAAACATACTCAAAAAATGTTTAATCTAGTGAGCGAAAGGTACTTGCAAATGTCTTCTGTTCTAGAAGTCTATACGACTCTTTAAACACACTTAAATAGTAGGATTAACGGATAAAACGATACCATATCGGCTAGTGCGCACATTATTTTCTGTCTTGGTCACTGCTTCAATACAACTTTGAGGGGGTTTTGCGACACCTTCCGTCGTTTTTTCTTTATTTGAACTTGGTGGTAGCAATATACAAGTACACAATTTAGATAATTAGGTCATGGTACATGAAAGGCTGGAAGATGTGTTCTGTGATGTTCTTGAACCGGTTTTCTCAGACAAATATCTACTGTACTTATTCACTGTGCGCAAGTCTGCGAGCTACAAACTACAGAACACAGCATTCTCGTTTAGAATGTGATCGATCATCTCTTATCCCGGATTTGGATAGTTCGGTAACTTGAGGTTCAATTTTGTGAAGTGTCCATATGCTAGACAAATACGTGAAGTAATTTATCTGGCTCTTCGGGAAATCAGTTCGGTTTCCTGATGTCGCGATGGTCTACTGGTTAAGTTTAGAAACCATTCAGGAGAAACATGCTAATTGTCTGTTTTCACATTACTTGCCAAGCTTCTCTGCCTCCAAATCCTCGTTCTAAGCTGCTCGATAATTTTCCTTACCATTTTGATTGTTTCAAAGTTATTATGGAAATGAAAAATTTACTGGAAAAATTTTGTGTACGTTACAGAAGATAAAAATATTGTATGAGATAGCGAAATCCTATCGTACCGAAAAAAAACTTTAGCTGTTTTATGCAGTGTTTAATTTTTTTGGCCTTCTGTTTGTTTCAATTTACGATAACGCAGGTAAAGGAGTTCATGAAATTGTTCTTCCCATTTTATGATGCGCTTTAGCGTTTTTTTCCTTTCTCAGTGTTTTTTTCCATCTTACAGTATTTTTATCTTTCACAGTATTTTTGCCTTTCACACTATTTTTGCATTTCGTAGTATTTTTGCCTTTGAAAGCATTTTTGCCTTTGAAAGTATTTTTGCCTTTTACAGTATTTTTTGTCATTTTGTACTCGATGCTGTGTTTGTATCTCTCTTAGTTTACTCAATCAAAGCTTACTGCTCTCGACTTGCTTGTTGAGCTGTCGCATTATTTAGGAGACGATGTAATTCTGGAGCGCCTCTTACCATACATGTTCCATTTAGTGAATGATAAAATTCCACGGGTGAGAGCCAAATCTATTGAAGCTATTACCAAATGCTTAGCAGAGGTTAAAAATGTCCCGCGGAGTGAGGGTAACGTCTTTCCGGAGTACATCTTACTTAATTTGGTGAGTACCATTTTTTAAGCATTGACTAAAATTCTGCATCCCTCTTTTGTAATACCGATGTTAACCGCCCTTTGATTTTCCTGCGTTGGTTTTGATTTTCATGGTACGTTAGTTTCGTTTGAAGCACTTAGAAATATATCTTTTTTACATTACCTATAACTTAAGCTGATCAAATACAAACCTTGGTAGATTTTGTTTTGCAATGACAACAGTTAATTATAAAAAATTTGGAAACTTTTTATTTGTAAAATGAGGTAGGTTTCTTTGCACATATAACTTTAGCAGACTAAGTACGATTTTCTGGAACAAAATAGGGCTGTTTCTAGGGGTTTAAAAGATTTATTTTGTCCATTACCTATAATTTGAGCTGGTCAAATAGAGATCTTGTAAATTCTTTTTTTGAACGACAATTGTTATTTCTATATATTATGAAAACTTCTTTTTTGTAAAATGAAGTATTTTGTTTTCGAAATGTACCTTTATTTGATCAAGTACGATTTTCTGAAACGACGTAGACTTGTTTGAAGCACTTAGAAATATATCTTTTTTACATTACCTATAACTTAAGCTGATCAAATACAAACCTTGGTAGATTTGGTTTTGCAATGACAACAGTTGATTTTTATAAGTTTGGAAACTTTGTAAAATGAGGTAGGTTTCTTTGCACATATAACTTTAGCTGACTAAGTACCATTTTCAGGAACAATATAGAATTGTTTCAAGCGGTTTAAAAGATTTATTTTGTCCATTACCTATAATTTAAGATGATCAAATTCAAATAATGGTAATTTTTTGCATCAATAACGATTGTTTCGTACTGTTTCAAAAATATGGTTGGTGCACTATCTTCCTATGATGGTGCTTTTGAAGGTATTTTTAATTTCGCCATCTGTTACTCTTTCGATTGTAAATTTCTTCAGCTTAAGCAACGATAGGTCTTGTATATCATTGGTGCACTGTTGACTTTCAAGCATTCGTTAATAGAAGCAATCACTCAACTAGCGTTTTTCTATTCCTCGTGCCTGTTTGCCAATTTTAGTCATAGTTTGATATTCAACTTTTTCATATTATTGGAAATTGACTTTCCGTCTGCCTCTTGTAAAGCAAATTTCGTTGCACTAATTTAAGATACAACTACAAATTTAGCTCCTATGTCAAAGCATATTATTTTATTAGTGTTTGGTTTAAGAAACTTTTCAATAACAATTCAAAGACTATTATCTGATTGAAATTAGTCATTTACCCTCTTCAATATAATAAAACTAACTTAAAACGTAGTGCTCTTCAATAAGGTGTTCCACAATGATCTACGTCAACTGTCCTGTTATCGTGACTTTAGTTACAGCAATATCAGATAAAAATCAGTTGACTGGCAGAAACATCTAAATTCTTTTCATCGCGTAATTTTAGATTTCGATTTCTCTGAACATAATTGGTCTGAATAAAGGATTCCTGTTATAATCAGTAAGCAGGCTTGCATCTAACAAAGATACTCAGTCTAGAAATGAGTGCTGTTTTATGATAGTTAAGCCATGGAAAACAACAAATAGTCGGCTGCTTCGTAAAAATTAATTTTCTCAGTCTTCGAAGTTTTGTTATGGTCAAGTAACTGATCAAATCATTTCACACAATTAGCTAACTGGACGAAAGATGTCGAAATATACTAGGAACGTAATCAACGTCTAGTAAAGCACCACGAGATGCGTTCTGCTTGTGCAAAGATTTGGCAAAACATCTGTTGGCAGATGTTTAAGTCCTTAGTTTCCCCGGCCTACATCAATGTTCGTGGCTAGTGGGGAAACATGCCCAACAAGATGTTTGCTCAGATGTTTTTCTAGTTTCCCCCGGCCTTAATGGACAGTTGTGGTTTGCAGTTCCTTTGACTCCATTCTTTGAAGAAGGAGTACAGTTCTCTCTTCATATATTCTATGCTTTGCCCTTTCAATTTTGTATTTGTGATGTTTTGAAGGATATGATGGTTATAAATAACTATATACATACCATAGTATTTTGTTCCATCTTCATTTAATCAACTTATGGGCAGGTTTTGCTGGCTGTTATGTTGTAAGCATGCTATATTAGGATGGCAGAAATTGAAAGTCTCTGAATGTGAGTGGGTTTATTTTCTTTATCTCTGAGATCTTAACATCAATACATGGAGTTAGATTACATTAAACCCAGTTACTCAATCATTTATATCAAAGAACTGATATGGTTTTAGATAAATACACTAGGCAGCTAATGTTGCCAGTAGTGAAATGTCAAATTTTGTGTGACTATCATGCCAATAGCCTGATTTGGACAAAAATATAGTAGTGCTAATGTTACTTCCAAGATTTTTTGGGAAAGTGAGATATGTGAAATTAAGTATTTGGCAGTTCATTCACATTACTCTCTTCTTTACATCTGCCAAGTGGCACTTTGCAAATTGAGCGCTTTATATCAGCCACCCTTCCTGATTTATTTTGTAGTCTACAAAAAGGAGCTCAAGCAGTAAATAGCTTGTCCCCTATCCCCAGTGTTAAACTGCAAAAGTTTGGAGGAGATGCTATAAACACTTTGAAGAGAAATACAAAGATTAAAGTGCCCAAATAGTCATTTTCATTGCAACATATAAGTAGTACTGTAGAATAGCAGCCTCACCCCAAGGAAGTTGGGGGAATAAAATTTTGAGTTCTGGGGGACCACAAATATGGACCTAAAATGGTGGGAAGAAGGCAGATGGTGGGGGATATTGCTGGGACCAGGTTGAGGGGGTTTGATGGGTATCATCAAACTATCATCTATCAGTCTGCCATATATGAAGGGTGCCACAGTTTAATATAGATAAGCCCCCAAAGTTTTGCAAACTCTCTCCCTCTCATTTCAAGTTTTTGCAAGGCATAGCTCTTCACAGTAGGTAAAAATTTTGATGTACACGAGGACTTGTGTAGTGTTATGTCTGAATTTGTTTATGGTAGCAGTTGAGAGAAAGCCATTTAATTTAAATAATACACAGTTGATAAGATTGAGTTGCTTAATGGACAAAAATCCCAGTACTGGAGTTTCTAAGACATTTTTTCACTTTGAGTTTAGTTGTTTATGAAATTCTTTCGTGGAAATACAGACAAAAAAGGGTATGTAGGCCTATGTATGCATGAGAATACTGTTAGGTCTTTATTTTTCCACTTTTATGCTGTTCACTTGGTGTAAATTTTGTTTCTTTAGCTCGTGTTTGTTTCTTTAACTTGTTGTGCACGTACCACTACTATTGTACAATCATCTTCAACTATTGCTTTCTTGGGAAAATTTTGTCTGCCTTTCATAGAACTCAAGTCAGTTTTGTTGAAGTAAAGCCTAAGGGTGACCTGGAACTATGCATTGTTGGGTAGGATTGTTCAATTTCCTAAGACCCCGATGGCCCGCATACCCATATACCGCTATTGGTAAACAATGGGATTTCATCGTCCTGTAATGACAAAGGGTTCTCCATCCAAGAGAGTTACTTACAGGTTACACCAACACAGCATGGATTAACCGAAAAGCTGCCCACTTCTCCCACAAAGCAAGTTTTCCTTTATAGAGCGAGGTGTTTCTTGGTTTTTCTTTTCCATAGCAGTTTGAAAAGATTGTCAAAACCGTCTCAACCATCCATTGAAAGCACTACATGCCCCTGGGTAGCAACCAGTACACTGATATTTAAAGATCACTATAAGGCCTATTGTTCCTTAGTGACAATACTTCATGATCTCTGCCAGCATTTCATTCTGAAATTCATTCCCTATTCATAGAAACGGCTGAAAAACTTCAGTTGAACAATTCTCCCTCATATAAACTGTAAATTACATTGTTTATAAAAAAAGCAAAGCAATAAGAAGCATCGCAAGGGGCAATTAACAATTTCTAGAACTAGCTACCAACAAATCTGCAGTTTACAGTGAATGAAACGGGAGCAGGTTGGCGTTGAAATCATATTCCTTCCATATAATAACTGTTTCAAGAGACACGAAAGGTTAGTGTGCTGTTTAGCTTCTATGCCAGTTTACAGGCTAGTAGGTAATTATATCTTAATTCAAATCAATATCGTTCTTATACCATATCTTCTAGGAATTCTTCCTACTCAGAGAATTCATCGAACAACGGTTATTTTCGGTCGTTTTGATCAATAGGTAATTCTGTCATGATTCAAGTCCTTTTCGTTCTTGCAAGTCATCTACTGAGAATTTTTTGCTCCCTTCAGAATACAGGTGGCATCAAACAAGTGTTTTGTTTTCTGAACATCGGCCCATACCTAAAACACAAACTGAAACGCAATTCCTTCTCAGCCAGCCATATCATATCTTTTTCACGTTAATAAATGGGCTTTAAGTTTGCAATTATTCAGATAAGATTGATGATTGTTTAAAGGTAATTCTGTTTTGATTCAAATCCTTATCGTTCTTGCACTTCATTGACTGAAACTTTTCTCCCTTTAGAATACAGACTTTAAAACGTTTCTGTTTTTAAACACCAGTAGAAATCACTTTCTTTTTAAAAATAGCCTATACGAACAAACAGACGGGTGTCAATGGGCTGACCAACATTTTCTTATCTGCCTTGGAAACAAATTTTATGCGTTCTTGCCCAGTAGAGTTTCGTCCCATTTGGTATCGTAGATATGTTGAGGAAAGTTTTGTTGTTTTGAAATGCAAAAATTATGTAGAGGCTTTTCTTAATTTTCCGAACCAATAGCATCCTAACATCCAATTTACCTTTGAAGTTGAAAATAATGCTCGTTTACCCTTCTTAGACGTCTCTATTACTCGCAATAAATCGAAGTTTCTCACCTCAGTTTATCGTAAACCTACATTTACTGGTTTGTTCACACGATTTGATAGCTTCTTACCTTTTTCCAAAATTTCTCAGCAATATCAGATTAGTGACACATTTAAAGAAAACGACTATTGATTTAATTTTCCAAGACAACATTGGTGGTCCATGTCATGCTTCTCAGCTGCCGTGCATTTCCCATGGGAAAACTAAACCAAAAATATCTGTAAAAGGTTGATGATTCTCAAAACCTTTACCTACTCACCAAACAGTTAAATAGCTACTTTTATACTTGTGGGGTAACTTCTGTTGCTTCATCAAGTGTTTGCTTACGGGCTCTCCTCGTAAGAAGAGCCGTCATTTTTGCTTAATTACTGGCGGACACAATTCACCTACAGACATTTTCACTACGTTTCCCCTTTTAAAACTACCAGAAAGTCATTCACAGGGCTTCTAAGCGAACTTTACAACCCTCGGGTCCAAGTACCTTCTGAGGAGGCCCCTCTTGATTCTTTTTAAGAACACAGTAGACCACTGCCTGCAAATTTGGAATATAATATAACTATTTTCTTTCATTCACCACGACTTTGTATTAAGGTGTAGATAAAGAACCATTAATTGATGCAGCTTTTTAACAGTGGGTAACAAACAACGTCTATCACATTGCAATACACAATTGAACCACAGAACACTTCACCATAATATTCAAAATACACCAGACAAAATCTATACCAACCTCGCAGCTGGAAGTCCTCTCTTTGCAATGTCATTTCGGACCTTCTCTCCGACATGCCGATACACTTCGACAATTGTGGTAATAGCTGTTTCCCTGACCTGTGGTAACCCATGAAAACAGAAAAGTATTTATCAAATATTTATTCAGTGAAAAGATATCACGCACAACTAACGTAAAACGGCTACACTATAGTTAACATTACTACAAGTTCCCTCCGCGTTCGACCCCAATTTGGCAACCCCAAGTTGCCTCTAAGATGCCATTAATTTTTTTGTCAGGCCACAAAGCAATAGTTGCGTTTCTTTTCTAGACTTTTTGTCGTCGAAGGGCTTAGGTGTACAGCATTTCCTCCACTATAGGACACTTACTACTATACAAGAAATGCTTTTCTTAACACTTCAGAAGAGACTTGATTTGGCACACACAGCACTCAACAGTGCCATAAAAGCTTGTACCGGGCAAAAAGGCCAGTAAGTGTGCTTCTCCGGCCTATAACAGTCAATAAAATAGAAGAGCAGAAACGACTCAATGACCAGACCTGTCCCACGCTTCCACAAACCAATGACTCTCATTCAACATCATCTTACAGTTTCGATGTCACTTTCTTACTTACTGTTACTTATTCCCCCGTTAAAACAGGGTAAGTTATTAACACAAATTAATACTTTTGTCTTTTGTAAGGACCTCCCACAAGCCTTACCACCTAAGTTGATTCACCCTCTTCCTATCATAGCGCTTAATACTTAGGAACAGGAGCCGGCTAAGCCTGAATTCAAATAAATGTACATATCAAAATGGTAGCACTTGGCTAATACGAAGTTAAATATTTACGATCTTATTATGCCTTTAAATAACCAAAAGATCCCACATGTAGCCCAAGCAAATACACTTAAAATGCTCCTCCCGTTATACTCTCAAGGGCTAACGCTCATCTTCTTTATTAGTTTTATAAACGGGGCGTTAAAGACTGTCTACTCATTTATGAACTTTTCCGACCGGTTATATTTAGTTGGCCGGGCTCAATATTATCCCCCTTTTAATATTTAATAGCTAACTATGGCAATTTCAAATGCAGGCAATGCTGCTATGGTATTGCTAATTATATAAAATACCATAAGTGTGAGTAATGTTAACTTGGCACTTGTCAACAGATGTTCTTAAATGGGCCTCGTTAGCTGTTGTTATGAAGGTAATTCGAAACCTTTGTCCTTTTGGACAGCCCCCGCTTCGGGTACAATATGAGCAAGCAAAAAGTACAGTTGTTTCCTAAAAGGTAAATTAAGTACCCCGCATAAAGACAAGGCAAATAAGGGTTATGCATAGTTATCAACTGCTTTGTAATCAGGAACCATTTCTTCATAACGTTGATAAGAGGAGGGAAAGAGGATGCGCCTCAACACGTTTTAAACCTCAACTTTTCTGTTACCATCAGCATCATAACAATCACATCATCACCACCATCATCGTGACCATATCAAAATCAGCAGTAGCATCAACAATATCAGCATAATCGTCAACATCACCACCATTATCATTGTCATAATCGGAGTTGTCATCATTATTATCATCATTATTATTATTATCATCATTATTATCATCATCATCATCATCATCATCATCATCATCATCATCATTACCACTATCAACGTCATCATCAGCACCATCAGCATATTGCAGCCTTACCATAACTACCACCGAATATAATCTTTCACCATATTCTGGCAAACAAGTGCACGGCACACATTTGTAAATAATCAGCCCAGACGTGGTTGCCTGGATGATAGAGATATACCACCAAAACCGGCCACGGCCCTCGAACCCTCAGGCGATTTACATACTACTGAATAAAATTAGGTAAGAACACCTGGATGACTGTAAAGCATGTAGTATTGTTAAGGGGGAAATACCGCCGTGACCTGTTGCACCGACAGCCCTGGAATTAAAATTTAATGAAGCAAAAATTGCAACACGTTTATTCTGAATTAAAAGTTACTTTGACCTCACCTTTTGTGGAAATCATATATCCTCTCAATATTTCCAAATAAAATATTTTTCTTTCCTGCTAAAGTCGGTGGGCAATTCTTCTGATCCATCTCTGGTAGATAATTCTATGGAAGAGATCGGACAATTTATTAAAAAACAGTACCACTTCTATTACACTATCACTCTTCATGTTACCGTTTACAGCTTGATCATCCGATAATCAGATAATTATTTACTGACTCCCTTTGCAGGGCCCTAATTTTGAAATAGTAAAAAGTAATTTATGAAATGGCTAAAAATGTTGCACTGTTTGACTGTCGTGTGGGTTAAATAGCCCTTTCATTTTTCATTTTCTAGTCCATTCTAATCATGATAGGTCGGCCCCTGCCTCAGTGCCACTGATGAATTTTCGGCTATTTTACGGCAACCTTCGTAAGAGTATTCCAGCCAATAAAACCCACTCACCTTCTTAAAAAAAACGCAATACTGTCTTCCCTCAGCATTCTCGTCTCAAGACGCTGACACACGTTCGTAGTTTAACGGTACAACCTGATTTGCTATCAAATGTCGAATACTACAAGACCAAGATATCTTTCCTTAACATTCTCTTTGTTGGCTGCCAGTTCTTTGCCACTAATTCATACCTCAAACATAACTTGGTGAGGTGTAACCAACAGATTCAGTGCATTAGATGGAAGAGAAACTTTGAACGGAAATTGAAAGAAAAAAAATATGTGAATGACAGTTAGCCAGAGTGTATTTTCCTTTAAAAGCTATGCGTAATAAGCTACCGTCACCTGCAGACTTCTCAAGGAAGAAGGTATCGGATAAAGATTAGTATAAATGTCAAGAGTACGGATCTTTGCGACACATGTGATATGGGTGTCCCCTGAGGCTGAAACGAAGATATACTTGGACACATAATCAAGTATTTCCAAAATTCATGCAAAAATGTAAATTGCGAAAAGGTATTAAACAGAGAGACGTCAAAGAAAAAAACGATGATGGCTTTATTAGAGAGAGTACCGTGCATCACGTTCAGTATAAAAGATACGATGGATAGTGGGAAGTGCAAGACGGTGTAAATGTTCAGATAGCGTTTTCAGTGGTTATGACAGCACAACGACTAGGTGTAAACGTCTGCAGCAAACAGATCAAACGGGTTTTCATAATGGAGTTAACAAGCCCCATTAGAGGAGAATATTAAAAAAGTAGAAGAACAGAAAAACCAGGGGTACCAAGAATTGATCAACTCTTGTAGAGACAAAGGTTGGAAGACGTCGTATCGCTTCTTAACGGTTTCATCTAGTGGTTACATTAACAAAGAGCTAGCAAACGTAAAACGTAAAGTTCATCACAAATGAAAGGTGAATAGTCCATCGACAAATTATGATAGGTAAAACGCAAAATTTAGCCAATTTTCAGCAATGATCTGAAGAAGATTTTTAGACGAAACGTTGTCAGTAAAGTTTCCACAATTGGCGTTTTACCTATCAGAGTTTATCATTGTCATAGATGGTAGAGTTTATCATGTCTCGAATCTCTGTCTCTTTACGACCATCTATTTACGTTTCCTAGCTCTTTGCTAATGTAACCACTAGATGAAACCGTTAAGAAGCGATACGATGTCTTCCAACCTTTGTCTCTACAGGAGTCAATCAATTCTTGGTACCCCTTGTTTTTCTGTTCTTCTACTTTTTTAATATTCTCCTCTAATGAGGCTTGTTAACTCTATTATGAAAACCCGTTTGATCTGTTTGCTGCAGACGTTTACACCTAGTCGTTGTGCTGTCATAACCACTGAAAACGCTATCTGAACATTTACATCGTCTTGCACTTCCCACTATCCATCGTATCTTTTACACTGAACGTGATGCACGGTACTCTCTCTAATAAAGCCATCATCGTTTTTTTCTTTGACGTCTCCCTGTTTAATACCTTTCCGTAATTTACATTTTCAATTAATTTTTGCATGAATTTTGGAAATACTTGATTATGTGTCCAAGTATATCTTTGTTTCAGCCTCAGGGGACACCCATATCACATGTGTCGCAAAGATCCGTAATCTCGACATTTATACTAATCTTTATCCGATACCTTCTTCCTTAAAAAGTCTGCAGGTGACGATAGCTTATTACTCATAGCTTTTAAAGGAAAATGCACTCTGGCTGACTATCATTCACATTTTTTTTTTCTTTCAATTTCCGTTCAAAGTTTCTCTTCCATCTAATGCACTGAATCTGTTGGTTACACCTCACCAAGTATGTATATCCCACATGATACTCTAGCGATTATTGATACTTATTATATCTTGCTTGAACACTACACGAAATAGCGAATCATCTCTCCACTAAAATTCCATATTCGTCAAAGCACAAATCGTCCGAACCAATCAAAATGAAAAGGACCTAGCGCACTTCCGACTGTAATTTTTGAAGCAGCAAATCAGAATTCATTTTCCCTCGCTGGTTCTTTGTCCTTGGATAAACAGCCTTTCTTAGTATCTTGTGGATTGACCGAAAAGGCACTATGAGAAGACACATTTTTGTTATTAGGAAGCCAAAGGTTTTTGGCTTTACAATATTTCGTTATAGGAATCAGAATAAACTAAAGTAAGTAAATCCTTAAGCAGCTCTAGAACTGACGTTTCTGTTTATTAACCAACTTAAGCATTCTAATTATGTATGTAATAATATAAAGACCATGCCTGCCTCTGAAAAATTTTCTGAACTTTGGCTCATCATCCCTAACCTTCTCCTCGTATGAGGGGGAGGGGGGAGGCTATACCGTGTAAGACTCGGATTACAGCTGATTGCTATCTAAATAAAGCTGAAGTGTCCTCTTTACGAACTGACTTTAACATATTTTAAGCTACCATTCATTGTAGCGCCCAAATAGAGGCCAGCTAAGGGGCTATAGTTTTGTATAGTACTTGAGAGGTTCCCATAAGTGAAATCTATTCATTAGGGGGATATGTGTGTGTCCCAGTCCGCTGCCGGATACTACTTATAAAACTTGAGTTGAACTTTTCGCAAACTTCTTTCCTTCATGAAAGTCTTGCAACGTCTCTAGACGCCAATTTCTGTGTTGGTCGCCGTTGTCCTATAAAGTAACATCCTGCAATGTGGACCACATATGTTGTTGTTTAACCTCCGTATCGTTCTTATCCTAATCCTTAAACAACGGTGGATAACAGAAATGTCTCAAGATGGACACGCCAGTGAATACTTAAAAAATATCAATGAAACTGCCGACTTCCAAACTTGGTACGAGAGTGGAGAAGAAAATCTGACAAACTGAAGAGCGTTGGGTAAAAATGAAGTTGTTCCTTATTATTGGCAGCTAATCGATTAGTTAGTCATGATTCGTAAACCCCAATCGAATAACAATGCGATTCATAAATACAGTAGTTGTTAAAAAATGTATCAAGAGGGATAAATTAATTATTTTGCTGCAAGTTTTACTAGATGTTGTTCTTACATCAATGTGAAGCCTGAATTACAATCAATTTGTACTCTCAACTGACAGTTAGAGTAACTATTTTAAATGGTTAACTTTTTAATTGCATTAAATTCGGCTGAACGTTGTATAGCAAATGAAGTTTCTCTTCTTCCAGGTACTTTAGCGACAAAACAAAGAGTCGATGTGCTTGGTAATTTTTAATAATATCTCTTCAGCACGCATGCCATTGGGTACCTAATTGTCACTCTCCACTAGATTTTTGAACATTTTTTCGAGTCCTTGCTCTTAGTCCGCCCCCCACCCCCCTTGCTTATTAACATTGTGGTATCTTGCTTACTAGCTACGAACACGTTGCTGACCAAAAGAGCGCCCTGATCAATTCAAATAATCATTTCATGTAAAGGATCTATGTATCAAAAGTCTCGTTTCTGATTGGCTCTTTCAAAAAGCTACAGCTGGGTATACTTTTTCTCACTTTTCATTTTAATTATTGTGACGATTTTACTCTGAAGAGTGCCAGACGAAAAACAGCATTTCAGTAAATAATATTTTTTGTTTGTTTTGTACAACAAACAAACTAGTAAAATTAAAGAATTACAAAACGAACTTTTAAAAATTCTATATAGGAATGGTTTCCTTAATAATTTGTTGAAAACGTTTATTGGTGTTACGTCATTTTTGTGGAATGCTTTATAACTAGTTAACCCTGACCCTGAATAATAACTTGTAAGCTCAAAGCGGATATATATATCGTCCTCTCAATCAAGTACATACTTGCGTGTTGAATGAATTTTAACTACTTCTGCACCAAATTTTATGCAATACCTCAGTTATGATTTTCATCAAAATTCTGTTCTCAAAACTGTATTGTAATAAATTCAAAGTAGAATATCAAATATAAATATGACTTCCTAATCTTCGGCCCTTTTATAGTCTTCAAAGAATATACATCAGATATAATATCAAAGCATCATTCCCATCCTTTCTACATCCAGCTAAACTCTGCCCTGTTTCACTTCAATGATTATGATAAACTTTATGTTCTAAATTTCAGTTTCTATTATGGCATATCCTTATATGTTTTAACTGAATATAGGATATCATCTACGAGGCTTTCCTAATACATATATGCTTCAAAATGTTTGGAGTTGTTAACAACACAAGTTTCAATTTACTATCATCGGTTGCCCAGGCTTAATTATTCTAGTTGATATCAAATCGTTTGCCATAGAAAGGAATCCATTGAATATATTTCTGTCAAAACTTACCACAAGATCTGTATTATTTGGACACTGTCAATTAATAAATTTCAACATAGTTACTATCTGTAGAATTTAGGACTGCCAGAGTAAATAGGATATAAACCTTTTAAAAACTCAACAAAACAGGTTTTTCCAAATATCTGTTTTTAAACATTTCACGGCATAGGACCTTGGTGCCCGCTGTTCCGCATGGCCATTTATAGAAATCATTTTCGTCGAAGGTTTTCAGGTCATCTTTACTCCATGCAGTTTTCATGTTTCATTCAGGTCATTTTTCTTCAAAGCTAATCTTTTTTTCAATGGTGCTATCTTGATGTTCTGTGCACCTGGTTACTGCAAATTGAATATTTAGTCGGTTGTCTTTTTGCTTTTTTAATAAGAGATTAATTGCTTTAGCTTTTTCAAGTTCAGATCAGCATATTTAATAGCTGGATGCAATTATGATTATCCAATTATTCTCTTCTAATTAGAAGTAGATATGTCATACAGCATGTAGCTCTGCTCAATTCTGTAAATGACCTACAACATTATGAAAGAGCAGTGAGCCATGATGAGTAGGAATGGTTGTTTAACCCTACCTTACATGGGCTTTTTGGCTCTTCTCATACAGGGGGGGGGGGGGGGGGGCTAGTAGGCCCGCGACACTTTTTTGACACACTATTACTTTATATTGGCTAATGCTATCACAAAGATGTTAGGCACGTTTATAGTTGAGCTCTTTTCCAACAAATTGAAAAAAGAAATGTTTTAATTTGGTCATCATCATCATCATCACCACCATTATCATCATCATCATCACCATCATCACCATCATCATCATCATCATCATTATCATTATCATCATAGTCATGATCATGATGATGATGATGATGATCATCATCATCATCAACTACATTATCAACTACATCATCATCAGTTTTAAAGGTTTGAGAAGGGTTCTATTTAACCCCCCTTCATTGCCACCTTTAGACGCCATACTAACCACCGCCAAACTCTATGGCTGTTTAGCAACAGATCTAAAAACGCTTTCAGAAGGATGATTTTAAAACTCCTCTGTCATCTTCAAGAACAGCACTAAAAAACAGCCAAGCCGGTAATCTTTATAAAAACCTGTAGCCGTACTTCAACGAAGAAGCGTAGACCCCTTAAGAAAGCACTATATGAAGTTATTGATATGAGCACTGACATCTGAAAAGGATTGTACTAGGTCATAGTTGATAAGGGCCTCTCCAATTTCATGATAACACGGTCCATGGTCGTGTTCTTTAACCTACTTGAAGCCGTTATTTGAAGAGTGACCTGAAAACACTTGCAAGCGTTCTCTTACAGGTTCTTTGGTGTAAACCCACTTTGAAATCAGTCCTTCAATTCGGTCATGGTTTACGAGAACTCTCCTATTTCAGCATAGCATGGACTTTTGCCAAATGTCAACAAAGCCTTTTTGATCAAAACTCAAGATCTTTTCAGCCATTGTGTTCCTTTGTTCTTCTCTCATGCCACAGAAAAGTTGTTGACATTCCACAAGGGTTTCCATTACTTGCCTGTGTCAGGCTTAGGTTTTGTTGGAAAGGGCTTTTCCTTTCGTATTTATGCACTAATTACTGAACGGATTTAAGCTGTGTTTAGAATTGGGAAGGGTTATGGTGCCATTTCGAGTGAACGAGTTTTAAAAAAGTTGGTACTGATTTTGCCTGAATCACCAGAACAATGCTAACACTTGCTGTAAATGGTCATGTTAAGGTTGTGTTTGCTTATTGACTTTTGCATTTTTCATAGCGGCAAAGGGGCTTTTGTTCGGCCATGGGAATGTCCTCATTCTGCCATTTGTTGAAAGCCTTAGCCCGTATCAATTGTACTGACGCAGTGACCGTTTGCTTGGATTTTGGATTTCGTAGCGTTTTATTGTACGCTCGCTCTTCTGACGTAGTCTTGCATTGAAGCACGTACAAGTAGGGGAGGTACCTTTCTCTTTATTAAGATTTTTTAAACTAAGCCCGCTTTTAGTAAATGGTACAGGCGATTATGGGAAGGGGTGTAATACACAGTATAAATCCTCGATGTTGTCATCATCGTCGCCATTAGCATTATTATTATTATCATCATCGTCATCATCATCATCATCATCATCATCATCATCATCATCATCATCATCATCATCATCATCGTTCATAATTTTCGTTATCATCGTCATCATCATTATTGTAACTATCAACACCATCATCATTATTATCTTTATCATCATCATCATCATCATCATCCTTGTCATAATCATTATCACCATCATCATCATCATAATAATAATAGTCGTCGTCATCATCATCATCATCATCATAATCATTATCATAATCATCAACATAACTATCATATCACTACTTATTTCCTTCCTGGTAGATAAATTCTGCATTCTAAAGCATGTTATATAATTTATACTTGCACCTGTAGAACATACTTAGACCATTGAAAATCTACTTTAACTTGAACTGTCTGCATCTCTATACTTATTTTAAAATGGGCAAATATACTCTTTGTATTTACTTTTTGAAAGTTATCTCTAATTGTCAAAAGATATCAAAATTTTTAGGCTTCAATAGGACATATAGCAAAACAGGAGCTACAAAATGATGCCTTAATTGCCATAATATTCTTGCTTGGTCGAACTCACTGTTTTCATTTGAAACGAGCTGGTTATAAAGCTATTTTTACTTCATTTTCAGGTACCTCAAATGAACGCGCATGGAATATTGTAATTCTTTTAGATTCTGTACTTGTAAGGTACATGGAAGGAGACATTTTGGAATTTGTCATTAATTATATGCTGATATAAGATTTGCTGAATTGATTGCTTTCATCTTAGTGGCTTCCTCTATATTTGATTTCCAACCTCTCTTTCATGTAGCCAAATTTGGAACACGTTATACATTTTGATAATATGGACTTCGATTAATCCGATTAGGCGAGACACACCTTTCAAGATTCAAAGAGAGGCGTTGCATTTCTAGTATACAAAGAAGACGCCTTGCTTCAGGTTAAGATCATAGAGCTGTGCACTCACAAAAATGGTATAACTGCAAAGTCGTGAAAGTGTCTAGGGCATGATCATTTTGGAAAGTTTCTTTAATCAAATCCTAATTTATTCTTTTTCACTCAAATTGTTTACTCTGTAATATTAGAGGGTATAATGCGAAAATTATCCTTTTATTCTACAGCAACTTTAAAAATTCTTTAATTCGTAAATATGTCCGATCTTCCAGGTTCTGGAGGATACCTGAATTAATATCTTTTAGCGTTTCTATATTTTTTTTTGCTCTCTCAGATCAAATGGGCTCACTCGCAGATTAAAGTATTTTACCATGTAAGGCATTTTTCTACATCATTTGATATTTCCTACTCTTATAATATTTTAAATTAAGGATCTATTTATGCAAATCATACATTGTCATTTTGACTGCCACCTTCCTTTCCATGATTGGTAAGCAACACTCTTCCAATTGAGGCTGCCTTTTCCGCGTCTGTTCATAGTACAAGTTCAGCTCTTGGGATCATCCAAGTTACATGTTTTCAAATAGGTAAGGCTGTAAGGATGGAAGTAAAGGCTAGTCTTCAGACTTGAAGCATGGCTGACATTTTCCATGAACATGAAGCGCGCAAATGGCCGAGCACATCACGAGTCGACCTTGCTGGATATACATTCCACTACTCATGAAAACAGGACTTGATATATAAACTTTCAAACTAGTTTTTTCACTGTTTTGATAATTGTGGAATTGCCCTTTAAGAGAATCTGGCATCAGCAAGTTAAAAGATAAACATTCAATATTTCCATCTGAAAAGGTGTGGTTAAAACTCTACTACAAATAGCTATTTTCTGGTCAAACTTCCACTTTTAAGTAAAAGTTTTTAAAATGATGAATAAATGATAGTGTATTTTTATCAAGCAGTTTACACCTATCATACTCATTTACACTTACTTTTTTCCGTTTAATGTGAGATGCAGTTTTTTCTGTGCAGTATTTTGTAAAAGGCAAAAATATGATTCACTGTATCCTGGAGCTCATTGGAATCAAAAGTCAAATTATCAAGACCTAGCAATTGAAGTTAAGGTGACGAGCTTCTTTGACATGATTGCTTCTTTTATGCCCTCCTAAAGCTAACCCTAGAATCAAAGGTCAAAGTATCAAGACCTAGCAGTTGAAGTTAAGAAGACGAGCTTCTTTGATATGATTGCTTCTTTTATGCCCTCCTAAAGTTAACCCTAGAATCAAAGGTCAAAAGTATCAAGACCTAGCATTTGAAGTTAAGATGACGAGCTTCTTTGACAAGATCGCTTCCTTTATGCCTTCCTAAAGTTTACTCTATTCACCGAAAGTATCGCATTGACAACTGACTAGCTGGTAGTTTAGAATTGATGCCCTTTTTACTTTTGCCGGAGATGCAGACCCAGATAATCGTTGTATGAAAGACTTGTCCGACGGATTTGCTTTCCCTGTTAAGCCCTGTACAAACGTGCTCGACTTTCCATTAGACTTCACTCGACTTTTGTCGAGTCAAATGTCGAGCACATTAGAGCACCTTGCTTAATGAAGACGAGCGTTGTCGGGCCTTGTACAGCCATGTTCATATTTGTCGAGCGGGTCCCCTTTACAGATCCATTGTTCTACATCTTATCGAGCCAATTTGGACATATTGGGACACAAGTTTATTAATAGTCGAGGAAAAAGTCACGGTCGTTTGTACACCCAATGCTCGGCATGGCTCGACTTGGCTCGAAAATGATGTACAAAGTCGCTTGAAGTCTAGTGGAAAGTCGAGCCCGTTTGTACAAGGCTTTACGCCAAATTCTGCACAAATTTTATTGCTATCTTGTTAAGGCTGGTAAAATTGATCAACAAGTATGGTCTCGATCATGTGAATGATCTGAAATACGGCTCTCAATTTCCACCTTTTTTCTTGCTCCTGTTAACCTAGACAGTGTCTTTATCTTAAAAGCGTGTTTGTTAAATCTTAGTAAAAGCTGGACAAGGAAAGGCATGATGCTGTGCAGACATAACTTGTTGTGGTAACACTTTCTGTTCTACTGATATCAACCCTTTTTCTTTAGCAGCATGATCGTGTAATCAATATATAGAACTGAAAACACATAAATTTAACGATATTCATCTCATGCCATAGGTACCCGCACAACTTTTCACTTATGACAAGTTTGATAACTGATTACTCTAAAATTATTTCAATGTGATCATTTTGTGCTGATTTCTACGTATGTTTCTTTACTTTTACCCAGTTCTATTTTACGAATTCGTGATAAAATTTGATGCTACCTTGCTTTTCATCCGATTTTACGGTTTGTTTTTAAAATCAATTCGGATACTTGCTCTTGATAAATACAGAATGCAACTACACTCTTTCTTTTTATATGAACCAGTAAAATTGGGTTGGAGGCTGACTGTTCTTATAATTACCAAGGATAAAAGGATGCCTTTCATTGCATATACCTGTCAAACAGTTTAATCTTTCACAAATCTTTAACGCTCTTGCATAATACCTCAAATAGTATAAACAGTGTTTGTAGCGGCAGTTTGAAAACGACACGACATGTTCGTCTTCATTCACACTTTACATTTTACAGCCCCCGTTCCAGATCATTTGCTAACAGTGTCTTAGTTGTGGAGTGATCAGTAGTAGTAGAACTAAAGGTTTTCAGATTTTTAGTTAGTTTGATGGTCCTCTTAGTTGTGGAGTGATCAGTAATAGTAGAACTAAAGGTTTTCAGATATTTAGTTAGTTTGATGGTCCTCTTAGTTGTGGAGTGATCAGTAATAGTAGAACTAAAGATTTTCAGATTTTTAGTTAGTTTGGTGGTCCTCTCTAGACTGGGCTTGCCTCTCCCATCATAGGAACTTCCACTTGACCCGGTTTCTAACAATTTCTTCAGGGGATGTTTTGCTAATTACGTAATTGGGCTTGACAAAAGGTATCGTCATCGATAACGTTAGGTAGAATCCCTTTTCATCAGAATGTGCTTGCGCGAGGGAGGTCTTGTTCATGAGGAATAGGAATACGAGTATCGCTAAAAGATAATGATTATTCATCGCTTTGTTCTGAAAGACTGAAAGAGAGTAGACCATTGTTTCTGCTAGCTGCCTTGCGTATTTCAGAGCCGAGGAGGGTACACATTTGTTTTGCGCTTAATTTTAACTTAACTTAAGATAAGATCAAAAGTAACTTCAAGAAATATATGATAATTACGGATTATACGGGCAATAAATACAATAAAAATATGTTAATAAACTTGATTTCGAGTAAAAAGATGATAATAAGAAGCAACGCTCGGGACGATATGCGTACTCACTTCAATTTTTGTAATTTTTGTTAATTTTATACTTTGCCACTGCAATGCTAAATGTAATAAGTCTAATCTTAACTATTTATCCGGGGGATTTCTGAAGGCTTAAAGTGAATTACGAAGGATAGACATCGTGTATTAACTAAAAAACAATGGCGCTGCTCCAAAAGGTTTTTCCCCTTTCCTTGTCACGGTGCTTAATATCTCATACTTTGAAATCTCATCAACTGGTCGTCGTCAGTGGTATGTTAGTAATGACTTTAGTGTACATTTACAATGGTATAACATGATTTTGCGATATTATTGGAAAAATGATATTTTAATGGCGATACACATCTGTTGTAGCGCTGCCACTCTCACTCCTGGTACCCTTATCGGTGATAAACTTTTTGATAGGAATTCCTTTAGATTACGGTTTGAGATCGTATTGCAATAACTTTCCAAGCTTTACTCTGCCAGTTTATTGATCGAATTTCTAATACGAAAACCAGTGGTGTGTTTGGAACGAGACCTAAACAAAGTAAAAATCGTTGCATTTTGTGAAAAAAATTATTGTCTTGTAAATCCAGGTACTTTGAGTTTGCGTTTATCATGATCTTAAAGTCTTGATTAAAATTTTAATTGTGCTTAATTTTCTTCTTAATCTTTGCCACTCCATTCATCAGTCGTCTGGTATTTTCCCACCCACCATGCATAGACCACAATTATTTGACTTCTACAGTACGCAAGATCTTTGGTACTTGTTGCCTATCCCCCTCCCCCCCCCCCCCCCCCCCCCCCCCCCCCCCCCCACCATACCTCCCCCTACATACTCCACAAATAGTCTAATAACCTCATTTTTCTTCGTATTCGTTTTGTTGGCTTCTAACTCGTAGTTATCTGCCTTTCTGTTAAAGCCAAAGTTTTCTATTAATGTAACAAATACTAGCCTTATTTCCTGACAAATTGCACACTGCATACAAGGGCGCGAATTTTGGGTCCCTCAAACATCTCTGCTTTTATCTTCTCAAAGTATTAAGCTGTTAAAGCAGAAACCGCATGTTCGAAAACATTTGCTATTAGGTTCTTGGTGCCATCACATATTGTTTCATCAGGTCAAGTTAAACATGGAATGGAGAAAACTGATCTTCTGTCGGCTCACAGTTTGGTCGCGCCCTATCTTAGGCATGCCTGCTTCCAGCATTGCACCGAGGGGCCGCTCCTGGATCCAGTGCTGCTGACGAGCTCGACTATGACCATGCAGAAGACACATGGAAATTTTGTAAATCACTTTTGTTGTCCAATGAGAAAATTGATTCAATTCTTTAAAGACTATCCAACATTAAGTATTGAGAATAGTTAAATGCTGAGATAGAATTATCAAATTATACTCTTCCTATACGTTTATCTTAATTTTTATTTCCTTTTTTAAAAATCTTTCTTCAACACGTTTATCTTGCAATAGTTTCATGTTATCACCATTAATCAAGTTGTAGTCAAAAGTATAAGAGATCAACTAGAACATCTCACTAATGATTACCAAATCAATCGGCCATTACATTAAGTAATAGTATATTAACAGACATTGTGTATATGCTAGTTAATGATCAAGTGTAACCAAAGGCATTCACATCATAGATCAGTTAGAGCAAGTGTGATATACAAGATTAATTCCTTCAAGACTATTCAACATTAAGTATTGAGAATAGTTAAATGCTGAGATAGAATTATCAAATTATACTCTTCCTATACGTTTATCTTAATTTTTATTTCCTTTTTTAAAAATCTTTCTTCAACACGTTTATCTTGCAATAGTTTCATGTTATCACCATTAATCAAGTTGTAGTCAAAAGTATAAGAGATCAACTAGAACATCTCACTAATGATTACCAAATCAATCGGCCATTACATTAAGTAATAGTATATTAACAGACATTGTGTATATGCTAGTTAATGATCAAGTGTAACCAAAGCCGTTACCATCATACATTAATTAGCATAACTTTGACTTAGAAGATCAATTCAATGCCTAGAATATTCACCGATTTATGACAGAATGTGCCCGAGTAAGTCGGCATTTCTTTTTAAACTCTATCTTTGAGGAGGGGGCAAGGCAACTTTATCTGAACCGTTTAAGCGTACTTTAATTTAGACTTTAATTTGATACTCTATGGTAGTAATCTCAACAAAATGTTTAAAAAATTTAATGGGCGTATTTCATAGTAATTAAAGTTCCTACTTTTTTCGACGGTGGACCTTATAAGGACGTGTTTAACATTATATAGTTTGTTCTAGTGAGTAACTTATTATAAGAGGATTGCATTAACACATTTTTACTTAGTAACTTAGTGACATTTACGATATTTAGTGATTGACATTTTTTATCAGAATGTCTTGGAAATGAAATAAAAGAACCCCAATTCTTTTAAGTAGCATCATTCTTAAGTGTAATT
Organism: Alatinidae sp. Z8VKAUB7J3; assembly: GCA_010016025.2. Classification (NCBI taxonomy): domain Eukaryota; kingdom Metazoa; phylum Cnidaria; class Cubozoa; order Carybdeida; family Alatinidae; species Alatinidae sp. Z8VKAUB7J3. The sequence goes on along the minus strand of JAAAKM020073195.1, from coordinate 45,557,636 downwards.
TAAAATTCCTTTATTAATCAAAAGTCGGGATGTAGTATAGATGCATAAACCTAACGTAATGTTTGTTTGGATATTTTCCGTTAGGATGAAGACAAAACAGTCCTAGCAGGCCAGGCTCTTGAAAGTACCGCCAGTTCAGAAGAGGTGAGTTGTTGTACCTGTTTTAGATAAAAGAGTCAGTCAGTGGTACGCAAACTATGCTGGCATACTTTAGAATGAGGCATCTGTGACATCGATAAGATGTTATCATTCTGCACGTGTCTTAACTAGTTCTATAACGGCAATTAAAGGCCCGCCATTGTCAATGTGGCATGGACACGCAGAAGAAGACATTAGAGAAATAGAGAATATTTCACCACCGGGGATCGAACCCGTCACCCACTCTTTCATGGCGTTTGCTCTACCAACTGATGTGGGTAACCCCTGATGTTAACATACGCTATTCAAATGGACCTCTATTTAATGCCAGAAAATTTCAAGGAGTTTTGCAAAAATTCCGCGGACTTTGTTCAAAATTTTAGGGAATTCGATCGCGGAGTTTGCTGAGGGGGGCCTTAGAACATTCCAGGCACCTATTGCATCTTTATTTTGCGTCGTTTTGTGTGATTGAGGCTCAATTTTCTCTTTACTAAGTATATCTTACTCTTTTGCCTTACTGCAAAATGACAACGAAATGTCAGTTTTGTAAAGAACACTAGAGAAACAGAAAGTATGTCACCATCTGTGATCAAAACCATGACTCAAGCTGTCGGCGCGTGTGCTCAACCGATTAAGTTAGGTGACCTTCCGATGTTAACATATTTTATTTATTTAGTCGCCAGATTAGCTCCCAATCATCCAGCGGTGGGCATCGCTGTCCAGCTCTCTGCGCCGTGTGACTTGACCAAGGAAGGACTGCCATCCGGCCCATCTGTTTGTCCAAAGCCCATTGAAAGTTAGAAAGTATCATCTGTTCTTTTCAAAACCAACATTTCAATTCCGCTCTTCTCGATGATCTTGAACGAAATGTATACTTTCCACCCAAAGCGGACAAAACAAATCGTAGTGTGATGCTGTTATGACAAACAGTTTTCTTGAGTTGACCTGATGTTTCTTTCTGTTCCACCGTAGGAAAAACAGCGTTTAAGGGAAGAAGAGATCTCGGGCTTAAGAGATACATTAGCAAATTTAACGCAGAAATTAGAGGCCATGAGAGTTGACAGACAGAGAGCCGAAGAAGAAACTGAGGAGGTACACATATATTCAGTTTGAGTACTTTTAAGTCAATTAACTGTACAATAGATGGATTCTTCTTTGTACAGATGTATCTGCCACGTCTTTACATACCTAATACGCTAGGTGTCTGGGCACCAGCTTGTCTACGTACGCCGCTACCTACCTAATTGCCAATTTACCTTTGAAGCTGTCAATCCATGCAGAGATTCTGGTTTACGTTCCTCTACATACACCAGGCCGTCATGCTTCTCTTTATGCATCTATTCATGCATTCCACAATCATCCATGTCTGTGTCCATTCATGAACCTGTTATTGCATCCCTCGGTGGATCTCTCTACCGTGCATCCCTTCGTGCATCTTTCCATGCATCCCTCGACGCGTCCTCCATGCATTTATCCATGCATTTATCCATGCATTTATTATATATAATACTATCAAGAGCTCACTCAATCATGTTTATTAAAATTATATAGACTATCAATAAATAAACACTAGCATAATGATATTTCGAAGTAATTCTTTATCAGTAACATGATACATATTTATTGGTGTATTTCCTCATATTGTGACATTTGTTGTCCTGTAATGAACCCTGTAATGAACTTTAAACAAATTTCTGAGTTAATACTGATATTGTTTTTGTTTTCTGGTAGTTAATTACGTTTACTCAAAGGAGACGTGCACCACCTGACTTATGCAAGATAAAGAATGGATTTTTGTTAACTGATTTTGAAGTAAGAGATCGACTCACCATAAGAAGACTTACAAATAGGTCAGTAAAGTATTTTGAGAAGCAGCCACCAGTACTTTCCGAAGAGGAGTATGTAGAAAGATGCAGACAGGAAGCTTCAAACATTTTGCTGCATGTAAGTAATTTTGTTATAGTGATAGCATGTTATTATTTTATCTGGAGTAGATTGTTATTACTAATGTAAGTATCTACAATCTTGCATCACAAACAGAGCTTTGGTAAATTTTGAACATTTACAAAGCAAATAATACTATCACAAAATATGGTTGTATGCTATTGAAGAAGTAATAGTATATATATGCCTGATTATTGCAGATTTCTCATGTGAGAAAACAGAGTTTGTATGTGGTAATTACCCACTGATCAATCTAGGGGAATTAATCACTGAACCTACCTGAACCTTTACTTCAATTTTTTTGTTAATGAAGATTTGGGAGATTGGGATTGCCTTACGATGTGTTACTAGGTGGAGGGCAAATCACAGCTCCACAAGGATACAAGGTAGCTTCTGAAACTCGCTTTAAATTTATTAGGTATGCATTTAACACATGGTGTAAGATGACTATTTTATACAAAACCAGTATAAAGAGCTTTATAAATTTAGCAACTTATTTGAGTAAAACGGCTCAGAATTTGAAGAATGTTACATCAATTACGCATCATGTGTAATGCCTAAATTTTTTAGGCAAATTCACTCAGTCATTATTCATAATCATGGTTTCATCCAGCTTTTCAGGTCTGAACAGTATTTAATACACTTCTTATTTTGGCTCTTAAACTATACTTCTCACTTGTTATTTCCAAGAATGCATGAAGTTTCTTGTAAAAATTGACTCAATCCAGGAAATTTCTGTCTGCGTCCTGTTCAGTTGCCGTTTTTCTCGTGAGACAGTATAGATGAAGCTGAAATACTGAGGAGTATAGTGACAAGGTGTCAAAACGATATAATGCTGTTGATAAATCTTGAATGAACATCTACAGATTATTGAAAAACGCTTATGTTGTGGGACTTTTTCCCAGCAAGGCATCAGATTCTTTCATTTGACGAGTGAGGATTCCTGAGCATCCAGGTGAAAAAGTATAATGTAGCTCAGCTAATACGCTAAACAATATGTGTTGAGAACTGCCAAGGGGGTTCTTTAGGGTATTAGCAGAACGACATTCTCCTTTTTAACTTTGATGTTCAGAAAGCTGCACGCATCAAATCACTGAAGCTGACGCTATATTAAAAGAATATTTGTTTACAACTTCCGCATTTTCAAATAATATGAGTGTCAGGATAGAAATCTCTTTTGGAAAAGATTCAGATAATTTGAAAATATGAGACTCGAACCCATGACCCCATTCTTTCGCAGCTTGTGCTAACGGATGATCCGTCGGGTCAACATAACGTATTGCATCGAACCAGAAGCTATAAGCAATTTGGTCACTTTGCACCACTGCAACCTCAAGATATTAGAACCTCGATTCGTGCAATAAATCTGTCCAAAGCCGATTGAAAGTTAAAGAAACGTGATGAGAATCCGAAATGGTAAACCATGATTCTTTGTACCACATCAGGGGGCAGGAATTCTCTCCACAAGAAATTAAGCCTGGTGGGGAGACGCTTGGACATGTATGTTAAAGGGGGTCCTTCTAAGGGGTTCTGGTTTCCTCCCTCAGAAACATCTGAAAAATCTAGAAGTTCCAAAATACATTTTGGAAGCATTAGAGAGCATTGGAAGGCCGGATATTTACTGTACATCGTAAAATATTGATGTTTTGAAATCAATGCTGACCAAAGCAGAGGGGGCCGAAGCAGAGGGTTCCGGATCTACTAATCCCCCTCGATCTGCACGTACATACCATAAAAGGGGTAAAATTAGGTCATCGCACATCCAACGCGTCCGGTAAGTGACCACTAGGGCACACCAACGTTAGGCGCATCTGAAACTGTCGAGTTGAAATTTTCGCGCTACAGATTATTAATATTTTCGAAGCATGGCATTTTAAAAGCAGGTTAACCTAATGACGTAGCCAACTCAAAGTTTGTTTACCATCGGTTCAGCAACAGGATTGTTAAAATGTTTTTTGCATCGCCTAGACAAATAGATCGGGGAATAATATTGGAAATCATGGATTTACAGCAAACTTCGCTACAGTAATTCAGTATCTGTCAGCTAAAAAATACTAATACCTTAAGGAAGCTGTTAATCTACGTACCTCTTTCTACGGAAGTGAAAATGAGCCGTGAATAATACTGATTTATGTTTTAAGTTCTTTGTCACAAGGCAAGAAACAGTTTCTTAAAATTAACTCGCTGTCCTACTCCCAACGGCTTTTATCCACCCGATTTCCAATAGCAGTCAAAATGAACTTTCTCTTTCTTCTTTAAAGAATCTTCTTTGGATGCTGTTACTTGAAATCTTGCTAGTAATCTTGCTAGTAATCTTGCTAGTAATCTTGCTAGTAATCTTCCCAGATACGTCCCTATAGCTACCTCGCAAAAGTGAACTCCATGCTGACAACAACCCGCCTGATGGTTTTAACATGCCATCCAGCCGACTGTATCCGCGTGCCTGGGTAAAATTAAATTTGAAACACGGTTTTTAAGTCCGATAATAGCAGTTTATTGCACCATTCGCTACTAAACCACAAGTCAGCGGCGCAACAACAGTAGTTGGGGCCCCTGGGACACTTTCGCCATGTGGTTCCCCGGGAAAATTAGTGCAAAGAGAGGAACTTCAATTTCATAGTGAGTAGTTATACAGCTGGGGCGTCTGGGGGCGTTGTAAGTCCTTCCTCGGGGGACCGGAAAATTTCGCGATTTTGACTATTTCATAGCCCTGAAACCCCCATTTTGAGCCCTTTTTAGGGCAGTTTTACTCCTTTAAAACATACAGCTTTTATGATGATGATGGTGATGATGATGATGATGGTGATGATGATGATTAGAAGATGATGATGATTAGAAGATGATGATGGAGGTGATGATGGCATTAGTGATGATAATGATGGTGGTGATTATGATGATAATGATGATTGTGATAATGATTATGACGATGATGATGATTGGAAGATAATGATGAAGGTGATGATGGTATTAGTGATGATAATGATGATGGTGATGATGATGATGATGGTGGTGGTGGTGATGATGATGACGATGATGATGATTAGAAGATGATGATGGTATTAATGATGATAATGATGATGGTGATGATAATAATGATGGTGGTGGTGATGATGATTATGACGTTGATGATGATTAGATGATGATGGTATTAGTGATGATAATGATGATGGTGATGATGATGATGATGGTGGTGGTCGTGATTATTGTGATAATGATCAAGGTGGTGATGATGTAGATGGAAATGATGATGATAATTGTTGCAGGATAAAGTTGATAACGGTTAAGATCATGATGATGATGATATTAATAATGATAGTAATAATGGTGGTAGTTGTAGACTACTCAGCTTCCTTTGTCCGGCAATCGTCAACATGATCAAAGCGAAACTTATAACAAGAGTATACCTAACTCTATTTTTTAAAGAGACAATCAGAAATTGGACCTCTTTTTATTAGCAAATGTTACTTTAATGAAAAATATCAATTTACATACCTTAATACACAAAATTAACGTGTACGCGAATTAACGCGGCTTTTATTAATGTTGATCTAATTAACGTTTTTAGACTAAATATGCATTTAGATGTACATTAATTAACGTTTTCTCGGCAGTTTAATGTTTGAACGACATTAATTAACGTTGTCAAACGATCAAACGCTTATAAGTGCCATCGCTAATTAAAACCTGTGTTACTTAATAACTGAAATCATAAAAAAAAAATTTTCTGAAATGTTTTCTCTTTCCCTGAAATTTACGTGATGCTTACATAAAAGTGGCAACATTACCCAAAATTCCGTAAGAAAAGTTTAAAAGGTGAGCACCAACAATAAAACCGTCATGTTTAGAGATCTTAGGTAAAGCACCGCCGTTTTATCAGGTGCCCGTCTTCACTGTACTTTCTCCCATGATAATCGACTTCGAATTTAAAAGTAAATAGTTTAAACTCGCTCAGTTCGACCTGCGTCGCTAGTTGTCATTTCCCTCCAAATTTCATATACCTCCAATCCTGTCAATAGCGAGTCAGACAATGCTGTGGTATCGCGGTATACTTGTAAAACAAACAGGCTCAAATTTAAGAACAACATCTAAAGACCCTGCTAAATAACCATATCTTTCCTTTGAGATTTTAACATATTGCAACCAAGAAAAATTTTACAGGGGCCCATGTCAGTATGAAATTTTGGCACAAATCAACGTTTCAAAAATTAGCGCTACATTGAAATCAAGGTTTCAAAAACATTAATTAATGTTCAACATTAATTTTGTGTATTAAGGTAGTGGCAGGAGAATGTAATAGGCCTATTCAAGAAGTTTATTTGTTTTTACTGAAGTTCCAAATTTCACAAAATGACGTAAATATAATAAAATACTAAATTTTTAATTGCTTTGTTTGCGAAGTCAATATCTGACAGTTATGGTATCTTGTGCACTGCCAGTGCTGTCAGTTCATAACCCTGCTAGGAACAGCCCACCCCCACCTCCCATGTCACGGTTACTCCATCCTTGTAAATACTACTTTCCCTCCTGCTTTTGCCATGTTCCTTCAAAATACTTGCTTCGGCTGATGCAACCACGGACATGTCATAACTTGGTCATCAGCGCAGGAAGTTGTATTCAATGCTGATACGGTCGTAATGTATGAGTCGGTCTATTCCTAGTATAGTCAATTAGGGAGAATTGTTCTTGGTCTTTGAATCGCCTTTAAAACAAATTAGGGCGCAGCAAAGAGTCATCTGATCATTGTTTAATCATTGTTTGTGTTAAACTGCTGAGTCGTGCATGGCTGGATTGGAAGTAAGATATGCACTAAGAAACGCATGGCTTCTTTCTACCACACATTGTTAAGGGGCGTGTCTATCTAATGGTTGATCCGGAGTCCAAATTCAACTTCGACATACGTTCGGAAAACACGGTCAATCAGTGCATTACGCTTGTAAATGATGAAAGATAGATGGACAAAGTGTCTTACGTATTTTAATTGATCTGCCAGATAACTATATCTAAGCGATGTAGCTTCCCCAGGTATTGACTGTAAACATGCCGATGAAAACCCGCGATACTTTTATCACCTCACATCCGCCACGTAAGGTAGTCAATTCAATTCAATACAACAAAATGTTACAAATGGCATCAAGAAGGGAGGCTTTCCAATGTCAGTATTGAAAAGACAGTTGTTATAGCATACGCATCGACAGCGTAGGTCACGGGTTAGAGTCCCAACGTTCTCTAATGTCACAATATCTCCATTTAGTGAATGGTTTGGTTCCAGTCTATACCAGTTGTAGGACGTAGAACAGCCAGTGCCTGCAGAATTCTATCTTGTTCATTTCGTTCTCAATTTATGATGGGAGCGTTACGAAATCAAAGGAGTGTAAAACACTGGCATCTGAATTATCGTCTTTCAAAGTGCTTTTTATTGAGTTCCTGTGTGAGTGATTCTTTACTATTCAAGGAGTAGTAACCATTATTTATAATTTCCTAAAAGGTCATTGTGATATCGTTTTAAGTTTTGTAGAATCAGTTCTTATTACAATTCGTAATTTTTAAAGCCAATTTTTCTCAAAATTGGAATTATGTTACCATAGCAACCATCACTCTTTTATAGGCAACTTAAGGTAATGCCTTAACGTAATTAGTTATTAAAATTATGAGTGTTTTGGTTATAATTCTGGTAAGATCTTACAGACGGTAATTAAGACCTTTAGGTAAACCATATCTCTGTCGTCTTTTTCTAATCTAGGCATAATCCTCAAGTACCCATTATTGGCTCACCGCACGGCTATCCACCATACTACACTGGTGGCCCGATTCCATCGAAAACCGAACAAGGTCACATCATTTACGACTATCGACACGGACCGCACCATGGAATGGTACCTCCAAACTCCGGTGTAATCGCCTACCCAGGGTAAGTTTTGTAATACGTTATTCGGATTCTCTCATTTGTGTCTCCTCCTTTACCTCTTCCTTCCTTGTTCCTTTCGTTTTTATTGATTCCAAGTTCCCACCATGCATAGGGAGGTGTATTTTCGAGTATTTTAAGGTACAGTCGACGAGAAGACATACGTAAGAAAAGCCCAAGCCTTAGATGATATCTTTTCCCACTTTCTCTGCCAAAGAAGCAGTTTGTTCGAAACAAAACTGGGCCAACTGCTATGGGCTATCTATTTGTGCAGCGTTATGATAAGCATTGGGAAAATTCCAAAGGGGCCTACTTTCTAAAGGAAAAGAAGGGTTCCGCAGGTCCTGTAAAATCGAGTCCAAATTCCCTAAAGTAAGTACGCAAAGACAAAGCAACAAATACAGTTTTTGATTTTTGAGATTGATTATTTTTATTAAACTATTAGTAGTTTCTATTAGTAAACTTCCAATCCTACATCAAACTCAACACACAAGCAGTGTTGCCTACGAGGGGGCTCTGGAGGCTGGCCCCCCTTCTTAAAATTTAGAAAAAAAAAAATTTTTCTTTTGGGGTGGGGGAGGAGGGGATGAGCACCCTTTCAACATTAGTTTTCGGTTAATGGTACTATAGATGTTATTCATTTTGTGAATTTTTTGATAAAGGTTATCATAATGCATGGTTAAACATTTTCAGCAGCGTGAATATTTGCACTTAATTTAAAATTATATCATCCGTAGCAGCGTAGAGGAAAATAATTGTGGGCGTGGGATTTGCTGCGCATCACACAGTCCCCCCCCCCTCTTAACTTTTTCGGACGGCACCTCTGTCCACAAGTGACACGCGACATAGGAACTCAGAGAGAGTGCTTGTAAGTTGGTAACGCAGTACAAGCTTTTCGCTTAGGTCACAGTTTACGGTTTTATATTATGTTAAATGCATGGTTTCGTGCAGGGGAACCCATTTTAGCTAATCAAATAACGTTAAGCCCATTGGTGGTGTCAGATAACTACAACTCACCGAGCTCACTTTGCAGCACTGTGCTTCATAGTCATGTTGATCGAGGTTGAGAGGTGGATGAGGGCTGGTTCCGAAGATGCCTTCCATTTTCATGTTTGTCAACGTCATCCTTCTTAATTTGGTTTCTCATAGCCTAATTTTGAAGCCAGTTCATTGTGAGCGCATGCTTTTAAAATGGTTTAGTCCCTCTTTCCTAGCACCTGCCCGGTATTGTCTTGTTAAGTTTTCAGGGTCCGTCCGATGAAACGGGTAAATGCGATGTTTATGTTGGTAGATTGTTGGAAAGGATACTTGTTGCCTGTTTGCTTGTCGCAGTTTCCAAGTAAATTCTTTTGTTGTGATATGATGCAAACAAGAGATATTGAGAACCTTCGCGAAATATTTGGTTTTAATTGCGTGCGTCAGGTGGTTGCTTTCGGGTGATGGAGTCGCCGATTTTCATGCGTACCAGGAACAGGGTGCACCTAGATAGCCTGCTAGTTTGATCTTTTAGCAGAAATGTAACGTTCCTGACAAGATACAAACAAACATAACAGTCCATCCCATCCTTAATGCCTTAAATTTGTAAATAGTTAACATAGCCATTTCTCGTATTTTGCCATTAAAAAAAGATAAATCTTCGAATGTTGTAATTTGGGGAAGAAGTTATTAACAATTTTGTCTCTGCGGGCCCTTATGGTCTGGCGACTACTTATGTTCTAGTAAAGTTAATTCACCAAGTGTAACAGCAATATATCTTGCAAAGCATGTGACATATGTTGCATGTGCTCCAATATCCTTTTAGATGTTTCTTAAAGATCTGTTTATCTTGATGTCTAACATTTTCTGAAGGCAATGTTTAAGTACACACTGAGTAGAAAGGAATTCTTGTTATCTTCAACTGGCATATGAACAAGAAATTTTAAAAATTGTCAGCCTTAGGACGACTAGCACCACGATGATGAGAATGATGACGAGGACGCGGAGGACGCGGAGGACGAGGAAGGACGAGGAGGACGAGGAGGACGAGGACAAGGAGGAGGACGAGGACAAGGAGGAGGATTTTTTATGGCGGTGGTGGTCGGCCGTGACAGAAACGGCATTTTTTTGTGACAATCGGAAAAGTGACCATAGCAATCTAAGAAAGAACAAAGAAATAAATCCTGATTAGTCTTGAAAATGGAAAATATACAAGCCTATTTCCATATATCTGGAATTAGATTTACCTTTACATTTCGTAAAATCATTATTAAGAAATTGAGATTGTACCAGCACCCGTGATTCTAACGCTTCAAAACAGGGTAGTGCTACAAGGTCTAAAAGAACCCGTGTTCTCGTAGGCCTTGCATTGAACTTGCCTTTGGGTAACAACCGCGCTGTAAACGATGTAATCAAAACGTTTAACCGACAACAAAATCAGGATACTGAAACTAGCATGTTACTATCAAATACTGGCAACAAAATATGAAGAGAATTACTGATAGTAATTGATATATAATGCAGATGAATCGTTCACTCATTAGCTATGAACAAGTTACAATGTCGACGATTTGCAGCCTACTTCTAATTAGGTGGTTTGATGAAATTTTGGCAGGTTGCTATCTTCAACTGTGTGGTGTTACCTAAGTTGTGAACAACGTCTCTGCTTATCATGTAAAGTCTGGTTGTATACATATGTATACCATAAAGAATGCATGGTTGCCAAATATGCTGCATACTAAAATAGAACAGAATTTCTAGTGATAAGCTGTTTTTGCTACCATGCTTGGCTTATATGGATTTTGCAAGCGATTAACAGCGGTAATTATGAGCAATGTGCGTAATGATTAGCATGTATACGAAAATTCGTACGTGTACGTCATATGCAATTTTTGCAAGCAAGTAATGATTTTACGCTAAGACCAAAGAGATCGTGAATTACCGGTAGAGGGTTTACGATTTCACGACGCAAGGACTGCAACGACTCAGCTGGGCTGTAACCAGACTTCCCTCCGTCGTAGTCCAAGAAATTATCACGATTTCAAATTACTACGACGATGATGTAAGCAATAAGGCAGCAGAAAAAAGCGCACGAAATCAATGGCCTGGTTTTAGTTACGGAGAAATAGGGGTGCCATATGTAGCGAACCCAGGCCCGACGCCATGAGCTGGTATGAGGGGACACTGCCTCCCAACTTTTGCATTCCCCTTATAATTTGAAAATTAGATTAAAAAACAAACAAGAAAAGAAGATATTGTTCTGATGCAGTACGACTCAACTTATCTGACTTTCTAAGATCGGTCAATGAAGGTGTAACGTAATTCTAATTAATCAAAACATAACAACTGCATCTTCATTTGTTGACACAAGCGGCCACATGGTTGGAAATCCATTTGATGTTACTTGGGTTCATGCTAATACGTATCCATCTAACCATCATATAGGATCAAATGGTTCACTCCCTCCACATCAAGCAACACCCTCACACAATAATCCTTACGCAGCAATTGAGAGAATGACCGAGTGCATGAATGAAGTCTCAGTCAGAAATAACTTGCCTGCATTAGAAGTGTCAAAATTCACAGGTGATCCATGTGATTATTTCAAATTCATGAACCGTTTTCATGAGATGGTGGGTCAGCAGAGATTGATTGATGGACAGAAGCTAATGCGATTGCTAACGTTTGTAGATGGGAAGGCGAGAGAGGCAATTAAGAGTTTTGAGGGAGTGCCAGGTGGATTAACAAGAGCGTTAGGCGTGTTGGAGAGAAGGTATGGCCAACCACATTTTATAACGAAAGCATGCATAAATGCACTCCTTAATGGCCCAAATATCGCCAGCAATGATGCATATGGGCTTCGAAAGTTTGCTGATAGAGCTAGGGCCTTGTGCCAGACATTGTCAGCCCTCTCTGCATTATCTGAGATGAATATGACCAATGTAAAACAAATCGTTGACAAACTTCCAATAAGTCATCAGATGAAGTGGAGAGAGGAAGTACAGAAGATACGAGAGAGGGGTCGCACACCAGGACTGGAGATATTAGTGGAATTTCTGGAAAGAAGAGCTGAAGTTTTGAATGATCCTGTGTTTGGACGAATTGGAGAATCAAGTCGAAGTCAACGAGAAGCAGGAATTTTGAGCAAACAGTCTGCTTGTAAAGTTAGTCATGCAACATCACTGTCTGCGCAGGTAATAAGTGCAGGTAACGCAGGACAAAGAGACAGAGCAGAGCTTCATATTAGTGACATGTGCGTTTTTTGTGAGGAAAGGCCCAGGCTGGAGAGATGCAAAGGTTTTCAATCTTTACTAGTGAAGAAACGAATATCCTTTGTCATGTCAAAGAAGCTTTGTATGAATTGTTTGCGAGTATGACATTTTGCCAACAGGTGTGAGGCACAGTCGAAGTGCGAACTTTGTGCATATTCACATCACAAATTGTTACACAAGGAAGGTCAGCGTCAGGTAAGCCCTGAGAATAAGGATGATGTAGCAGATGATCGACCTCAGAAAGCCTTGGATGCAGTGACAGAAGTAAATATGGCAAGCTTGAGTGTGGCGAGAGAGAAAGAGGAAGCATCTGGTAGGGTTTCATTACAAGTTATTCCTTTGAGAATAAGTGGTGAGAAGGGTCGTGCTGTAACCATGTATGCCTTGTTAGATACAGGTTTAGAAGATTCCTTTCTGGCCAGGTCTCTTGCTGATGAACTTAGGTTTAAGCAGACTGCACAGCAACGCCCCACTGTGTGCACATTGAATGGTGAATCCAAAGTGACTGTCGACCTTGTGGATGTAACACGTAAACCTATGCGATGCTACGGGGAAAGAGAGATATTCGTACAAGGAGCCAAAGTACTAGATAAATTAAAAATTTCTAGTGTACGACCCACTTCTAAAGTCATGAATGGGTGGCCGCATTTGCAAGGAATTGAATTCCCCACTCAGTCACAGGACGGAACCCAGCTGAGGCACTGTTTGGTCGTACAGTGCGCACACTTGCTACAGACTTTCCGACTTTGGAGTCAAACAAAGACTGGGGCAAGGCCGTTACGGAACTCAAAGAAGGTTTCTGGGTTAAGGTTAAGCTTCCCATGAGAGGCTATGGTAAGTAATCTTCAAGGTTCTCTGAGCCTATCCAGATTAAATGTAGAGTAGGAAAATATGTGTATGAATTAGTTGACTGTCGTAGATGGAATCTTAGAAAGCTGGTCGCTACTTCAGCACCTGAAAGCGTAGAAGCAGAGGAGTTTCCATTAGAACTAGAATCTGGGGACGCCGTAGCAATAAGTAGCAATGAAGGTGACAACACAGTTAGTAGTAGCCCAGTCAGAGACTGTGCACCACCGTCATATCTTGCGGATTATTATCTATCTTAATTATTGTAATGTTTGATTAAGTATGCATTTTCGAAAGAGGGGAAGATGTCGTGTCCAATAAGAATTAGAAACGTGTACTGTGGACATACGGTGATTAAAAGTAGTTACGTAATGATTGTAAAAGCTAGTTAGTGCCCAGTCCCTTATGGTTGTATAAATGCGATGTAATTGAGTCATCATGTTACCTTTTGAACATTTCACATTAATCTAAAGACACAGACGTATCTCGTATTCGGATACGTAGTGAAGATCAAGTTGTTCTCTCTTATCGTGACACCAAGTGCGGCTAGCCTTGTGCGCTCGGACATAACAATCTTCCGACATAAATCATAGTTTTAACTTCATGAACAATGGTTTCTTCTTTTTGAAATGTATTAGCATGCATGTATTTGCATGCTTGAAAATAGAGAAACTTGAAAAAATAAAAAAATATTTTTATGCAAAAGATTAAGAGATCTATCAAATACAACAGTGACTATCTTGTACACAATTTACCTGACAATCTTTGGCTTTTGTTTTAAATACATTTTGCAGCTTTGACACAATTGTAAAATTTAGGCAGGTTGTTAGGAAAACCCCACAAATTGCAGTGACTTGATTACGTCATTGTCAATATGTTAAGTAGGAAAAATATATTAGCATGTCCTATGCTGACAATGCACAAAGATAATTGAACTGTCATTAATGCATTTGCTAATAATGGTTGTTGTTTGATTATTGAAAGTTATATTTAATTATTTCCTGTTTTGTGATATAAGCTAGATGAATTTTATATATATATATATATAAATCTAAGAGAACGAGATGGAGATTGTAACAGATTGAAGTGTAAAAATTAGAGTATTTTGATTAATAAATTAGAGTGTGATAGAAAGTGAACAAGGAATGCTGATGTTTTTATTTTGAGTAGTACGTCACTTATCCTGAGAACTAGCACAAGAAGATAGGGAAGTCATGTTCGATTTATATACTTTATCTAACAGAAGTGTGGGATGACCAATTTTCACATTTTCCATTTCCCGAGTCTTTCCACTTCCCTACCGGCAAGCTGTCATTTCATTCATTTCATTTCAAAATGCTGCACCTTTTTGAAAGCCCTTAGGATAATTTGTGACTTTATTTACCTTTATAAAAAGACCTTGAATAGGCCTTCTCACTTCAATAAATATTTATAAGAAATACCAGGCTGAGATTAGGCCAAAAAATAAGAACAACTTAAGAAACAAGGCAGGCTGAGATTCCAAAAACACAAGAAATAAAATAACCTTAACAAGCGAAAATAACAATCTACTACAGAACAGAACAGTATAAAGTGCTAAACAGCGATTACGCAAACCTATTGTAAGAGAATTAGTTCAACACCATCGATATCAGTCTTTTTATGTAATCTATGCTGGTAACTGTAAATGTAACTTTGTATTCTTCAAGCTTTTTGCTGAAAATAAAACTTCAGGTAGAACATCCTACGCAACAAGTTTCAACGTCCGATATTAAACGTGAACAGGGTCTTAATTACTTTATCAAGTACGTGCTATGTCTTGACACTACGATGCTCAGGAAACTCGAAAACGAAAATAAGAAACAGAATAAATAAAACATTAAGCTCAAAATATACGGGAAAATAAGAAACGGCAGGCTGAAAGTGGAACCAAGTGTTCTTATAAATAAAAAAACGTGTATGTGATTAACTGGAATGTAATAATCCGGAAATAGCAAAGTTGATGACTCACAAGCAATCAATGCTGAGTTTTTTCTGAAATCATTGTCAGTTCTTCCACTTTGCACGCGAACACATTAAAAATGGCATCAGTTACAGTCTGTTTAATTTCAGACTCCCCATCCTGATTGATAGCGACTGAATGGCTGTTTATTGCAATTTCCATCATATGAATAAACTGTGGTATCACAATGTCTACCATAACTTGCGTCTTCTCACAAGATATGTGCATTTCAGCAGTATATACACAAGTACTTACAAGTTCTATAATGACATGTGCTCACACACAAGATAAAAGCAAATATAACAAAAGAAAGGGTCCATTGGCGTATTGTAAATATAACTGTTCAAAGAGATTCAGACATGATAAGGTACGACCTAATTTGAATTATTTTCTACTTTTTATTTATGGCATTTCCCATCTAGCTATTGTTGTAAAACAACCTACTTTGCACACTAGCTTAAAGTTCCAAGATAAACATTCACAAACAACTCGTTAATTTGTAGAAAACTCGCTGACATACCGCCTGCAGTCTCTAGGTCTCCATGAGATTGATGTAAGTTTCTAACTTCCTCCAGGAACTCTTCACCGCCAACTTCAGCAAGGACCTGTCCAACTTCACCACCAACATGGAAAGTGCTGTTGGTTGGATGCACAATAGCATCACAGTCTTCGATTTTCGAGAGATCACCTTGAACCACAGTTAACTAATGGATTCAAATGAAGACACAAAAATGTCAAAATTTAAGTCAGGAAGCATCCCCGTATTACGAAGTTTTTGTGTTAAATGATGTGATGATAACACTCCCTTTTCCACACGCTTTAAAGGGCTACATTAATTCTGTCATACCGCTGCTAATGACAAAATCATCCACCCCAGTTATTCTATTAAGCAACTCAGTATATACTGACCCACCCACTCCACTGTAATAAGTTTCGAATTTTGGCACACATTAGCCATCGGCGAATGACAGGGATGCAGGAGGTTTTCTTTATGCAGTTGTATTGCTATTTAGGGTGTATGTATGTATGTATGTATGTATGTATGTATGTATGTATGTATCAGAATGACCGAAATGGAATGTGTGAAAGAGTATACCCAACTGTATTTTGAAGGAGCCAACCAGAAATTGGACTGCCTGAATGGCTTGTGGTTTTGGACCAATCAGCGTCCCTTACAACAAGATAAATTGAATAGGCCTATTGAGAAAACGAATTCTATTTGTCTGCATAGCAAAGGTTTTCTTGCTTTTATGTGGACTGACTCCAGTGCGGCCAAATGAAATGCAGACATGGCCTTTCCTATGATACGGAAGCAATCGTCCGTTTACACTTTGGCACGGTTTGGGTTCTCCAGCAAGTGCTGCCTGATGGCAGAGTCACTTTGAATATACTGAAATTCGTAAACCTCCTTTGCGTTTGATAGTATTTAATAGACTATTAATAACACCTCCTGTGCATATCTACATGAAACAATTCTCTTTTAAGCTTGCTTTTCCTACCAAATTGCTTTACCAAATCGCTTTACACAAGTATTCCTGTTGATCCTTAATTGCATTTTTATTCTTTCTAGCAATACACCACTTGACTCCAACGGTATAGAACTGAAAGAAAGCAATGAAATAAGGAATAAAAGCTGTGAAGCAGATGATGATCCTTACTTGAGGCCATCGCTCAAAATATCGGGTCAAAACTAGGACGGGCTTTGGAGTAACTAATAAATACGGGAGACAACACAGTTGGACTACATTGGCCCTTTTTTAAAACACTAAAGCTAATAATAAGATCCATTGAAAGTAACCTATGCGACTCCTTTCCTGCACCGCCCTCACACTCGCAATTTAGCATCTGCAGCGGATTTCAAAAGGAAAGCGGCTTTCTTAGTTTGAGACCGTCCGTTCATTTGCATCTCGTAGTGAAATAGAGGCTACAGTTTTACGCAAAACGTGATTAAATCGAAAATGCTTCTTATGCTTGTGCCACCTTAGCTACGAGGTGGCAAAGGTATGCTTACGACCGTATTTTAACAAAAGCGCTGCAAACATTTCTACACAATTGGCATTGACAGACAAGATTTACCGAAGAATTCTGTTCAGCTGACTCAGCTAAACGGCTTAAAAGAATGGCGAATCACTCAATTGGTGATAACTAAAAACGTATAGAAATCCTTTTATTTGCTTGTAGAAACCACTGTCCTGAGAATGTCGTTACCACCTCGTAACCAAGGACCTTTTGGCTTTGGTTTTAGTTACGTATTGTCCAAGAGAAACTAATTGTCCAACAATTTGACCAACCTACTTCGGTGTCTACGGCAATAACAACTTTGCAAATAGCATCCGCTGTCAGTGCTCGTCAGGCGCTTGCTGTCCCATACCAGCCGAAAGAGTCATGCACTTTCATTCAAAACTGGAGCACCCCTGTCCAACAATGGAGTGCTAAAGTGTGACGTCATGATTCAATGAATATCATAAGTTTGATAATATTTTGCACCCGTTGCATTTTTCTTTTTGATATAGATAAACTTACCAAATTTTAGAACTATGTCTTCAGGCACCGTCGAGATACGCCCAAAACTTTGAATTATGCGTATCAAGTGGCTGTTTCTCACAGTTGATACAAGACTTCAACATTATATTTGTATACCGCTATGTGGTGGCAGGTTCATCTTTTTTTCAACTCTTAATGTAATGAAATATGTTTCTTTGATTCTAATTCAATGCTCACATTCCTTTTACAGATTCCATGCTTTATGTCCGTGGTACATAGCAGGGAAATAGTCCAGATTTTGCCAATTTCATTAGACTTTCTTCCACCTATCGACGCTAACAGTAGACTTGTATTGGATATCATGATCCCCAGGTTTGTCGATGTTACTGTGACTTGTGGAGAACAACCAATGTATTTCAAGATGCAAACACTTCGTGACTTAATTCGATGGGCAGTGGCCACCGTGGTATGGCAAGGAGATACTTTGAGACAGAACTGCATTCGTAATGACGTGCATAAAGTCAGATAAGTATTATAAGTTTTTGGTTTACACTAGCGAATGTTTGATTTTTGTACGACGTGTTATATATTTTTACCTCACATTATTATCATTGGAAGGACCATTGATCTTACATGATGATCATTGACGTATCAACTTACTAATCGATGCGGCCAGTAAACAACCTTGCTCTATCAGCTTTGATAGTATCGTTTCTTATCACTTTTGTTACCTAAAGTCAAAATGGTTGACCAATTTTTGCGGCATTATGATCTTTAAACCGGAACAAAAATCTTACGTGGGGATAAAAGGCTTTCGAAGCACGTAGAGATGAGTTACTCCAACAGGAAAAACAAACATCATGATGATGATGATCGAGGGGCAAACAACTCCAAATAATCTCGTATATACTTTGAAGAAGTCTTTAAATAATACCAAAATAATCTCAATAATCCCAAATAATCTCAATAATCACAAAAATAATCTTATAATATTTCATAATATTATAATCACAAGTTATCTTTAATAATCTTTAATAATCTTTAATTGTATAATCTAATTTTTTCATCAATTTTCTTAATAATCTCTTACAGATATCTTGAAGTTATTTGCCCCTCGATGATAATCATCATGTAAATGATGGTGATGATGATGATGACGATGATGATAATGATGATGGGGATCAAAGTGATAATGTGTTGATAACCACGGGCTCCGTTTGAGGGAGGTGAGATTTCAAAGGGGGTAAAGTTGAGAAAATGGGTACTAGGGGGATTTAAGGTATAGGAAGGATGATGTGAGATTATTTATTGAAACGCTTTATTACGCTAAAACTATATTTCATTGTTTTCTTTAGATCAAAACACTACGGCAAAATAAAACTATAAAAAGACGTTGGTTCAGCTTTCCTTCCGCAATGTTACAGTTTTCATTTTGCACCTTTTAACCAAGTTAGGATTCTTTCTTTGAAATTTGTTACTCACTGTACATGTTTATTATCGACGAACAGAGGCATAGCTCAAGTCCTTTGACTTCGAATATTTGGTAGTGGCAGGGGGGGCAGTATATTGTCGGTGGTGGAAAACCTTGATGAAGATGATCATAGCTATGATGTAGTTGATGATGATGATTCAGATGATAATGATGATGATGTAGTTAATGATGGTGATCATGATGGTGATTACAATAATAATGATGATTATTATGATGATGATGACTGATGACAATGATGATGATGATGATGATGATGATGATGATGATGATGATGATGATGATGATGATGATGATGATGATGCCCCCCCAAATGTAGCCTTGCCCCCCTAAACCTGAAGTGCTGGCTACGGGCCCGTTCCCAGTGCATATCTTATTCTGGCTGATTCTCTCTGACTTTTACTGTTGCTGTTCATCTCCATTCTAGATTTTTTATTTTAATGCATTTAGTATGGAATTAATCCATATGTATTTAGTATGCAGAACTCTTGTAGTCAAAATCAGGGCTTAAATTACTGAACTGCTTGCGGATATATTTGATTTGTGTTTGGAGAGGAGAAATAACCAAGCAATCTGTAAAGGAGTAATCTTATTCATGGTAAATGTTTCCACTTGCAAAGCTGTTGTCATTGGACAATTCTAAGTTTGATTTGATTTTTGTTTTAAATTTAAATAAGAGATGTTGCTCATTCGTGGAAAATGGAACAGTGCACACTATAAGTCCAACTGCGTAAACATTTCTCCTTAGAGGCTTAGACCTAATCCGCAGTGCAGGAGTTGCTTCAAATGTTTCCAGTTTGGATAAATCTGCTTTTTGACTAGTTGCCTATCAGAGAAGTGCGTAATACATAGTTTTGTTGCCAATTTTATTGCCTTTTAACTTACACTCATTTTAACAAAAACTTATTGAGGTTGATCGAGGCTCATTGATCATTTTTATCTATCAAATTGTAGGCTTATTTAATTTAACTTTTTACAAATAGTCATCATTGTATCTAGTTTGTGACAGACTACTTTATTTACGGACTGATCTAACAAATAGACGTTTTTATTGTTAAGAAACTTTAGTTTAGAGGATATCTTTTTCATTCATGAACTTTTTTGTGACATTCCTCCAACTCTGTGCCGCTCTTCAATTGAGCTTAAGATCCGTGCAAGGCCAGCGCTAACTGTTTCATAAAGGTTCTTATAAAGAGGTCTATCCTTATACAACAAAAATGTTTTTGTCTACATCCGTGCCCGCTCTGTCGTATTCCAGTTCCACCTTACTGCAAGTACCTGGGGACGGGCCTGGCTTAGGACATCGTGCGTCTGATGATTTCAAAAATAGAATCGTCGGAGACTTCAGCCAACGAATGGTAAATATTTACTATTCTAAGACTTCCGTCTCTCATAGTTGATTGTCTCACTTGTCTCTTGTACTTGAGAGGTTTCTCGCCGCAACATGTGAACAACTAAACGATTTTGATTTAATGTACATGGGTTGGGGAGATACGAGATAAAATATTGTTTTGAGCTTGCAGCTTCTCGTTGGAGAAAATTTTCAAAGCATAAATCAACTAACCTTTTATGACCAACTAGGAAGATCATCAACGCAACTGCGCCGTGGCTTAATAGCCAAACCAAACTCGTGCCTAACACCTATGAAAATTCTATGGAGCTAAATAGAAGTATTTGGAGCTGGAGGAAAATTACTACCAAGACCAAAAGTACTGATATCTTTGTCGTGGTATTATAGAATAACTACAACATCTGAAAACTCAAATGTCAACCTAATGACGCCCTTTACCCAACAACATATACATCTAGACGAAGAATCACACTTACCTACTATTTCAATTTGAAGTAAACCTGCGTAAACGGGGTTCTTGATACCTA
The DNA here is from genome assembly GCA_010016025.2 of Alatinidae sp. Z8VKAUB7J3. Taxonomy (NCBI): domain Eukaryota; kingdom Metazoa; phylum Cnidaria; class Cubozoa; order Carybdeida; family Alatinidae; species Alatinidae sp. Z8VKAUB7J3. The sequence goes on along the minus strand of JAAAKM020073195.1, from coordinate 45,536,727 downwards.
GTGTATGTTTAAGGTATTGCTAAGCAATAAACTACGTGCCCTCCCAACAGGTATAACGTGGCCACGTCCCCCCCCCCCCCTAAAAATCCTTACAGGCATTAAAATTGAAAAATGGATCACTTTTTGTATTTCAATTCACTAGACGAGAAAGACGAGAAGTCTGAGCCTTCTAGGGACTGTGAAAATTCAAAATTTTTCCAGGCAATAAAATCATGGTGGACTTGGTTGGAAAGAAGGATGGCAGGAAAAGGTTTCTTTTGGATTTTGCCCCCTATCAAAATTTGACTGGCTGCGTGGCTGCTAACAGGTATTAAACTCTGACTTTTATCCCGATTTGACCAACATCCCACTCTGATTACTGTCCTACATTGACTGAAATAAACCTCCAACTTGCCCTCTGACTAATATCCTGCTCTAATACAATTAACACTGATTAAAATATAGCAGTAGTGTGATACAACTAAAATCTCGTTGTAACTAATTCCCACTACTACAGGCGACATCTCGTTGTACCTAATGTCCTACTCTCACAGGCAACATCTCATTGTAACTAATATCCAACATTCATAAGCTGAGCTGAAATCCGATCTGTAAAACACCGTTTCTCCAACTATGTAAACCGGCTTGGCAATCTTTATACGGTTCAAACGAGATGTATGTCTGACGTTAAAAGAGCTTCACCATGGAACAACAGTGAAAATAGACCTTAGACAGTTCGTAAAGACCAGTCTGTCGTTGTCAACTACTTGGACGTTATGGTTTATTGCAGGGGTTCTCAAACCTTTTGGCTCGTTGACCCCCTCATGAGATTTTCATCCATGATTCCATCGACCCCCTAGATTTTTTTGTTAAGGAAAATATTACAACAGTAAATACCAAGTGTAAAATAGTGGTAGTGGTAACGAGTAGCAGTAGTAGTAGTAGTAGTAGTAGTAGTAGTAGTAGTAGTAGTAGTAGTAGTAGTAGTAGTAGTAGTAGTAGTAGTAGTTTACATTAATGATCTGACCACGGGGAAAAACATCAGTACCTCAGTACGAAACTAAAACACAAATGATTCCGGTATCAGCCCTGTCTGGAGCGGGGAGAGGTGTAGGAATGGATGGAGAGCGTGGGAAGGGATAGGGAGGGCTGGTAGGGGGTGCATTTTGTAATTTTCTTACTACAGGACAGGAACATGGTTATTCATCGCCCCCCTCTTCGATCCCCTGGATATTCACCGACCCCCATTCGACCCCTTGGCTATTCATCGACCCCTTGGATGGTCCCATCGACCCCTGTGGTTCGATATCGACCACTTTGAGAATCCCTGGTTTATTGTCTCAGGTCGATTTATTGGCAGCAAACATTTCCTTTTGTCTCGACATGCGTTAAAAGTTAGTCTAGGTACAAGGCGTGCTAGCAGCAATGCGCTTGGATTCCTTTTTTTGTTGAAATCAATGGCAGTTTGAATTCGGGCATAAGATGCTGAGTCACTTTTGGTAATTAAATGGCACTGCATGTGTTTCGTTTTATTACTTCTATGTAGCCAAGAAAAAGGTAAATATGCACGCGGCACTTTCTAGCCGACGATATCGCCGCCGAAACAGCTGTTGAAGCTATGAAGCCATTAAGCCACAAAGTATTATCTTTTCGGAACAGTCAGTTGGCCTGGGCGAACCGCTCCCGCAGATCGTGGAATTCTCCTGGCGCGATCCTTAACATCTCCCCATCATCGCCGCGCATCCGGGCGACGATATGAACATGCGGATGATCGCCGTCATCATGGCGCACCAGCGCATACGGGTGATTCTCGCCAAACGTGCCAGCCGCGAACGCCCTGCCCGCCCCCAGGACCCCCTCGGGATCGGAACCGGCGGGCGCGGAAACGACCATGTGGATCGTGTTGCGCGACCCGTTCTTGCGATAATGGAACTCGTCCGACCAATGGTCGATCACATCGCGGTTGTCATCCTTGCCCTCAAGGATCGTCCCGTCGCTCATCTCCAGCTCCAGCGTGCCATCGCGGGAGATGTAATCGAGCTGGCCGACGGCGGACTCCTTCCCCGCTCCGTAGCTGGCGACCTTGACCATCGCCTCCGGTACACGGTTCGCCGCGCGCAAACGGGATTCCGGATCGATCCCCCCTGCCCCGCCCGGTTTCTTCTTGCGCCGCCGCAGCCACGCGTCCGAGAGCGCCTCGACGGATTTCGCATGGCGCTTCCAGCGCCGGACCTTCACCGGCGCGAAGGGGTCGTCCTCGTCGCGGCTGCGAAGGAAATCAACGGATGCCTGCGCCGTGCTCATTCCTTCTTCCTCCGCGTCTTCGGGGCCGCCGCGAGATAGGATTTCAGGATCGCGGCGACAGCCCTGATCTGACCTGTCAACGCCTCCAGATCTTCAACTTTCACGAGCGCCGCCGGATCGAGAACCCGGCCCGACTTCCTCTGACGGTGCATCTCGCGCACCGCCTGATTGAGGTTCCGACCCGTCGCCGCCAGTTCCGAACGAACCTCGCGCATCGCTTCCAACGACGCCGGCGACGCGCTCGGCTCGCCGATGCCCATCAGCGCCAGATGACGCAGGTAAGCGCTCCGGCTCGCAAACCCCTCCGCGCGCCAGGCAGCGTCCAGCCTGGCCGCCTGAGCGGCGGTGAACCGCGCCTGAACCACCACCGACTTCGCTGTCGCGCCCTCGCTCAAACCGCTCTCGTCCTTCCCTCTCCCCTCACCCCGGCAAAGCCGCTCTTTCCCTTTCGAGTAGGGGCGGGATTGTAGGCGAGGGCGAAGCACGAGCAGCATTTGTCATACAAAATGCGATACCTGCCAACGCCCCTACTCCTTCTTCCTATCCCATCCTCTCCCTCTCGTACAGGCTTTGCTATTTCGTCTTTTTTCGTCTCATGTCGGCGTTGAAGGGTGTGTGGGTTCGGTATTTGGCTTATTTCGTCTTATGTGGGTTTACGTCATCGTATTACGCTTTGTAGGCTCTAGAATGCCGTCTTATTTCGTCTTATGCTGGATTATCTGAGCACAGTATGGATCGATGAAGATGGCGGACGACAAGGAGCGTGCGGAGAAGGGTTTGCAGCGAGAGCGGGTCTTCGCCCACAAGGCGGAGATCCTCTCGATGCTCGATCAGGGAGCTCGGTACATTACCATCAAGGCGCGGCTGGGACTGGAGGATATTCCTCGGACTACCTTCCAGCATAGACCCTTGTCCAAGTAGCTTTCTGGTAAATTAATGTGACCATGTTACGCCATTAAAACTTAAAAGACGGAAAGTTTTCAGTGGGAGGGGGGGGGGCTACGCGGTAGGACCTTTGTAGTTCATAATCTTTTGTGGGAGGGGATTTTCAATAGAGGAGGGAGGCGTATTCCTAGGTATTATTTGATAATTAGTCAGATATTAACTGAAAATATAAGTTTATTCAACTATAAGTAAGGAGCAACTATAAAACTTAGAAAGAAGAGATATTATTTCACATATAAGGAGGCTGCCTCTTCCTCAATACCTTGCTTTATGCTAGTTTGACGTTGTCCTAATTCTGAAACAAAAGGGCAATAAAATTAGACTAAGAAGCCTTTAAAAGTAGAACGGCTATAACTGGCACACCCTATAGGCAGGAACTCAACTTCTTAATGTGTTAATGGTCCGTAAAAAAAATCTGAAAACACCACTGATGAACTGCCATCTAGTAGCCCACATGTGAGTGAAATTCGATCAAGATGACTGAAAGTTTTCTTAATCAAGTTTGAAAAAGTAAGTTTCTATGGTTATTTTGTGATTTTCTTTAGAATTTTCAATGCTTGGCCATTTTCGAACACCTGAAGTTAGGATATCCATACTGGTTGCATTTATCAAGGTTGTGAAGGTACTAAGTGCTTGTAAGTTTACTAGCGCGATCTTAGAGTGCAGTTTAGTGCGCCATCTTAGAGTGCCGCACTAGGACAACTGGTACAGGAATAACTGGGATACCACATCTGGCACAGTGTCCCAGTTATGACAGGTTGTAAAGCTACGCCCCTATATATCCCAACCTCAGGTGTTGAAAAAATGCCCTAAATGCAATGTCCTAAATGCTACATAAAGTTTAGTGCATTGATCAACTTATTTTTCTATTTTTAATTTATGTACAATTTACGTAAATTTATCTAATTTAATTGATGTCCCAGTGTACCCTATCACTATGTCCCAGTTATGGAGGGTGCCATAATAACTAGGACAAAAGGATTGACTCTAGAATTTTGCCAGTTAAAAAAAAAAGTTACATTACTAAAAACTGGTAAAAATTACTGGAGAAACTAAAATGTTTAAACCATCGTTTGGTTTTTAAAGAGTGTTTAGATAGCTTCAATAGGACTCGAGCAATGCTCAAAAGAAGATTTTATGTCCCAGTTATGGGAGGTCTCCCCTACTAATCCTAGCGTGAAGGCCGAGGGATTGAGTAGCAGCCCCCTCTTATGTGAAATCATTTATGTTCGTTTAAGGATTTTAATGTTGCTACCTACTATCAGTTGGAAAAACTTTCTTATCGAAACCTAGCTACTAATTACAAACTAAAAAAAAAAGCTTTACTGTTTGATTTACCGCCAAAATTCTTGTTTCTCACATTTTCCGGTTTAATTAGCAATCAAAATGTTTTATGAACAACAAAATTTGAAGTAAAAAGAGAAATTCAAAATTTAAGGACATAAATTTAATTGAATGCAGAAAAATTAATTCCAAAAGTTTACCACAAAGAGACAATTAGTGTTTATAAAATTGTAGTTAAGGTAATTTTTTTGTGTTCTTAAATTCTAAATTCTTCATTCTAATTAAAATTCCGTTGCTCGTAAAAGATTTTGATAACTAGCTAGAATCAAAGATAAAAGAAACAAGAACTTTGATAAGACCACACTGGCTCAGTTTGACAAAAAAAGGGTTATTTCCACACTTTAAAAAACAAATCCTTCGGCAAAGATTTTCGCTAAGCCGCTCTCTGGTACCGTGGAGTTCACTTTTAAAAGTTAGTCTTTCGTCTTTTTTTATGTACCTTTCTTTTTCTTCCCTATTTTTCATCAAACCAACAATATAGGTAAATTATGGAAAAAATATAGAGAAATTTGGGCACTCTCTTAAGTAAGTGCCTATGGGCAATTATTTACTTTCAATGCACTGATGACATGGAAGTTCTAGACTTATAGTAAGGAGGGTAGAGGGCCAAAGCACATCTGGTGAAATCTTGAGAGGGTCTCACACCTTCTAAGAAATTTAGGGCCCTGCTCCGAAATGTTCGAAAAGATATTTTTGCAGAACCAGGGTTGAACTTTCTCTCCCGTGAGAGACCAAAGCTCTATTCCTATGATGGAAACAGAACGGGGCAGGGCAGCTGCCAAAAATCAAAACCATTAGTGTCTGAGACGGAGGGGGAGGTTAAATACTTTTTGAAATGGGTTCAAATACTTGAAATCGGCCCTGGATGCAGCGACATCCACAAAAGCGGTAAGACAACTGCCCTCCCCCCCCCGCCAAGATGAATGACCAGAATTATACAAAAAGTGAAGATTTGTTTTGATATGTGCATGCCATAAAAATGTTGAAAAAGCGAAAACCCGATTTCAAGGCCGTATCCAGGGGGTGGGGGTTGGGCGATTTGAACACTCTTCAAAATGTTTGTCTTACTTGTAAAAACGTATCAAAATTGGACATAAAAAACTTTTTATACATTTTTTTTAGGTTTTTTGTGTAAACCCTCCGAAAAATCCTTGTTTAACCCCCTCCCCCCTACGGCCCTTGTGTATTTGTTGTCGAAGGACCAGGCAGGTGTTCAGGAATCTGTATCGGTAAAAGGGACAAATTCAAAGAAAGGGGGTGCTGTTTAAGGAATACTATTTGGAATTCTTGGAAAAAGGGATTATGTTTGAAATATGGAAATAAAATTGTCACTGTTTAATTTTTTCGCGTACAGAATTAGAAAATTTTATTTTAAGTTTTCAGTAGCTGGGAAAATATTACCCCTGAAATGTGAAGTTGGTATGATAGAAAAATGATCTACCAACGTCTAATCTTCTAAAATATTTTCACAATTTTGTTGGTGGTGATTGACCTTGGAATCGCATTTGGCAGAGGAAAATTTACAAAACAGCAAATAATTGAACCATACGAATATTGTAGGAAATGTTGGAAACATAAATATTTATGAAACTTCTTTAAAAAAGATTCCAGATACGCTAGAAGGTAAAAGCAAATTTTTGCCATTACACAGAGAATTTACAAATTTTTAAGAAAAAAAGAAGCTAGACACTGCTCCAGGAGAAAGAGTAACACTGAAAAAGTGTCCTATTGTTCTCTTAACATTAAAAAGTACTAAAATATAACGTTTCAAAATAGGAATGAAACCTTTTAATTTCAGGGTTGATCATATCGACCCAGTAGACCCAGAACATCGGGAGAGGGCTCATTCTAACCGAAATTAAAAGTTCTAGTTCCTTTTTTAGGGCAAGTAGGCTCCCTCCTTAAAATTGAGCCGGCAAAGAGAAAGTAAGACAAAAAAAAAAGAATTTCGTATCTGAATTCTGACAAATTCGCTCAGTGTAAGTTTCCCATGGAAATTTTCCCCCGGAAACTTCCCTTCCCATGGAAAATTGTCTCTGTGGAAAGTTCCACCGGTAGAAATCCCCCCCTCCTCAAAAACATTTGTATACTTCCAAATAACAAATACCATGCGTAAACAATGGGCAAATTTTATACCTTACATACACCAAATTTATACTTTAGAACGTGTCTTAGCGAAGTAGTGAAACTAGACAAGGCACATACGCAGAAATTTTTGAAGTACGATGACGTGGCGGGGGAGGGGGTCTGTTAGAGGGTAGCACAGGTATTTCTCAAGAAAGTAACTATTGTTGCAAGTATTTTGCCAGAAAAATCCTCTTTCTTGAATATCACAGAATTTGTCCTTTCTAAGTAAGCTAGTGAAACAAAACTAGGCACGCATCACAGAAATCCATGTAGGGGATGAGATTCATAACAGGGGTATAAATTCGAAAAAAAAACAACGGCACAAATTAACGAATTATAAGCATAACAAAAATCCTCCTAAGACTTATCACGAAAATCAAAATCATGCGGAGAGAAAAAGGATGGATGGCACCAACCTATTATAGGTGCCTAGACTGAGCAGGTTTTAAGTCACACTTTTTTAGATTTTTGACGCAATAAATTTCAAAAGTCACCGTACTGACCTTGACCTACAATCACCTTGGCTCTCTATATTTAAATATTTGTGTAACTAAAACCTTTTACAGCGCTTCTAATTTAAAACTTCAAAGCGCTACTTCGGAAATGTAATTAAATATTTGGATATGGAACGGTCCAGCGGTCATGTTCTTCAGAGACATAGTGGTTTACTCTCTTCAAGCACACATACAAGCACAGAAACTTTTTCTGGCATCGTATTTTCACGAATTGCAGTAAAAATTAAGATAGCTTCTTTGCGTGAAAAAAGTCTAATAAAAGATTTGAAAGCGATGTGTTACCTTAAAAAGCCACCCTATCTCGTCCAATAAACTTTTTTAGTTTATGTGGCCAAGCTATTCAGAATTGACTGGGCGATTTTGCCAATGCCATACCTTGTAGAGCTTGGATAAGAAATCCGAAAAAAAACGACAGAAAACTAAAAGCCGACACCTAATTTCCCGGAAATCATAGAAAAACTATTCAACTTCCTCGCTTTGTTCCGGCGATAGATATATTTAATTTTAATGAAACTTATATCATCACAACCGTAGCAATGTTTTAACGCCACCACGGTTTTTCGCCACCAAATGTTTTCCGCCATCTTTTAGTTCAGGTAGGTCAGCATAGACGTAGATATAGACAAACACATAGACATAGACATAAGAACAGACATAGACATAGACACAGATATAGACATAGACTAACCCAACCTAATCTGTCTATCCTGACCCAACTAATACTCTTGATGATGGAAGATTTCCTGGGTGGCGGAAAACATACGGTGGCGGAAAACCGCGGTGGCGTTAAAACACCCATAATCATCACTACATGTGAATTTTGTCTTTAAAAAAACAAAGAAATAAATATAAGATGACAAACGGGTCTATCGGCGATGTGGCTTTTCGGGAGAATCAAGGTGTCCAATCGCCCAAGGGTTTCTTTGCCAAAGTCGACGACCTCTGAAAATTGCTGGCCGCCGTCTTGAGAAATCTTGAGCCGATTTTGGGCTCGGCTCGCTCCGGTAAACCAAGCGACAGCAAGGGTGTTGTCCTTCAAATCCATGGCCGGGCCATTGACGGGACAGCCGTGAATTTCCCAATGATCGTCATGAAGAAGCTGGTGGGTCCATTTTTCCTTTTGCGCCATACCCAGGTAGATGTCTCGGATCTGATCGTCTGATTTATCGCGGTAAACCACCACTGGTCGGGATTCCATGACGACCAAATCCGTACCACAGCACTC
>JAAAKM020073195.1:45280576-45528278 GCA_010016025.2 Alatinidae sp. Z8VKAUB7J3 | reverse complement strand
GGCCTCCTCCCAGTGCACGACCATCGAGCCAGAGTGCACCGATTTTTTCGTTGGGCAGCGGTGAGAGTGACAAAAAGCCATGTTCAGTTGGACTTAGGTCTTCGTGCAGCCATTGAGGCGGCAACCAGGTTTTCCCTCCATCATTGGATTGAGCAAACCTTAGACCGTAGGCATAGGTACCTTCTCCGAGCTTTTGCGGCCAGCCTACAATCATCAATTTGCCGTTGGCGGCCACTTTAGGAAAGTCTGCCCAATTTATAAATAAATCATCGCCTTTGTAGATCGCTTTTGGTTCTGACCAAGCTGCACCATCAAAGGCCGATAAATAGACGGTACCGCTGTGTTTACCGGTTGCCGTGATCCAACTGAGAAAGAGGGCGTGGTCTGTTGCAAAGAAACTCGCTTCACCACTGCCTTTCTCCGAGGGAACGGGTACCTTCTGGAAGGAAGAAGAAAGATTTCCAGGTGAAGGTACCCCCATGCCGAACGTGAAAATGTATGACAAAACCAATGGATTCAACTGTGTGCTCCTTCTGTGATGGGGTTGAATTTGCCTGCTGTAGAGGATTTGTGCAGGTCGATAAACCAAGTCTCTTCCCAGGTAACTCCAGTTTAGTACAGGGTGAGGAAAAGGCCAAAACTCATTGCGAAGGAAGGATTCTCACCAACCGAGGCAACCTTTGGATTGTGGGCCAAATCACTGAATGAATTTCGTGATTAAACGATAATTTAATGAAATTTAGAATTTTAATGTTATTCTCTATTTGAATTGACGGTGGGTTTTTTAACTTCTATGGATTCGAGCTTTAATTTTCGACCTCAAATTCGACTCGATAGTAGGAAAATCAATGAAAATGACAGGGGTGTCGGCCTTGTCCGGCAAACTCTTCATGCTCAGCTTTTGTGCCTTAACTCTTCCACTGCTCGCACAAGACGCCTTATTGGTAACTGTGCAGAATACCACCGGTCAAAATGTATCTGATTTACACGTTAATTTTAATGGGGGAGGCGGTGTCCTCAGGGTTGATCCCAATACCGTCGTGACCAACAACTGTCCCGTTCCCCTGGTACCATCCAATCCACCGGCCATCTCGAATTCGGTCGATATCGATTGGGGAACGCCTTGCGTGGCCCCGAACGAGGTTGTCGCGTTCTTGGTGACAACGCCCAATGGCCCGCTCGCCTACGTAGATGGTTATTGGACCTTGAACGGTGTGAATGTTGGGCCCATTTTGGATTCAGCCAGGCATCCGTCCCGGGTCTCCAAGCGAATTCAATTTTGGTGCTGCCATGCTCGAACTGTTCCTGGAATCGACAATCTCACCCTCGGGATTGCTCGGGCATTTCTCTTACATGCTCCTGATCGTCTCGATGGCCATGCGGCGCATGGTTACTCTGCGTCTGATTGCCGTGGCATCCGGGTTGTCGTCCCTTGTTTTCGATATCTGGATCAACAATCCGGTCGGCGCGTTCTGGGACCTCGCACTGGTCCTGGTCAATGTCGGACAACTCATTCGCATGGCAATCGATGCGCGCCGGGCGGTATTTTCAGCCGAAGAGAAGAAGTTCCTGCAGGCGACCATGCCGGCGCTCGACAAGGCCCATGCCCGGCGCCTGCTCAACCTGGGTTTCTGGATTGACGGCAGCCCGGGAACCGTACTTACCAACGAAGGCGAGCCTGTTCACAGTCTGGTCTATTTGCTCGATGGCGAGGCGCAGGTCAGTCACGACAATCATGACAGCGCGGTTTGCAAACAAGGCTCGTTTGTCGGCGAAATGACGGTCATGACCGGCGAACCAGCCACCGGCACCGTGACGCTTACCCGGCCGTCGCGCTATCGGTCGCTGCAGTCGGACGCCCTGCGCAAGCTCGCCTTTTCCTCCGCGGACATTCGCCAAGCGCTCAACGCCGCTTTCTCCAGCAACATGCGCGAGAAACTTGTGGCCTCGAACCGCATGCTTCGGCAAAACAATCCAAATCAGCCCTGATCGAGACTTCGAACATGATCGGCAGTCTCGTCGAGCGCGAGCCGGAACCGTTCAGCAATATGGTCGATCTGCTGTGAGTTGATGATCAGTGGCGGACAAAACGCAATGGTATCGCCCAGCGCGCGAATGATCAGGCCATGCTCCAGCGCCCGGTCGGACAAGTGTGTACCGATTTGCAGTGTCGGATCGAATGGGTCTTTGGTCGCTTTATCGGCAACCAACTCGACGGCGGCGATCAGGCCGACGCCACGAACTTCACCAACCAACGGGTGATCGATGGATTGTGCCAGCGCCTGCTGAAGTCGCGGACCGACTTCCGCGGCATTGGCAACGAGATGCCGCTCCTCAATTATGTTGAGATTCTCCAGTGCGACCGCAGTTGCTACCGGGTGTCCACCAGCGGTGAAGCCATGGCCAAGAGTGCCCAACCGGTCCGTGTTGTCCGCGATCACCTGGTATAGGTCATCACTTATCAGGATCGCCGCTAGCGGCTGATAGGAAGATGTAATCTGTTTCGACAGAACCATGATGTCCGGGTCGATCCCGTAAAATTCGCATCCGAACATCGTGCCGAGCCTGCCGAAGCCGGTGATGACCTCGTCTGCAACAAGGAGGACATCATGCCGGCGGCATACCTGCTGTATTTTGCTCCAGTAGGTCTTGGGTGGCACAATAACACCTCCGGCACCCATAACGGGTTCGCCGATGAATGCCGCAACCGTTTCAGGTCCTTCGTCCTGGATCTTTTCTTCGAGCTCCTGCGCAAGGCGGCTCGCGAATTCCTCTTCGTTCTCACCTTCATTCGCGATCCGGTAATGATGCGGGCAGGAAACGTGGTGAATGCCTTCGATCGGCAGGTCGAAATCATACGTATAGTTTTCGATGTGTCTGAATTCGTGACTCAAACTGTCGATACGATAGTTGTTTTTTTTTTCAACGTTGTAACGTTACAAGTTGCATCTTTCATATTCTTTAAATCGTTGACATTATTATGGCCTCGAGAAAAGCAATGGTCCAAGAATCATTAGAAGGCTGGGACTAATTCATTTTCTTAAGTGTACACGAAGCCGGTTTAGAACCGGACAACAAGAAAGCCTCTCGGACCTCCAGTTCAATGGAGACCTTGTGTAATCCTGGGCTCATCTTGATCACAACATGGTTTTCCTTACTTGGTGATGCTCTTCTATCTACAAAAGTTAAAATCGTGTGCAGACAATCTCAAGCCTATTACTTCTGACTCATTAGATATTCATGCTTACAAATAGTATTCTACTATGGGGATGCAACCCTTACTTAATAAATTAGGTAGGTAGAAGTTTTTCAGCCTAAAAAAGACCGCCAAAATTGATTAAACCCAAAAGAATCATGCATTTGTCAAAATCCAGTACAAATGCTATGGCGTTTACTAGGCTATAATTTCCTCGAGGAGTGCAACCCCTCAAGATCACCCTGTAGCGCTGTTAGTAGTCACAGTTTTGTTTAGGGAAACTCGTGAAATGTCCATCTTGAGGCCAAGCAAACAGGACTTGCCTGTCAGGGATAGGGACGGAGAAAGAAACTGTTGGCGGAATGGAGTCCCCAAACCATCCCACCGCACTAAAACAGCGCCAACCTTTTATGACAAGCCTTTCCTCGACAGGGAATTTGTCAGGGCTAATAGAGGCATAAAAGCTGATAGAAACTGGAAATAATATTTGGAGTGAATTTCGAGGACGTTATACTTTTTGCTGAACTACAGGTATTTAGTTGAAACCACTACTCTAGTTTGGTATTGCAATTTCAGCTTTTTAGCTATGCTAATTTTCTGAGTGCTGCAGAGTTTCTTCATTTATCTTTTTAAAACTGAAATAGCAGGATCTTTTGGATAAAATCATGTCTTTATTCTTGTCCAGAGGGACTTCACTGTCAAGTCATGTATCTAGCTATATGCCTGTACCTAAGCTTAGACGTCCCGTTAGACATACACGCATATAGATGTTGTTTGACAAAAAATCGAATTGCATATAAAAAAGAATGGTGAGAATAGAAGCTTCTTGATTTGTTGAAATTGGAATCTTCGAGTTCTAAGCCTTAGGATTGGATGCTTGGCTGCAACTCATTCAGCTAAGCAGCGAATATTATGGGTGAATAGGGACTACCTTGACAAGTGTCTACGCAAGGATGTCTAGCCTGACGTACAACGGAATGCACCTTAAACTACTATATTTTTATAAAGTACCATTTAGTTTTTTCTCACAATTTGAAAGATATTTTGAAAACTCACGCAATCAGAAGAATTTATACTGGGAAATGATAGGATTTTGCTAGTTCCACCAGGCTATAATCTTAGGTTTCTCAAATCTTTAAAAGTAATATTCTTCTAATGTGAACTAGATCTAAAGGGACAATAGATGTCGATTATTCCTTGCCAATCCCAAAATACTACAACGTTAAATATGACTAAAATACTGAAACATCAATTGAAACATAAATGATTGAGCATGTCGATGCCCAACTTGCCGAAGACCCGCCGCTTGGCGGCTGCCACAAAGGCGTTGCCGGGGCCGGTGATCTTGGCGACCGGGGCCACGGTCTCGGTGCCATAGGCCAGCGCCGCGACCGCTTGGGCACCGCCAATGCGGTAAATCTCGTCAACGCCGGAGATGCGCGCCGCCAGAAGCACCAGCGGGTTCACCTGCCCGTCCGGTGAGGGCACGGTCACCGCGAGCCGTTCGACGCCAGCAACCTTGGCCGGGATCGCGTTCATCAGCACCGACGAAGGATAAGAGGCCAGGCCGCCCGGCACATAAAGACCGGCAGCCGAGACCGCCGACCAGCGCCAGCCCAGCGTTGCGCGGGCCTCATCCGTCCACTGCGCATCCTCCGGCGTCTGGCGGGCGTGGTAAGCGCGGATGCGGTCTGCTGCCAGCTCCAGTGCGGCGCGTTCTTCGGCGGAAACATCGGCGATGGCCGCATCCACCTCCGCATCGGTGATGCGCAGCTGCGCAGGCGTCAGTTCCAGCCGGTCGAATTTGGCAGTCAGCTCCACCAGCGCCGCGTCGCCGCGGGCGCGGACGTCAGCAATGATCCCGGCCACGATGGCGTCCACGTCCGGGCTGTCCTCTCGTTTGGCACCCAAGAGCGCCGGGAAGGATTGCTCGAAATCGGAATCGGCGGTGTTCAGAAACTGCGGCATCGGGATCTCCTTTGGCCTCCGCATAACCGCATGGGGAGACGGCCTCAAGATTTATGCGGCAAGCGGAGCAATTGGACGCAACAGCAGCGGTGTGATTTCAGCCGGCCTGTGCCGCCCCCGTCAGACCAGCGGCTTGCGCATCGGGATGCAAGGCAAGCCGCAGCCGGCCGCTGGAGCCTCTTCCTGTCGCCAGCCGTGTTTCCGGTAGAAGCCCAGCGCGGTGCGGGTTGCGTTCAAACGCCCCTCGCCATGGCCAGCGCTGCGCAGCTCCGTCTCTAGATGCGTCAGCATTGCGGTGCCTGTGCCCTGCCCTGAAGCGCTGGGGGCCGCATAGAGAAATGTCACCGTGCCATCCGGATCCAGCCCGCCCACAGCCTCGGCCCGGCCGCTGCGCTCGGCCAGCCAGTAGCGCCCGGCGTCTCCGAACCAGGCCCGGATTTGCCCGGGTGACTTACCGGCGGTCCACGCGGCAATCCGCTGCGGATCGCCGCCGTGATCGGCGTGGCACAGATCGCGGATCGAATCCGTGAGAACCCGGCTCATGGCAAATACGTCAAAAACAGACGCGGGACGGATCTCCAGGCGGCCGGATGAGCGGGCAAAAGCCTGAGAGATACCGCGCTTGTTCTGCAAGATCAGGCGCCATGGTCCGGCGCTTTGCCGGAAGGGGCGCGGTAAGGGCGGGTCACATCACGCAAGGACACCTCCAGCGCTTCGACCGACAGGCGGATGGCACCATCGCCCGCCAGGGTCAGCAGCACATGACCGGTACCGTCCTCACCGGGTTCGAAATCGACAGCCAGCAGGGACAGCACCAGATCCTTATCCCTGCGGTCCACCCCTTGCGAGGCCACCCGCAGCACATTGTCCACCACCAGCAGCGACTGCACCCGCTCGTAATCACGGCCGCGTGATTGGGTTTGCTCTGAACTTTCTAGCGGAATTATCCAGCAATAGCCCACTTTGCGAATTGTTTCAATACAATCAATTTTATTGTCTATTGATTGGAAAATCCGACGGATATCTGAAATCGACCGTGACAAAGATTCGTCGCTAACTTGTTGCTCACCCCAAACGTGGTTATGCAGTTCTTCTCGAGAGAGAACTTGACCCTGGTGCAATAAAAAATAGGCCATTAATTTCATCGTTCTTGGCTCTACCTGAATGACTTTCTGTTGAATGGTCACTCTATTTAGCGCAGGTTCAATGAATAGGTTCTTATTTTTGTAAATTTTCTGACCAGAGTTCATCTACGGCCGCTCTTTATTCCTTAACTATAAAATCGTATTTTGCTTAATTAACCTAGAATCCTCAGATTTTCCTCAAGCTACACTCACGTGGATTTCAGGTATTGAGACCATGTTATCACTACGCTAGTGCCTATCCATTCTATTCGAAAATAATAAGGATTCCAGGTGCGCTTTTTAACATTTGTATCTTCCATTACTCTTTTGTTGTTTTTGCCATTACAGGCTAAAGAAGTCACTATCACATCACATGATGGTTTTAAAATAAAAGCCGATTACGCTAAAGGAGGGAATGGTGGGCCGATTGCATTGTTTTTGCACCAATGTAATCGAGATAGAACAATGTGGGACAAACTTAGTGCCGAACTCAATAGTGTAGGAATGCATACATTGAGTTTTGATTTTCGCATGTTTGGGGATAGTGTTGATAACGAAAATAATGTCGGAGCAATAAGGTCTGTTGCCACCAGTCGGGAAGATTATTTTAAGAGGTTTGACGCTATCAAAGACGTTAAATGGCCGGAGGACTTGCAAAGTGTATGGTCATTCTTAATGAGCATAGAAGGTATTGATACCTCTAAAGTGGTTACAATTAGTGCTAGTTGCGGTGGTGACCAAAGTTTGGCCTTACAGCAGGACCACACAAATATCAAAGCGCAGGTATTCATGTCTACTCCGCTGTCTCAAGACTCAATCCAACAAATACAGAACAGTGCTAATTTACCTCGGTTTTTTTTTACTGGTAGCCTAGACCGGGTTTCGGATACTGTGGTTAGTGTCCAAAATGGCTATCGCTTCTCCACTAATAACGCAAATCGATTAATCATGTATAAAACTGATATTCACGGTGATGGTTTATTTGAGTTCGATCCTTTGCTCATTAACTCTATAACAGCTTGGTTGCAGCGGCAGCTTGAGTGAGATAAGCACCATAGCATCAAATTAGTGACATTCATCTAATAGAAGTTCTCGTTCTGTGGCCTTCACAAAATATAAAAATTGCAGGGGAATTTTATAAAGCCGAGTTGCTACTAAAGTCGAATAAATTGTCAGTGTGATTCAGTTTATGATTCAATCATTCAAGTAGAGTTGTCTAGGGGCCTGCTTTGGATCTTCCAGTAGAAGTTAACTGAGAATGTACTTTAGACTGTATATTGTCATACTCTAGTTGACGTAATGTTTCGGATAAAAACAAATTTATCGATATGAGTTATCACATATTAGTAGCAGAAGACGAAGAAGAGCTTGCCGAAGTTTTCAAAGGTATGTTGGAACCACCGCGCATGCAACCTCCGTTGGCGGAACCGGTTGCCAAGCCCAAACGCTCTTGGTGGGCCCGTTTATTCGGAAGGTCTTAAGCTTCCGGATTTCCTTTCCCGTGAATAAGCGGAACAATTCCAAAATTTAGATTAGAATAAAAACCCTTGGCCGAGCACTTGTGACAAGGGTTTTTTTACGACATGACCCAAGCCGCGAATCCAACGCGAATCCGAAAAAATGGACGTTCCTTGCGGACCGAGGCCGGCTATTACGCCGGTCTTTTGCTTGTTTGTGCGCTTTACGGTTTGGGACTGGCCAAACTCCAAGACGACTGGTGGTTTGAAGACGATCCGAACCTCGTGGTCTTTGTACGCCAATACGACCAGCCCCTCGACTACTTCTTGGATAAGGAAATCTTATTACGGCTAAGTCCTTCGCGAACGCTTACGCCCATGCAGGCATTGAGTTTTTGGCTCGACAATCGGTTAGCAGATCGCACACCGTGGGTTGCCTATGTCCATTGTCTCCTGGCGCTTTGGCTCGCTGCCTGCCTCTTTTTCAAACTCCTCCGTCATCTGGTTTCAGCTTGGGCCGGATTCATTGCCTCGATGTGCTGGATTTTTCTTCCCTCCACAGCCTCGGTTGTAGAATTTATTGCCGCACGGCACTATCTGGAAGGGCTCATTTTTATGCAAATTGGCATATGCCTGAGCCTCCGAACCTGGCCTAAACAACGCACTTTCAATATCCTACGGCCCTTATGCTTGATTCTTTTTTACGGGCTGGCGGCTTTGTCTAAGGAAATTTTTGTCACAACGGGCGCCTTCATACTCATGGTTCTCGCTGGATACCACAAACGCATGGGCGATGTTGCCGCCCTGTTGATCGCGGTTTTGGGTTATTTCGGATATCGCAGTTGGGTGATTGGCCTCATCGGCCAAGGCTTTGAGTCCAGTTGGTCGTTTCTTTCTCAATACGGCCTGTTTCTGATGCGCCTGCCCTTCATTTCAACAGGGAATTTCGGCGGTTACATCTTGTTCATTCTTGGAGGGATTGCAGCCTTCAAGGCCTTGCGGCAAAAGGAAAATCGAATTCTTTTCTGTTTTTGGATAGCGCTGATCGGTATTTCCCTAATGACCGTTTTTCCAGTGACCAGGCAATTGACCACCACCTACTTGGAACTGGGAACTTGGTATCGAGTCGCCTTTTTATTCAATACGGGCCTAATCGCCTTTTATTTCTGGGTAACCGATAGAGGCTTTTCCCGAACCATGGCCCGTGTTGGCCAAAGCTTGGCGCTGATCACCATCCTATGGGCAGGCATACAAACAGCGGATCGCTGGGATCAGCGCAAAAAACCTTATGAATTGGAAGGGCGCTTTTATCGGGAAAACCCCGATAAACTTCTTTTGGCCAAGGTCCCACCTTTTTTCCTTGCCGGCATTCACAACCTTTATTTTCGCGATCAAGTTCCTCATTTCCTCACCACCGATTCCCTGCAACAACATCTGGCAACGAACCTGAAGCGATTTCCCACCTTGTGGTTGGCCACATCGACGGGTTTCCGCAACGATCCAGTCCTTTTTCAAACGATCAGGGAAAATTTCAAACAACGCCGAATCCCGACCCTCTCGTGCCACCACCCCTGTCGAAATGACGCCTCATGGCTATAGTCATGGGGTTGCTAAAGGAATTCAACAATATCTTAATTTATAAGACTATAGTATTTCCTTCACTTGGCTTTAGTATTCAGAATGGTACTTATGTATTATACGGCAAACACTCAAGTTTACGCTGTAAAAGCTCGAAACCGAACCGGTTTCTTCGTTAGTTTCTTTCAGCTTAGAGTGGGACAAGACAAAGAATAGTGACAGAATAGGTGGGAAATATACAATTTGGGCTATATATTTGCATATTGGAATGGAGCAAAGTATTTGGACAGCTTGAAGTTAGAAAACAGTTCTTACTCCATAGTATGCAGAATAATTGTACCTAACATATTGTGCCTGTAGACTCGCGATACTTCCCCCCCCCCCACCTAGTGTGCAATTATATAGCACATTTTTTTTTCTAAAGCATTATATTATCATTATTTAATAAATTTCATTCAATACAGATCACAAACTCAATGAAAACCAGTTCTACCTAGCTTCTATATGCACAAGCGCTATAAAATAGAAGCTATAATAGAAGCTTATAGCTATAACATAGCTATAAGAAGTGCCTTAACTTTTCTTTGTTACCGCTTGAAGAAAAATATGGTATTGAAGACGCGCAGGCCCACACCATGTTTACTTTTTAACCGTTTGGTGTTGAATATCCATTATAAAATAATTTCCCGTAATAAGTTTTTAGATAGCTTAAAACACATTTAGGCTTGTATTTTTCACAAATTTTCTGGGTGAGGCCCTTAGAAACCCTCTGTCCCCGAATGGTCTCCCATACCCCCGGACGTGGACCTCTCTTGTACCCCAATCGAAATAGTGCAAATGGTTAGAGATATGGAATTTCCTAAGGGAATCAAATATGTCTTTATTTATTAGGCTATATTCTTACCTTCAATCGGCTTTAGTATTCAGGATATATTAAGAGTCAGAAAATGAAGTATCCTAAAGCTGCAGGTCACACCAACAACATGACATAAAATTGCTCACCTTTTAAGACATAAATTCATACACAACAAATCCTCTCAGAGTTAGAAGCAATTGAAAGAGTAAATGCAGCTAAACAAACGAAAAATAAGCAAAGACCAAAAGCTAATAGAATACCGTAAGAGTAGGAGGAATTGGTAAAGGAGAATTCCCTAAGATGGGAAAATGGTTCCCATTAAAATATCGATCTGAAGATAGGTCATGCGCTTCCAGTAGACGCCTTCGTTTCCACTGGATGCATTGAATCAACAAACATTTCAACTAGTGTAATGAGAAGGGTCTTGTCATCAATTGATTTAAAAAGTTTTTCAGACGGAAGTCGAGAGTAAAGTTGAAGATTGTAACGAACAATCATTACTGCTTCACAGTTTATTCAACGTATACCGACAAAACTACCTAATAAACTGACTTATTACATTTCCCTGTATTCATAGAATCCTGAAGAATTTTAGGGATTTATCATCACCCTCTATTTTCATATGAAAAACTAGTATTTTATTATTTTATTTCTGTTCGGTTTCTGATTTGTCATAATCATTAAATTTTGGATTGCAAAATAATTTGTTTGAGGAAAAAATTCACCTGCAAAAGCTCCATAAGCGATCATCATCTCCCATTTTCCTGGTTTTTGAGGAGTTTTGAGGGTAATTTCACGAGTGGTTTTTTTCAATGGGTGAACTGAGATGTATTTTTCTTGATTTTTAATGAGGTGAACAACCTTCCGAAAATCAAGTCTCTGGGTATAGGTCTCTACGGTTTTGTCTCCCTCACGTTGTCGCCAAAAAACCGTTAAATAGCGGCCTTCATCAAAGTCAGGCAAAATGATCTGGGCTTGTGGATTAAACCAATATCCTGTCATATGGACCTGCACCTTAACCTCGTGATCTCGCGGAAGATGGGGCTCAATGTCCATCTCAACATCAAGGCCCACTCTTCGATTGTTCCAAAAGGTTTTACTGCTATTAATTAGATCCAAACCTTCAAATGGATCAATAGTCTCCGTAATCAGTTTGTTATAGGCACATCGAGCTGCTTTCAAGGTTTGTGTGTTATCACCAAGAGGATCAAAGATGGTCACCTGGTCTTGGTCATTCCAAATCTGAAAATTGATATGAAAAGTTCCCGGAACATAACGTTTGACAATAAAAAGGTCATAATATTCAGGCGATTGATACGTTAAGCGGTCCCAATCGCCAACGCTCACCAAAGGATCTTGAGGATTTTCATATTGTTTATTGACTGGGCTTCGAGTCAATCCAACCTGGATCAGACTTTGAGTTGACTCAGACAAAAAAACCTGAGGAAAGGGAATTTCAGCCATGACTCGAGCTTGCGGGAGCTGAGCTGGTAGCCAGGCACTTGTCGAAGAAGGTAATTGGGCAGAAAGAGTATAAATTGTTGCTGTCAAGTCGGTTTTTTTCTCAACAGTAAAATCAACTACCGATTGCCCATCAAACAACCTTGGAGAGACCTCCTTTATTCTTTTTCCATATCTTTTAAAAACTGTTAAAAAGTCATCTACTGAATTTTCTCGCAGAATATTTTTAATAATTTTTTGATCCAAATAGGTTAATTCACCAAAGTGAGAAAGTAGTTGTTCAATTCGGATTCTCTGTTCGATTTCCAGAGGAGACTTTATGGCCTTTTTAAGAAAACCGACAACTTGAGGACCCAGGGATCGCAAGGCTTCTGTGGCCTCTTCTCTCTGTTGATAATTGTTATGAGCCAATTGATCAACTAGCGCCTCCCATTCGGTTTGAGAGGGATGCTCTTGTTGAGCAAGGAGCCACGTAGAGAACCATAAAAAAACCCCACACAAAATAAAGCTAAAAATCTGAAAAAAACGTCTCATAAGAAAAGCCTCTTTTTAGTCTATATGGCCCGATGGCTCAGATCCTTCGATCAAAGTTCGAATCACTCGGCCACTGACTCCGGCATTTTTTAAATAAATCACATCGCTGACTTCCAAAGCAATTGGTTTTTTAAGTCTTTTGACCCAGGCAACGAGCACCCGCTCACTCACCTGGGATTGAGCTAACGTTTCGAGCTCGTGCATGAGCCTTTTCTTTTCGTCTGCAGCGGCATAATCTTTTTCAAGGCCTGAAGTCTTTTCCATCCCCCCGCACCCAGCCGTCGTAAAAACTAAGATTCCGCTAACTATCATGAGCTTGATAAAAAACGTCATTTTCTAACTAAGATCCGCGCACGAATGCTAAACCGGTCAAAAAAACCAACCATCACATAACCTATTGTGAGAAAGGCAAATTCAGTCGCACGAATTCGGCTCAAGACTAACCGGGTCCGCCGCAACTCAATTTTCTCTTACACACCAATCGCTTAGACATGCTTAACAGTTGAAATTGGCACCTAACAAAAGTTCCAATCAACGGAAAGGCGCTCCGCTCGCGGCAAAGTAGTGGCCGGACGTCCATCACGCCGAACCTGTGAGCTCGTCTGTATTGCAGTTGCCGCACAACGCCAAAGACTGCGTCCGAAATAGCAAACTTGGCAAATCGCCCCACGGTTGCTGGCCTGACAATGTTGCTTGGCAAACATGTGCCTCGCCTGTAGGCACGTGCGTCGGAAACACCGTTCGAGCCGAGGTTTTGTGTCATGCGATTTTTGACGATTTTGTTCGCCCTATTGGTTCTTGCACCAGTCGCTTGGTCGCAAACCCTTACCGATCAATCCATCCAGCAATGGGCGGGCAGCTACAGCGCTTTGATGGACTGGGCCGAGACGAATGCGGTCGAGCCGGACGTTCCGCCAGGTCCCAATATGTTTCGACGGTCGATGGAATCCATGCAGCCTCGGCCGGAATTTCCGCAAATCAGTTCATTGCTTGCAGGACACGGCTACGATGACCCACTGGCCTGGGCAGATCTTAGCGACCGTATTTTTGATGCCTATCAAGTTTCGCAGATGGCCGGGGTTAACGACTCGATGGCTGCTGCGGAACCTCAAATTCAGGCGGCTCTGCAGTCTTTGCTGGAAAACCCAAATCTGACCCAGGCCCAGAAAGATGAGATTTTGAAATCGATGGGACAGGTCCCAACGGCAGTCCAAACCCCGGCCCCCGATGTCGACCCGAATGACCTGGCGGCGGTGGAACGCAATAAGGCAGTTATTGATGCGGCGATCGGTGTAACCGGCCCTGGCGACGGCTAGGGCAAGGGCAAGGCCCGAAGGGACGTCAAAACGGGAATGCCATGACCTCGCAGCAAATCATCCTCTTCTCGATCCTTGGCGTTTTGTTCGCGCTCCTAATTTGGGGGCGCTGGCGCTACGACATGGTCGCGTTCGGCGCCCTGGTTGCCGCCCTGGTAACCCAAGTCGTTCCGATCGATCAGGCGTTTTCGGGATTTGGCCATCCTGCAACGGTTGTCATTGCCCTTGTCCTAGTCATCAGTCGCGGTCTGTCTAACTCCGGTGTTGTCGAATGGGTTGCTGCGCGCTTTGTCGATGCCGGTCGGGCTCTATTCGCTCACATTGGCATTATGGCGGGTGTGGCGGCGGCTTTGTCGGCAGTCATGAACAATGTTGCAGCCCTTGCCCTGCTCATGCCGGTAGATCTCGAAGCTGCGACAAAGGCCAAACGTAGCCCCGCACTGACGCTGATGCCGCTTTCATTCGCGTCTATCCTGGGGGGACTGGTCACATTGATCGGGACGCCGCCTAACATCATCATCGCCAGCTTTCGCGAAACGGCGTTGGGCGAGCCCTACCAAATGTTCGACTTTGCACCCGTCGGTTTGGTTTGTGCCTTCGTTGGCGTCTTGTTTGTCGCCCTTATCGGCTGGCGCCTTTCTACGCCAACTCACAAAGAACCGCTTAGCAAATTTGCACCTGGCTACCGATGCCAAAAGGCGGTTTGTCAAACTGAAGTTCCCTCCCACAAACCAAAGACACACACATATTGAAAAAACCTAACTATTCGTTCGAAAAGAAACAGCGCGAAGCCGCAAAAGAAAAGAAGCGAGCGGCAAAGCGCCTGAAAAAACAGGCAGGAGGCATTGGCGATGAAACAAAAGAAAGTAAATGAAAGTTCACCAGAAGTTAGACGCAAGACACTCGAGGACGATCTGGCTGCCTATCTTGCTGCCGGCAATAAGATCGAGCAGGTGTCCAGCGGCATCTCGTCGCAGGACCCACAAGGGCGCAGCAAACCGCTGACCACAGGCGCGCCAAAACCCGAAAATGCCAGTGAACCTGCACCTGCGCCAACCAAGTCTGACTAGTTAAGAACGACCCCGCCTTCATCCGCGTCCTTGCAACGAAGCGGAGGACGCATAGCTGCCGCCCGTTCTTTTGAGTTACTCTGGTTTTTGAGTTCTCGTTGTGGGTGAGCATCCATTGAATAAGTACGAAACTAAAGCGCTGGACGCGCAAACCTGGCCGGACTTCGAAGCGTTGGCAGACGCCAACAATGGTGTTTGGGGTGGGTGCTGGTGTATGTGGTATCACGGCAAAGAAGGTGCTGACGCCACGCCCGCGCAAAAACGCAAGGCGAAGGAATGCAGGGTTCGCGAAGGTAGAGCACACGCCTGTCTGGTCTACGATCACTCAGCATGTGTCGGTTGGTGTCAGTTTGGATCTCCGCAGGAACTGCCCCGCATTCACAATGAACGTGCATATTCAGCCATCGATCCAGTGCTGCCTGAATGGCGAGTGACTTGCTTCTTTGTTGGCAAGGGTTATCGCGGGAAGGGTGTAATCGAGCAGATCAGACAACTGGGGGGCGGTCGTATCGAGGGTTACCCGGAAAATACAGAGGGTCGTAAGGCTTCCCCGGCATTCCTGTTCAACGGCGCTCTGGGCATGTTTGAACATTATGGGTTCAAGCGCTCGCGGCAGATCGGCAAGCACAAATGGGTGGTTACCCGGACAGTTCGAAAGGTGCGTTAGGCTGGCGACTCGTAGCGGGGCTATCCAAATGCGCGCACGTCATAAAACACATCTGCACGCTGCACGCGCCTACCTTTTAAGGCAAATATTGCGACCACATCAATCTCTTTGTCAGCAGTTACCTCGGTTAACAAAGTAGCAACACGATCGCCCTCAATAATATACTCGCGCAGTTTAATGGACTGAACGTTGGCGCCCGCCAGTTGAAAATATTCAAGCGCGCTGGCACCCTCTAATTGTCCTGCCAATGGTGACGAGGCGCAGTAGTCATCCGTCACCGGCGGCGCTTTTGTGCCGCCACTGGTGAACGCATCAAAGTAGGCTGCAATAACAGCCATGGTTTCGTCCCGTGGGCTCTTGTATGTTTTCATCTAACGCACCCTGCTACGAATACTAATCGTTGTCGTAGCTCACCTTCACACGATGAGGATGATTCACCACAATGGCTTTACCTGCACCTTTCGGAGTAAGCGCGTGTGGACAGTCAGCCGGGACGATGGCCACATCGTGAAAATGGCTTCCCAATCAGTGCTGTGCAGTGCAAGTCCAAATACGAAAATTTGAAAAAACAATTCAAGCTACAAAAATTAAAGGCTGAAAGGAGTGGGGAGGGCCAAGTTAAATGGGAGTATTTTGAACTCATGAACAATTTTATGGGCAGCAAGCCAGAGATTGAACCTGTGGCAACTGCTAGCAGTAGTGGATTGTTTACTTCCAAGAGTACAAAAAGGCTATCTTCTGAGTCAGAAAACGCAGATAGCCAAGACGAAAACCGCTCCCCAACTGTTGAGAAAAGGCAAAGGAACTTGGGACCAAAGGACAAAATTCCTGTTGCCAGTGCTATTTTAAAGCTAAATGAAGATGCAAACAAAAGAAGCGAGGAGAGACTTAAGAGAGTGGACCAGGCTCTTGAACAAAAGAAAAAAGCACTTGACATTTTTCAGAAAATGTTAGACAAACTTTAAGTATATTGTGAAATTTATTTGCCAAGTCCTAATTGTAGTGACTTGTGTTTGTTTTTTTGATAACCAGTTACATGGCTATTTTATAACAATTAATATTATCTGAAGGAATCCTAGTGAACTTTATTGTGTAATCGTTCTTATTATATTTGATTCTATGGTATTTATATCATATTTTTGATGCTATAGTGATACCATATTTTGATTATATATTTGAAAACGAATTACATGATCATTTTATACCTGTTAATATTATCTGTATGAGTCCTAGTCAATTTGGTTGCGTACTCGTTCTTATTATATTTAATTCTATTCAGCTAATCAAGCAGCAAATACTGGGAAAAGGTGAAATACTGGTTAATTTGGATGAATTAACAATTATGGTATGCTAGGGAAGGTTTTCAAAGATTTAAATTGCTTCCTACTAGTTTAAAAGTCCATAGAGTCAGGACATACTCGAAAATAAACATTAATAAAAGTACACTCTTTTTAAGGTTGCAAATTAATAAAAGTACACTCTTAACTTCTAAGTTTTTTTCTATCTTTTTTTTCCTTCTTGACTTTATCCATTTTCACAAGGAAATTAGCAACAGCTTCTCAATTTTAAGGGTTCAGCATGTTAATATACAAATCTGAATAGAGCCTTAACTAATCATAAGTGATTTTCCATCAGTAATTGCAAGACGAAATACTGCCAAACGTTTTAATGAGCAAATCCCATAGAATTGAGAACACTAATCCATTTAATTGGTTTTTCCATGAAAATCTATATATTAACAGGAAAAAATAATCAAAATAACTATATTAAAGTAATTAAGTGTGTACTGCTGTAAGCATTACAAGGAAGCTGCAATCGCATCTCTTTTTGCTTTACCACACCTATCAGATTGTGGCATTGTTGTTGTAGAATCACCAGTAGGACTTGAAAATTCAACATCTGCAGGAAGCAGGTCATTTTGGTCAATACAGATGTTATGAAGGACACAACATGCCATAATAGCTTTTACAACAAACTCTAGGTCAGGGGAAACAAAATATTTTAGCCGTCTAAATCTGCCTTTGAGGTGGCTAAAAGCCCTTTCTATTGCCATCCGTGTTGACGAGTGTTTAAAATTGTAGGTTTGCTTCATACTTGTTAGATTCCCTGTGTCACGATTGCGTAAATTCCATGGTGCACAATTTCTTCAAAATACCCAAAAAGGCGATTTTAGTGACAATTCCATGCTTGGAATGCGTACATTCCATGGTGCACAATTTGTTCGAAATAACCTAACAAGGTTTTTTGTGAGAATGGCGTCCTTGGAACGCGTACATCCCATTGTGCATAATGTGTACAAGAAAACCTAACAAGGCCTTTCTAGTGAAAATTGCATGCTTGTAATGTCTACATTCCATGGTACACAATTTGTTAAAAATAATCTAACAAGGCGCTTTTAGTAACAGTTGCATGCTTGGAATGCATACATTATATGGTGCAGAATGTGATCAAAATAACCTAACAAGGGGTTTTCAGTGAAAATTGCACGCTTGGCGTACGTACATTCCATGGTGCACAATGCGTTTAAAATAACCTAACAAGCCCGTTTTTAGGTGACAATTACACTCTTGGAATGCGAACACTTCATGGTGCATAATGTGTTCAAGATAATGTCACAAGGTGATTTTAGTGACAATTGCATTCTTGGAATGCGTACATTCCATGGTGCACAATGCGCTTAAAAGTAACCTAAGAAGTCGCTTTTAGTGACAATTGCATGCTTGGAATGCGTACTTTCCATGGTGAAGAATATGTTTAAAATTTCCTAACAAGGCGTTTTTAGTGACAATTTCATGATAGGAGGGGTGAACAATGTATTCAAAACAAACTAAAAAGGCGTATTTAGTGACATATTCATGCTTGGAATGTGTACATTCCATGTTGCACAATGTGTTTAAAGTAACCTAAGAAGGTCTTTTAAGTGACAATTGCATCCATGGAATGACGATATTCCATGGTGCACAATGTTTTCAAGATATTCTAACAAGGCATTTTTAGTGACAATTGCATGCTCAGAATGCTTACATTCCCTGGTGCATAATGTGTTCAATATAACCTAAAAGGGCGTTTTTAGTGACAATTGCATAATCTTTATGTGTACATTCCATGGTTGAGAATACGTTCAAAATTTCCTAACAAGGCGTTTTTAATGACAATTTCATGACAGGAGTGGTGAATAATGTGTTCAAAACAAACTAACATGCCTTATTTAGTGACATATTCATACTTGGAATGTGTACATTCCATGGTGCACAATGTGTTAACAGCAACCTCAGAAAGTCTTTTAAGTGACAATTGCATCCTTGGAATGCCTATATTCCATGGTGCACAATGTGTTCAAGATAACCTAACAAGGCGTTTTTAATGACAATTGCATGCCTGAAATGCGTACACACCAAGGTGCACAATGCGTTTAAAATAACCTAACAAGGCGTTTTCAGTGACAAATGCATGATTCCCATGCGTACATTCCATGGTGCACAATGCGTTTAAATTAACCTAACAAGGCCTTTTTTTAGTGACAATTGCATTCTTGGAATGCGTACATTCCATGGTGCACAATGCACTTAAAAATAACCTAAGAAGTAGTTTTTAGTGACAATTGCATGATTGGAATGCCTACACGCCATGGTGCACAATTTGTTCAAAATACCCTAAGAAGTCATTTTTAGTGACAATTGCATGCTTGGAATGCGTACATTCCATGGTGCATAATGTGTTCAAGGTAAAACGGGACTACGTTTAAAATTAAATGACATTAAGTCTATGACATGTGATAATGTTGGCAATGAATATCCAACACATTACAGCATCAGCATTAAGTGCTTAACTTTTTTTGTTTCGTCAAGGCAGAAAAAAAAGTGGCCAAGCGGACTATAGTTCTCAATGATATTTTGAAAACAATATATTTATATAATGTAAGTTTGGAACACCATGAGTTATGTTTAGAATGTGAGACGACACACGAAAAACAAAACCATGCCCTTATGCAGAAAGGAGAAGACCAATGGTACAGAAAGTTTTTCTTAAGAAAAAAGGCTAAACTAAGTCGGCTATAGGCCTTTGTCCATTTCTTGACCTCTACACTCCAAGACACCTTCTGTGGCCCCTGTCCCAAGCAGTTTTTAACTATCAATTGGTGATTTGATCCGTGGCCAAATTAACTTACTCTCTTAAGGTTTCATAAATTACGCCGACGATTCTGCGAGAGCTCTGCCAAGGACTTTAATGATGCCAAAACGGTGTCCTACATGTTCATCTCCACGTCTCTTTTGCTTTGAAATATCTAATTGATGCACTATCACAATTAGAGTTCCGCAAGTTATCTACGAAATTGTGCTGCTACGAAAGAAATTTATACTAGCTTGATATACAAAACCATCATTCTACATGTTTTTTTAATAAGCATAACACTTATAAGCATAAACAGGCTCAGATTGCCCCCCGAAATAAGCATACATTAAGCATATTGCCCAGCCTGTTTTTCTGACCAGTGACATTCTCTCGATTCTGGAAAAAAATGGAGGGCCTATGATTTAAATCCACATACAATGCTTTCATTGTTGAGAGTGGTGAGAGTCCTATATATAGTTCGAATGTTGGACTACCTTTCATGTTTATGCTTGTAAGCGTTATGCTTATAAAACAAGTCCAAGACTTATAGATGCGACATGCTAAAATCCCAAAGTGAACAATAGTCTTTGAAACTAAGTTAGTAGAGTAGTAGTTTGCTACATCTTGGGTTGAGCGTTCGAGTGGAATTTTGTGGATTTGAATTTGACCCAAAATATGCATATGATAAGCATATTTTGAGCCTGAAATGGAGCCTAGCTGACGCATACCCGAGCCCGTCTCGGAAAAATCATATGCTTAGAAAAAACGCATGTTTGCAATATATGGCTGATAGTGTCAGTAGTGATCTAGTTTTTCATGAAGGAAGAGATACCATTTTACTGAATGTATGTGGCAGTCACTATTAACCACTCTTTAACGCCAGGTACTGATGTCCGGAGTGAGAAGTTAGTAACACCCTATATAAAATTAAATATAAATAAAGCAAAGATATGACGTTTAACAAATTTCCCTCGCCTCGTCACCTCGCCATGATAAGCATACCTTTTTCTTCTTTGGAAATGTAAAGAATGAACCTTCAGGGCCTCTCCGCATTGAAAATGTTTAATGAACAAAAAAGTTAATAACCCGATAATATTTATAAAAAAATCGTATTTCCACCCACATGTGTATCCAACCAACCAAAATTTAAGAACGATGCGTACAATGCTGTACCAGTTTGCTACTTGGCCAAGCATTGTGCTCGAAAGCACAGTCAATGTTATCCTACGTCTCGGACATTAGTTTAATAGAAAATTAATTCAGAACTGATCTTTCTACATTACTGAAGACAATGCGCTTGAACACAGTAACGTCAGATTGATTTTGATCTTCCCATTTTGGTTTCAGTCAATATAAATAGGTTAATAACGCAACAGATTTTACTGCATCTGACCATAAAAAATCTACTTTCCGTTCTTTTCTTTTCAACCTGGTTCACGTAGGAGTAAAATCCGTCGCCAGACAAGCGTCTGGCATGTTAAAGGCAGGTTTTCGCGCATGCGAACGCTACTACTTGGCTGTGAAAGTTAAAATTTGATTGACATATGCTAAAACAAAAGTCGTCGGAAAGTAACAAAAAATTTTGTTCTTTTCCGACGAGTTTTCTCTAGTGGTTTCCGACTACCATTTGAAATGCTGGCGCCTCTTTTGTTATCACGTGAAAATTCTATGATGATGATAACAAGTGCAAATTTTGACAGGTATTTGATACCAAGGGGAGATCAGATTCCTCAGCAAGCACGGGGGTTGTATCCTGGGCGTGATAATTATTTTTTTGAAGTCTCTAGAAGTGTCACAATCAACCAGATGGATGTAAACCTCCGTCAACGAAATTCTGACGTGAAGTGCTCCGTTATGGTTATTTGTGCTTGCAATGACTAGATCGGGCATGTGAATCAGCAGAAGTAAAGTAAAACTATCTCCTTGCTTTGTTTTCCTCTCAAACCTAGCGACGGATTTTACTCCTAAGTGAACCAGGCTTTAGATGTAGCCAACAATAATGTTTTTAAATGTTAATTATCTATTTGCTGATGACTTTAAACAGCAATAGGAACGCAAATGGCAATAGAAGAAGGAGTAGAAGTGGCTACTGTAAATAAGCTAATTCCTTGTAAGTATCAGACCTCCGCTTCAATATACAGTACCTCTTAAATATCGAAAGAAGTTAATATCTAATCTTGAGATCTAGGTGATTGCTATAAATATTTATAGAACTTTAGCATTACAACCAAAGAAGAGTACTTAGTTTTGACGTCACAGTATGACGAATTTTAGCAGTTTGATGCTTTTTTGCACTCATCGCTTTCTTTTGTTGATATTGATAAGCTGTCAAGGTTCGAGAACGATGTCTCAATCGTCGAGATTATCCTTTGAAACTTGTAAGCATGCTGCTCGATTAGGCCTTTCAATTTAAAATTGCCTATTCTCGCAGTTGATGTAAGATTTAAAGGCTCTGTTTTGTTTACAGGCATTTAGTAGCAGGGTCATCACTTTCCTGTACTTTTATTCGGTATTATTCGAGAATACGTTATTTGGACCTCATTTATTTGGTATTCTCTTTCTTTGCAGATGCGCTTAGCAACTACCTGACGACTCTATGACAACTCCTTGACGACCTTTGATAACTACTTGATGACCCTCTGACATCTCCTTGGCGAACCTATGACAATTTCTTGATGACCCTATGACTACTCCTTGATGATCCTATGATTACTCCTTGACGAACCTGTGAATCCTTGACGAACCTATGACAACTCCTTGACGAACCTATGACAACTCCTTGATGACACTATGACGACTCCTTGACGACCCTGTGATCCAGAATGACATCCACGCTTATACATCAGCTTTTAGGACGTTTTCGAAAAATCCTACACGTTGCTTGCCACAAAGCAATGTTCATTCGTATTTTAAAGCCCAGGACTATCACGGTATAGAAGACTGGTCTTTCACTCTGATAGATAGCGCAGATAACGAAAACCAGTTACGCCGTAAAAATCATTTTAGCAGCACCAGCTCAAAACCTTTGCACTATTACGTTGGAATGAGCGTGACGTTAGTATTTCTTTATAAACAAAACTACGGCAGGGCCTGCGTTAATAACTTTCACATACCAAATTCAATTGCTGGGGCTTGTCGCTCCCAGAGTCTCGAGTTGCCATCTCCTTCAGCCACGTCCTTTTCGGCGTGAGCAGCTTTACAGGAATGGAGGGTTCTGGGAAGGTCAAGCCCCTTCAAGGTTGTTATGTGTCAGATGAGGTTGCAAGCGGGAATTTTTTGGCTTCCACCCTACTACATTCCACCAAAACCGTTAACTAACTTCGAACGTCACGTTTCTAATACAAGTACAAAATTCCACGGGCTTCCCGCGGATACGATAAGAGGCAAAGCTCTTATAGCCTTTGTTTTGATTTTATAGTCTAGGGTAGTGACATCTCATAGGTTGTAGGATAAGATGGATGGAATATGAATCATCATCATTGCGTATTATTCGTTCCAAGTAGTTCGACTATCATCAATCTCTACTCATCTCGTTTTCGCGGCTTCCTTGCGCATTCAATATAGGTTAAATTTGTCCTTACTTACTGATGTCGTCTATTTACAGTTTTCTAAGTCTTCCTCTTCCTCTTTTCCGTTCAACTTTCCTTCAATTATTAATCTTTGTTACCCATTTTTTCTGTTTACAATATGCAGTCCAAAATATGCAGTTTCTCTTTGGTATATGAATAAGCAACTTTCATAATTGCACAATTCAATACTGGGTAATTACTCCAAGGGAAAGCAAAGATTTATCATCAACAAAGCCTTATTAATGAGCTCATAATAATCTCAGTTTCTCCATTGCTAGGGAATGTTAGTACGCCGGGAGTTTAAAAGACAAATAAAGATTTATTGCTGGGGGAGGGGAGCCGAAGTAACAGAGGCTGTAATAGGAGAACGCTTTAAACTTCATCGCCTAAGACTTTTGAAAAAGAAGATAATAAAACTTCATGTTTGTTTAAAAGCTAATGTACTTATCAGAGATTGGTTGTGACTTAGACCCTGTTTACCGGGTTACTGGCACCGACCACAATATGAACGGAGCTGGCTTTAAATGTACCTTGCAATTGTAGTTTTCGATAGCAGACCCAAACGAGTTCGAATCCACCATTTATAAACGTGAGGTCGATCCGTACCAATTCTAGTACGTAGCCGTGTAAACTTTGAGTAAAATCAGTGGCAGGCACAAAAATAACCTTAAGGAAAGTATCCAATAAAAACGACTTTAAGAACCTCTTGAGTAACCAACAAGAATTTGAAAATAATGACTATGTCATACAACTAGTGATTGAAGAACAACCAGTTGCAGGTGGACCTTCAACACTCACGCAGTCTACCTTGATGCTATTACATAATTATTGAAAAGTTAACTTTAAGAAAAACACAGAAATGCATGCTTTAATGTCCCGAAGTAAGGTAGCATGACTTCATCGACACAGAGATGTTGCCCGATGCTAATATTGTGAAGAAATGTTTCATTCATCATGTCGTAGAAAGGTCGCAGTTTAGACAGTTTATCATTAGGACTACGATTTGCGTTGTCAGCTAAAAAAGGTACCGCAGAATTTCTTCAAACCTCTTTCTTGTCATCATATCAGCTATAAATTGGTTTGAAACGTCTCCACTGAGTTCCCAAAACACCCTTCTTCAAGGTAGTGGTACGTATTTAATGATCAAATGGATTGTCAGGAAAGCTCGAAAATTTTCTGATGTCACTGCAAATGAATGATTGCATCTACAAGATGCATACAGTTTCGATTGTTGGTACACACAGTGACTGACATCATCGTCAAAAAAAAACCGCTCGAAAAGAACATGAGGGGAAATGTCTGATCCTTCAGCAATATTCTCTTCATTTCACTAGAAAATGTTCGTGAAACGGAAGCTGGTAAATCCCGTTGGGCCCATTTTCTAGGTTTTGGTTGCACTTGAGCAATAAAAATAATTCGGCTGTTCCTCATGGGTAGGTGCGACAAGTTGTTTACCAGATGAACTATTGAGATTTTCTAAGCTAATCTCATCATCGTCACCACTATCTTACCAAAAACGCTATTTGGATTTAAACACAAAATGTGGATGCATAAGTTTATTTTTTGCAAAATTGTTTAAACTTGTGTAGCCTTTTACGACTCAATTTTGTTTGGTATTGATATACTTGGAATGAATTTGAAAATATGCTTCCAAAGAATTAAATCTTAAAAATTTCTAAATTTAAAAACGTGCACCCAATCAGACCCAGTGTCCCATATATGGGACGCACACAAATAGGTCCATAAAATGGATAATGAACAATATATTTCATAGTGTTCAAACTTTTTAGAAATCTTGAAAATACAAGCCTAAAATGAAGTGTCCCATTTATGGGACAAAGTCATTAATGGGTTAAAGATGGGAAACACACTTTAGTAACCTTCTCAACGTTGATCAGAATTCAAATGTTGTAGCTGAACAACCTATTAAAACGGTCTTTGACATCGTTCAAGAAATTCGTACAGGAGAATTCTCGCAAGCTGAAGTCGATGCGTCCCTTAAATCAATGAAAAATGGTAAAGCTCCTGGGTTGAACGTATTGCCACCAGAATTTTGGAAGTTACCAAAAGTAAGAAAACAGCGCAAGTTTTGTAATCAGACGTACTTTGGCAATGGACCAGAAGAATGGGGTTTTCTGGTCTGGTACCTGTGCCAAAAAAGGGTAATCTGCGACTACCTGATGACTATCGAGGTATTGCTTTGTCACAAATTGCATCTAAAGCTTTCAGTCGTTGCATCCTAACCTGTATCCTCCCTGTTATTAACAGTGTATTAAGAGAGAACCAGAATGGTTTCAGACCTAGCCGTTCTACCACATCTCACATTCTTGCCCTCCCCCGCATAGTAGAAGAACTACAAAACTTTACCAAGGAAGCTGTCATCATTTTCATCGATTTTAAAATATCATCTGACTCTATCAATAGGGAGAAAATGCTTCAGATCCTCTCCGAGCACGGTATACCTGCAGAAATTGTTGAAGCAGTGATAACGAACTACCTAACTTACAAAATGACTAACTAACTTATTAACTAAATGACTAAATAACGAACTAGCTAACTAACTAAATAAATTAAGTTACTGACTAACTTACAAAAATGAGTAAAAGTTTACATAACAAACTAACCACCTAGCTCCCTATCTGACTAATTAATTAACTAACTAACTAACTAACTAACTAACTAACTGAGCAACTAACTAACTAAATGAGTAAATCGGTAAACAAATGAATAAATAACTAAATAACTTACTATATAGCTAACTAAACAACTAACTCACTAACTAATTAGCTAGTTAACTGAATACCTAACTGACTAAGTAACCAACTCTCTGCTGGCTAACTAACAGGTTAGCAACTTCATTCCCCGCTAATTCACTAAATATCGAACGAACAAACTGTCTTGCTAACTACCTCATCAATTGATGAACTAAAAACTTGCAACCAAATGACAAAACTAGCGTGCATTTTGCGGGAAAAGTACCAACGATGCGCCTTTCGGTGCTTAATTTTCCGTCATTATGTGAACTAGGTGTATACGATTAATTCCAATATCCTTGCGGTAAAATGTTCTTCTCAGGTTTCTAGTTACACGATATTTATACCTAGGTTTTCTTTCAAGACCTTCATAGCTACAATTTTAAAGTTCCGATACCTCAGGCAGGTTTTGCATTCCTGTAAATATCGAGGATGCCTTACTGATATGTGTATTGCGTTTCAAATGCTCCAGAGATAACGGAAGGGAGATGGCTCTTGCAAAGCAATAGAAATAATTAGGAAACATATCAAGACGTTAAGTACGAATACTTTTCCTTTATAAGAAGGAATACTACGTATCAACCGTCACATTATTCCAGTTGAAGCGAAGCTTCAATTTCCCGAAAGTTCCAAATTCATGAAAAAAATTCAAACTCAACTTCAGCTCTTTTACAAATACAGCTGAAATAGGTATTACCGTTTCTGCATTAAATACCTCACCCCAGGGAAAGGAAAAGAAATAGAATTTAGACTCAAAGGGTTTGGTGTAACATACCCTTCCCCTGGGTTTGGGTTTGTTATACTACATTGATATCAGCTAGAGATATTTAGGGATCTCGTGGGGCATCCATTCCTTCCCCCTTTTTAGTTTCCTTCATTCCAACTAAAGATGAATTGACTGACTGATTTGGTTTGTTTTATAATGTTACCTGCAGAGTCACCTTGTTTAATCTGTCTTCTTCCCATTGAAAAGACGTCTATCCAGCATCTTCAATCAAACCTGAGTTCATTATGGAGTTAAACGTAATGAGCAATTTGACGACTGTGAAAAATGAGCTAGCTTTTGCCTTAAAGTATCGGGCGATACATGAAAACTTGAGTTTGTGAAACTGTCTACCAACTGCCTACTGTGAGGCTAACTACTGATTTTACGTACATAATGACTTTGAAGTCGTGGTGTTTATAAAGGTGATATTGTTAAATTCCTACAAAATTTTTACCGCATCTCACTTGAGATTCTAAGTTTTATTTTAATGAATATATTTAAATTTCTAAATTAGGTACAAAAATTTCAGGATATAGTTTCATAATACATGTTTGTCAATGTAAAATTTTCATTTCAATATGTAATTCTAAGTAATTTGTTCTCATTCCTTTTATGTAGAATCAAATCAAGTCAGTAATGTCTTATTGTTTTGGCGTATTCAGGTCTTCGCCATTAAGGTTATTAGGGTTGAGTGCGCTGTACTCGCAAATGTGCTCTTGTGTTAGGTGCGCTGCATCAGGTTTCCTTTGTAAAGCGGTTCTTACAAATACAGCATAGGCGAAGAAATTGTTATTTATTTTTTGATTAGGAGCTAATGTGGTGACTGGAGAAATAAAATATGGATGATTGGGAGCTAATGTGGGGACTGGAGAAGTAAAAGTGTGTTAACATCGGAGGTCACGTAGCTCAGTTGGTAGAACGCACGCCGCGAAAGCGTGGGTCACTTGTTCGATCCTCGGTGGTGACATACTTTTCTATTTCTCTAGTGTTCTATCCTAAATTAGTTATTTTTTGGAAAAGGGATAGCGTTTGTTAAAATCTATTGAATTCTGCATAAGAGGAACAAATTAATAACATGGTCCTGATTAGGAGTTGAGCGATGAAATTGCCAAAGAAGCCATTGGTTATCAGGGGGAATGGTATGAAACACCGGTGAAGTGACAGATAATGAAACCCAAAAATGAAACTCTTGCAGACAATAAAAGATAAGTATCAGTCAACAAGAAAAATGCAATTGCCAATTTTAATTGCCAATAAACATATGATAAAAGGAGAAATGTTATGAAACATATATAACAAAATATTCAAGTAGGAAGTCATGACGTCATAAAAACTGTCGTTGACGTTATGATGTTATAGTCAATACATGCCTTTAGAATACAATTAAAAGAAAATATTTAAGTTACTTACACTGGAAAAAGGGGCACTTCTTCCCAGTTTTCAGAAGTCCAGAAAAGCCTGTCTCTGATAGGGATAAGCAAAAGTAAGAAACAAACATTATCCGAAGCAGTATTAGAAAACAGAACTTAATTATTCGAAATCTTTATGCTCATCTGGCTTCTGCAGCGACCTATGATCTTTTTGAAGAATCAACGATGCTTGTAGTTATTAAAGATTTAGGCAATCATTTGTAATAACTTCTATTTCAACCGATTTTAGAGAGAGTAGAGTAGATGAAGTGTATCACCGTCATTGCAAAAAGTACACGAAACAGCAAGTGTCTGTGAGTTCTAAACAAGTAGCTAAAAAACACTTCGTAAGTCACCCAGTGAGTTATTTGGTAAACTTTAAATAGTCGGCATTCGGGATCAATTGTCATACTTCAATGACTTCGATGGTTCAAGGTCATTGCGATGACTCCATTCAGTGAAGCAAGGCCTTTACACGTTTGCTTTTTTATAAGCAACTCCATTGTCGGGTCAGGCCTCGAGTTGCTTAGCAATTTCCCCAAATCATGGCGGGATTTGCTTAACCCTAACTTACATGGGGGGGAGGGGCTAGTAGGCCCGCGGCTGCACAGTTCAGTTCATAACTTTTTAAAGGCTGGCCCGATTGACACGAAATTTGGTGACTTTTCCTAAATTTTACTGGAAAGTGTTATGATAAATAAAGTTTTTTGAAATTTTGCGATATTGGCGTTTTGTTGACCTATAGTGGAGTTTTTTGCTTTTCTGTTTTGTCACTTTTAATTTAATTATTCTTTCCAGCTGAGTTCACCACTTAACATAGTCAAAAATTGATGGTTAACTTATTGTAAATTTAATTGTGGGAACCAGCCACCATTTTCCTGAGGCCCTTAGCCACTTGTGATTCCTCCGGAACTGAATGAACTTGCAGGGCTGTTTTCGTTAGAATGTCTACCTCTAGTTTGTAAAAAACTGTATAAGTGTCTAGTTCCTCCTGAAGGATTTTCCTAACCATTCTGTCTTTTTCAGAAATAACTTCAAAAAATCATTACGAAGCCTACGATTTCAAGAGGATTACCGCAAGCAGGAATTTACTGCAGAATCGTTGTTCTGCTTCAGAAGCAAATGAAGATTCAGACGAAGAAGAGGAGGAGTCAACGACCAAGAAAATCAAATTCATAGATGAGGCAACGAGGAAAAGGGTGGTCAATGACGTAAGTTTTTTTTTCATTCTGTAATATAGACTTCTTAAACAGTCTTATTTGACCCTTTTCTTACTTACTCCCCGATTTTCATTTGTCCCATAAGACTCCGACTCCCCCGGTCAGCCTCCTTAGCAATCTCAACTTACTCTCCAATCCATGTTGTTACAAAAAGGTATTGTAGAAGTTTTATCCCCTTTATTCTGGAACAACTTTAAAACAATTTGTGATTATTTATTTGCCAAAGTCCCCTTTTCCTCTTTGACCGTTTTTATTTTTGATTTATAATAATGTTCTTGTAATTTAATTGTCAAGCTTACTGACTTTCCCTTTATCTTTGATGATTTTGCCGTTTTAATTTCTTTCAAATTTTAAATGTTTGACTTAATGTACTGATTTGAATTTTTTTCTTATCTTTTACTGACATATAAAGCAAATTCGGCTCTATAGTACTTGTGATAGTCTTTTGTAAATAAATATTATCTTATCTTATCTTTCAGGCTTTCAACTCTTTTCTCTCTTTTTAGGCTCTCAACCGTGTTCTCATAAAACGTCCCCTAGATGCATCTGCTAACTTTAAAACGGCGAAACTTTCTCTAATACGACGCTACAATCCTGACATGACCGATCTGGGCCAACTGAAGTCGGTTAAGGATCTTTATAGCAAAGGACTTAGGCAGGTCCGACTTCAGGCAATCCTCAAAGCCATGTCAGAGAAGCGTGGTCTTGGCACGGACATTTCGAAAAACCTCACAGAAGAGAACTTTGCTAAGGCGGTACGTCGATTGGGATACAAGGACACCTTGCCGTCACTTGTAAATGTCCGGCAAAAATACCAAAGCTACAGGATCAAGAAAACCTATCCTATTGAACCTGTCGTGGATGAAACTCTCCTTCAATGCATACTTAATCAGTCATGGATAGGTCTGACGTTAGCCAGGAGCCAAGAGAAAGATGCAGGAATGGGCGTTTATGTGAGTTTGCCATTCTGGGAGAATCAAGTAGTGGTTGAATATCACGGGAAACGGATGGCAACCGTGGAAGCCAAAAAACTCCTCCAGACCCTCAAGGGAGAAGAAGATGGAGCCAACTACATTTTGCACGCCGCAAATTATTCAATTGACGCAAGAAAGGAGGTCTGCGATTGTCATCCCCATCAGACTTGTTTTGGGCGCTCCATTAATCACAGTGCTGGACTTCCTTGACAAAGGTTTAACAATTGCGGCAACATCATCTGCAGAGACTGGAGTGAAATCAGTAAATTCCAACAAACATTGCTAAGAACAGTGGCCTCGTAATCAAAGGAGTGGAAACCCCCACCCTCTTGAGTGCCTATCCTACCATTTCTCACTACGGACGTTTCCCATTTTGATCTATTTCTTTCTGCCACTTTGTGAAAACTGCTATTTGGCCTGAATGCCTAGATTGCATATGCCCCTGTAGCTCAGTCGTTAGAGCACTGGTCTTGTAAACGAAGGTTCGAGAGTTCAAATCTCTCCAGGGGTTATATTACAAATCGAAAAACACCTTTAGTATAAATCTTGTGCTGATGTTGGTTTTTGAAAGGAATCGTTAGAGATTTAAATAGTGACTGGATATGCTTATGTAGCTCAAAGGTGAGAACACTGGTCTCGTAAACAAAGGAATGGAAACTTTTACCTTCTTCAGTACCTATCCTACCCATTCTGAATACGGACGATTCCCATTTTAATATATTTTTTTTTGTCACTTTGCCAAAGCTTGTATTTGGTCTGAATGCCTCGATTGAATATGCCTCTGTAGCTCAGTGGTTAGAGCACTGGTCTCGTAAACCAGGGATCGAGAGTTCAACTCTCTCCAGGGGCTATATAACAAATGGAAATATACCCTCCGTACAAATCTTGTGCTAATGTTGGTTTTTGACAGGAAAAGTTAGTTATTTAAATAATGACTGAGTATGCTTATGTAGCTCAAAGGTGAGAACAGTGGTCTCGTAAACAAAGGAGTGGAAACTTCCACCTTCTTCAGTGCCTATCCTACCCATTCTCACTACGGACGTTTCCCATTTTAATATATTTGTTTCTGCCACTTGGTAAAAGCTGCTGTTTGGTTTGAATGCCTCGATTGAATTTGCCATGTAGCTCAGTGGTTAGAGCACTGGTCTCGTAAACCAGAGGTCGAGAGTTCAACTCTCTCCAGGGGCTATATTACAAATCAAGACATACCTTTTGTATAAATCTTGTGCTAATGTTGGTTTTTGACAGGAAACTTTAGAGATTTAAATAATGACTGAGTATGCTTATGTAGCTCAAAGGTGAAAACACTGATCTCATAATCAAAGGAGTGGAAACTCCCACCTTTTTCAGTGCCTATCATACCCACCCTTACTACGGACGTTTTCCTTTGTAATACATTTCTTTCTGTCACTTTGTAAAAGCTGCTTTTTGATCATAATGCCTCGGTTGAACATGCCTCTGTAGCTAAGTGGTTAGAGCACTGGTCTCGTAAACGAGGGGTTGAGAGTTCAACTCTTTCCAGTAGCTATATTACAAATCAAGACATACCTCTTGTAAAAATAATCTGTTAATATTGGTTTTTGTAAGAAATCTTTATAGATTTAAATAATGACTGTATATGCTTATGTAGCTCAAGGGTGAGAACACTGGTCTCGTAAACAAAGGAGTGGAAGTTCCAACCCTCTTCAGTGCCTATCCTACACATTGTCACTACGGACGTTTCCCATTTTAACCCTTTCAGTGCCGGTCCCGATATAGTCGGGCCCCAGTCCTTGCCTCGATTGCCGGTCCCGATATAGTCGGGAAGGTGACATAATGAGTCAGTTACATCGCATTTATAAGACCATAAGGGTCTGGACACTAACTAGCTTTTACAATGATTATGTAACTACTTTTAATCACAGTATGTCCACAGTACACGTACACAGTACAGTAAATATTTTCTTCTTGAAAATACTGGTTCCAATACTGCAAAAGATTGTTGCATTACCTTAGCAAATGCAGTGAAGAAATGGAT
The DNA here is from genome assembly GCA_010016025.2 of Alatinidae sp. Z8VKAUB7J3. Classification (NCBI taxonomy): domain Eukaryota; kingdom Metazoa; phylum Cnidaria; class Cubozoa; order Carybdeida; family Alatinidae; species Alatinidae sp. Z8VKAUB7J3. The sequence continues at coordinate 45,496,230 of JAAAKM020073195.1, read as the reverse complement.
CCCAATGGGCATATTACTCAAGCCACTCTAAACATTATTCTGGAGAATTGCGTAGCACATTATGATGTAAGGGAAGAACAGTGACTTTTTGGGCAAAACTCAACTCATTATAGAATAAACAGTGAATCATTAGAAAATTATATGGTATTTCTTTAAATTTAAATTAAAAAGTTTATCTTGGAGGGACCTTTTGTTTGGACTTTAGGAGCTCTGTGACTTTTGAAAGAATGTCACTGATGTGCCCGTGTTGACGTTGGCGATGGCTTTGCCAAACAGGATAAACAACTATCCAGAAATCTTAGATGAAAGTAAACATAATATATCTTAACTTTTTCTATGAACCCTTTATTATAGTATTTTTATATTTACAGAAATATTATGAATTTAAAGGATTTATTCTTTTCAGTGTTTTTCTTTGGAGAACTGCAAAAGTTTTAATTTGATAGTGCTGTCAATGATGTCTTTGGGTTAATTTTATGCATTTTGGGCCAAAAGGAATTCCAGGAGATGTATTGGCCAGAAAATGTAGGCTTTGTATACACACTGGTATGGAATTTAGTGCCCTCTATTTTTTCGATAAAAACATCAGGGAATGGTAGCTTCGGACCTAAACATTTTTTGTATACTTACAACTACTGTTGCATGGAAACTTTTTACTTCGTTTTGAAAATCAGATCAAAAAGGCCATGGGGAAGTGTTTTGGCGCTCTTTCCCCATGTGTAGTTTATGCAACCAAAAAAGCTTTATCAACCAACCACAAAGATCATGTGCCTTCCACAGATTCTAGCTCTGTAGTTTATCGATTTTCATGCCAGTGAGGGGCTGGCTATGTTGGCAGCAAGACTTTGAGGCTGGTTGACCGAATTAGGCAACATGTAGCCTACCATTCTTTATTCACAAGATATCCACTTCTGAATGGAACAACCACCTCAGGTTTCAAAGACCAAAAACACCAATAAGCAATGTGACTCTGCCATAGGACAGCACTTGCTTCAGAACCCAGACTGTGCCAAAGTGTACACAGACTATTCCTTCTGTATCAAAGGAAAGGTCAGGTCTGCATTTCATTTGGCCATACTGGAATCAGCCCACATAAAAGCAAGAAAACCTTTGCTTTACAGATAGAAAGAATTAATTTTCTCACAAGGCCTATTCAATTAATTTTGTTTTAGTGGATGTTGATTGGTTCAAAAACACAAGCCACTCAGGCAGTCCAAATTCTGATTGGCTCTTTCAAAAATGCAGTTGGGTATACTCTTTCACACACTTCATTTCAGTCATTCTGATGTTAGTTCTATGAGGAGTGTCAGATGAAAAAATCTTTTAAGTACACAATGTTTTCGCTATTTCATGCAATATATATGTAGATATAAAACATACCCTGGGCACTTACCAATCAATGTTTGTGGATTACAACTGCATCAATATGCTAGGCATGTAATAAGTATAACAAGCATGAGAAGTGTCAACTTGGTAAAGCAAGAGAAGGAAAGTTTTTTCATTCATTTTGATCAATGATTGCTGTAACAAAGAAGTTTGAAGGACTAAAGAGCTTTAATGAAACGATCATTGGTCTAAACTGTGTCAAAGAGAGATAATTATGGGTACTGGTGAAAGGTATTGATGAATGAAAGCTAACTCATTTTATCAATGTTTGTGGATTACAACTGCATCAATTTGTTAGGCATGTAATAAGTATAACAAGCATGAGAAGTGTGAACTTGGCAAAGCAGGAGAGGGAAAAGTTTTTTCATTCATTTTGGTCAATGATTTCTGTAACAAAGAAGCTTGAAGGGCTAAAGAACTTTAATGAAACGAACATAAGTCTAAACTGTATCAAAGAGATATAATTATAGGTACTGGTGAAAGGTATTGATGAATGAAAGCTAACTCACTTTATCAATGTTTCTGGATTACAACTAGATCAATTTGTTAGGCATGTAATAAGTATAACAAGCATGAGAAGTGTGAACTTGGCAAAACCGGAGAGGGAAATGTTTTTCATTCATTTTGATCAATGATTGCTGTAACAAGGAAGCTTGAAGGACTAAAGAACTTTAATGAAACGATCATAGGTCTAAACTGTGTCAAAGAGAGATAATTATCGGTACTGGTGAAAGGTATTGATGAATGAAACCAACTCATTTTGTCAATGTTTGTGGATTACAACTGCATCAATTCGTTAAACATGGAAAGAGTATAACAAGTAAAAGAAGTGTTAACTTGGCAAAGCAGGAGAGGGAAAAGTTTTTTCATTCATTTTGATCACTGATCGCTGCAAACAAAGAAGCTTGAAGCACTAAAGAATTTTGATGAAACGTCCACAAGCCTAACTGTGTCAAAGAGAGATAATTATCGGTACTGGTGAAAGGTATTGATGAATGAAAGCCAACTCATTTTATCAAAATTTGTGGATTACAACTAGATCAATTTCTTAAACATAGCAAGAAAATATAAATCAAAGATGACAAGAAAAACAACTGTATCATAAAAAGTTCAATATCTTTTTCATTGCTTTATCAAATACATCAGAAGGATCATTTGTAGATATTCCTTTCTTTTAACAGCCGCGTTTTAAGGAAAAAAGTTGAATAGATTGACTTTTACTTCATTTTTGAGTTTTAAACTGGAGTTTATACATGCTTGCCTATTTGTCAATAGTACGTACACTTGAAATTGCTATCTAAAGTGAAAGACAATTTGGCTCAAATTTAGTTGGCTCCAAGTGCTTGCTAGAGAGAAATGGCTATCAGCAAAGCCTATCATTCTTTCAGTATTGAGACAAACAATTTCATTCCTTTCTTTCTATTTGTAAAACATATTTTTGGCCTCTACTCCTTAAATATCACATGCAAGCCAGGATTGCCCGATGATTTGCCGATTCCAAAGGAGCTTCTTCAAAAAGTCAATGAAACTGTACGTAACACTTTAAGATTGATGACTTTGCAAAAGAAGGTCAACAAGTCTTCTCTTTGTAACGAAGCCAGCAAATTGGCTTTCCAAATACGCTTTTGAGTGACCTATTCCACGGGCGACGAGTAACCTGCGTAAACGTAAATGCCAATATTCCGGCCTTTTCTACTGTTCATACCCATGTCATCATTTATGATCAAAATTACAAAAAGAAGAGACCTCTTTGTTCTTTAATCGAGCGTTCACGTACAGTCGAAATTTGAATTTGCTTAGAAGCATACTATAGATGCTTAGAATATAAACCATTATTTAAACACGTAAAGCCCTATTTTTTGTACTATAGAACACAAAAAATATTTGGGTAAATATGCAGCCGTTGAAATGAAGGCGGCATATTCCGAACCGTCACACATAATTCTTGTTTAAAATTGCACTATGCCCCTGTCACCCAGATTGTAGCCAAGGTGTGGTTCTTATTTCTATGCCTGTTGCAGTAGATCCCAAACTTTGGTCTGGTTATTATTAATTCGAAAAAAGCAAAAAACGAGCTCTTGAATATTTTGCTGAATCGTCTTTACATTGTTCTTTACATAATATTTGCTCGCATACGAAATGCTAAACTAAAGAAATTTCTAAAAGTTACATAAGCACTTTTATAACCACGAAAAGAAGATGACTGAGGGGGGGGGGGGGGGGTAAGGGGGATACACAAAAAACATTTTACAACGCCCAATAACAGTTAAAAAGCTTTTCCCTTCGTGCACAGCGACCACCAGAGTACGCCCAGCTTGGTAATATCAGTTTTTTGATTCTGGCTACTATTCATGTGAAACATTTTACTGCCAAAAAGCCTTAATTGGTAGGAGGGCACGTTAAGCATGCTTTGGTCGCTAAACGTTCATAAAATGAGTTTACGTTATGGATTGAGTTCAGAAAAAGATGCTATGGCAGTTTATATCAACGCTTGTCGTATCATTAAGTTAAGAAGCGTTGGTCGCAGTTACTCCAATCAGTAGCGAGTTGATACCTCAAACTTTCCACGTACACAACTAAATGCATAAATAATCTAAACAGATTTAGCGATCATGTTGAGGGCAGTTTGGTCCTTGAGTAGGTCGTCGGAAAGATATCTCCTCTAAATAAGTACAAAGATTAACGCTAAAGATATAACGAATTATCATCTACAGACCAATTTTTAAACTTGTACTCTGCTGGGCTTGTTGGAGGTTCCTGGTTTGCCAACCATATAATATTTCCTTCCGCTAATGTTTCCTATCTGATAAAAGAGGGCTCTTGTCCAGAAATTACAGGAGTATAAAACGTAGCACATAAACAAGGCCTTAGAGCCAGGTACCCACCCCAAACCCCACAAAGGGTCCGCGGACGGCACGTTTCGCAAGGCATGAGAGAAGTAGAGGTAAGTGACAAAGCGTGGAGTACTAACGTATTATTATTTTCCATGGAATTTCGTACGATGTTCCACTGCCAATGACTTCTAAAAATTACACGATTTCAACAATATAAACGCAATTAAAGTGACATTCTTTCATAGATATTTGTTGTCCAAACGCATCCAAGCAAACTTAGATATTAAAATTTTCATAAAATTTTCATAACGTACAAATTTCATAACGTACAAATAAACAAGTATAACCACTCCATGTAACTATTGCGACATGGTTAATTTTACCTGATGTTAGCTCCAACCTAGATCAACTAGGACTCCTAACGATAGGACAGCTTCCTGACAGCACTACTGTCGCATACAAACTCTATCTAGTTCTTGCCTACGAACAAGACTTAAATGTAGATGGCACACCCGTAGTCATGTGACCTGTGACATCACATACCACAGGGCTCCTACTCACTGCATGGCAGTGCAGTGACAATCAGTCTGTTACTTTTAATAAAGGACAGTGCATTAAGTTGGCGTTCAGAGTTACTAAGTACAAACATCGAAATTGTTATGACTTGCTTTCACAGACTGATTTGTAATCAAGCATTACCAGGGACTTAAATACTAAGCATAATTTTTAATTTCATTGGACTACCACGTTGGTACGTATCTTTATAATAATTGTGCAATGCTGTAATCGGGATTTTTAGCTCTCAGTTTTTTCCTGTTTTCTCTTGTTTATCTGTTTTACTTTTTTCTTCCTGATATATGTTGCTGCCTCTCAGTATCCCCTTTTGCCTTTTCTTATCTTTCATGTTTCATGCCCCATTTTACCCCCTCCCTATCTCCAGTCTTGTATCCACCTGTGTTTCAACTCCGTTTCTTCCCTTTGTCCTTTTGTTGCCTCTCTTCCCCCCTTTCATGTACACTCTGTCGTCTTCAACCTTTCTTTAGCTCTGCTGTATCCCCAGTTTCTTTCCGTCACATTTCTTCCCTGCTAATTTTGTTGTAGCTCGTTCCACGTGCTACCTCTTCGTATCCATCCTCTTTTCAATTAGCACCCTGCTTTCTTTCTCCATTATTCCAGTGTCCTTTTCTCAAATTCCACTGCTTTACAGTAAACCCTTCATCCGCTGCTGTTCTTTACTCTTCCATTGCGGCTTTTCCTTTCAGTTTCTAAACACCTGCCATGTGCTTGTCCTTGTTCTTTTATCTTGCTCTTCCTCTGCTCTACGGCTTCAGCCTCTTCTACTCCTTTCCCTTACTGTTCATTTGCTGCTTTCCAGTACTTTTTCTTCGAACCTTTCGCACACCTTTGCTCCTTCCTTACACTTTCGTTGCGCTTTATTTGTTTCTTCTCTCTTACCCAATACCTTAGTTTTCCTTTCTAAGACCTTTCCCTTACCACTCCTATGTTCCTTACGCTTCCTCTGCTCCTTTCCGTTACCATTATCATGCTCCTTTTCCTTTTTTTTCTTGCTTTCTTTCCTAACTCTTCCCTTCTTTATCTCTTCCTCTCCCTCGTTGTCTTTCCCTCCCTTCTCATCCTTCCCTATTATTCATTTACATGAGTTTACATTTTGTCAACGGTCGTGAACAGTATAAAATCATCAAAGGATGACAGTCGTTCCAGATTAGAATGAATTTCATGGCAGTCTCCAACTCAGCTTTGGTCTTGAATATTTTGCCTGCGAAACGTTAATTTGTAATGCTTCAAGAGCATTTAAGTGGTTTATCAGTATCGTGACTTTTCACCACTTATTTTTTGTATTTTTTTTTGTTAACAGGCGTTTATTCGTCCGTTTCGTGAGCATCACATTGACCCAACAGCAATTACCCGGCATGACTTATTCGAAACCAATGGAGACAATTGCATGCTGTGCGTTCCAGGGCTTGTGTTATTGAACTGTCACTGTTATTTTTTGCAACACTGCGATTGAATAATGGTGCGCTTACAAGTTTCTGTGTAATATTGCAAACTGTCGCCAAAACTTTGATTGATACAACTTAAAAGCCCATTTACGGCGCTACAGCTAAATATGTTGTAAAAAATCTCTCGAAAATTTAGAAAAAGGAAATAAAGGAAAACTACGGGAGACTTAATTCTAATCGATGTCTGGGTTTGTGTAGTGTCCTCACTCTAATCCTATTATATTAATTACTTCCTTTATGTAATTAATTACCCCCAGCAATGTAATTATACTTATAAGTATTATGTGCAACACCTGCTCGTGGTTCTTACGGATTTGTTGGTGGATGAGTAATGAGATATCCTAATTACGGCTCCTTACTTGCCTACATATTTACTAGCTACTCGGCTTCTACGTTTTAAATCTCAAGAAAATCTCGATAGTATTGTGAGCGTCCCCCGGACTTGTTAGGCTGCCTTCGTGATTTAATAGATTTCGTCCGGTTCCCCAATGCAGAAAGTCCAAATGATCTCTACTTAACTTTCACCAGCAAAAGATGTTACTCTAAACGCGTAATAAAAGCGACGATCCATTCTCACTGGTCACTGCGAAAAAAATAACGTCCTCACAGTTCACTGTTTCATGTGTAAGAACTCGCTCTTCGTAGAATACAAAATCACGACATCGACTTTTTCTTAACAATGAAATCCATTGTCCAAATCTGGAGATTCCTATATTTGGGTGCAAGATCCATTGTTACATTGATGAATGCTGAAAGCAACTCCGCTTATTGACTGTTGCCTGAAGTGAAATGCGATACGTTATTCTTTATTTGGCCAAATTTTGTAAAAAGCTCTTCCTTTTAACCCTTTTCACACGAGGGGCTTGACGTCCGTCACGTCAGTGTGAAGTTGAAATTTTTGTGTTCACATGAGACATAGCACTTACTTCTTGTCCACTGAAGTTATTAAATTTGTCCATGTCAGTCCAGAATTGTTTTAAGTCAGTCACCATGTTGGATTGTAGCTACTATACTCGAAGTTTTTTTTCAAAAGTGAAAATATAAAACCGCGAGGAACATGGTGATGCAACACGATGTGCTAGTCATTACAACATGTTCCCTTACCATTGAGATACAGCACGAGAACAAATACATCAACATAAGTAGGATATCAGGACCAACGACCATTGATATAGAGTACTTTTGCCTACAAACTGAGACTAGTGAGTAATGTAGCGATTTAACCCTATTCCCGCCAAGGGGGGAGGCGAGAGGTAAAATTACCCTACCGCTAAAACTTTTTGAAATTTCTCAAAAAGTATGTCAGATATCATCTTGAAGTTTTTTTACTTTCAGTTTATTTTTATTTTACATATTTATGTCAATTTTCAGCTCATGACGATGGTTATTTCTGCTGTTATGAACGTTTTGTCGGCAAGACCTATGATTTTTTGCAAGAAATGTGACAATTGAAATATTCGACTTTATTGAAAATTTGATTTATAATGATGCAAACTTAACTAATATGATCTTTTTTTTCAAGTTTATAGCGAAGAATAGAGATGAAAGCCAGTAATGGATATTTATGACTAATTAATGACGTCATAATAGCGTTTATAAAAATAAGAGCCAGGCTAAGAATCTTTAAAGAAAGAGACATTGACATTTTTCTTTCCTTTAATCTAACGTTTCGTCAAAGTGGCATCTTCAGAGCAGGGGCGGATTAAGGGCAAGGCCCAAGGGGGCCCTACAACCAGTAAAAGGTTTGTAGCTTGAACTCGTCAGTCAAGACTGACCTGAGAAAGGAAGCAATGTTGTCTGCAGACAACAAACAGCAGCTATTGATTTCAGTTTCGAGCTTCGTAATTTATAAAAAATATACAAAGCGCAAAGTTTCTTGCCTGTTATTGATCGGTTTATTGCCGCTCTTGACCAACACATGCAAGTATTCAAAGATTTATATAGCCAATTTAGCTGTTTTAATTATCTGGAAAAGCTATCTTAGACGAGATTAAGCTAGCAGCAGGGCCTACAGTGATAGTCAGGACTTATCCAGATGATTTGCACATTACATTTTTGTCAGCCTGTAACATTTCCCAATATCTTCACAAACCGGTGCCAAAAGTTATTAGCGCTAAACCTTTTCTGTACAGACTTATCTGAGACAATGGACTGCACCACATTTTCCCAAACATTTAGGTAGCTCTACGGATATGCCTTACTTTGATGGTATCAAACTTCGGCAGAGAGCGCTTCTTCTCAAAACTCAAATTAATTGTGGACCGATTATGAATATCCGTGAAGCAGAAACCACTTGTAAATCTTGCTATCATGAGCATCAAGTCAGATATATATGCACGAGTTGGACTTTAGTGACAGCATTAGCGACTTTGCTGTGCAGCACGTGCAACTAAACATCACGAAAGGTATCTGGATTCTAACGGTTATAAATCAACTACTTGTTGATTAAAAAATACATTTTCATGGAATATTATGTAATCGTAACTGAATTGCTCCTTTGTTTGATAAGAAACTCTTGAGTTCATTTCATTAGGTGTTTATGGACGGCATATTGTAGAATCGGAAGAATAACTCCCGTTCAGTATTTCGTACCTAAAATTACCCCATAAATATATAGCTTAATATTCTATGGCATATGCAATAGGAGTTAGAAATGGTGCCTTCTTTTCGAGCGGGCCCCAGACCAACCACCGGCTTCATCTGGTCCTGCTTCAGGGAAATTAGAATGCTTATGCGTCCGTCATATGAACTAGTGTTACCTGTTAGATGATTAATTTTTCTTTGCTTTTTGATGCCCGGTTTTCATCAGTTTACGCAGTTACTTTCTAAGACATGTTGTTTCACTTGATGCTTATGGAAACATGAATGGAAAGATGAAGTTCTGATAATAATTTTGAAGGGACTGTTCGAAAATATTACTAATTACAATTAATTTGCAGAGAAAGTTAATAAATTTTGTAACCGGTTCTTACCGTGGACCCATGCTGTCATTGTGTTTTGAAAAACTAACGAGGCACCTCTTACCGCTACTATAGTTCCACCACTTGCTTAGTCTGGTCAATAGCTCAATAGAAACAATACCACTGTCACTTTGTAATGATGCTTAATACAATTTTGTGCTACTTTATCCAAGGTGGACCAGCATCTGCTGCAGGATTGAAGTCAGGTGACCATGTTCTGGAAATCAATGGAATCAATGTGAGGTCAACTGCTCATCAGGGGTCTTTAATTGAGCGATTGCCTCTATAATTTTTCTTAAGCGATAATAAAATTTCAATCTGTGAAATAAGGCGCAAGACAAAAATTTTAGCAACAATATTTTATTGCTTATCATTGAAATATTGCCTAATTTAATATCTCATATTGTGCATAAGCACACCGGTCAGGAATATCAAATGTGCCGTCACCCCATCCCCGCCTCGCCCCAACACACATACAATTTGAGCAAAGTTTGCCACTAGCCAAAGGGTAGACTTAAGCTAATTCAGAAGAGCAGGCGCACATACTCCCCTGATCCATCGCTTCTTAAACAACTTTCTGTATTCATTTATGCTGGAACATTAAGACATGTTAGGTAGATACTATTGGCGCTCCCAATATTTACTACATTTGATTAGTGCCCCAAAACTAAATATGTCAGTTTTCAAGATTACGAAACCGACATATAAACAAACGGTACACATAACATCGTCAGGGTGAGAATGCCCGAATGCGACTTATGCCGACGGTGTCACGTATTCCAGAGCGGCGAGAAAAGTATAAACAATTAGACACACGGCCAATAACAGAATTAGAAATGTATGAGGGTGTATTTTGTAATAATATTCTTTAAAATGGACAATAATGATCAGACCATTAGTATGGTTTGTGTCCTTAGCCGAATTGAATTGAACGGCCATGAAATTGTCATTGAGAAGAGAATGGCACTAGCCATCCATGGGCTTTTTTTTGTGCAGTAATAAATTTGAGTCGAGTCGCATAATATCCTAATCGACAACATCTAATATTCGACAAATAAAACATTAACTATAAATTCTATGTTCTTGTACAGCTTCCATGTGCAATAAAAACGACCTTCAAAAAACGCCAGACTTGTTCGAGTGACTTTTGGTACACACTCGGCAAGGGGGTATCCCCAGTGCCGATTTTAGGGGGTGCCGACTGTGCCGTGGCACAGGACCCCGCACCTAAGATTAAAATTGGAGGGGGGGGGGGTGCACAGCTCGGTGAAGCCAATCAAATGTTGACCTATTTTACAAGGACTAATAAAGGGGGTCCCAAATCACTTTACGGCCAAGGGCCCCCTCTTGCCCAAAACCGGCACTGGGTATCCCTATGCTACCTAAATCATGAGCTACTTTTATGTTGTAATAAATTTGAGTCCCATCAGATCGTGTCTTCATCGACAACATCTCATATTTAACAATAAAACATTTCATATAAGTTCTATGTTCTTGTACAGCTTCTATGTGCAATAAAAAAGAGCTTCAAAAAGCCAGACTTGTTCGAATGACCTTAGGTACACACTCTGCACGGGTGTATACCTATGCTACCAAAGTCAGTCATGTTTGTAGATAACAAGGTATGTTCCGATACATGGATCCTTATTTCCGGATTGAAAACGAAGCTCTTAAGGGAGCCCCTTTATTTACAGTTTTGCATCTTCTTGGGAATCATCTCTTTCAATTACCTCTTTGTACGGTAAGAAGGGCACGTACTTTACACACTTACATGTGAGAAATTTGGAAGAGTACGGTATATCATAGACGGACATCGAAGGGCGCTTCGCATTGGCCCCTTGGCCGTTCTCAGTAATATATAAAGGATTGAAGAAGACAAAATGTCGAAACGTTACTGGTTTGGTTGTTATGACTATCCTATATAACATATCATCAACTATGTTGAAAGTATTGCTTTTAGTGACTATTATATATATATATATATTATCTATATATATATATTCTCAGCAGACACATGACAATTATACATAATTCTCAAAGAGTGGAGCATTACCACAATAGCTTGCTAATTAACGGCGTTGACCGGATTCGAACCGCGACCTCATGATTACTAAACCAACGCCTCAACCATTGAGCCATCGAGGCTCATATATATATATATAGCTCTCTCCCTCTATATATATATCTATATATATATCTATATATTCTTACCATATGTAGATATCGATGACGAGAGGGAAGAAAATGATCCCGGAACTCCTGTGAGTAAAACTTTCCCCAGTTGTTTCTTTTTCTTTTTTCGATATTGTTTTTTCTCTTCTTCTTTAACGCTTAGCACATGTGATATATGAATATTAATACTCTTTGATTGTACAATAAGACATCTTAATTAAAAAGAAAGAGGAAAATAATATCACTAAATACCATTCCTAAACTATGGAACACTTTACCAAGTTACATTCGAAATTCAAAAACAACAGATAATTTTAAGTCACATATCACTAAAAACACATATTTTAAGATAGCATTTTTTCGATAGATTTTTTTAACATCATATTTATCAGTTATATCGACATCTACTTAGGTATTTTAAATTGTACATTAACTCTTTAGATATTCATAACACACTAGTTGTTTTTAATATTCTGTATCAAGAATATTACCATCATTTTTATTTTGTAATGCGCAGGTTAGTACTTAATATGAAACCTGGCGCAATATAAATGTAAAATATTATTATTATTATTATTTTAGGTGATTTCTCTTTGTTGTTTGTTGTTTTGGGGTTTGTTTGTTGGTGGTTTTAGTGGGTTTTTTTGTTTGTTTGTTTTTTGTTGTTGCTGGGTTCTTTTTGTTTTTGTTTTTGTCTTTTTTAGGTTTCTTTTATTGTTGTTCTTTTCAATTTTTGGGTTCGGTTGTTTTTGTTTTGCTTTATTTGTGCTGTACGTTTGTTAATGTTTTTTCTTCATTGATTCAACTTTTTCTTAATTTTTACTGCGGTATATATATCTTAGAATTATTGTTGCTATTGCTGTGCTATATTTACTTTCACCGTTATTATGCGATTGTACTTGATTGTGTACTTAAATATCAATATTAGAGTTCATACTTCCAAAAAATCTTACTGTCCCCATTTCAGATTTTTACGGATAAAAACAGTAAGAATACATTATAACATGGTGTGTATGTAAATATATATGAAGTATATGGCAAAGATATTAAAAAAATATTATTATTATTAATATTATTATTATTATTATTATTATTATTATTCAAAAAAAACAATTGGCAAGTTTCTTAAAACACTACCAAAACAAAAACTAATACTAATTATTCGAATTAGTAGGTGCCATCAGTTATGAATCTCTGTACAAAAGAGCAAACTATTTAGAAGGATACTTATACTAAGCAAGGGAAACCTACCATAAAATAAGTTATACATAACCAAGACAACATCCCTGTAGTACTGACATAAACTCACAAGTATTCCTGGTTATTCAAATTGTTGTTTATTATATCTTTCAGTGTATAAAATTACAACACCCTTTATACTCTTACGCAATTCAGGCCCATTACCATGCCCTTTATGGGGGTAAAGAGATATTAGGGGGGACAGAGCTATCAAGGGGTAATTAATTAAATAATGAAACTTTAGAACTTCAATAAATCAGTAATTATAATTATGGTGGACTGCGTATGATAACGTAGGCGAGTATTTTAAGCTCCATACAGTAAGTTTAGTTTTTTTACTCTACCACTTTTGACATTTACTCGACAACGAAGGAGGAGATCTGGAAACTAGTGAACTAATGGACCCCTTAGATACTTCTTTCCCCACATTAAATGTATTTAGATAAACTCAATTCCCTTAATTAGTAGTATCATATTACAATCTGATATCATCTATCATCAAGGACCATCTGTCTTTCTCCCTGATGGATATGGAGAACATTTTAATCGTGCGATTGCTTGGCACAGCGAAGAGCAAATCTTAGTAGGCTACTTGAATCTGTCATTTCCTCTTGTTTTTCTTACCTCAATCAGGCCTGATTTACCTTAAGTGTATTTAAATTCGCGCAGCACTACTTTTCGCGCGGACTTGAATTCGCGCCATTCAAATTCGCGGACCCTAATTGGATATATTCGCGCGGACTTAAATTCGCGCACCATTATTGTTGTGAAAAAAAGAAAAATGAATGAAACGAGCTGATTACCCACTGTAATGCTAATATCTTGTCAATAATAAAAACTATTTAACAGCATGAAGTTCAATCGAGTTCAATTTCTAGTATCATAACCGGATCCTCTTTTTGCAGGGCTGCGTCGATTGCCCAAAAATCAGCACATTTTGCTCAATTCAAGCCGTTTGTCACAATAGATTTGCTATTTTGCATAGAGTCGTAGAACGACGTGATTCATTTCGTATGATGAGCTTTGCTCGTATGCTATAGCTTTTCCCCGAGAAACCAAAGCTACCTTTACAGGAACTGAAGTCGTTGGTCATTTAGCTCGAGAGATTTCTCGTTTCTGCAACGTCTTTTGAGACTATGGAGAACTTTCGAAGTATCGAAGATCCTCAACTATGGAGAACTTTCGAAGTATCGAAGATCCTCAATCCCTCATGGAGGATTGGAGATCCCAACCACGCTCACGATATTCAAAGTTAACACGCCTGACAACGAGTTTAAAAAGATAAGAGGAGTTTTCGGAAAAGCTGTAAGCCCTATCTGCAAATGAAAATTCCGCGACAAGAAGGCCTTGTGAGCGGGGGCCAAAAATAACACTGCAAGAATGCTGCGGCATCCATATGTAGAAACTTGTAAAAAAATAATATAAGATCCGAGCCTGTGACATAGGCACCAGGTGTTTTGAATCGTATTATTGATCTTTTTTACAGACTTGTACTTAAAATGCCTTTAACTGACTGTGAAGGGTATCATTAAGGCAATTATTATACCCTGGTTTAAAAGGTAAGCGAGGAAGAAGTTTTGGAGACTACCGATCATCAGCTCAACAACAAAATAACAGAATGTATCTTTATTAAACGAAAGGTATTTGACAATTTCGTTCTACACGAATTGGCCCATGACGTTTTCTTGACGAAACTAATGACCCAGTCCTTTATTACTATGAAACCAGTAAGTATAAATATTGTGCTGCATTTGATACAGCTTTATAAATTGGAATAAAAATATTTTAATGCCCATGATTCTCTTACGTGCTAGTAATGACAGCCCTTTGATTACAAGTCTTATAGGATCGATTTCCAAAAATTTTTACGCGACTTTGAGGCCAGTTGTAACCATTCAACAACACCAAAAGCAAACGTGCAGAAACATGCAGACGAGTTGATTGTGGGATAAGTAGAAAATCTATTCTTACAATTTGTATCCCGAAAGTGACCATCAGAATTTGTCGAATCATTACTTTGTAAAGAAGTTCAGCTTTATGCTTGTTACGGATAACCCAGGTCTATTTTATTGTGCGATAAATCGTTAGTACTTGACAAGAGGCTTTGTGCCTGTTAGATTTGTAATGAGTGCCCTTTCTCTCATGCGGTAGCTCTGGTAGAACTCACTGGCAGTGCTCTAGTAATTCCACAAAACACAAATTCGCTTAGTTCAGTCAACCCCAATTTATTTCTGAGGTCTATGACAGCGATCGTAGATCTCAGAGAGCTGGTACACAAATTTCGATTTACAAATAATTGTAGTGTATTGCAACAGATTCCTGTGGCGAATAGCTGTACAGAGCAATAGAGAAAATGGACAGTAATTGGTTGGCAAAGAAAAAGAATTGCAAAAGTTAGTCTTCGTGAGAATTTGATTGGTTGTGTATAGATTCTAGGGAGCATCACATCACAAGTGAGTAAGACAGTAACTTCGTTTCCATTAAAGATTAAATCAGTGGTCATGGAAGTTCAAGTGGTGCAAGTCGTTTTCTTCCGATGTAAAAGGGTGCCGTATTCACGGTGTCACAAAGCCGAAACTCTTTCTGCACCAGAACGGCGTAGGTTACAGTTTACGAGGACAAACGCTGTACAGTATTTCCAAAAGCCACTGAAGACACTTTTACACTTTTTGAATTATCACTCGTGATTAAGTTTGGTGGTGATACGCGATGGTGACATATTTCACATTTCTCCAGTATCTTGTCAAAACATAACATTTCAAATCCTGTCTGTGTTAGAGATTTGATGTAGTAACCAACCAGTTTCACCGACAATTGTTTAAGAACAACAATCTTTCGTCGATAATTGTTTGCGGCGAAAAAATTGTATGCGAACAATTTTTTTTCTAACATTTGTTTGCCAGCAGTTGTTTCTCGATAAATAGTCTTTACGAAAAGTTTTTGCTACTACCTTTTGTATCTCTATCCGACCGTTTTATCCCTAAGGACGTCCGATATAATGTAATTTTAAGTGATAGTTCGGGAAATATTTCACCAAAATCCCAACGACACTAAAAAGTTACAGATATTCAAAGTCGAAACGAATGCTGCCTAAAATGTGTAAGGTTATTGTTACTCTCTGCGAACATTTTTGGGATATACTAGAGACAGACTGACAGACAGACAGACAGACACACAGACATACAGTTTATTGACCTATCTTTTTGATCTAGGTGTATGCTGCTTTGAACGATGTTTTGGTTGTTTGCCGAAACTTCAGTGAGCTTGTTGTCGTACATCATCATCATCATCATCATCATCATCATCATCATCATCATCATCATCATCATCATCATCATCATCATCATCACCAAATCATCATCATCATCATCATCACGAAATCATCATCATCATCATCATCATCATCATCATCATCGTCTGAAAAACTTGCAATTTCACTGGCATTGGAAATGAGGTTATCTTCGTTATAGCCTGACCTTAGTCGCATCGCTTCGTGGATGCATGTACTCGATGGCCTAGTCACACTATCTTACCGTCTGAGTCTGACGCAAATAATCATCGAATCCTGACACAAACACTTTCCCTTTACGCACTGCTTTGGCCATGATATGTCTTTCTGGAATGTGCACCCTTATTGTACATGTAAACTCGACTCTGTGCTCAATAATCCCCATCATGGCAGATAAACCCATGTGGACTTTTGATGACTGCGTACTTCTGTTGTCATATTAAAACCGACATCCAAAAGTCGGACAGTAACGATATGTTCTTCACACAAGAATTACCTTTCTGGTAACGGTGGGATCATCAACCAAAAGTTTCATCGACATTTTCTGAAGTAACGTTATGACAATGGCATGTAGTCTCTTTTTTCCACACGTCAACTCCTTTCGGCATGTATGGCAGGTAAACTTAGTCTTGGGGTGAGTTTCCCATACCAACACCATTTCAGAAATCCATCAATAAAAAAAATGCTAAAATGTCCAAGACAAATTGTCACAAACTGAAAATTGTGATGCCTTCCAATTATTCGTTCTTAATCAACAGTTGCATAAGATTCAGAATCGTTTCAAATGCTACGAAAGTTATGCTTGATAAATAGTTTCCCGTCTCTAATGCATTTTGACCTTTGTTTCACCACTATCGCTTTTCCAAAGGAACATATTTCTGTTAACTAATCTGCAGTTGTGTTTGTTGTAGCTTCTCAACTTCAGCTTAGAGAAAAATTACCATAACAGTGAACACGATTACGTATTACAGTTACTTTAAATGTTACTTTTTAAAACGATTACTGGCTTAATAACACATAATCCGGAAAATTCCGGTCGGTATGAAATCATATTATGAGATTGACGATATCAGTGCAAGCGATGGAAAGTATAGTCAAGTATTTATAGTGTCGGTGCGTTAAAAACGTGTTTACAGACTGGTTCTTCAATAAAGTTCGTATGATACACAAAATAAACAAAGGAATTCTAGCGTATAGAACGTTCTTGCAAGCTTAAAACTATACGTTCTATGGTAAGCAAATCCTTCGTTCTAGGAAAAAATGTCAGTCTTCGAATGCAGCGTTTTTGAAACCACCACCTATGTACTAAACGTTTTTTTCGTTTTATAGTAATGTGCCTCTGAAGCAGTTCGGAAGGGTTAACTGCGTACATCATTTTGGTTAATGGATATGGTTGACTAAAGAAGTAGAAGTAGGAGTAGAAAAAGAATGAGAAGAAGACGACGAAGACGAAGAAGAAGACGACAACGATGAAGACGAAGACGAAGACGAAGGCGAAGACGAAGAAGAAAAACAAGTGGGAGACGAAAAAGAAGAACAACAACAATGACAAGACTTTGTCTTTCTTGGAAATCCGCTTTCCGCCCTCGCAGCTGACACTACAATACACTACAATACACTACAATACACTACAATACACTACAATACACTACAATACACTACAATACACTACACTACACTACAGTACACCACAGTACACTACAGTACACTACAACACACTACACTACACTACACTACAGTACATTACACTACACTACACTACACTACATCACACCACATCACACCACACCACACCATACCACACCACACATACAATACAATACAATGCAATGCAATACAATACACTGCTTACACTGTCCTCCCTACACAACTCTTCGTACCTATACTAAGTTATCATACCTACACTACACTGCTCTAACTACTCTACCCTATCAACACCATCTGTCTATCTGTGTACTTCTCTATTTTACACCACTCCACTGTACCTATATTATTCTACAAATACTACTCATTTGAAAAGAACACTAGAGAAATAGAAAATATGTCGCCACCGGGGATCGAACCCGTGACCCACGCTTTTGCGGCGTGCACTCTACCAACTGAGCTAGGTAACCTCCGATGTTAACATACTTTTATTTCTCTAGTCGTCACATTAGTTCCCAATCATCCACCGGTGGACATCGACATCCAGCTCAACGCAATTGGAGACCAGCCTCTCTGCGCTATGTGACTTGACCAAGGAAGAACTGCCCTCCGGTCCGTCATCAATCGAAAACCCATTAAAGTTAGAGAGTATCATCGAGAAGAGAGGATTTAAAACGTTAGTTTTGACAAGAACATTACAGAAATAGAAAATATGTGATCACCGGGGATCGAACCCGTGACCCACGCTTTCGCGGTGTGCGCTCTACCAACTGAGCTAGGTGACCTCCGATGCTACATACTCTATTTCTCTGGCCGCCAAATTAGCCCCCAATCATCCACCGGTGGACATCGACATCAAGCTCAACGCAATTGGAGACCAGCCTCTCTGCGCTGTGTGACTTGAACAAGGAAGAACTGCCCTCCGGCCCGTCATCAATCTAAAATCCATTAAAGTTAGAGAGTATCATCGAGAAGAGAGGATTCGAATTGTTAGTTTTGAAAAGAACACTGCAGAAATAGAAAATATGTGATCACCGGGAATCGAACCCGTAACCCACACTTTCGCAGCGTGCGATCCACCAACTGAGCTAGGTGATCTCCGATGCTAACATACTCTATTTCTCTGGCCGCCAAATTAGCTCCCAATCATCCACTGGTGGACATCGACATCCAGCTCAACGCTAAACGCAACCTCGCTCAGTTGGTAGAGCGCACGACGCGAAAGCGTTGGTCGCGGAGTTGATCGCGGTGGTGACATATTTTGTATTTCTCTAATGTTCTTTTCAGAAATGAATTTCCTTAAGTGAGGAAAATGGATTTGTATTACTCGTATCCTTTAGTACACCAACAATCTGACATTCAATCAGATCCCATTAGGTTATACAAATTTGCATACGTATAACCCAATTATTGCTGTAGCTAGTCTGATAATGCACAACCATTAATGAGTGATTATCTGATTGATGTGTGCGTTGAACATGGAGTAATTAGGCTGGAGGGATTGGTACCTAATCGTTCCTCTTGTTGTTATTTGTCAAGCATGTAGAGCAAAGATGGTAGCAATCATCATCATCATCATCATCATCATCATCATCTTCATCATCATCATCTTCATCATCATCATCATCATCATCATCATTATCATCATCATCACCAATATCGTCAGCAACAACAGCAGCCATACACGCCACTGCTGACAAGTGACCTCCACAATTTCCTCCACTCAATCTGGTTCTGCAGTTTTTGCATCCAGTTGGTACCACTTTGAATCCTGTTTATATTTCGGCATCCTCGCCACTCGATGGTCGTCGTCCTCGCGTTTCGCTGCAGCACGTACCAAGGATCTCTACATTTTTCTGCTGTCTGTTTGTTGAACGGCTGTACTGAAATTCATCCCTGTCCACTACTTCATATCCTGCTTCCTTTGCGTTTTCCAGAATAAATGCCGGTCATTACTTCTTTCAGTATTCCATCCTGTCTGCATGCGTGTCTGAAAAGCACAAATTTCTGCTTCATCACCCGCTCCGCCATCTGCAGTCTTGTGCCCAACTCTTCAAAAATGCTTTCATTGTTTTGCCGTTCCTCGCAATTGACTCTTGGCATCCTGCGGTACATCCACATTTCAGCAGCTCGAATGGACTTGACGTTTGCTGCTTTCAGAGTCCACGCTTCTGCTCCATATGTCATCATCAGCCAGACAAGTGCACTTGCAACTGGTTGCTTTACGTCTTTCCATATACCTCTGTCTCTCGATATGTTTACGAGCTCCAGAGTTCTCTTCTTTGCTATTCCGGTCCTAGCTGAGACATCTTTAGTGCAATCACCATTCTCTGCCTTTATCGGGCCCAAGTACTCAAAGTGGTCAACATTTGGAATTAGCCAATTGATATTGGTTGCTTAAAGCACGAGGGGGCCTTTAACCCTTTGGGGAGACAAAGTTGCACCCATGTCGCAAATATTCCAGAAACCTTGCGTGCTAGCATCATTTACTGACGTGAAGGATGAATTCACTTATCACTACCATCTAGGAGCTCATCATATAATGGTACAGGAATCTCATTGGGATGCAAAATCTGAAACGTTGCTACATCTGAATTTGCATTCTGGACTTTATGTTGGTTGTTTGGTTGAGTCTCCATATCTCCAATTCAAGTTAAACAACGACCTATGTGATTCTTAGGTTTCTTTTAAGTATATAATTAAATTTTTCGTCTCGTGGCTTTCATGTTACGTGGCCTTCATGTCACTTAGCCTTCATGTCTCTTAGCCTTCATACCACGTGGCCGTCATGTCACTTGGCCTTCATGCCACGTGGCCTTCATGTCACTTGGCCTTCCTGTCACTTGGCCTTCCTGTCACTTGGCCTTCCTGTCACGTGGCCTTCCTGTCACGTGGCCTTCCTGTCACGTGGCCTTCCTGTCACGTGGCCGTCGTGTCACTTGACTTGAAAGTTTTGTCCCAATGCCAGGTTACGTACAAAAGTTTGGCACAAGATGTGATGGTACCTTCATCGTAAAATTTTCATTCGGTGCACTGATACCTATGAACACATGTTCCATTGGCAAGGAACTTTTAAGTAGAAGCTACAATTGACTTGTTGAAACTGTAGACTCGATGATCTATCAATCAGGCGCTAGTTCTCTCGAACTGCCTTAAGCGCATATAGAGCTTTATTCATCTATGATGTGTTCGTTAAACTAACTTCAGCTAACTGAAAACTAAATTTATAGCTCTAAAGCTGAATTCACACAAAACGCATTTTTGTGACGCGCTCCATATAAGGTATGCGTCATCTGATGCACCCTCACGCCCAATGCTGCTGCCCATGCCAATTTCGTCGATCCGTCAAAGTTGAAAAAATCCAACTTTGCTGCCCCGTGACGCCTTGAAACAATAGAAAGCGAGAATGAGTTTTCATTTGAAATGGCGTCGAGTAGCAGTGAGGGGGGAAAGGTTTATCGAATCAGCGAAGAGTCACTTACTTCTATTTTACACCACAAGGAGTGGTGAACAGAGTCATAAAAACACCATCGTATGTATCGGATAGTCGACAGTATCTTTTAGAGAGTTCAGAACACCAACATTCTACTGCATATGAAGTTGGTGGCTGATAATTTGATGTTGCAGTCTGAAACCGGTGATAAACGGAAATCATATTAGTACAAGGCAACCTCAACATGCATACTAGACGCCAACAGGTGTTGAGTTTGAGGTAACAAGAGCGATAAATGTTTTACCAAATTTCCTTGTTACGTTGAATGCATAGTTGTGATGTTGCTTAAAAAAAGAAAGCGGTGTTTTCATGTATCCGTCATACGACGTCCGTTATCCGTCATCGGTAATCCGCTTTCCGTCGTCCGTCCCACGTACAAGCATGCACATATGAGTCGTACGTTTTGAAATGAGGCACAATTCACGCGATTTTTTACTTGGGAAAATGGCTCCAACTAAGACCACGTTGTCCAAAGTGATCTTAATAAGAAAATGTTATCAACTTGATGATTTTTTTTAAATGTATTTTTTCGCAAATTCCGAGGAAGCGGCGCCGTCGATAGTGGATATCGAAGGTGATCAGAAAACGAAGGAAATATGGAGTATAACATCACCTCGTGCAGGAGCTTACTCTGGATGCTGCCGAATTTACTGCCTGCGAAGGAGCAGTTTCAGTTTATATTGTCACAAGTGGAGGAGGGTCCCACGAAGAAAAGTTTGACATTCGAAAGTATCAGCCCACGCGAAAGATTTCCTCTGTGCTTAAAGTATGTAATTTTAAATATCAAATTGTGATACGGATAACGGATGACGTACGTCGGATATCGGATGCATGAAACACCGTCGATCTGTCGGCAATTAAACTCAGCGTTTTCTTAACGTCAAAGAATCAAGTAGAAAGGAATTCGTGGCACCTGAGACGTAGCTGAAGTATCAATAGAGAGTTTTAGCTCTAGTACGATAACGGTAACGGTAATGTTGGCTGCTAAGGTTAAGGTTTCCGTTATCGTTCCCGCACTTTTTCAATTCAGCTCTAGAATGTAAGGAACACAGGGGACACTGACAACTATTGCCCGTTTCAAGTTTGGCGCGAAATGTAAACATGCATCTTCGCTTCCTTGAATGCTGCGATACAAGGTAGTTGGCGCTAATGCAGTTTCGTACCCCCCCTCCAAAATCATCAATAATGTATTCGTATTTAAATAAAATTTACAAGGTATGTAGTTTATTATATAGGCAATTTAATGAAACCTAATTGGTAGTTGTTACGTACGTTTAATTCAAAATACATTCTTCAGATAAGTGAGTTTTAATGTATGGTTTTAGTTTAATTTGTAACTTTAAACAGGGCCTACCTGATAATCACTGAGGTGAAATAGCCTCCCTGTTTGAATATTGTTATAAATAAGAATAATGCACAGGCTATTGCAGTTGTCCACAACCTTTTCCTTTCTAAGGACACCTCCCACCCCGTATTAGGAATATCACTTTAGGCACTTGAGCAGCCTGTGGAGTGTCAAATCAAGAAGGACATGTGCACATGATATGCATCAGTTTCTAAAATTTTCATTGGCAGCATAATGATCAGAATAACACTTCCTTTTTGTTGCTTCTATTGTGGAAATTGCGCCCCAGAATGATCAGAAATTGCCGTTTATTTATCACAAGGCACAGAGAGTCTACTCACCAATTGCATTGAGCTGGATTTCCTAATACCTCATCATTACAGTACCATTGGGTGATTGAAAACTAATGTGGTGGCAACTAGACAAATAGTATGTTAACACTGGAGGTTAACTAGCTCCATGGGTAGAGCACATGCCATGATAGTGTGGGTCACAGGTTCAAACCCTGGTGGTGACATACTTTCAATATCTCTAGTGTCTCCTTAATATTGTGCATTTATTCATTCTGATAATTAGTAACGTATGGACTGCTTATAAAATAATTTGCAGACCCCAGTTTGTGGACCACTCTGTTAGTGAATACACTTTTGTAATTTCTAAATTAATAAAAGAGGAGTTGAACTTCTCTGGAAGATGTGCGTATATTATACTTTGCTCTATAATGTAAGAAGTTTCAAGTTATTCTTTTTTGGCAGTAAGAGACTGAAATGTTAGGGATGGTTTCTTGTTTTTCAGAAATAACTTCATGTTTGAATATAGGCTGTTATTTTGGTGATATAGTCGATCTTACTTTTACCTCCATTCCTGACTGTTTTTTACCATAGTGACTCTGCATAAAACCTTAAGGTATTTATATCAATCTGTCTTAATTTCCTCTTGCCATGTTTTTCAGTAGTGTACGTATAAACGTTTTAATAGCAAAGCACTGCTGCAGCACGGAATAGAGGATAGAATTTTATGAGCCTTCTCATGAATTAATTTGTGGCCTTTGTGTTTGATACATCACCATAAATATATATTAATGTGTACTAAGAAATAAGCAAAAAATATTATTATACATAAGGTTGTAAATAAAAACAACTTTGCCTTTTAGTAATAGCACTATCTTTAATCATGATGTCAGATTGAGAAGTTTGTCAAAAATTTAAATTTAAAAAAAGTATAGAACATCCACATAAAATTACATGCAAATTTGTTTTCTCAATGGAGCAAAGCAATCAGTTAAATTAGTTCCTGGGCCAATCAGAAGTTATATGTGACACGTTAAATGGGATTTCACTGGATATTTAGAGATTACAGGGGGAGGATGGGTGCTGTTAAACACAGGTTTAGGAGACATAGAAAGCCAGTCAGTTAGAAATATAGAATTGTTGTCACGCTTATGAAAATAAACCAGAGAGCAAAGATTTAAAGGTTCAACCTTTATAAGTACATATGGCCCATCATGGTAGGCATTTCAGTATATAGACCAGCAAAAATTATCATTGCTTGCCAAAAGCCTGTTAAAGCAATGTCCTTCAGTTTCGTTCGTACTGATTCACGGTCATGTCCAGATTTCTCGTAGATGGATAATTGTTTTAAATTTCTATTTTGAATATGTATCTATATAGGTATATATAGATCGATCTATCTATATGTATATTTTTGCATCTACGCATTGAAGCATATCATGCGAATATATTTCAAAACATTTGAATCCAAAAGTAAACATATGTTGAATCATGTTTAAATATGTTTAGTGACTGGGTTCTGTTCATTTACTTTTTAAAAAAACCAACTTATTATAGCATTTAGTAATTGAATAAAATAAAGTTAAGGTTTTGTGGGGTTGTGTCTAATTTACCGCAGGAAATTTTCTCGCGCAAGGTATCACGAGAACAGTTGCCACTGGATAGCTTGCATGATTTTTCGCGATCAGTCGACATCCTTTTATTAACAAAAATTAGAAGTACAATTAACCATGTCGTGTCATGGAGATCTCTAAAATCTTTCAAGTCTCCTCCAGCTTCTAAAACGTTGTTAATTATTGTTTTCCCTCCATCTACAAATCTTTATACTTTTACTATTATTGTTGCTTAAATGGAGTTCCTCGTAATGTCTTCTTTATTCTTATAATCTTTTTTGCTAGTGTTATGATCCCATGCCCTCTTGTCTCATCATCTGGCCCCTACGCTGTAAATGAAAAATTTTATATTATAAATGCCACGAATACAAGAAATTGACAAGTTGTAAACTGATAAATATAGAAGAATACACTTGAATTGGCACTAAAAGTACTAATGGCGAGAAGAAGGGGAGAGTTAAATGAAAAATTAAAAGGAGCTTAGACAAAGAGAGAGAGAAGTATACTCAATGTAGATATGAAATGCATCATATATATTGTTAAGAAATATACCATGTAAATCAAGAAACAAACCAATGATCTTTTTACAATTCAATAATAAGAAGCCCCCTTGTGATGAGTGGACTCTGTACTTTTCTGTCAAAGTTTTTGCAAATCTTTCTTCTCTATCTAACTATTACCTGGTCATTAATGTGTCAGAAGAATGTTAGCCTTCCTGCTTTTTCATGACATCTCTATTTAGTGTTAATTTAGGTTTAGAAGCTCTTTTATTACTAGATGCATGAAAGAGCCAGAAGGCTAAGGTTTTCTGACGATTTAATGATCAGGGCCCCATCAGTACCCCTGTGAGGTATAGCAATCAATGGTGCATAATGCAAGTTTCGACATGATATCAGTAAGGCATCTCTAAGCTTGTACTTCAGAATGAGCGTTAGTCTCCTTTGATCCTTGACAGTGTTGTGTGGAGAAGTATAAATGAAACGTTTTGTTAACACACAAGGGAATAGCACAGTAGAGGAAAGTAGAGCAAAGAGGCATATTGTTAAAGTGTGATACGGTTAGATGTACTTAGTAGAGGGTAGTATGGTATGGTATAGTATCTGATAAGAGAAAAAGAGAGTAAAGGATAGGGTAATATAGTATGGTAATGAGTGTTGATCAGTGTTGAAATATGGGGGGACGTGCTACAAATATCTGGTATTACGTAATGTCATTGTTTGCTAAGTTTGGCATTTTTTTCCTTTGTACATTATTGAAGAGCACATGAAAAACTAAGGAAAATCTTGAAAACAACAAATGTAGACCGAGGATACATCAATATTCTAAAACGATTGTATGATGATTCCACTGCACAAATCAAAACTGACCTCAGAATCTCCAGGCCAGTTAAAATTCTGAAGGGAGTCAAGCAAGGTGATGTTCTTTCAGCATTACTGTTCCGTATTGTTATAGCCACTGTAATATTGAAATCTGAGTCAGATTGCATGTCAGTGGCCAAATAATTTCGACTCTCTCTTACGCGGATGATATTGCACTGACAAACAATTCCCAAAAAAGAACTTAAAAAATTTGTGACTATCTGATACAGTACTCGGAAGAGGTTGGACTTCACATCAAAATCTCAAAACAAAAGGCATGACAACTGATCCAGATAGTATACTCAATTTCAAAATAAACGATAACGCCATTGAGCAAGTGAATGATTTTGTGTATCTTTGACACAAACTCCCATATAAAAAGATGGATGAACAGTTTTTAAGCACAGAATAGGTCTAGGATTGGCGGCGTTCAAGTAAAGCAAACAATTATAGACTTCAAGCAGAGTACCCTATCATATCAAAGCCTGCCTTTACAAATCTTACATTCTTCCAGTTGTACTTTACGGCACTGAGTGCGTAAGTTGGACACCTTCCTTGTTGCTGAAGATGGAGACATTTCAAAATCATATGATGACATTCATGACTTCTGCAGACTCACAGCTCACGTTTCAAGTAAAGAACTTCTTAAGATAATAACGCCAACTCCAATCAGTCCAATAATCAAGAGTATGGTACTAAAACTGTTTGGGTATTCCAAAAGGTCAGAAACTGGACTATCTAAGATATATATAGAGAGATGGTGAAAGGAAAAAGGAAACAAGGAAGACCATGCAAGCGCTGTCGTGACAACGTTTACGTTTGGTCGCGGCTGCCTTTAGACTAAATTAACACTGCAGCAAAAGATCTGGATCAACGTAATTTACTTTCTCGTGTTAGTGTGCAATCTGGTTATAGCTGAGATAGCGGAATATGATGAGGGAAACTAATTGATACCAAATGATGTAACTGCTATTTTCTTCTTTACTACTGTCGATTTTCGCGCGGAAATAAGGGCTTCGTTGATCCCTCCCACCCACATCATCATTGTCTTTTGCAATAGGAATGTTACGAACTTAAAAGTCCGAATACGCTTTGGTGAAGAAAATTGGGTAGGTCAGATTCAGGAAGTGTAAGGAGGGTACGTCCCCTATCTTTTGGAGAGCAACCCTGTTCCACAGCAAAATTTACAATTAGCAAACAAAAAGTAAGATCGGAAGAAAGCCACAACTATAATACCGAGCACAGGAGAAATTTATGACTTCTTTAGGTATGGGACAGGGGTAGCTCATCTAGACACTGTTTTTCTCTTTATTTCTAAACCAGTCATTAAATTTCGGAAGAATGTTTATTAAAATGAAACAGAGACCAATACTAATAGCGCTTCCGTGTCCTAATAGCAGAAACGGCGACGTTGCCTTGGCGTATGCTTAAAACCGCTCTGGATTTAAAAAGCATTAGTGGAGTTTAAATTTCTATCATCAGCCGCTATCCACACAAGCACACGTACATATACAAGGAATTGAAATCTCGAATTCTACATTAAAACAATCTACAAGACAGGAGTTGGCTGGGAGTTAAAGGTTGTACTGGATGGAAAATACTAAACTGCATCCTTACCTCAGCAGGCTTCTTAAGGCCAGCAACCAGTGCTGACTGGGATGATACTGGTGAAACAGAACCTACAGTCAAAATAGTATTATTAGCATGTCCATCTAGAATCACTCAATATAAATTGAATAGTTACAAGATGACAAGGTGTTAAGCGGACTCCCTTCCTGATAAAGTAAAATTTTCGGTTAAGTATTACCCATTACTGAATAGTCTCTTCAGAAAATATGGATGTAAGTGGTCTGTAGCATTTTCAAAATAAACTTAAGTACTGCTTTGAAGTAGATTTCAACAATTTTCCATTTATTTTCATTAGAGTTTCACAAGATACACCCACATAAACCTAATAAGAAACAATTTAATTCATCTGCCTCAGATCTGACCTTGTAATATAAAACAGCATGCTTCAAGAAAATATCTAAACAGGTTCACCAAAGATGGGCACAAAGCTAGAAATTGTAATGCTTGCTTATATAGTCTTGCAAAGAAAAATCTAATGTGCTAGATTTTCATGAGTAATTATCACATCTTCATATTTCATGGTAGTGGCTTAAAGTACCTGCCATGCTCTACATGGAATAGTATCACAAATGAGTAATACAATCACATGTGAGTGATTGATAATAAAAATTGAAGAAATGTTGCCTACAGATATACATGCGGCCTACAATTTCCAAAATCATGCTTCAATATCACATAGGCCTACTCACAAATTAGACAGAATTCTTAAGGAACAATTAAACATTGACATTTAATGATATGCTGACTTGCAATGAAGTATAATCTGAAATCACTACAACTTCCATTTAGCATCAATGACAGTATTAATTAAAAAAATTTGTTTCTCAACTTTGCTTTTAAAATCAATTACTAATAGACTGGTTAATGTCTAGCATGCAATCAGAATCATTGTACATGTTCTAGTAATTAAAAATACTTTCTGGATTAGGTTAAAATTGTTCACTCACCTCTGCTGTCATCTTTAAAAATTTGTTCTATAGCCCTGTTTAAATGCAAGCACAAAATATCTTACACATATCATGTACTCAAACATGCACTAATAGTTGACAATGAAAGACATAACACTTATTTGTATCTCATTTATTAAAGTGAATGACGCATGGGTGGAAGGAGCCAGTGATGGAATGTGAGAATATTACTTTATCTACATAAAATTAAGTTTGAATAACTATGTCACTATGAAAAGTTGGATTAATAACAATGAAAGGAAATCACAGCATATGGAAAGCTATCAAACAATAATTTTTAGTAATTGCCATCTATTCTAAATCTCAGGCAGTAACATATGCAGGAGGGTGGGTGAGTTGACTATTTTTATCTGCAGGTGGAGATCATGTGTGGTCTAAAGTGGTCACTCACATCCAAAGACACAGCAAACCAATGGTGACCTAAAAAAATAGTGTAAAAAAGTGTATTGATCACTACCGGTACATATCTTGAGCTCCTGTCTAACTGCCCCAAAATTGACTACCTGGCTTAGCAGCAGGGCTTGGGAGTAGAAAGGACAGGGCATTGTTAAAGGGATACATGTACTAAAATAGCCCCTAAAAGAACATGAGAGAAGTAGAAAATATGTCGCCACTGAGGAGCAAACCGGTGACCCATGCTATTACAGGATGTGCTCTACCAAATGAGCCAGGTTAGTTCCCATGTTAACATATTCTATTTCTCTAGGCACCACATTAGCTCCCAATCATCCACTGGTGGATGTCAACATGCAGCTCAATGCAACTGGAGACCAACCAATCTGCGCCCTGTGACTTGACCATGGAAGGACTGCTATCCGGTCTGACATACTGTCCACAGCCCATTGAAAGTAGAAAATATCATCAAGAACAGAGGGTTTAAAATGCCACCCCTGAAAGAACGCTAGAGAAATAAAAAATGTGTCATCACCATCATTGTCAATGATACGTAATATAGATAGAAAAAGCTGACATTGAATATGTCAATTGATCAGATAATAGTGTATATCTATTGCCTAAAATGATAACTAGTTTGTATGTCTGACCTAGTGGTACACTGTGTAGCTCATCTGCGTAGCAAATCCCATTGAACAATTTAGGTCCATGTCTGTTATGTTGCTGGTTTTAGGTTTGGCTTTTAAATCGTTTAACTTTGGTTTATTTGCTACTGTAGTACTATTCATGTAGATCACTGTATTTCATTTTGAAGATCCTGGAATTTCTATTGTAACACAGTCCTTTATGCCCCTGTTATTTATTTCATTTGGGCTATTATATGGATTTGTAACATTGTTATCTTTTAGGTAGGTGAAATTTGTATGAAGTATCTGAAAAGTACACAACTGAAAAAGAAACAAGATTGAAGTTCATGCATTTTATTTTCACAGCTTGAAAACTAGGGACAAATGAAACAATTATTGGAAGTTTTTAATCACAATATCTGCCTTTTCGTTTTTTAGAAAAGCCAGACAGCTCTTCACTGTGCTGCAGCATCAGGACTCTTTTACAGTACACAGGTAATATCAGTTTCTACAATATATCTTAAAATATGGGGTTGGTAGAATTAGAACTTATACTCACCTTTGGTGGGGTATATTATTGTATTCACTTATTCATCGCTTGACTAGATCAACTTGTATCACAATATTATTATCAAAAGTGGAATAAAAATAGATGGAGAAGGCACCAATTCATTCACAGCACAGAAATATGAGTGGCATAATTATTCATAGGAAGTGTGTTGCATTGGGGTATTTGGGGGTAGTGGGGAAGACAAATGACAGATTGTGCCCCTGTTGCTGATAATTTAGGGTACAGATCTCCAGGCCTGCTTTCCCATACCCGATGCCTATGGTTGCTGCTGTGATTTGCTTTTGCAATAGACTGAGGTTAATGGCAAAAGATGCAATAAAAGTCCAAACAACAAGCTTTCAAGCTTTGTTAAACTTTGTAGTTCTTTTATGTTTTACTATGATACACATTGTGTATGCAATAGTATCCTAGAATGTTGGAGGTTTGGAGTTCAGAGTCTCATGATCAATCAATAACAGCAGCAAGGCTGCTGCTACTACTACTGCTACTACTACTACTACTACTACTACTACTACTACTACTACTACTACTACTACTACTACTACTTCTTAAGCTTGAATGCCCAGATTTGGATATCTGTGGGTAGCTTCAAAGCTACCTTTCTTTCAGCAATTCCTCCTTGATTTTCCTAAGCCCTCCCCATGACCTTGCAATTAGTTTCTGGAGATGCACATGGGGTCCGGTTGGGAAGCACTTAAAACTGTCATTCATTGTGAGTCCACTAACCCTTCAGGGATTCGAACACATAAAACCTTTGAACATCAGTCTGTCCGCTTAACCATTTCACCACTTCCATTCCTTTCCTGCAAGAAAGCGTGTTTGTGTTTGTGTTGACAACGACTTCATCCACATATCCTACAATATATAATGTAATATTTATGCAAAGTAGACTAAATATGATTGATATAAGTTAAGGTACTCTGGAGTGCAGAATAAACGGAGGGGTCTGAATAAATGGGGGGTCATCATTACAGTCTACAGTTAATAAACGGGGGGTTCAAATAAACGGGGAGGTCTGAAATCCAGTTTCAATTTTGTGAAAGTTTTAAGTAAGGATGACACATATGAGGACAAAAATCGTACTAATTGACTAATTAGGAACTGTTTCAGGGTCAAATGTTGCATGGAAAGTTATTCATGTGTTTTCAGACATCACTTACATTTTGAGTACTGGGAAACTTCCTTAAAATTAATAACCAGGGGGCCCTAATAAGGAGCGGGGGAGTTGATAAAATTAATAAGCGGGGGGTACGATTATTTGGCACTCGAGTGTAAGTGAAAAAATTGATAAACGAAAGTTAACATGTAGACTGCTTAATCAAAAGTGTCTAAGTTGGTAAAATACATTCGATAGTGTAAAAGGCAATGTCAGCTTTTATATAAAGTTAGGTCATGTAACAACCACTATGGCTGCTTGCTTTAAATCTATAAAAATCGTTGGAACACTCGTTTTACAAAAGCGCTGTGTAACCCGTGGCAGAAAAATTACTGGTAGGAAGCATAATGGGAGCAATGGAACTTTAATCATTATATAAGTCATTTCATAACATGGTATGGCAGCGCTACATGTTGCACACAACACCCCATTGAATTTGCAAGAGCTAAAATGCTTTTTAGAGCTCTTACAGATTGTAATGTAACTAATTCACACAGGACGAGAAACAGGCGGCATAGGAGCATGGGATCCAGATGAAAATGAACTGAGAAAAATTAAGATTTGCCGGTTTCCCTTCTAAATACATGGTAAAGGAAGTTGGAAGTAGAAAATATACCAACAAAACGTGAAAAAGAAGATCCTGACTGTGGGTTATTTAGAATAACTGTAGCCTCCAGAAAATTGTTGGTGCACAACCTTGAGAAATGCTAAACAATGCCTCACGTACACAGGTCACGTTTGTAAAGATGATAATACAGCACTCAAGA
Source organism: Alatinidae sp. Z8VKAUB7J3 (assembly GCA_010016025.2). Lineage (NCBI taxonomy): Eukaryota > Metazoa > Cnidaria > Cubozoa > Carybdeida > Alatinidae > Alatinidae sp. Z8VKAUB7J3. The sequence goes on along the minus strand of JAAAKM020073195.1, from coordinate 45,464,476 downwards.
GAAAAGTGCTATTCGCCAGTTCCACAAAACTTTACTATTAATACCCTTTGACCAAAGTAGTAAGAATACTCGAGTTTCCAATTTTGCCAGTAAAGCGGCTCACTCAGAAGAGGAAATAGTTTTTTGAGTAAGTCCAGAGGCAATCTGACCCGTCTCTGTATGTATGTATGTATGTATGTATGTATGTATGTACGTATGTATGTATGTATGTATGTATGTATGTATGTATGTATTTTTCCGCCTGGTAAATCAATTGCAGACTTAAAATAATCGCAAAACACCAAACATTTTAGAGGAGAATTCAAATCCAAGTTGGATGTCGTAAGTGAAACGTAACATATGCCACGTGACAGATGCCTTGCGATACATTTGGCAGAGAGTTGTTACTACACTAAGTCAATGACGCAGGAACGTTATAGTAGGCCTAGTAGTATTAGTGCGATGATTCCAGACCAAAGTACCAATGCCATGGCTTAATATGCTGCTTAGTATCAAGATGTCTTGGTCGGAGGAAGAGGACAGTGTACTAACTGCTATATATATTACATTTACACAGACAAGAGATTGGAAACGTTCCTTTTTGAAAGAGAATGTTGACTTGTGCAACGATTTCGTAGCTAGAAGGTAGGAGGTAGTGATACCACACCAGTTTTGGAATTAGAAAAATCAGATAGATCCGATCGGAGTCATTAGCCATTTACAATGGCAAGGACCAATGGAACGAAGAGAGATGTTTGGTGCAAATGCGTATATTAATACAGATACAAAGAGCAAATACAGTATAGTTTTATTTGTGTAATGAGCAGCTTAGATTCTCAAGGATAGGTTTAGGTACAAAATGTTTTTCGAAGTCAGGGGAAAAATTCTCTCTATTCGGCGGTTTTACCACGCACACCTGGGCTTGCCTATAGTTCCATTTCGTGGCTACTTTACAGCGCAGACTGTCGACTGCCCTTTCAGACTAGCAACGCCCAAACCAGACACCGAGGTTTTATTCTGGCCCTCACAATGCAATCAATTGCTCTTGCAATGATATCCAACTCTGGCCAGTTACTCAATGTCAATAGGCTCATGCTCTATTAACCAGAAAGCAACCTTGCAAAGTGGCATGCTTTTGATTAATTATCTGTTGAGTTCCTTGAGAAGTATGCAAGTGCCACGTTGCATATGCTGTATGTCATTCAACGTTAAGATGGAAGGTTTTACACGTTTTTATAGGTTTGTTTCCAAGAAGCTATCCACTTGCGACATGTCAGCTCGATATATTATTTCCATACAGAAACCGATATAATCTAATGTAAACTGTTGGCATGTAACTTGCTGTGATCAGTGTATGGCGAAAAAATTGACTAAATTTCGGTACTCAACGCAATATCTAAATATATGTATACAGTTTTGTCCGGAATTAAATTGAGAACCACAGCTTATTAGCAGTAAGGATCAATGATGTTCTAAAAAACACGGACTTGTATTGTTATACGAGTGTCTTCTATTGATTGATCGACCATGCAATAATCAGACTATAGATGTTCAATCAATCAAGCTGTCACATGTGCACGGGATAGTGAGCTAGTGCTAGTAACACCAAATAACACGAGAGTTTGTTAAATAACACCTTCTTAAAAAGGAGACAAAAGATATAAACTTACACTAAAAAAATTAAGATTTAACAACAAATTACAAACTGAATGGCAATGCCCAGCAAAGGCATTGCTATTCATTACGAAATTACGTTTTCCGCCTGGTAAATCAATTGCAGATATAATTACAAACTGATTGTATAAAGAATGTTCAAGATAGTTCGTTTATTCACTTGCTCACCCACGTCTTGGCTTTGGACTACAAACAAACAAAGAAAGCAATGGACATTAACAATATACACAAAATCTAGGAACGCGATTGGTTAAAAACTAAAAACATATGGAAAAGAACTAAAGAGTTTAATGGTTTGCTCAAATGTATTTATTTTTATAAACTGGACCTCAGTTAAATAGGTAGAGTGTACGTCGCTAGTGACAAGGAGACCATAGAGATCTATTTTCTCTGTATTGTTACAAGTAGACAAGCTTTCCTCTCCTAAGATGGTTTACTTTGGCCTCTTGGAGGGAGCCACATGTTGTTGTTGGACTTTCTTCTCAGTGGATTTTTACAACGCCCTTAACACTGATGAAAGGATCCCTTCTGAGGTGTTTCCGCTGGTCTCTAACGAACGAGGTTTGTGAACAGCAACCTGCAAGGTTTTGGCAAGGTCTTTATTGATTTTTTTCCATTTATTTCGAACACTCGTCTTAAGTAAAATCTCTCTTAAAGATTACTTTGCGCAGCTACCCTCAAATAAAGTCATCTACGGCAGCGATCCCAGCCTATAAAAAGAATGATCTCTTTGTAAAGGCGCAACCAACGTTATTGGTTGTTTCCATTAACTGTAAGGTTGGAGTCAAAAATGGAGCCATTAAGGGAATGGAAAATCAATAGGTTGGGAGGCACTGGTAATCATTGCTGTTCCGCTTTGAATCTGATGGATTACAGTTGAAAAGAATTGCCATAAGCACTAACAACATGCATTTACATCAATTATTTGGAAGGAAAGATCAGTTGCTTTCTGGACGTTGTACTACTAATTTGTGCCCCTCAATAACAAACACTTTTCAGACTAACACTACTTTTCGCAGGCAAACACTTGTAAAGCAAGCACTCCTGACAACTTTAACAAAGCAGTGTTGAATAACGTAATTACATTTTAGTGCACTGTCGACAACATTTTCCCCTTGGAATAGGATTTCACTGTATTCATGAGTACGTGAATCGGTAATGAATCAAATATCTTAAATTTCTATCTTAATGGTAACTACGTGATTTTATGACCAGCGATATCAAAACATAGTTAAGAGAACGTCTTTTGATTTGCTTTATACATCAATTAAGACCAATATTCCAAAACAGATTTACCATTAAGTTGATTTTTCTCCTGAGAAAACCATTGGGCGGAACAACCATAAACACAGTTGATGTGCCTGCATTCTTAGCTTAAAAACCAGGGGAGAGGGTTTTCAACCAGTAATTATCAATTAAGACGCAGTTCAGAGCCAGTCAGAGAAAGTTGACATTTTTACGTCTTAACAGTCTACATCCAAAGCCTTCGTCAAACATCTTCTGACAAAACCTCAGTGTAAAAAAACCTGCTCTTGAGAAAAGGAACACACATGAATCCGTGATAAATGGATAAATAGAAGTTTTCATTTGTTAAGTAAGGTTTCTTTACTGCCTTCTGCTTTTTCGGCACTTGCATACTTAAAGTGTGCATGACTCTCTAAAAGATGGTTTAATCATATATATATTCTGGGATGAAGGGGCCACGAAGTGCTAGGGGCCGTCCCGGAGGTTTTCAAGAGGTCGAAGATATGTTTTAAGGAGATAATAAAGACAAAAATATTGGACGTTTTGTGTATTTGGAACTCAACGGCAGCTGCAAACGAAAAGGTACTGAGACATGATTTGCGTAAAATAAGGTGCCAAAAGAAACAGGCCTCCTATGATTAAGAGATTGTAGCGTCATGAACGTGCTCAATTAAAGGGGTAGACCACCCTCATTGCCCTTGGTAAACAGGGTGGTTTCCCATTTTGAGAAATGGAACGACAAATGATGAAATTCACCTGTTTACTGCACCAGTATTTTGTCGAACGATGTTTTGAAAGTGGCAAGACATGTCATGAGAAAATAGTGTTTAATCACAAAACAGGTCTTTCACTGTAATTCTAATTGAAATGTGTACACATATTCCAGAATCCCTCTTCCCAAAACGCCACCATTCTGTGCTCTCGACTTAATTTTAAAAGTTACAGCGCTAAGTCTTTCTGATTACATATTGTAAGTTCCTTACTCTGAAATGTGCCCTTAATAGGGGCTCTTAAATTGGAACTTAACAAGGTTAAGCAACACTAGTTATACCTTTTATATTTCTGAAGGACTTTCAAAATACATTTTAAAAGCAATGCTTTCTCACCTTCGACTAATGTTTGGTTACGACCTCCCTCGTGCTTACCATCTGGTGTTTTCTCATTATGTTAAAATTCACTCGCTGTAGGATCTGACAAATTCTACGTATAATTCCGGACTATTTTCTGTGCTCTCCGGTGTTCTCGCTGAGGATTAAATTATCCCTTTAAATTCACTAGCATTTTCACATACAGAGCCGCCCTAATTCATGACAAATCGTGCTTAAGTAGGGAAGCGTCGGACATAACCTTGCGAGTGTAAATTGACACCTTCGTGTTTCAAATGATCATGAAAGATTCATTACATTCATAAACTTTGTTAATTTAGTTTCAAATTAGTATTGATCTAAACTCTTTGAAAGAGAGCTTTGATATCGCCCACGGACTCAATTGTCTTCACACGATGATAAAAACGAGAATGAGAGTTAGTTTCTTTGATTAAGGGTTATGCTTCCGAAAACATTTCGATGTGAGCCGTCAAAAATTTGGATTGAGTTTTACCTTTTATTATATGAAAGTTGAAATTTGAAGGTGCAAAACATAAGAAGGATGAACGTGCTCACTCCTAAACATTATGCACAGCGAGTTTCTTTCTCGTGTAAAACCGATACCATTTTAGCAGCTGCAGCTAGTAGATCAACTTGTTTTCAGAAATAGTCAATCAAGATTTAAACAACCTATGGCGTCTAGCTGACAGAATACACTTTGTTAATAACATGCACTATTATCAAGTATCTATAGGCATCTCTATTTCAGATTTGAAAAGGACGCGAGAGAAATAGATAATATGTCACCACAGGGGATCGAACCCATGACCCACGCTTTAACGGCGTGCGCTGCAGCAACTCAGCTGAGTGACCTCCAATGCTGACATACTTTACTTTTCAGTCGCCACCCTAGCTCCCAATCGTCCACCAGTGGACATCGACATCCAGCTCTACGCAATTGGAGACCAGCCTCTCTGCGCCATGTGACTTGACCAAAGAAGAGCTGCCATTCGGCCCGTCATCAATCCAAAGCCCATTAAGTTAGAAAGTATCATCGAGAAGAGAGGATTTGAAATGTTAGCCAGAGCAAAATTAAAGTAGGAAATAGCACTATCATACTCTACTCTCATTCGCCCTCTCTTTCCCACACTGCTCGTTCTTTAAAATTTGCGTAAACCACGCCGAACTCTCCTCTTTTTATTACACCTTTACTCTTCCTCAATAAAATGCTACTTAACTTAGAAGGTCGGCACACCTTTACTGCTAGTTTAAGTTGAAACCCTTGGTTTTCAAAGATAGCAATACTGAAGTAAAACATTATACCATCACATTATTACAACTCTGTTTCTCGATCGTCTTCTCTTCCCCACACTGCTCGTTCTTTAAAACTTGCATAATTCAAGCCAAACTCTCCTCTTTTTATTACACCTTAACTCTTCCTCAATAAAATGCTACTTAAATAAGAGGGTCGGCACACCTTTACTGCTAGTTTAAGTTGAAACCCTTGGTTTTCAAAGATAGCAATACTGAAGTAAAACATTATACCATCACATCTTTACAACTCTGTTTCTCAATTGCCTTTGTCTTTCCCACACTTCTCGTTCTTTAAAATTTGCGTAAATCAAGCCAAACTCTCCTCTTTTCATTGCACTTTTACTCTTTCTGAATGAAATGTTGCTTAACTTAGAAGGTCGGCACACCTTTACTGCTAACTTAAGTTGAAACCCTTGGTTTTCAAAGATAGCAATACTGAAGTAAAACATTACACCATCACATTATTACTACTCTGTTTCTCGATCGCCCTCTCTTCCCCACATTTCTCGTTCTTAAAAACTTGCGTAATTCAGGCCAAACTCTCCTCTTTTTATTACACCTTTACTCTTCCTCAATGAAATGCTGCTTAACTTAGAAAACCTGCTCTTCTTAGGTAGTCGTTTTACCATAACTCCGAAATCAATTTGAACCCATAAGTTCCAATGAGAACTATACTAAAGTAAGACATCACACCATCATACCTTCCCAACACTACTTCGAGATGGTCTTCACCTTCGCTCTCTTCTACTTTTCAAACAATCCCGTAATTCAAGACGAACTCTCCATTGTTCATTATGCATTTATTCTTCCGTTGTTGAATCTTCCTTAACTTTGAAGGTCCAAAAGACATTACTGCTGTCGTACGTGTGAGAGTAATACTGAAGTAAGACATTACATCATCATACATCTACAATTCTACTCCTCAATTGCTTTGTTTTCCCCACTCATTTAGTTATTACTCATGATTTACATAATTCGAGCCAAGCTCTCCTTTCTTACTTCCTTTATCTTTATTTCCATTTAATGAAATACTCCGTAGCTTAGAAGATTTTTATACCATTACTTGCTGCCGAATGCAAACCCCTTAGGTACAAGATAAGATAGTAAAAGACGTTATAACATCCTAAACTCACAACTTTACTTCTCAATTGTTCTTTCTAAATCATTCTCCGCGTTTTAAAAAGCTATTTGTCCAAGAGGGATTCCTACTTTTATCCCTATATCTATACCCTCCAATATATACAATACTCTTTACATTACAAGGCCCTAGTACCACTATAGTCAGCTTAACGTGAAACTCGTAGGTCCCAATGATAACAATACTGAAATAAGACATTACACTCTCCTACCTCTACACCCCTACTTGTCGTTCGCCTGAAACTAAACATGCTGATGATGTACAGTAGTACGTGTATTCTTTTTGCAAAGCTGTTGAGGAGGGAGTGGGTTAGTTACGCCCTTTTATCTACTTTTTAAAATTATTGTACTTCTCCATTCTCTTCCATGACTCTGAAATTAAATGCAAGGTGTAGGACTGCAACTAACCGAAAGTTGCTTTTCGCCCAGATCAGTTATTAAGTATGTATGGTATGTAAGTATGTAAGTATGGCTCAAATTTAACAAATATTCTTACCCCACCCCTCGTCTCGTACTATAAGTGACTAGCTACCAGCATAATTGAGTAGGTAAATATACCAAGATTACGTGATGTGTAAACCGCTGCCAACAAATCTTGTATACTTTCGCTGATTATTTCTTGCTTTAACAAAAATATCTGAGAAAGCTTATTTTTAACGGAAGTTTGGTTCGTATTTGTTGGAAACTGGCTTACCCCTCGAAGGGAGTACCCCTAAGCAAAATTAGTTGGCTACATCATTGGTACCTCTTATAGTGACTTGAGTACTTTGGTGAATCTTTCATCAATTTCAGAAAGAAAGAAACAGTTTGATCCAAAGTGATATTTTCACAACAAGAAACATGTGCTTCAGGCAATAACCAAACATGAATAATAGATAAGGCAGCCAGAAAGAAATTGGTAGTGTTTGTCTGTTTTTATGGATATGAAACTCAGCAGAGTTTAACCTGAAAATGCGCATATTGAATATGCAAATAATCACATAGAACTGAGATAGAACAGCAAATCGGAGTAAATCAATGGTGCATCACTCCAATAATCAATACCTACGATGATTCAGCTCTAAGGTAATTAAAATGATGCGTTCCCCTCTGACAGTCTGTCAAGGCTGTTGGTGGAATCCCTTTAACCGCCTAAAGCTACACCCTAGTAATAGGTACGGTAGCTTTTCCCAACGTAAAGAAGTGTTTTCAGCGACTTGCGGAAAATCCTATGTTGAGCTCATCGTTTCCATGACGTAACTCACTGGACTTTTTTCATCGAGGAAGTAGATTTTACTTTTATAGCTTCACATGTACGGGCAAGCTTTCCAAATATGGAAACTTTGATGGGTAAAACCAAGGTGCAAATTTTTAAGGCAATACATTCATAAAAAGAGAATTGTCAACATTGAGAGTCTCGAGTAGAAATCGAAGCAGTAAACAAGACTGGAGGTCATGTCCTTGTGCAAAAAGAAAATTGGAACACTCAAAACCAATATCTTCAGCAAAAAACAGGGCTACAAATATGTCCCCGATATTTAGTAAAATCCTGAATGCCATACGCGATTGAACAGAAGCCGTTATGGCCTTGGTTATGGCAAGATGAGTTACATCAGAGAACTTCACCCTTCAACTTTAGTCAAAGATCCATAGGGTTACATAATTCGATGAAAATTCGGGGACAATACTCCCTGACAAAAATTTATCTCTCTTTTTAAAGCCAGTGCCATCATGATTGAGTTCTTGTAAACAAATCTTGAAATATTCATATTCTCTTGCGTTCTCAACGGCACTGGAAACAATGATTAATGGTAGCTAATTTAAGTTTCAATTTGCAGCATCTAATAAACTGTCCGCCAGGGTAGCTTATAAGGATCAGGGGGCGAAAATTAAAGGGACGAAAATTAAAGGGAGCGAAAATTATAGGGAGGCGAATTTGAAAGGAATCAGGTAGTTATAATTGCGATTCCGCGAAAAGAGGTTTTGTGACGTCATCACTTTTTCACTCTTTTCGTTACTAAACCAAACACAAGAACGGCCTTCGTTACGAGGTGACAACGACATACTCAGCATAGTACTGCTGTACTGAATAACATTTGATCTTTAAATAAGATACATGAGGTTGCAACTCCTCCGTTTTTAATTATGTATTTACATAACAGGAGAACCTCTCAGAGTAATGTTCAATGTTGTAATTGACTCAATTTGCCTTGTTATTTAGTTTTCAGACTTACTGAATATGGGTCATGCACCAGCCACGCAGCCAGTCAAATTTTGATGGGGGGGGGATTCAAAACAAAATCTCTTACCTCCCCTCCTTCCTTCCAAGCCAGCCCACCATGGTCTATTGGCATGGGAAAAATTTTGAGTGTTTACAGTCCCTAAAAGGCTCAAAATTGCATTTGAGAGACGTAGACTTTATCGTCTCTCTTATCTCATTGCACAAGTGAATTGTAATACACAAGTTATCCATCTTTTAAATGCCCGTAAGGACTTTTCGGGTGGGGGGCAGACGTGGGCAAGTTTTACCTATAGGGCGGGCACAGCCCCCCGCCCCCTTGGCTGCGTGCCTGTCATGCACGTCTCCTATCTTCTATTTTACTAAGAGACAGTGGCTATTCCTGGGTGTCCACATCTGTTGAAATCCATGAACACCGTGTAACGAACAGAAAAGAAAAAATGCCCATATAGAGTACGAAAGTGTGACGTCACAATTTCATGATAATCAGAAACTTGATAATATTTTGGAATGGTTGCATTCTTCCTGTTGATATGGATAAACTGTTCAAAGTTTAGAACGGTATCTTAGGAAATCGTTATTAATATACGCCTTTTCAAACTTAGAATCGAGCCTATAAAAACCTCATTATTTGAACCCAGTCAGACAGGCTAACTAATAACTAAGGGGCAGCTGGGGCGTCCAAGGGCGCCCCTCAATTCTGGCTACCGGGCAGAAAAGCGGCCATCAAGTAGGGTCCACTGCCCAGTCGGACCGCCTCTCACGGACCATGGAAAGAACCTGGCATCAATTTATCATCAATGAAAACAAATACAACACATGATCGTAGCCAAATGACCGAGAAGCGAATCAAGATTTGCGCTCAACCTAGCCTGCAGGCGCATGAACTGAGAATTGAAGTCTCCGAATGCAGACAAACGCGTTAAAATCGAAACACACAAGTTTCGGAAAGTCGTCCTTATGACTGCCTGTAAAACACAAAAGGAAATTAATAGGCTTGGAAAGAGCAAGAATTACCTAGATGCTGAACGAGGTAAAAGCCAATGAAGACTGATTGGCGATTGGAGTACTAAAGTGTGACGTCACGATTTCATGAATACGAGAAATTTGACAATATTTTGGAATAATTGCTTTCGTCTTGTTGGTATAGATAAACTTTACAAATTTGAGAACCATACCTTGAGCAATCATTGAGATACGCCCTTTCAAACTTTAAATCATGCCGATTAAAACCTTGTTAAAGTTCATGTTTATTTAAGTCGACGTTAAAGGATGCGTCAGTGATGACGGAGTTCACACCTAATCTATCAGTTACACTAGTCGTTGGGAATATTTTTAAGCCGTCTATTAGCTTTGCGTAACAATGCAATGTCGAGAAACAGTGCGCGAAAGCACGTTTGTTTGAAAAAGTTATTACTTTATTTCTTCTATTCAGATTCTCATTACTAGCTTTTACAAAATATGCTTAGTGGTTACGACCAAGCAATTACAATTAACCAATTACATAGAAGGTACGACTTTATACAGTAATAACTTTTATTTAGAGGCGTTCACTTAACTGCAAGCACTTTTATTAGCTTGGCACGGAATCTAATACTTTTTAAAAAGAGATTTAGTATCGCCTTTAGGGTGGAATTCATCTATTTCATAAATGCATTTCGAATAATTCATACATAGTAAGTACTCAGTGTTTAACGTACTGCTTGGGAAACTTCTTTCTTGTGACTGATATTTTTTGGTACTGCCAAAACCGTTCTCTGCTTCGTAGAGTGAACTCGAAATTTATTCCAGATTAATTCAGAAAATAGGACCTTGTTTTAACATGTTAAGGAATTACTGTAAAACTGTGTGTAGGTGTCAGGGTATTACTTAAGGTAGAACTCAGAGCTAATAATACGGTAATTTCTTATGATAGTACGTTGGTTTAATCTTTCGTTGCGACAGCGATGTAGAGCCAACCAAAGCTTGGCTTCTCATCCTTTTGGCAAGGAATGGATGTAGTATCTGTTCTTACTGACGACAGATGCTTTCCGTAATCCGCGAGAGGCGGTCCTACTGGGCGATTGAGCCTGCCTCGTGGCTTTCATCTCTGCCCGGTACCCTAAATTGAGGGACGATGTCCTATGACGCCCCAGATGCCCTTTATTTACTAGTTAGCCTGTATGGTGGTTTTTCTGTTTATTTAGGGTAGTTTCAATGTCGGGCCGACTGCTCGTCAGGGGTCTTTGATAGAGAGACTGCAAGCCAAAGGCGTTAAAACAAAGCCCGTGAAATCCTTTACACTACATCAATTTCGTGCCGCAGGGAAACCTTTTCACCAAAGCATAAAAACCTCCTGAGGTAGTTGTGTGTCTATACGTGAAGCTGTTTAAGAAAATCCAGAGTGTTCTGGTCATATTTGAAGTGACTAAGGCAAGCAGATTCGGGCGTAGCTGGCCTCGAGATCGAAGGTACAATATCCAGCGAAGGAGAAACTGAAAGAATATTTTAACAAACATTTCTCTTTTGTGTTTATTAATGAAAATCGTCCAAATGCTGCAGGGTTTTGGAAACGAACTGAGTTTAGGTATTGACCCCTTGAGAATAAGCATACACAAGACATGCTTCCCTGATGATATTCCTGTGTGTTTTCTAAAGAGTGCGCACCAAAGCTCTTACCTATTGTGAGAGCCAAGACTCTGAAGACTGGTATTGTTCCACTGAAATGGAGAGAGGCAAATGCATGCACAATCGTGAAGAAAGGCAAAAAGGCATACCCTGCGAACTACTTTCCGATTTCCTTAACCAAAAGTTACCAAGGGCGGAGGGATGGGGTTCTAGGACGCCCTTAGGATCGCATAATGAAATTTGGATAATTGTTTACCAGAGCCATTAATTAGCCTCTTTGACCCAACAGCACTTAATCTTGACACAGATTCTTTGGCTGAATTTTCTCATGAATCATACTGCATGTATGTTGAAACTTATCCACAACAGACATATGACAATCTTTGTAATGTAACAAAGGAACAGGCTCTTTCAAGAAGTTGGGCATTACATAGAGCTGGGCGAATTACAGCATCGTCATGTTATGAAGTGTCAAAGACAAAACTTGAAAATCCAAGCAAAAGCTTGATTACCAAAATCATGCAATATCAGAGTCATGATGCAAGTTCAAGTAGATACACCAGATATTGAAAGGCTCATGAGAATGCTGCTAGACAACAGTACTTAAAAATAATTTCTCAGAGACATGAAAATGCCTCTGTTATACAAACTGGCTTCCATGTCAAAGCAACATACCCATTTTTGGTTGCATCCCCAGATGGTATAGTATCATGCAGCTGCCAATCTGATAAAGTGCTGGAAATAAAATGCCCCTTCCAATACAAAGATGGTTTCAAGGGATGGAAGGATGATAAAGATTTCCCAGTGACTGCTGAATTACAAATGAAGCCTAAACATAGGTACTTCTACCAGATACAGCTACAGATGCTCTTGTGTAATGTTGAAAGTGGTAATTTATATATGTACACACCAAACAATATGAGTGACTATATGTTAATTAAGGTGCAATTAGATAGATTATTTATTGATATTCTATTCGATGAACTTTGGAAAAAATTTCATTGTGTATTGCTCTCTGAAATTGTGTCTAGAGCTAGTGAAGAAAGATTGAAAACAATATTGTGCCTGTAAAAGACCAGCATTTGGTGAAATGATTCCTTGTAGCAGCTCAGAGTGTAAAACAGAATGGTATCATTATGCCTGTGTCAACACAACTAGACCACCAAAAAGACCATGGATTTGTAGTAACTGCAGACAGTCAACAATAGCTTAAGCAATGTATACTATGTCAGTATGCAAAGTCAACATTCCAGGGCTTATCGCAAAGTATATTTTATTATTAAAGTACTCAGCATGGATTTGTAATGCAAGGAACCATACATTTATCGCATAAGCAAAGAAGGAAGAGGGATACACCTATGTTTTCTTCACCAAAACTAGAGAAAAGTAAGAAAAGAACTGATTTTGTTTGTCAATTTCATTACTCTTGTTAGAACCTGCTTGTTGTGCATAATTTTAAGACAAATTCCTACAAGGAGGGAAGAAGGGTAAAAATATAGTGAAATTTTTAGACATAAATGTATGGCCCCCAACCACATTTAAGCTGGAAATTTTGATATATATGTAACAGTAAACAAATTAAGAGGTCATTTACATTTGGTACAAATATAATAAAGTCCTTTCTCACCCACCATTTCTCACCAATCTGCCTGGTAGATTTTCATCTGTCAGCTGGAACAGCCCACAGAAGGTCTCTCCACTCCTTCCTCATGTCAAATTTTCGGATCTCCTAAACTTCTTCAAGTGATGTGCCCCTTCTTCTGAGTGCCGCATCCACCCCCCTCAATCCATCTCCTTCTAGGACGACCCAATGGCCTCTTTCCCGCTGGTCGCCATTCAAGATACTTTCTTGGCTAGCTTCCTTAACTGGGAGGGTAACACTGAATCCAAATATGCTTTGAAAGTTATTCATATGAAATTTCCAATACGCAACGATCTCCCCTTGACTGTTCTTGACTTCACAAGTGTTTACTCCACACATTATCATGACTCTCTTCCCCAAACATCTAGAAAGTAAACGAGCTTCCCAAAATAAACAGTTGCATGTCACCACTAGCTGCTCAAACCCTCAAAGTACGTACTATTCTTTATCAACTTACTTCGCCTTTAACGTTCCTCATTTCATTTCATTTCATTTCGCTTCTATTCTCCCTTTCGAGTAATTTCCTGCCCGCAGATTCTGACAGGTAAATAGACGTACACGTTTTTAATAAGCAACGGAGGTTTCGGGTCAGATCTTTTAGTATAAAGGGCAGGGCCAGTTTCTACTTTAATGTCCCTAGCTTTCTACAATCTGTCACCATTGAACACCCCTGAAGTTTTCAGTTTTCAGCATAAGCTCAAATTTCAATACAAACTTTCATGGTAGTAAGTGGAACAGTACTATATCCTCCGTTTGCATAATCACTGGTCATGTCCAACGGGATGTTGTTAGTTTCACGTGACTAGAAATTAAGAGATCTATTGTTTACAGCTTACAGCGCATTTCTTCTTTCCTCAGAGATTTCTCAATCAAGGCGTAACACTGGTTATACTTGATCTGAATAATTAACTTATGTTTTTCTCCTTGATGGAGTTGTGCGGTTGAACAGCTTAGAACGCATTCTTCATTCTCTGCAATTTCTCTCGTTTCAATTAAGGCGTAACGCAAGGCTAATTTATGACGACTATACTCTTTTCTTTCTCTGCAACTTCTCTCATAGCAATTAAGGCGTAACGCAAGGCTAATTTATGACGACTATACTCTTTTCTTGCAGATACAATTTTGAATACTCAGCCGAGGAGGCATGATCAAAACTGCCCAAAGAGTTGCGAAATGAATACTTTAAAGACGAAGTTCTGCATCAGTGACTTTGGTGAGTATTTTCTGTATATAGTAATGAAGTAATCGTCTTTGAGTAATGTGTTGCAGGAACGACAGCGAAATAAAAGCAATCTAACTTTTTAAGGGCTCTTATGGGCTCTTATTAGGCCCGCCTGAGTTTAATACAAGCTCTTTCTACGCCGGCCCCTATTACGCCAAAAGCAAAATGCGGTCTACCGCCAATTCGGAATGCTTTTTTCGCCATTCGAAACGTAAGAAAGTAAAAGGTGATATTCTCGTCTTTCTTGTCATTTTTTGTCATTTTCTAATCAATTGCAACTGCCACGATGTCTTTATTACAACTTCGAATTTCTTTTAATACAATGTTGTCCCTTTTCACGGCGGTTCTATTGACACTGCGTCGCAAAATTTTGCGCCATTAAGGGTCGCTGTAAAACGGGTCTGGAAGGTACTTACCCGCAACTCAAACCCATATTAGATGTAAACCCGTAAATTTTTGCACCTTAAGTGTTGATTGAGTTTTCCATAATTCAGAGGAGGTACACTATTAAGGGATTCCAGACCTCAAGTTCTTTTGGAGTTTTTGTGGAGGAGGGAAAAGGGGGGAGGGGAGGTTTTAAAATGTTTTGGCCTTGATTTACAATAGAATTCTCAACTCCAATCCAAAAGAAGTTGACTAAAAGTATGTGCTGTATTCTAGAACGCTTTTTGAGCCATGCATCCATGTCAGTAACATTTACTTCATCTGCCCAGGGACGAGAGGCATTTTTAAAAGTTTCTTTTGATTTGTTGAATCCACACGCTTCTGATAAAGCAACCTCTATCCATCCACAAATAAAATTATAGTTTCCAAATATTGTTATGTTCGAATCCCAATATCAGTTTGGAGTAGCATCTCCTGCTTACATTTAGCATGCTGGTGTGTCGTTAAATAGTCTTGAAAGAATACAAAGCATCGACACAACTAACGTAAACAGCACAGGTAAACAAATTTACTTTCTGGGAGGAAACCTTTATAAAACTGGTGCTCTATGGCCAATACTTTTGCCGATTTATTGGAATGGAGTTTTTAGACTATATGAAAATTATAAGCATCAGATCTTCGATTCTGTAACATGAAATAGTACAAGTACGATTACTACCTTGAACTCATAATATCATTAGGAAATAGCTAGGTCACTGAACGAGCTCTGTCCTTACAGAGGAAAAAGATAGGTTTCTAACGGATGCACTTGAAGCACCTTCTTATCAGGAGACAGAAGGGAGCATCCAGCTAACTCATTAGGACAAAGACATCGCTATCTATTACCTTTGTCAGCTCTTCGCTATGCAAAATGGTGGCTTCTTTTTCACTTATTTTTCACTTAAATCTGCAAGAGTTAATGATATAAAGTTCTGATTCTTTAATGTAACATTTGATCTTTTCTTAACCATTTTTAATATATCATTGAGAAAGAGGGTTTGAAATAATGTTTTAAGAAGGTTTTTGACAGTTAGAAGATATGTCACCACAAGGTGAAATAATTGTGTACATACTTGGAATTTGCAATATTGCAAGAAGGAAGTTTTTTGATTAAGAACCTCATTAGTTTTAAAGCGGCTTTCCTTTTCTTCAACTACTTTTCGTAAGTACTTTTGAGCACACACTTAGTTTTATCTGGTCTGCAAGAGTAGCAATTTGGATAGTAGAACACAGATCAACGTACATACGCCTTTCAGTAAATACCTAATTTTTAGCCTGAACCAAAGTTTTTCCTGATCACAAGTGTCCTCATTTACATTTATAGTTGCTATGTTACTAGCTTATTAACATTGTTAAAGTCGGTATTGGATGTTGATTACTCTTTACCATTACCTTTCTCGTGTTGCTGCTCTATTCATGAGCTCTGCGGAATGAAGTATTTGCATGAGTGCAGTGCTCGGTAGCTATTTGACTTACGCGGATACTTGACTTCACCCTTCTTTTATGCACTTAAGGAAAGGCAGATATCTTGAAAATATTTTGCTCAAGGCGATTCGGACCTTACAAAGTGTATGGACTGAAAATCATTCTAGAAAAAACTTTTAATTCTTATATATCTAAACTATCAACACACAGAACGATTTTTTTTTGTTTGACAAAGAAGTTGGGTTATCATATTTTAACAGACCATAAATTATTATAATTATCGTTACCAATGGTGCCTACTACACTAGAGAAATAGAAAATATGTCACCACCGGGGATCGAACCCGTGATCCACGCTTTCGCGTGAATGCGGCGCCACCTAATAAGGCTTCTCTACCCAATGAACCACAGCAGCATTTATATAAAGCTGCATTAAAAAGTGTGGATCCCCAAGGTACTAGGAACTACGTGCTGCTTGCCTATATACCTGTGCCTTTTGATATCACCTCATCAAAGCTTTGGAAGTTCTGACGTTCTCATCACAAGTATGAATGAACTTTGGACACAAATGCTCAAGTAATGGTTGAAAAGAATTTCTATGCTCGTTAGATTGCGATACAAAAAACTGAGAAAAGTATGCAACAAGTAATTGTTTTACTAACCTTGTATCCGCAGTGTCCAGGATACATACTTCTCAAAAATTCAAGGTATGTTCTGCTGTCTCCGCTGTTTTCACGTGCTTGCATCTCACAGTATACCACACCAGCATCTTCACCTTCACCATTGACATGATGAACCTCAGTAACATAGGCTGAGTGCTAAAGAGACGACACAAGACAGACATGAATAAAGACGAGCTTTTTGTTTCAAAGGTAGCACTTCAAACACAGATGGGAGGATACTTGCTGCACCGTTAGTACCAAATAATACTTTAAGCCAAAGACCTACTGAAATATTTGCCTTGAATATGCAGTTTAGGGATATCATACACTAATGCTACTAGAAGAAAGGATTCTGAACCAAATGCACGACTATTTTGACAAAAGTCTGCAAAAAGTAAGAACTTTTTTACTAAAAAGAACAGTTTACCTAAGGGGATGCCCTCATTGGTCATTTACAATCTTCTTTCAAGGTGCAATGCTTGTCATGTTGGTCAAATATAATGACAGTTGTCAACACGCTTACGAGAACACTTTCACGCAGATCATGGTTCCCACGTATTTTAAAATGTTAATGCATCAGCAGCATGTCATGATACCTATTCAAGTAGCTCTTTCAAACTTATCAATTAAGCACCTTCCGAATTAAGCCTAAAACATGGGAAGCTTTACAAATTCAATGGTTATGTCCAAATTCTTTGTTTGTTACGTTATTGTATGTATTATTCTTTGGTTGAAAAGAGTAATAATTATGTACTACATTATATGTACCACATGAAGAATGGCACTTGACAATGTAGAAACAAATATGAAGGAAATAATCTAATGAGTGTTACATTTTTTGAGATTTTGAGTGTTAAAAGATTTTGTTGCTACTTAGGCCTTCTGGAAAAAAAGTAAAGAAAAAAAGGGTTACAAGAACATAGAAACTATAAAAAGCCAAATCCGAAGTAAAATAACATCTACCATATCTCCCTTCTTCATTCAATAAAGCTACAGTATTAATAATATCAATATATGGAAAGACAGTCAGAAATTAGAAACTGTAGCCGTTATATAAATTCTCATAACCACTCTCTTACTCACATTACACAATAAGGGATTTTAGCTAATGATAACAACTGGAGTTAGTATTTTACCTAGCATAGTTTGTCTGGGTAAAGTGACTTTTAAAAGGCTCTAACACCATGTTAAAATTATTTGACACTGTTATTCCAACCCTTGGGGTGTTATCAGGAATGTACCATGGTTAAGGCAGCTATGCATGCAACAGGAAAATTGCAACCACAAACATGGCCACAGCTTGCAACATGTACAACTTTACTTAGTTCATGTTTCTCAGTAGTAGTCTTTCGTAGCATTCGTTTAAATTTCCTACTATATATATGTCCTCATTTACAGAAACTCTTAACTCTTCGTTGCATTTGAGCTTTTCATGAAAAATTTTGTTTACAAAAATGTCCTTAGAAATTTGAAATAGCCTTTAAAACCTCTTAATTATTTTTTAATCGTAAACGTATAAAGCTTTTATGTTCTTGACATTCAAGTTTTAAAATGCAGTAAGCCAATTCATTGAAATCACAGAAATAATAATAATTTTAAACTCGATATCTTGGTATTCTAAAATGTACAGTAACATTTCCGCTGTTTTCTCCTGGCATGGTACATTGGACAGCAGGATTCGAAATACAGAAGTGTTTAATGAATTTCTTTTTAAAAGTATATGCATATGATAATTAAGCACACAGTAACAGAAATAACAATAAAAAACCCCAACCTACAGAAGCAAACTAACAAAAAAGACAGAAACAAAATAAGAAAAGGGGGGAAATAATTACATGAACGGTAATAGCTCCAGGGATGTCCAGTCTCTATCACACCTGTTAAAGATGTAGTGCAATGTTCTTATGGCTACTTCCGAACACTTCAACATAACCCTGTTTGTGTCAGTGTCTATATCGTTGTAGGAATTTTATGAAATCAAACGAGTCCTTCGTCGTAAATCCCAAAGTTGAAATTGCTTGTGTATATTATTTTAAATCCATAGTCTGATTAATGAGGTAAAATCAGACTAATTGTTTTTTATGTGTTTTTTTAATAATTTCTTTCAAAAACTTCATTGCCATTCATTCTTTCTGTAAATTTACAGTTACAGTAATAACGTTTACAAGATATAAAAAATTCTCACTGTTTTCACCCGGCATAATGGGGACAGTGCGATTTATAGAAGTGGATAATAACAATAACAACGATAATAACAATAATAACATTAGTAACAAGATCAATGATGGCGATAACCAAAGACGCAACGTCAATACAAGTTAAAATAAGATGAAGATAATGTCCTAATTTAATGATAATTTAGATTTTCTGGGCTTTTCCAATGTTTGTTTCTTCGACAAAAAAGGTAATAAGAAGAGCGCAATGCTACTTCTACAAGTTTATCCATGACCCTCTTACTGTCATGACCATATTTTCCTAGCAGTTTTTCAACTTTAGAAGCATTATTGAAATAAAATCCAAGCGTTAAAATCTCTAGCATTAGCAGTTTGAGATTTTGATTTCGGTCCACAAGGTCATCTCGAAGATTCCGGTACTTTTGCTTTTTGTAAGTTTTCGAATTGTGCAAGTTTGTTTCAAAACAAACTGTTAGCTCTACAACAGTTACTGCGTTACCCTCAATTAAAGTAATGTCGGGTCGTAAGGACTTAAATAGCACACATGGATTTTTGAAGCCTGGTAGGTCTATGAAGAATTGAAAATGTCCCTTATTTACGCTGGCCAGATGATTAGCCACCGTTTTCAGGACATTGTTATGTCTCCAAAGATATCTACCCTAATAATAATTTTTTTTAAACTCAAATTTTATTTCACCATAACACCAATACACAGTTTGACACTCTCTTACAAAAGGCATATCAATACAGTTATATCCTAAGCATACCGTCAGTCTCAGGGAAAGAGCATCCTCATCTAACAACTTCTGCCAATGTTTATCTCCGCCCTTGAGATACATCTCTGTTCTCAAATTACACTGGCTAAGGATAGCCTAATGTCAAAAGTTCTTAAAAAGAAAGATAGGCTCATATACAAGGACTTTATTTGAGATCATTGAAATGCCTGGCTAACATTAAAATACTTGCTATATAGTGACTGACTTAACCGATACTGCAGGGGTGACATCATATTAATAGAACCATATAAAAGAATGTCTTAAGCATAATGTGAGGCTAAGATAAAAGAATTATGAGGTTCACTAAGGATGATGTGATCCGGTCACTATATATATATATATATATATAATATTATACCCCGTTACCCTCGCGTTACCTCTTAGGACCCAGCTCTCGCTACTCTAGAAATTAGTGAATTGTAGATATATCCTATCACGTCACACTACCGTTTGTTATTGCCGTCCAGTTTGTTCTTTCTCTCAAGTTCAGGTTTCATTCTGCGTCTGTTAACGTATTTGGATTCGCTTCACATTCGCTGCCATTGTAGTATACCGCCACACGAGTGCCAGTAACTTGTTAACTAGTGATTCTATGACAACTGTTGACGTATTATTTACAACTGTAGCTACTACTGGCGCAGTATGCTAAGTATCTAATCCAACATCGTACTTATTGTGACTTGGTATATATAAGCGTGTTTTTCTTAGATCCAGTTAGTTGAATACGCAGTTATCATCAGATATTTTGCTCCGCCTTGTGAACGATTAATTGGTTATCTTTGTCACTATTTGCTGGAATAAATTCGTGCCACCGACGCTGACTGTAAACCAAGTGTGCTCCATCGATTCAAGTTTGTGTAGAGCGCCCCTGCCGCAAACCACCCCTTACAATGAGATCGAAATTTTACATGTTATTAAAAAGGGTACATAGAGAAATACTTCTTATCGCATACTTTCTAAAGCAATGCAATGAACCAACAGGAGGCCATTGACAGTATCACAAGTAACAACAAATGTGGACCCAAAGTAGTAATGTAGGTCAAGTACTTAAGTGGAGTAAAATGCTTATCTATACTCTTGAAATTATCACAGTATGATAACCTGCCAATCTTTTCCCTCCTATCCGTTCTCGTATCCCTCCTCTTTCCTCAGTAAAAGGAGGACTTAAAGAACTGTTCCACAACGGTGTATGTAGGGAGAGCGACTAGGCCATTGCCCTCCTTCAAGTGTCACAAAAACATAAGATTAGCTCGTTTTAAAGCCAAAACAAAACCTTTGGACGGCTGGATGTAATATTATCTATCACTTGGCACCTATTTATCCTGTAAATGCGTTACAACAAATAAAAGTTTCAAAATTTCTGATGAAGAACCCCACACATAAAACGAAGTGATGCCTCTAGCCTCCCACTCTTGGCATGCCCTCCCATACAGAAATTCCTGCAAACGCTGCAGTCCTTACAAACCTCACATTGCTGTAACCAATGATGTGTTCCGTATATTTGTTGGAGTTTAGTTTCCGTCTTACTTCACCTATTAGGTTCACTTTATTTGGATTTTAGACTGGTTTAGTAAAAATCTGCTGATTTTAGTCTCATATGAAAGAAAACCTCGCATATCCAATTACTTAAGCCGGCACTAAATCAACAGGTATAAACATTTAAAATGCATTGATAAAGCACTATGCAGTATTCTTTGTTAGAAGTGGTATGAAATTTGCGCTACGTCTATGTAATGCAATGAAGGTAGCAGTTGACACTTTCGAAATATGTTTAAACTAAGAAACGCTGTAGATTGTTCTAGAATATTCAAACAATTGTTACTATTGAGACCTTTTGGTATGATAAGATATAATGTAGGCTAAATAGATTGATACGTAAATTTAAATAAGAAAGTTTATGTATGTACAGGATTTATCCACGTAAATCAACTACTCTCCTTTGGCACATTGATAAAAATCACATTGAATCTTTTGTATTGTTCTTTATGTAGTAAGCTACAGAATTCGTAAATAATTATCATCATGTCTCCACACAGTACATACACATACACAGTAATACCAAACAAAATAAAAACATTACACCTTATTCCGATATTTTTCCTAACAACTCAAGTTGAATTTCTTTATCAAGGATAAACTGTAAATGAGATAAAAATGCTGGAGCTTAACTAATTCCAGCTAATGTCTTCTAATAAAAATGGCATCACTTGAGGCCTAAACAAAATCTTGGTGTCAGAGCTTTTGGGACACAAATTTTCTATTTAACTACAGATGAGCAAACATCCTTGCACTTTGTATCAAATGTAAATTTTAAACACAAAATTCTGATTACTTGCTCCTTCAATAGTTGTAACGTATTAACAAGTAGGAGTAAGCCACGTCCCTGAACTCAGTACAATAACATCTGAAGGAGTGATAGACATATATCCTTTTGGATTTGGATGGAGAATGATGTCATCAGAGTTTTATACAATTTATCTCAAAACAAAAGGCAAGCATACTAAATCTTCCAACAAGCCTTAGAATATTCAAGTGCAACAAAAGAACATTCCTTCAAATCAACAAAAAATACAATGTCACTTTCTATTATATTTCATAATCACATGCTTTTGTTAAGATATTAGAAGTTGGTTCTGGTGTTTACTATTGAATTGCAGAGAGAAATGTTTTCATGTATTGGGAATTACACCTCCTTTTAAACCGTATATCAAATAATATTCAACTCTTACGTTTCTGTTTGCAAGAAACGTTTTCCTTATTAACAAATGTGCTTAGCAAATGCCTTCACGTTTAAGAAATTCACGCTGATATTGTCATGGATATTGCCATCATATCTTTCTAGCCATAAAGTGAAAGTTAAACCTTATTGACGGCCATCTTACTAATCGTTTGTCCTTATTACTCTTAAGTAACTTACGTCGATTGGTTTAGACTTGATGATGGTCTTTATTTTTTTCAGTTTTGGCCTTTTTTAATCCTAAGATGTTGAACAGCTCTTCTACTTTGAAAGACAAAAGTCCATCCTCAGATTCTTGCATATTTTTTGAAGCGGAGAGGTTTGAGAAGATCAACTATTATTAAGAATATTGCACGAAATAGCGAAAACATTGTGTTCTTAAAACCTTTTTTCGTCTGACACTCCTCAGAGTACTAACGTCAGAATGACCGAAATGGAATGTGTGAAAGAGTATGTAGTTCCTTGGACATTTTTTCAAAATCGATATGATGCGATATCGCTTCACTCCATAGGTTTTTCCTAAAGAGCAAGCAACATAATTCCCAATCAAAAACTGGATGGTTAATGAGAGGATTAGCACCTTTTCACGCCTAGTTTATTTGGACAGCAATAAAACGTTTGTTACACAGACTGCCAGCATATGTTTCACTTGACTTATATAAAGTAGGCAACTAGTAGTGAGGTAGCATCGTCACAACATCATGAGGCCAACTCTTTAAATGCATTACATACTGTTAACAGCCAATCAAATCAAGGCACGTTAGCTCTTTCCATGAATTACAAAAACACACAACAACAAACTCGTGTCTCTTGAGGGTGGTGATATTTAAGCGTGAATTTAACACGGTTAGTTCAATTACCTTTGTCTGGAAGCTGGACCAAAAATATCCTCTTCTGCTCCTTTGGTTTTGAAATGTGGGCCGGGACATACGGATACTACGATCAAATATATATATATAGAGAGCGCGGATGAATAAAGGAAGTAGCCATCATAATCTACCTAGTGTTGTTACCGCAGTTCATACTGTGCAATCAACCCTACCATACTGTCCACACTGATCTAACTTCACAACAGTAAAAAATTTTCATAGTATACTTTAACGAGAGTATAGCTGGAAACAAAGCAACACATTTTAGAAATACTTAAAGAAACAAAAAACTAAATATTACGCTACATTCTAAAAGGATATTCGAGAAGAAACGGCCGATGAAAAGTTAACTAACGGGGAATGATTGGGTGAAAATGAGTAAATGAGATGCTACTTTCCTAGCACGAAGATATGGTTTTAGGAGGTAGCGCGTTCAACTCGTTTTCTGGTAATTACAAAACTTTCAAAAACAAAAATTTCAAAACAGATATTTAAAATCTCCCACTGATTGGTGCTCCAAATATTATTTCTTTGAAGTGACAATAAACGTTCCGCACTCGAACTGCGCATGGGCAGTGAAGAGACTTTTATGATGCAAACTGTATTCTTATGAGCCTCGGTGATAAAAAATAAAATTTACACAATACTTGGGATAAAATTGGCCAAGGATTAATGGCGTATGGCATATTTTGTCTTCCTTTGCATACACTATATGCTGCCTTTATTGCGCCAAGAACTTTTATGTCATAAGGGCGGTAAAAAACTTAACTGCTTTAACTATCACTACTCCCTTTGTAATTGAGGCTATTGTGTATGCTTCGAAAACAATAAACAAATAAGTAGGCACATCTGACACTTTAACGATCCGAGTAGAGTCCGGACCACTATTTTTACAAGGTGGGTGCCCTGCAGTTCGATAACTAACAAAATGTACACAAGATACAAGAACTAGGTACAACTATCTCGCTCACGTGTCTAAAGTAAACACCTTCCTTTTCAATGTAGGTCCAAACACGGATAAATTGCAACTGTGAGACAAGTATTCACTGTCCACTCAACCAGCTTGCGTTTTAATATTACCTGAGGCGCTTCGAAGTTCGGTCTCCACCAATTTGCTAATGTGTCCTCCACTACCCAGTCAACACGATCTGTTCCGTCGGATCTTCCCAAGATCTTAAGTTGAAAAGAGAGAATAAGTGATTAACCATAGTGGTTTAGCTTTACACGATTAGGATTGTATCGAGCAGAGCTTGTTTAGAGTAAAAATAAAAGTAGTGTAAAGGTGGTGAAGCCTTGCTGCACTCCTTGCGACGTAATAAAGGCTTCTGGTGAGCCTATGTATATTAATGATCTCTTGCTATTATTGGAGAGAAATACGTAGGATGTAAGTGCATTAACTAGCATGAGGTTTGTTAAAGCTATCAAATACAGTCATGTTTATCAAGTGATAGTGATAAATGCTGCCACAGCACTTTAAACGTTTCACTTTGGTTGCATTCCGTAGAGCGCTGGCGCCTTATTGCTTCAGCCAGTCTCTTAAGCAAGAAAGACTTGATTTGACTGACTTGCTGTCTGACAGTTATAATCAGTATCGGAGCATATCCCTTTTGGTCCGTCTGAATGTAAATGCATATGTGCAGACCCTTCTTTTGGGTTGTCGAGTTTGAAAACCATTGTTATATTTGTTTCATGAAGGCTGTGCCAATGTGTGTTACAAATGTAATTGTTTTAAACGCTTTCGTGTTAGCAAGAAATAGCTGGACTTTTTCTTTTCACGATACAAAAACGTGCTCTACTTTGTTGCAAATAAGCAAACGCCCGCAGGAAGGCCTAATGGTCATTACTTTGACTGATGTAGTAACCATTTGCTAGTGCGTTCGTAGAATGCCATGACGAACGGAGACTAGATATCTGTAAGGCTTCAGCTGTTAAATTATCTTAGTATGTCAGCAAACTTTAGAGATTTTGTTTGGATATAATGCTTCCTTTGGTAAGGTAGATTCTGTTCTTGTTCAGGTGCTGCGAAGACCAAGAAAATGAGCAGTGGTCAATAACTATTCGTGTTAGGGTCGTTAAGAGGTGGGCACGGAAGCATTAAAATTACTGATGGTGACTTCTACCATACGATAGGTCGTAGATATAGTTCTTACCTACTTTTTTGTGATGACTAATTTTGTAGGCTCATACCAATCACTTAGCCAGCTCTTTGTACATGGGAGGACCTCAACAAGTAAGAACTATCCACGAGGAGACAGAGGAGCAGGAACTCTCCTTAAGTTGCTAAAGGTTTTTAATTAAATTTTGAGGGAGGGCAAGTGAGGGGCTAATGTTGGTTTGAAATAGAAGAAGCGGGGAGGAAACACTGTTTACTTGCGGGATCCCACATCCCCAACCTATTAACGAATGGTTGTCTGTATATTAGGTCTTCGGATATACCATAAGATACATCCCCCTGTGCGTATCAAAACTAAGTACTAGAAACATGATATCTAACAGAGAACTAGCTTTAGTAGAAGGGCTTGCGTTGCCATAACCTACAAGCTTTTCGTGGTTCTCGATATACAACTTTTTCGTTGCTTAATAATTTACAAGCTTGAAAACCCCTTTGCCATCGGCTGGTACGACGGAAGAAGCAGCAGACATTATGGCCCACATTTAAAAGGAAAGAGAAGAGTGGGATTTTATTAGCTTAAAACATTTATGCAGAGAATTAATTAAGTTTGCAACGAAGCAGACACGATTTTCAGTTATACAGATATTTTAATAAGAACACTTTGAATAATCAAGGACTAGTATTCTATGTGTTTTTCTTTCATTCATGAGAAGCATGTTTGTAAAGAGACAATCTAGGAACTTACCATAGCCAAAAAATTGGGGGACTGCTGTCCTTCCTCTCCTTCTCAAAGCTTTGGTGGTCGTATCTTGTGGCCATAATGATCGCATAGAATAGACATTGATTTTTAGCCAGTACCGTAGCCAGGGGGGATGTTTGGTATGCTTAGCATCCTCTAGAAGTGGACTTCAAGGCAAAATAGCGTCCCCTACTTCATGGCCGTCTAGTTAAGACTTGTTGAATACCCTGTCCGATATATCTTGTCCAAGATATCAAATCTGCACACCTAGATTTGTCTTGTCCCTTCATGTTAGGGCCCTAAAAATGATTCTAAAATGATTCTAAAATGCAGAGATATATCAGCAAATGTCACACCAAACTTAAAAGGGTTCACCGATTTTCCAAAAGGGCTTACACAAAAGTTACGTTTATTGATAAAGCATGGCCTAAAATAGGTTCGTAGGTAATAAGCATACCCTAGTCTGGCTACGGCATTGTTTTTAGCAAGATCAAGTGGAGACTAAGGCATGACGGCAAAGAGATAACACACGACTTGATGGAGGTAGAACCTTTGTTTACTGGTTACTGCACCAATTGTCGCCAGATTGATCAAATAGAAGAGACATCTTTTCGTAACATAAGAACACAACAACTCAATCTTCTAAAACTCACAAACTCAATTTAACACTAAATCATTATAATTTATGCAGTGCATACGTCGTTGCTATTGTCCACATACCTTAGTGATTACACTGGGAAACAACATTTCATGATAATTCTGTTGCATACGATTTTCAACTGATTCGAAACGTTTTTTTATTGAGATTTCAACTCTAATTTCATTTCTGAAATCTGTTTTTCCCCACATACTCTACATTTTATGGATTTTGAGATTTACGATTTTTTGCCTCTGTGCATCGAATTCCTTAAGATATATGCCACTAACTAAGGTGCCTGGCGTTGCTTGGGTCGACGTTTGAGAAAAGGGAAACAAGATTTTGTATTCTCTGATAAAAACATACGTTGAATGTGTTATAGAGGTGTTTTAATTTTGAATCTTTCACAATTTGGCCCAAAATAATCCCAAATCACCGAAAGGTCCACGTTTTTGCTCACCTGTTCTATTTTATTTAGTAGCAGGGACTGGGAAACAGGGGGCGGGGGCGCCATGGCCCCCCAAAGATTTGCCAAGTCTCACTTTTTTCCGTTATCACTTTTCATCTTTATCAAAATTGAAATAATTACGACAGACAAGCAAGAATCTCTTGACAATTGAAGAACACTTTCAAGGACGTTGGGACAATCATGGCATTAGGCTATAGCAGATTACTCCTGGAGTATTAAACTAGATTGACCTAAGGAAACCGACAAGGGCAAATTGTTACCTCAATCAGTTTAGGGTATGCACACTACCGTAAATGACCGATTAAGCGCCATGAGCGCTTATATAAAAACAAACTCTTTTTGTTGGGCGCTTATTCGGACTGGGTGCTTATTAAGAAAAAGAAAAACAGATAACTAAAGATACATGATCTTTCTATAGAATAGATTGAAACATAACGTTCAATCAATCAATCTATCAGCTTCTGGGTTCAGCTGGGTTCAGGTTTTCAGCTGGGTTCAGCTGGGTTTCTGCTGGGTTTCAGCTGGGTTCAGCTGAGTTCAGCTGAGTTCAGATGGGTTAAGCTGGGTTCAGCTGGGTTTAACTTTTATAAATTACGTCCATTTCCAACAGTTGTAGTGTTAGTGCCAGGATACTTTGAGTATTCAACAACAGAATTACGGATAATTCAGTGGAGCTACTGATCATCAGAAACAAAAGTCGTAACATTTACTCTTTATTGACAATGGCCAATCTGTTATTGCACACTCATTGTTAATCAAATAATAGGAAATGATTGATTGGCAATAATCTAGGAAATCTGTTAAAAGTGTGTTGCTTTCCATTAAACGCAACATGCTATGCCTGTCACAGAAGGCATGTTTCACTTCATCTATAGAACAGGGATCACAGAGCGTTGCTAATGTTTTGTGTACATGCAACCAGATGAAAAATGGAACTCCAAGTCTAAAGTGATATGCTTGTGTTATTGTATTGCAAGTGATGAAGTAAAGGACAAGGCAATATGGGAGGAAAATAAGAAGTAAATTTGTAGTCGGTGAAAAAGACATAAAAGAGTGTTCCCCAGCATAACTTCATTGGGAAGGTTTAGATCCGTGACAAGTACGAGTACAAGATGCCTACTGCGCACACCTTCTGTGCACTCCCTGGGGGGGGGAGGAGAGGGGCCCCAACGAACCGTTCAGAACAAGGTTTACTTAAAATCTCGTTCTCTCCAGGACGAGTTTCTTTACCACTTTGGGGCCCTAAAATTGTTGGGAAATGTGTAGGCCTATAAAGGAATGTAGACACTAGAACAAGTTCATCAAATTTGGAAACGTTTAGAGACAAAGTGGGTGAGTTTTATTGATATCAAGGCCACTTTGGGCCTCAGTGGAAATATGCCGCTCTGAGTTCAGGTAAACAACAGCTATGTCAGGCGTGAGGGCACTCAAATGTTTTGACAAGTTTAAGGAATTAGATAAGTTAATTTAATCGGGACAACACTGATTTCCTTTTTCTACTCAGAATGATCAGGAAATCGATGTAAAAGCATAATAACTTCATCTCTATAGTTATTTATTGGCCTAAGGACCCACCTGTCCTATTAGGTTACTTGGTAAAACAATGAGAAGAAGTAGGCTACGGTAGGCCTACTTTACATTTCCTTGATTTGCTAAACTACCTCTTTATTACTGTTACGAGAGATGTCTGTTTGATTTGGATGATGTAATTACGATCGGGGGCTCTGGAGATAAGAAGTACCTTTGTTGGTCTGCGAGCAGCACTCTCTTAGTGCACAGGCATCACTGGTCTTCACCCATCTCCTAAATCTCTGACATGTAGCTCCAAGCGCCATGCCCTGGTAAACCTCTTCAGCCAGCAGGCGAAACCATGCCAGGTGGTGTTGTAAACGCTGCACCACTGGGAGAAGGACCTCCTTAATGCAGGTCACTGGCCAGAGCGGAAGAATTCCACAAAGGAATCAACAGCTACATGTTCATGACCAAGGCGACCCCCTCAATAATGAAAGCATCTCGGCTGTGGTCAGTCTGGAGAGGGATGGGCACTGCCAGATGTAAAAATGCCTGTTGGTTAGTTTACAGGGGGGCTATATTTGAGGGGCTTATATTCGGGAGAGCTTATATTCGGGATTTTACGGTATTTTCGTATTTCTAGTATATTTTCAAAACTTACAATATTAACTGATGGTTATTTTACATCCCAAAAGTTCACACGATATGATCAGGACAAAAGTTTGGAAAACCTATCGGTGGTATATCTGAGAGGAAAGGGTGGGCTATTCAACTTGTGACAGGATTGTTAAGTTTTTTTTTAAGAATCAGAATGTTATTTTGAGGTTAAGGTCACTAACACCAAACTTTCAAACGAGTATAAATTAACTCACAGACCCAACTGATTAGATTTGTCTATATTTTGAAAACTATATTTCATTAATCAAATTTCTAAAATGGATTGTTTCTGAAGTTTATAAAACACTGCCATCAACGAACGTCTTG
The DNA here is from genome assembly GCA_010016025.2 of Alatinidae sp. Z8VKAUB7J3. Classification (NCBI taxonomy): domain Eukaryota; kingdom Metazoa; phylum Cnidaria; class Cubozoa; order Carybdeida; family Alatinidae; species Alatinidae sp. Z8VKAUB7J3. The sequence goes on along the minus strand of JAAAKM020073195.1, from coordinate 45,434,834 downwards.
CCTGCAATTGTACACTTATAGCTGGAGCAAAGAAACACTTTGCGTTGTACTTCTCCTTCACAGATCACCCAGATGTGCAAACCTTTTCTCTGCGGAGGAGAGAGACTACATAGTATGGGAGTTGTGAGCCATTCCTTCAAATCTGTATCGCTTATCACTTCTCAGGTTGACAGAAATTAGTTCAAGCCGCAAACAGTTATACATGATCTCGTGGAGAGGTTCACATAAAAATGCTCACTATAAGAAAATGTGAGGATTATCCTACTGGGCGAAAAACAACTCGACTACAGTAATGTAAATTGCGGCTGTCCACGACTTCGTCGAATAATTGCTGTCAACGCAGAGCATTTAAATCAGGATCTCGTTCAATCTAACTGTAAAGCTACAGATGAGCGTTTGTGGACATATAGTCAAGATTTGGAAAGCAAATTCCCTTGTCTTAACAAGTGATAAATATTTAATGAGAAGAAATTCGTGATTTGAGGTTGGAATTATATGAAGTTGTCATAGTCTAACACGTTATTTTCCCTTCCAATTGAGTCTAAGAGGATCAAGACCTAGATTCGAGGTTACTGGAGACACGAACGTAGACGACTAAATTGACGCCGGACAACGCCTGCCATAATTCAAGGCTGGCCTGGAGTTTCCTGTAAAACTTAATTGTATACTGACATGTGCACAATCGGAGGCAGACGTGATTCAAGTTCGTCGTGAAAATTAAAACAGGCAATGAATATAGAGCGGCGATCTGAGGTGCCCTAAGAACATCGTTGTTGATAAAAATGGCCATCAATCTCTGTTATGCCGGTGAGTCCTTGAAAGTATGATAACAGACTTTGAAAGTTGGCTTGTGGTACCAAATTAGAATACTGCGCTGAGTAACGACTTCATTTTGCTAAACGTTTTCGCCAGACACTGGCCATGGACACCCTCTGGAATAAGGGTTAAATATCTCATGCTCCTCCCTAAGGTGATGGAGAAGGGGAAGCAGTTTCTCAATTAAAGACCCCTGATGAGCATTGGGTCCGACATTGAAACTACCCTAAATAAACAGGAAAACCACCAAACAGGCTAACTAATAAATAAAGGGCAGCTGGGGCCTCCAAGGGCAACGCCCCTCAATTTAGGCTACTGGGCAGAGAAGCAAGCCATGAGGCAGGCTCAACTGCCCAGTAGGACCGGTTTGCATTATGAAGTGCCCAATATTCATAAACTTTCCTGGTAAATGTATCACATTATATATATATATATATATATATATATATATGTATGTATATATATATATATAAATATATATATATATTTCGAATCCCCTCAACTCCGTTAGTGAAAAAAGAAAGCAAGCTATTGTCGTAATGCTCCACTCCGTGATAAATATATAATAGTTGCTATGTATCTGCTGAGTGCTTATATTTATGCATATATGTAATACTCAAAGAGAAAAACTACATTTTGCGTTTCGAGATAATTCTTCCTCAGAGATTCTGCATTAATATTTATATGTAATTTTTATATCACCAAGACAATTAAAAATACGCTTGAATCAATATCTTTATGAACACTATATTCACTACATTGGGCATGTGTGCAGATCATCTGAAACTGCAACAATAAGGAAACTGAAGTTCTGCGAAATCCAAAAAGTCATAGCATCGCGATCATTAGATCACGATTGCAAATCTGTTCGGTGTTGATGAAAAATAAAGAGAAAAAGGTGACTTAGAAGAGAGAGTCATTTTGCAAGCTGATACGGAGACGTCTTGGCCCGACTCCAAGATGACAAAGTCATTGAACAAGGGATCACCAGGTGCAAGTGGGTAAAACAAAAGGGTGTACTCCTTTTTACCTATTTTTGCATCAATAAATCTTCCACCTTGCCAATACAATAGATGAACAGGTAATTAATTGCATGCAGTAAAATGAAAGTGGAATTCATATATTATTCATAAAAATAATAAAAATTTCGAATCCCTCAACTCCGTTAGTTAAAAAACAAAGCAAGCTATTGTAGTAATGCTCCACTCCGTGATAATTATATAATAGTTGCTATGTATCTGCTGAGTTCTTATATTTATGCATATATACAATACTCAAAGAGAAAAACTACATTTTGCGTTTCGAGATAATTCTTCCTCAGAAATTCTGCATTAATATTTATATGTAATTTTTATATCACCAAGACAATTAAAAATACGCTTGAATCAATATCTTTATGAACACTATATTCACTACATTGGGCATGTGTGCAGATCATCTGAAACTGCAACAATAAGGAAACTGAAGTTCTGCGAAATCCAAAAAGTCATAGCATCGCGATCATTAGATCACGATTGCAAATCTGTTCGGTGTTGATGAAAAATAAAGAGAAAAAGGTGACTTAGAAGAGAGAGTCATTTTGCAAGCTGATACGGAGACGTCTTGGCCCGACTCCAAGATGACAAAGTCATTGAACAAGGGATCACCAGGTGCAAGTGGGTAAAACAAAAGGGTGTACTCCTTTTTACCTATTTTTGCATCAATAAATCTTCCACCTTGCCAATACAATAGATGAACAGGTAATTAATTGCATGCAGTAAAATGAAAGTGGAATTTATACATAATTCATAGGAGGCTTTTATCTACAGTAATGGTGCTAAAAATTTTGGAGGTAAGGAAGTCGATAAACTTTACCTTAGGTGTACCTTTTGGCCGTTCCATATATAGGAGTTGACACGTTCTAAATTTGTATTCTGTGTATACTATAAAGGGTATACTCCTATTGCATATTACTGCATAAAAAATCTTTCTCTTTACGTCTCACAAAATGTATTTGTGACATTCATTACAACAAGTTTTGTAAGGACAACCAACTGCTTCCCAATTATACAAAAGAGACATTGACAAACAACTTGTTCGCAAGTTAATGACAATGCCAAAAATTACGACCACCAGAAGCGTCGAAACCCTCCCTATTTTATGTTTTTCTTTTTTCTCAGGAGTCAAAGAAGAAAAAACATATTTCGCACATCGCACGTACTCCTTTGCTCAAACCAATTAGTTAGGTTTTGTGTAATTGATTGATCTCTCAACAACAATTCTCTCTATTTCCAATTTTCCGGCTGTATATTCATGCCGTAGTATATTTTGGAGCAATGCCATAGTAAATTTTTTATTTTTTTCTAGGTTGAAGAGCTGACAAAAGAGATCTCTTCATTAAAGCAGGTAATTTTCTTTAACTATCTTGGTGAGGTAATGAGAGGCAGGCTACCTTATTGTAAATATCCCTGGTGTACTCCAACTACCCTAATTCCATTTAAGAAACTAGATTGTGCTGATGTTTCGTTTTCAAAGCAGAAATGAACAGAGTCTTTTTTCTTGTACACTTGTGCATTCAACACAAATTTAAGAAACAAACTTCTTTTCGGAATTAATATACTGTGATAAGCTAACGATTGTGCAAATCCTTTCTGAGTTTTCATTGGTCAATAAAATTGTGTAACGTTTAATAGCAGTAAAAATGTGAAGTATGTTATAAAGGCAATGGAATTGTCCAAGTAATCCTTCGAACCTCATTTACGTATTATTTTTAAAAAGCTTTAAATTCTGTTTTTTCACTCTAATGTTTTTGCTGGCTAACTGGTCTTGAAAGGGACTATAGAAGTGCTTTTATTGTTAAGTAAACAATTCCACTATTCTATAATTTAGATTTGATTATTGTAGGTATTTAGGTTGTCCTGTCTCAGAGGCCTACTCTCCGTATAAAACTTGAACGCTAGCTAACATCGATTTATTTGTCTTTTGCTCCTAGAGAATTCCCGGAAAATCTTGTGCAGTTGCAAATAATGGACAACCACAAACATGCAGTGGTCACGGCGCTTGTATTGATGTGGCCAAAACTGCCACAAGAAAGGTTTGGAATGCTCCAAGAAAGTCTCTCTCTATGAGTTTGTATTGATGGGAAGTTTGGGAGGTGGAATTTCCTGCCTAAATTGAATCTCCTGTACTGCATTTGAAACAGTTAAAAATTTATCATTGCATCTGTTCTAAACTGTAAATTATAGCTTCGTTGTCGGATGCACCAAATTGACGGCCTTGTCGTGCATGCATCGGTGTTGGAGGAAGAAGGGCACTGGGTTTACGGCTACTCAAATGTTTCAGAAACTCGTATATTTTCCTCAGTACTCTTAGTTGTATGACAAACTGTCCGTTTTCATTCAGTTTGCACAATATTTGCCTTTCTTAAATGCTGTTGTAATTACCTTGCTCTTTGCTATTGTGTTGTGGTACAAGAAAATCCTGACTGCATTACATCTCCCCCTCCCCCCTCCCCCGTGTTGTTGAGCCTTTCCGGTGTCGCGCGAAATTTGTGCCCTTGCGAAATTTGTGCCTATGATGGTAATGCGCATGTCCACATATTCGTGATGGTAATGCTCCACTCTTTGAGAATTATGTATAATTGCAATGTGTCTGCTGAGAATATGTATATATATATATATATAATATTGCTGTATTCTTGTTAGTTAATCACATTAACCCTTAATCGGTTAATTAAAGAAACTCATTATTACCACTATTATCAATATCCTTCTGATGATGATGATGATACAGATGTCGTAGATTTTTTGCTAAGTACTATCGGAGGGATTGCGACATTGAGAGCAATATATTTATAAATTATACAAATGAAGGAAAATTTATACGTAGGAAACAAAGACTATCCAATGCGTCGTACTTTGCATGTATTATAATTTCTTTAGGCCTAATAAAAGTTGGAGTCCTAGTTACCTGTATTATGAACGTTGTATTATTTGTAATATATTAAGAAGGGAACATCGACTACTGTTCGATAAAGATTTTTTTTCATTCTTTATGAACTAATGTTTTGTATTCTTATCTATCATACATGTTTAATACCTATGAGTGTTTGACTGTAGTTCGATAAAATCAGTTGAGAAATGCTTGAATGTTTTGAAAAATGAATTTAAAGAAACTATTAATTTTGTTATTACACTGAAGTTTTTAAACATAATTCCGGCTAAATTCCTGCACTAACATATAGCAACAGAAACAATATGCAACAATTTACTGTGAAAGCTAAAAATAACATACAATACAACAAGTCAAGAGTTCCCAAGCAACAAAAGAATAGAGCAAAAACACGCACAGACAACTTCATCTGACAATGTCCACGAAATAGGTCAAACATGTATGCCTACGTTTCTTATCTACGAATATAACTTTCATGGGCTTCGGATTGATGACCAGCCGGCTGGCAGTTCTTCCTTGGTCAAGTAAAATGGCGCAGAGAGGCTGGTCTCCAATTGCATTGAGCTAAATGTCGATGTCCACCGGTGGAGAATTGTGAGCTAATGAGGCGACTACAGAAATAGAGTATAGAATAATTAAGGTCATACATAATATAATAGATAAATAATAATAGATAAGATAATAGAATATATTGGAGGTCGCCTAGCTCAGTTGGTAGTGTGCACGCCGCGAAAGCGTTGGTCACCGATCATGGACTTCTAAATTATAGCATTAGTAACCAGTGTGTACATGTTACTAGACTGCATGCATAGTGGCATACTAGGTACTATACACTTCTGCATACAGTTACTTATATATATATATATATATATATATACATAAGACTAAAAACTATAAAAAGGCATATTAAAATATGTACATGACACCAACGATTTCCTGAGGAAGATTAGAAACATTGAGAATTTGCCTAGCTAGTAACATATAGAAACGGTAAAAGTTTAAAGAACACTTTAATACGAGCTAAACTATCGCAAGCAGGCGGGAATACGGGATGTTCGAAAAAGTGCGGACAAAGATCTAACGAGGACTTTCAACAACGAAAACAACACTCGTTCTTACGAAATTCAAAGGGTCCTCTACACTGTAACTCAAAGTTAGTAGTATATTTGTTATAATGTAAAACTTGTTGGATACAGTATGTCGGCAGTACAAAAACAGCATTTCGCCATCGTGTAAATAGTTATAAATCGGCTTTTAGGACGTTTTCTTTTAACTACACTGACTACATGATTATAAAGGAAAAGAAGGTCACACACTGCAGGAGTGAATTAAGCCCGAATACAATAAATTACGCCACTGCTGCTGTTTATCATGATGATGATAATGATGCTACTGATGATGTTGAGAATGGTGACAATGATAATAACGAACAATTATTACCTCTTCCCAACTCGACAGTGAAAGGATTCGTTCTTATAGAAAGTAATAAACCTGAGCTGATAGACACTGACAAGTTTGAAAGGAATTTCACAGTTTTAAATCTGGTGATAAGCAATAGAGCAGATCAGCTTGAACACCCCATGTTTTCAGAGGAGACCCTGCCAAAATTTTACTGGGGTGGCCAAATCGGAGTCATCGGTGCTTAAAAGCACTGCCCGGTCCGAACGTGAAGTCAGAATTAAGTATTTCAACCTGTAGGCCTACTTGAAGTAGAACAGAACAGCTAGTTAGCATCTCCTTAAGTATATAATGGGCATTTTAACTGAATCAGGAGTGTATTTTACTGGCTGGGATTCTTTATCGTTTATGGCTGTTGAAACTTCGGAAGCTGCTCTCAAATTCATTGATCGGTAAGTCTCTTCATTTTCATAGGCCTATGTCAACACACAATAGAAAGACCAATGCCCATTATTCCGTTTAATTTACAGTGTTTAACATTATTCCCTTCTACTAGGATCCTTGAATTTTCAAGTAAGACTTCCGAGTGCACGTGCTTTGACCTTTCACCTGCTTCACTGTTCACATCGATAACGGAAGGAACACAATTTTGCCTACCGGTTTCTAATTCCTGGCTCCAAGGACAGTATTTTAGTCTGTGGAAAAGGTGAAAACGGGAGAGTGCCCAACACTCCTGGCCACAACTTCATTGTTCGTGTTGATCTGCAATCATAAGCTTACATACTCCACAAAAATAAACACAAGATATGCAGACATGAAGACTGGTTCCCTCAAGTTATCAGGGTGGACGGAAGGCCATCAGCACTCGCTCGTTCGAAGTTGATGTTTTCCTAATCCCACAGTAAATTTCGCCTGCACATTGTCCTCAGGATCTAGGACACCAGATTCTAATGACACTACATATCTCCTTACCTTGATCGGCATCTTGAACTGTGTTGATAGTGATAGATACCTTGCGAAGCAAGCTCCTGTCAGCCGCGCGTTACTCCTTCCAGCTGTCCTCAACAAGTGTGAACACAAACTCATCCTGTGGCAACAGAAACGTGAACGACAGACCAGCAACCAGGCGTTAAAAGTCGATCAACGTGCAACTGAGAACGTGGTGAGGTCATTGCTCACAAATATGGGAAATTTATCGCGACACCTGGCCGGCAGTGCAATCTTGGGATTGGACGAATATCAAAATCCTGCCGTTGCATTCAATACGTGTTACTCAGAATTCATAAATTACGTGGAAGCAAATCAGCTATTCCGGTTGAGATGGCAGGGCTTCCACACATCCGGTGACAGGAGTCTGTCCTTTCCACTGCGGGCGCCGAGACGTGGGTGGCCGGTATAGTTGGAGATTCTATCTACCTTATTCCTTTCAAATTTCACCTCCCTATAATTTCCGCTCCCTTTAATTTTCGCCCCCCGACGGTGACAACAGGTATTCAGTTTGAGATAACAAGAGCAGTAAATATGTTACCAAATTTCCGTGTTACGTTGATTGCACAGTAGTTTGGTTAAAAGATATACTAATTCCCTTTGCAATTCAACGATAACTTCAGTCGATCTGTCAGCGATTTAACTCGATCACCTTCACATGGACTCCTCGATTCTTTAAATTCCTCAGTATTTTCAACGCAATGACTGTCGTTAACTCTTGTGCTGAAAGTACTAGAATTTTGGAAACTTGTATTTGTATCCCTAGAAGCTAATACAACGTCCAAGTAAAATCGGAGCTAACTTCAAGCAAACAAAAGTCGACCTCTTTTCTTTCAAAGTTATCCACAGTCGAAAGTTGATCTTTCTAGGGTGTTACACAAATTTATAATGCATGACCATGTGAAGCATGGTGACGCGCTGCCTTGTGACGCACTGCTCGATGACGCCTTTGCAAAATCACAACCTGCTGCTTACTTGTTATTTTTTTCAAATAATCGCAACAAAAAACCTTCATCTCTCGAAACACAGGATCCCATACCCGAGGTTCCACTCCCTCATTAACAATTTCCCTATGCTCAGCCAGGGGGCATTCGGGAAAATAAATGTCTGTATCCTCCAGTGAACTACGAAACTGCCTGCAACTACGTCCCTTAATTTTGTTATGTTCACTGCATAATCAACAAGATACTAAACATGTTTGAGGTCCTAATAAGTCCTTCTTTATTTTACTATTCAGTACTCTCACTAAGTCTGATATTTTCCTTTGAGTGAAGGAGCCCCGTCACACTTAATCAGGTATTTGGCTATTTCTGCTATGAAGAGGCAAAAGTATTTGATGGAGTAATTGTACCTCGCAAATATATTGTTCATTTGATTCTATTTATATGTTTTACGTTCAAACTACGACGCATAGAATCACTGTATGGTATATTCTGTTACCTTACTAAAAGCAAGAAACTTGTTTTGCTTGAAGTTCGTGTATTCAACTGTTCAATCAGTCATTCGTAACGCTTGCAAGAAAACGCAAACATCCTGCAGTATCAAATAAATAGTTATGCATTTTAAGTAAACTAGTAACCAACTGCGAGTCAAATTTTCTCAATACTTAACTTCTTTTGAATCATGTAGTACTTAACACGGTCTTGTTTGATTTCATGTTTACATGATTCCTTTAAAAGGAACGTAGTGTGTCTGTACACTTTGCTCACAATGTACCTGCAATCTCGTTTGATCTACATTCTCTGAAGGATTGGTCAGGAATTCTTTAGCTGTGCCCTCAATATACTTTGTGCTACTCTATCGCTGTGCCCCGTAGCCAATACACCATTCTACAGCTTTGCTTTGATGACAGTAAAAACTCAACCAGTAAATCTATGCTTCATGTGAGTTTGCACTCGGTCTTTATCTCGGCACATGATCAGAGGCAAATCACAGAGCACGTAATTGGTCGGGATAAAAAAGTGGTGAGTTTCATCTACTCTTGGGTGCCTAATAGACGGGGGGTTGGAATAAACGGGGGAGGGGTTGGAAAAATCCCAAAAACTTAAACAACGGGGAGGGGGTGGAAAATCACCACAAACGGAAGTCAAGAATCAATGTTGCCATTTTGCAAAAAATGACTTTTTAAATAAAAGTGCTCAGAATGAGCTGAAATCAACACACAGCATTGCTGAGGCATCCCTAGAGACCATGGCGGTCTCAAATTGCTCATTAGAGCACATCAAAAATTTTTGGTTACTTGTGCTATTTTTCCAAAAATGACTTTTTAAATAAAAGTGCTCAGAATGAGCTGAAATTAACACACAGCATTGCTGAGGCGTCCTTAGAGACCATGGTGGTCTCAAATTGCTCATCAGAGCAAATTGAAAGGAGATGGTCTCTTGTGCCATTTTGCAAAAAATGACTTTTTAAATAAAAGTGCTCAGAATGAGCTGTAATCAACACACAGCATTGCTGAGGCGTCCTTAGAGACCATGGTGGTCTCAAATTGCTCATCAGAGCAAATTGAAAAGAGATGGTCTCTTGTGCCATTTTGCAAAAAATGACTTTTTAAATAAAAGTGCTCAGAATGAGGTGAAATAAACACACAGCATTGCTGAGGCATCCCTAGAGACCATGGCGGTCCCAAATTGCCCATTAGAGCACATCCAAAGTTTATGGTCAGTTGTGCCATTTTTCCAAAAATGCGTTGCGAATTAAAAGTGCTTAGAATGAGCTGAAATTAACACACAGCATTGCTTAGGCGTCCTTAGAGACCATGGCGGTCTCAAATTGCTCATCAGAGCACATTTAAATTTGATGGTCAACTGTGCAATTTTTCCAAATATGCCTTCGGAATTTCAAGTGCTCAGAATGAGCTGAAATTAACACACAGCATTGCTGAGGCATCCCTAGAGACCATTGCGGTCTCAAATTGCTCATCAGAGCACATTTAAATTTTATGGTCAACTGTGCAATTTTTCCAAAAATGCCTTGGGAATTAAAGGTGCTCAGATTGAGCTGAAATTAACACGCAGCAATGCTGAGGCATCCCTAGAGACCATGGCAGTCTCAAATTGCTCATCAGAGCACATTGAAAAGAGATGGTTACTTGTGCCATTTTTCCAAAAATGACTTTTTAAATAAAAGTGCTCAGAATGAGCTGAAATCAACACACAGCATTGCTGAGGCGTCCCTAGAGACCATGGTGGTCTCAAATTGCTCATCAGAGCACATCAAAAATTTTTGGTTACTTGTGCCATTTTTCCATAAATGACTTTTTAAATAAAAGTGCTCAGAATGAGCTGAAATCAACACACAGCATTGCTGAGGCGTCCTTAGAGACCATGGTGGTCTCAAATTGCTCATCAGAGAACATTGAAAACAAATGGTTACTTGTGCCATTTTTCCAAAAATGCCTTGGGAATTAAAAGTGCTCAGATTGAGCTGAAATATACACACAGCATTGCTGAGGTATCCCTAGGGACCATGGCGGTCTCAAATTGCTCATCAGAGCACATTGAAAAGAGATGGTTTCTTGTGCCATTTTTCCAAAAATGACTTTTTAAATAAAAGTGCTTGGAATGAGCTGAAATCAACACACAGCATTGCTGAGGCGACCCTAGAGACCATGGCGGTCTCAAATTTCTCATTAGAGCACATTGAAAAGAGATGGTTACTTGTGCCATTTTTCCAAAAATGACTTTTTAAATAAAAGTGCTCAGAATGAGCTATCTTTAACATATGATGGAATACTACTGACTAGTGAACTTAAATGGAAATCTAAAAACTCTGAAATGTGCTCCGTCCTAGTGCTACAATTAGAAACGACTGGTCTACCTACGACATTGCTAAGACCTTTGTGTATTTTATGAAGTAAATAAAATCTACCTAGCCTTGGACTATTTACATTTAAGTAAGACTTAACCTTCTCAGAAATACCTTTATCGTTACTAACCTTTTCTACAATATCCTTAATATTACCTTCCACCTCCGCCGCTATTCCCCCTTCTACCTTTTCATAAGCTATTTGATCTTCAAACTGCCTCCTAGCCTCTCTTACGTAATCTTCCCTGTCCCAAACTACAACCGCTGACCCCTTGTCTGCCCCCTTAATAACTACACCTTTATCTAACCTGAGACTTTCTACAGCTGCTAATTCCTCTGCAGTACGATTACTAAAATTGTGCCCTCTTGGTGAAATAGACATAATTTCCTTCTCTACTATACTTAAATAAAGTTCTAGTGTAGTGTTATACTTAGGCTGTTGCCAGTCTGATTTAACATAAAATTCGTTCGGGTTCCTTCGACTTCCTAATCCACTGTTCTCCTTAAAAAGTAAACGTAAACGCATACTCCGTTTAAAGTTCTCCAAGTATATTTTCAGCTGCGTCTGATCAACATTCCTAGGCTTAGGAGCAAAACTGAGTCCTTTCGACAAAACCTGTATTTCTTGCTTAGACAAAGAACGCCGTGATAAGTTTACTACATTGTCAGACACAAATCTACCTACTACACGATTTGTGTTTCCCTCATTTTACTTGTGAGAAGTCTCCTCTTGAGGCTGTATCGTCACCACCGGAGGCGTCCCTGGCAAAGACATCGGCGATGGCAGCTCCTTATCTGGCTTACTGGGTAAATACTGGCAAATATACGTCAGCGGATCCGTCGTTTCAATTTGCAGATCATGAACTCCGCACATCTTATGAAGCTTCCTGAATCTTCTTGAACGCAGTTTTGTGGTAGACCTAGATGTCAAGTTTGTAGTGTGGTGGTAGAGACTAATACGTTTGTAAATCATAGTTCAGGTAGAAGTTATGTAGTAAATCACAATTTAGACAGCGTTTTAATAATTATAAGTCTTTTAGTAAGAAATTTTAGTTGTACGGTGGTAGTCGACGTAGTCGACGTAGAGAGTTATTTTGGCAGTTAGAATTAGATAGTTTTTCTCCGAACGGTCTTAACAGTCGTGTAGTAGACGTGTAGAACTTTTCGCTATTCTGTTTTAGTTTCTAATTTCAGTTTACATCTCTTCTTAATATTGTCTTTTTCGTTCTTTCTCTTGTGTGTACACCTGCCACGTCATGCTTTCTCTCTCCAATTCCGGTATTTTTCTTTACAGCCCTCTTTGTTAATGTTGTTTATTTTCTCTTTTGTCTATTAATATTTTCTTTTTTTCTTTGTTATATGAAACACCTGTGAGTACAATAAGTAATTATTATTAGTGATGTATTGTTAGTACGATCTATGTGTCAAGTTATATTTGTAATTCCTATTATCCCCCTGAGTATATGTACTGTGTTCCGTTAGCGTATTTAAGCAGGTCTGTAATACTTGTAAATATATCGGATTTTGCGAGCTTCAAATTTTCCTTCAGTAGAAACATTTTGGAATGACTTGTAGGATAGATAGAGAAAGTCACAACTAAAATAAAGTGGATAGGAAAGCGAGAAAGGTGGTATACACTGTGGCGTGGGTGACTGACTACTGCAATGGTGAATGTGAAGACGACAATTAGGTTCAAGATAACTTCTGAGGGTGATTTTTGCAATTTGAATCAAGTTTACTTTACGTGCGAGGCAAAATAGATATGATTATGTATGTGAATAAGTCCTTAATGAAAGAAGCTCTAATCAATGGCTGTCTGTGATCAAGTTAGTGTTTTTTCTTCTTGCCAATAATGTAACACTTAATGGGACCATGCTAAGGGCATCTTGTTATTACAATTTGGGAGCACTCTTTGACAGATATAGTTTTTAAATGGCCACTTAAAAGCATGGCAGGCATATACTTTTAATGTGAGAAAAATAGTAAAACGAGATTTAAAATGATGACATGATTTTGCAAATTATTGTGAATTGCACACGTGCTGACAAACTGTGTAAATGGGGAAATGTCAAGTACACCGTAGAATCGATAAAATATTAAATAATGCCATTATTGAAAATAGAAAATTCGATTTTTGCTACGTATTTGTACTACAAAATGCTATGGTTTTAGATGAAAATGTAAAGTATCATTATTTAACTATCAATACCTACCCTGATTTTAATGTACGCTGCAATTTCAACCTTAGGAAACTCAACTGAACTGTACGGAAACGGAACAAACAAACAAACCTAAACAGAAAAAAAATCCTAAAAGCAAAACTGGACAAAGAAATTTTGAGCAGGTAGAATTGGAGTTCATCAACACGTCCAATGTCTGTTTTAACATATTTTTGTCGCCTTCTTACCTTTTACAGCCCAAATACACCGGTAAAAAATTAACTCAGGTTTCTCATCAAGTTCTTGAGTAAGCACGGGTAGGATTATTTGGCTTTACAAAGTCGTTATAAAATAGACTTTTTAATCTTGTCGTCAAAAGAATATGACGCAAGATTGTTGATGCTATAGTTATATGTTTTTACCAAATGCACGTATTTTACCTATAATTCGGTCAGTGTCTGCATTCACTGGTATATTTGGATAGAAAAACAGACTATTTGGTCAACGAATAAACATTAGAGACAGTTACATTGATAGGTCAAAGCGTTGTAGGTTAAAGACCAAAGAGTAACCTATTGTGATAACAATATCGCCCCTTGTTTGGAAACTTTCCAGGCTCTGACTGGATTTAAGAATAGACTGACATTTTAGTCTTGCCATCAATGAAATAGGACGTAATATAGTTGATGTTATAGTTTCATGTTGATATCTCACCTGGAATTTGGCCAGTGTTTTGTATTCACCGGTATATTTAGATAGGCAAACAGACTATTTGGTCTACAAATAAACATTAGTGACAGTTACATTGATAGGTCAAAGCGTTGTAGGTTAAAGATCAAAGAGTAACCTATTGTGATAACAATGTCGCCCCTTGTTTGGAACCTTTTCAGGCTCTGACTGGATTTAAGAATAGACTGACATTTTAGTCTTGCCATCAATGAAATAGGACGTAATATAGTTGATGGTTTATGGAGCCAGGCTTGTAAATAATATTGAATTTATAGGGCTGAATACCAATACCCTAACGCTCTATTCTTGCAGGAGTATGACCTTTTGTACTATAAATCATTTGCAAAGGTACCTGATCAGTAATTAGGTCAAATTCTTATCCACGTAAATATAAGTTAAAATGTTCACAGACCCAAATAACAGCAAAGGCTTCCTTTTCAGTCTGCGAGTACCGTCTTTCCACACCACTTAAGGTGCGTTGCTCCTAGTCCAAATGAGCTGGTATCAATAGTAAGTTAGGTAGGTGGGTTTAAATCATTGTGTACCATAGTACAATCAGTAGTGAGGATGTCCTTTAAGGCATCAAATGCATTTTCCTGTGCGTCTGTGCACGTCCTTTGTTGATGCTTGCTGGTTAAGCTTTTGCAGTGGCCATGCCATTGCTGCAACATTTGGCGCAAAACAAGAACAATAATTTGCCAGACCTAAGAAAGTTCGAACTTCGGAGGCGTAGGATGGTGCATTCGTTATGACTTACTAAGGGAATACTAAGGGACAGTGATTAAGAATCTCTGAGAAAGATGTTGATTGATCATTGTTGACAATATTTGCTGTTGGTGATGACTTGAGGAGTCAGCGTTCTGTTTACAAACCCGGAATAAATGACCCACTTTGCCTAAGCGTTTGCACTGACGGCCATTGGAAGGACAACTAGGATATTAAGCGCGATAGCCTGGGATACCACAACAAAAACAAGCAATAGACTTAGCAAGTGCTCCCCCTCCCCCTTTGGCATTACATGGTCGGCCCCCTTCTGAAATTTATGACTAGATTGACGCTGAAGTGGTCTTTATTTAGACTGCAAGGCATGCACTGATTCTGACACTGGTAGAGTTGTAGATTCTATCCCGTAGGCTGGCCTAACCGCCGTTTCCGAAATGAGACCAAGGTGACTTGCTCTCTCCAAAGTAAAGCCGCCCTCACTCAGCAGCTTGCGGCGTAGTTTGTTTGGACAGCATTTTCCAACCAACTGGTCGACGATATATGAATATAGAGGTGAATAAATTTGGAATTTCACATGTTTCACTAAGTGATCGAATGCAAGTTAGGGAAAGATAATTAACTTTCCTGAGGCTGTTGAGCAGCCTGCCTAAATTTGTGCCTTTTGAAAACGACATTTTTCTTGGGCTCGAAGTGTGCAGATAAACTTGAACCTGCGGTGTCCAGATTATTGCCTGTCTTCGAGACAGTTGCAAAAATAACTTGTATTTCCGCGCCAGCAAGATGTGGTAGGATTGCTCACTGCTGCTGTCCATTGTATTTACCTGACGCAGTTAAATAATATTGGAATCTTTGGATCCACTTTTTCCAGCGCTCGGCTGTCGTCAAATCATTGCCGAGACAAAAAGGTTCCAAGGCCGGAAGTTCAATCGACCGATTTGGGTATGTAAACAATCAGCGAACACGTAAGGACGATCGTTCTGGACTATCCCTGGATGTAAGTAGAACTTTCTCACTCGTCGCCAGTTATAATGTATCAGTTTAGCCCTAGCCTGCGTGCAGACTATCCTAGCTGAAGTGGATAGTCTGCGCATCAACGACGGTATCCTTGTATGGCCTCGTATTATGAGCGCCCGCAGACATGGCATGCTAAACGGAGGTGCTCTGGGAACTTATTGATGAGGTTGCTATTCCTTTTAAGTTGCTGTTGGGTTTTTCTCTCGTACCAGGGTGCCTTCTGTTTCAAAATGATAGATTTCAACCTTGATTATTTCTCTGAGTATCCTAGTCAGAGGCCAGATTTCAAGAAGGTAAAGTTGAAGGCCATACACAGATAAACCTCTTAAAACCTAGTCGCGGTACCCTTTCTTAGCAAACCCATGAGGGCACACACCTGCGGTGTCGCTCTTGTATACAGAGGACCATCAGATGTCCAAGCTACCTCAATTGATGGATCAATATTGGAGCTGCCACAGTAAATCAAAGATATCGATAAAGAATTTCTGTGTAAGAGGTTTGGTCTCTCCATATAAAACAAAGGGTTCCTGAATCCGATACGTAAATATTGGAATAGTGGACCAAACAGACTGCTCCGTAGACACTGGTATTTGAGCGTAGACGGAGGTTCTGATTCTGGAAGACAAGAAATCACAGCTTATCAAAAACTGCTCAGAAAACCCGTAACTGGTGGTTGGTACCCTCACAGATGACTCAAGAGCTAGAAAGACTGTTCCCAAAATATCCAAAGTTTAGAGTTTTCTATAAATATGCCTCGCCAATAAAAGGACTGGAGCGTCTTCTTTAACGAATTGAGAATATCAGTCTTGTAGAGATTTGTATTGAGACCAGCGCGAATGTATGCGTTATTGAGAAGTCTACTTCTTTTGGAGACTTTTACTGTAATATGATCCGGAGCTGAGTGCCATGCATATTGACGTTCATAAATGATGATATTGGGAATAATGGATGAGCAATCTAATTGAGGAGTTTCCTGTGTGTTTCAGGGGACATTCAGACAAATCAAAGTATCTCTACCTTTCGAAAGCTGTACTATTACTCACAGCTTCCCAACAACTGTTACTTTGAATGAGGAGGAACACAGACAGATTCAAGTAAAACCATTTGATGTTTTTCAGCAAATCTTTTGGGATAGTAATTCCAATGCAACTATACGTTGTTATGACAAAAAACCGATGCGGAGTGTGTCGCTCTCGGATCAAGTGGTATTAGGATTAACCAAAGCAAATAATACGTCTATATTTAATTGGCATCGAAAACATGGTAAAAGGAATGCCTCCTAGAAAGTTATCTTACAAAGTTATGTAAATGACAAAGTCAGTTTTGATAAGAGCACTAGATAAATAGAAAATATGTCACCACCGGGGATCGAACCCGTGACCATCATTTTCGCGGCGTGCGCTCTACCAACTGAGCTAGGTGACCTCCGATGTTAAGGCACTCTATTTCTCTAGTCGTCACATTAGCTCACAATCATACACTGGTGGACACGAACATCTAGCTCAACGCAAGTGACAAAGTGACAAAATGTTAATATATTAGGCAAATTATTAGGAAAACTGTATGATGATAAGTGGAATACATATCTTTCACATTTTTACTATTTTAATGACGTACTCTATCATTTTACTTAGACCAATAACAGTTTTGTATCATTCTCTGTGTGCTTCGTTGAAGTAATCTCTACTTGTAATTTTATCAACGCGATAAAAATAGCTGTTTGTGGAAGCGTCGGTTTCCCAGCGAAACCTAAGCAATCATACTACAGAAATGATCCTGTGAAGTATGATCTTAATTGTCCACAGTTCCTATGTTGTTCTTATAAAAAAAAACACACAAACGGTTGTTTTTCTTTTCTTGATATACTGTAAGAGCTCCATATAGCAGAATATACTAATTGAAGAACTAAAGGGGCCTTCTTTCTTCTCTGTTTCACGATTCTTTCACTGGAAAAAGTTCAGAATTTGTATTTCTTACTGTTTCAAAGCTACAGACCGCCGCGTCCTTAGCTAGAATTCTTATGCCGATCCTCCTTGGAGTGTTACAGCAGCTATGACATATTGCTAGTAGTTGTCGAGCAGCGCATGCATAAAACTCGTACGATCTACTTTTCTAAAAAAAAAGTCCTGGAAATCTATAAGAAGCACGAAACTTTGGTCTCAGGATTCCAAATAGATAATTCTAATTGTGTACAAGTTTGACGTTACGTGATCCCTAAGAAGTTTACTATCGAATTTTAGAGAATTTCCTTTTTTATTGTTCAGTAGTTGCTTTAGGTTTCCAATCCTGTTCCAGAAAAAAGTTTATGACTTTCCCTTCTTGCCGTTACCAAGGTATGGACCACCGATCACAAAAAAAGATGTAAAGCAGTGGAGTTGCTACAGCTAAAAGTATAATCTTACACCAAGCGCTATTGTTTGTTCCTGTTTTAGATTATGGGACCAATTATATCAATGATAGTTTCATTTGTGCCGCCCTTTGCCAAAGCCGTATTCATATCCTGCATTTATCAAGCATTTTTGCAAAAATATTTAAGCTTCTGATTGCTGACATGTTTAAAAGAAAAGTCAATTATGCCTCTATTCCAGTTCGGGTTCCAGTCGGTTTTAGGTTGCTATCATGCCCTTAGAAGTTTTGGTAATATACTCAGAGATACAAAAGTATCTGGGAGCACTCTTTGCTTTTGTTTCCCTAATCCACGCGCAGACCATGTTGAAGCTGCATAGCTGTGGTATTAGTCTCGATGTAATTTTCGAATTACATTATTTGTATAGGCATCTAAAAGTTTGTTTGCAGTTGAGAAAACTAATTTCAGATAGAGAGCTCCCTATATTCGTCAGAATAAAGCAAAGAGCCATCCCGTCCCCGATTATCAACAACAACGCGTCTCTTCCTGCGCAGATGGTCCTACTTATTAGTTGCATTTCAAAAGGGTTAGATACATCAGTGCTTTGTTATGCGGACGATCTGTTAAATCTCCGCAAGTCAATAGCTAGTGTTCAATGGAGTTTCGATAACCTATCTGTAAAATATCTACAAATAGGACTAAGCATGAATGCTGCGAAGTCCCAAGTCCTCTTCTTTAATTTACACGGTAGTTTTGTGTCCGATAGTTTCTATCTAGGTGATAGTGAGGTGGCACCGACCACTTTACTCACATATTTAGGTCTCCCGATTGGGTCTTTGCTTAATCTGGAGCCTAATCTGGAATGGAAAGCCCTTTCTCGAATATATACTAGTGTAGCTCTCTCGCATATTCTATATTTAACCCATTTTGGGACATGTCTACGACATCTGATAGGCAAAAGTTGCAAAAGTGTTATTTTAGGGAAAATTTTCTGTAAGGCCATATTTTTTCAGTTAATTAGAATGATGATTTCTAGTTCTCTTTTATGTCTTTTAAGGTGGGCTTTGTTTAACCTGGGATCTATTGTTAGCATTTTAATCAACCCATGACTCGTCGCAAATCCTTAGAAATTTGTGTAATTATGATCCTCTAAGTACAATTTCATTATGCAAATTTAATTTTTATCTTTTTTGTTGTTAATCTATTATTTTGCATCGAAATGCTAGATTTGCTTCCACTGAAGCTTGCAATTTGAATTGGGTAAATGACTATACCTTTAATGCCATCTACGTTCTCTAATTTGGTATTAAAAGACTGAATAAATGATGGATAACGCCAAATCTGTATTTGGCAGCTATTAACTTTGTTTCTAATTTCCTAGATATTAAACTTTGAGTCCTTCTATCTCCAACGGAACAAAAACTCCGAATTTCTTCTTTGAAGTTCTCTTAAGCTTGCGTGCTTGTTATAAATGTAAAAAATATATATATATATATTTCTAGAATACATAAGGATGATAATCTGTTTATTTTTCACTGTTAGGATAGCTTCATTTTACAGTTTTAGAATAGAAAAAAGCTAATTTTTAAAAAGTATTGGAATATAGTTGTCTTTGTTACTTATTTCTCATATCAAGTTCTCAGACTCTCCCGTGAAGTCTTTCTTATTTAATGAATTCAAATTGACTCAGGGAAAGTTTATTGAAATTTTGTGGAAGTCTCATTGTGTTATGATCAATTCCATTGCTTAGTTTTAATATGTTTTGTAGTACTAATCAGTGGCATATGCAAGTGGGGGCTTAGGGGGTGTCCCTCCCCTAACGAAGGGGTGGATTTGAGGTTGGGACTGCTTGCTCTAGCTGACGTTGGGACGATTTTTTTTTGTAATTTCTTTTTAATAGTTGAGCTATTAATAAGTTTTTAATTGTTATGACTGTCTTTTTTGTAAAGAAGTTTGAAACAAAGTCCCAGTTACTTTGTGTCGTCTCTCTTAGATTTTACTAAAGACACATACTGCGTATAAGTATTTTATTAAATTCAAACTGATATATAAAGGATTTATCAAAGGGGTCTGTCCGTATTACCGCAAAAGCCAACAGGGAAGTGAAGTTTTTATTTTTTAATAACAAGGAGGGGAAATTAATGTCCTAACTTCTTTATCAAAATGATGTTTCGGAATTGTGCTGTCATATCAAGGCTGAAAAAAAACTTAGTATTTAAACATCTTTTATTGTAAAAGATTAGTTTTCGAGACTTTATATGGCTCAGAGGTGAAGAAATTGATATCATTACTTTGTTTGGCTGTCATAAAATTTGGGTTTGCTTCTTTTGCAAAGCGGTGTGGGTTTTACAACATTTTCGTTTCTTTAGGGGATTTTTAAAATAGAAAGTAATGGTATGAGAAAGTGCAAAGATCTTATAAATTTATGTTTTGGATTTTGGTGAGCAAATGGAGGCCAGTTTACTGCCTGTTCATCCTAAGACTTTAAAATAAAGGTTTGATTTTTTAGAAATATCTGAACATTAGTAAACGTTTGTGTAATTATACATTTAAAACTAAGTATATGAGTCAAAATACTCCGTCAAAGATCAGAGGGAAGGGGATTGTCATGATTAGAGGAAGTGTTCCGTGTGGTTCAATCTGTCATGGAACCAAACGGATGTATTGTAAAAATGCGCACCACGGGAAGGCGTCCCTTGGTTAGCTGCTGTCGCGCGGTGAGGGGAAGAGGGAAGTTAGAATGGCGGCGACGGCACGATAGAAAGAAACTGTGGTGGAACGGCCAAGGGCGTTTGCGAAAGAGCCGATCCAAGGGGCCAGGGCCGTGCGCCGGAATTCGACGGCGGCTGGAGGCTGATTCTCAAAGAGCCAGCCCATGATCGCCAGGATCGTCCCCACGTGGTCCGGTGGCAAGCCCGCCGGCAGCTCCAGGTCCAGCTCGGCCTGAAGGTTGTGTACGAGGATCCCGATCTGGATCGCATCGTCAGAATTGGGCTCTGGAAACCATGCCGCGGCCAGGGGCGGGACGCCGTTTGGTAGAACGAAGAGACGGCAGAATTCGGTGGCGGCTGTTTCCAAGCAGAGCGACTCTAACGAGCCCGGTTCGATTTTCTCGAGCGTTTCTCGGATCCCCTCAGACTGGAGGACGGCGAGCAGGCCGGCATCAATCTCGGAGGAGAGAATGCGGCCGAGCAGGGTGTAGAGCGACGCTTCAGCGGAGGGCATTCAGATCTTCTCGATACCACAGACGTTGTCGTACCAGTTTTGTCCGCCGGTCAGTGGGCAGGGGTTGATCGGCAAGGCATCGTTGATGGCGACGCCGCCACCAATGCCGCCGTTTTTCTTGCTCCACCAGATTCGTTCCGGTGCGGCTTGTCGATCCGGAGAAGTTGTCTCGTCGATACCGGCCTTCGGGCTGGTTCGATGGTACTGGGCGATCCCGACGGCACCATGCTCCCAGTGCCCGACGTGGTGCGAGCAGGCGACGACTTTCGGGTGCATGCCGTTGAGGAAACGAACGTGGTTGTCAAAACTGCCCATGATCCCGGCCTCACCGGATCGGTAGGTGTGGCCGGTGGGGCGGTAGACGCTGACTCGCACGGAATCGCCCTCCTTGAGGCCCAGTTTTTTTCCGGTGTCGGGATGCATGAAGACGGGGTTGGTGTGCACGATTTCCGCGTGGTATTTCCAGTGACCGCTGCGTCCCTGAGTGTGGACGTTCCATTTGAAGGTTGAGAAGATGAAGTCGTCCGCTCCGAGATTGCGATGCTCGGGGACGGTATCGTAAACGGCGATTGGGCTAGCGTTGACATCGTTTTCCGGAAGTCCGACCGCTCGGGCAGCTTCCGGCCAGATGTCGTCGCGAACATTGATGATGCGGTTGGGAGTGGGAAAGCCGCGCACGGCCTTATCATCTTGGATGATTCCTACGGCTTTGCCTTGTTTCATGACGAGGTTCCCTTCGATCTCCGTGCCATCTAGTTCGGTCTCGGTCAATGGACGTTCGTGGTGTTCGTAGTCTTTGGCCCGGGTTTCATCATACCAGATCCCGCGTCGCTTGAATTCTTCCCAGCTGATGGGGAGATTCTGGTACCAGTCCCGATAGAATTGTTCCTCGTCTTCGAATTCGAAGTGAGTCTCCATTCCGCCGCCGATCTTGCGGGCGAGATCGCGGAGAATGATCTGCACGCTCTTGCTCTGGCCGCTTTTAACCACTCCATGCGTAAAATTGAGACGGTAAAGAGAAAGCAATAGACATAAAAGGAATTTTGTATACGAATTCTGGGCAATTTCCCCTGCGTATAATTTCCTCTGACAAGTTCACTCCCTGGCCACTTTCCTCCCCACGTAAAACTCCCCTGTGGAAAAAGCCCTAGCAGAAAATTCCCTCCCCCCTTCACTCGAAAATGTATGCATGCACCCTAATAACAAATACTCTGTGCAAACAATGGGCAATCTTTTTAACTCAAAGGACTTTCCCCTGGGGCTTTGGGGTGACGGATCATGTTATACCCGAAGGCATAGTGATTGGGCCTTTCAAATATGATGGACAAAATAGCTATCTCAAAATTTTGGACGATTTTGGGGAAAAGTGGTGGTGGACGTGCCATAGTTGCCCTCCAGTTCTTGTGGTCACTTAAAAAGGGCACTAGAACTTTTAATTTCTGATCAAATAAGCTCTCTGTTCATATGCTACACCAATGGGTTGAGAAAACCACCCCCGGGGGAAAACAAACAAAAATAAAACAAATAAACAAATAAACATGCATCCGTGATCTTTCTTCTGGCAAAAAAAAACAAAATTCCACATTTTTGCAAAGAGGAGCTTGAAACCTATACAGTAGGGTTCTCTGATACGCTGAATTTGATAGTTTGATTTTAATTAAGATCATTTAACTTTTAGGGGTATTTCTCCCATTTTTCTAAAATCAGAAAAAACTCCTCAGGCTCGTAACCTTTGATGGGTAAGACTAAAGTTAATGAAATTTATATGTTTGTAATAAGTATGAGAAAGTCAACTGTTTTATTGTATCCATTGGTATTAAAATCCTTTTTTCTAAACCTTTTTTTTAGAGTTTCGATTACTATAGAGCCGGGTCGCTCTTTACTTACAGTTCGTTACCACGAACCGTTTTATTATTCTGTAATTCTAATTAAACGGTCCTTGTGTGTCAGGAGTCATTCTTAAATAACTGGAACAAAAAGTCAAACATTTGTGCAAGGAGTGAGGTACTGAGAAGGAGGCAACCCCCTCATATACGCAATAATTTCTGTTCTTTCAAGTTTTAATATTGTTCCTTACCTTTAGTTAGAATTTTTTTTTTTATTCAATCACAACCACAAGCCGAAAACATACAATATCTTTAGTCTATTATAACATAAAAATCCTAGTTAAGAAACTGGTTAAGACAATATTAATTGCTAAGATTGGCCGAAAAATAACACAAACAAATTATTGTTCTGTCGACCATTATCTAACAAAATTCTAGCTTTGGCGTTAAAAGCGAGTTACTGATAAGGGGGAGAAACTTCCTCATAAATGCAATA
Source organism: Alatinidae sp. Z8VKAUB7J3 (assembly GCA_010016025.2). NCBI lineage: Eukaryota > Metazoa > Cnidaria > Cubozoa > Carybdeida > Alatinidae > Alatinidae sp. Z8VKAUB7J3. The sequence continues at coordinate 45,411,377 of JAAAKM020073195.1, read as the reverse complement.
TGAGGGGTGTTCATCCCCTCTTCAATACCTCGCTTATTACGCTAAAGTTCAAAATTTGTTCTAATTCTTTAAGAATGCCCCCTGAATCCCAAAAGCCATTTAATTAGAATAAATAGCTCTTTTGAAATTACCAAAAATACTTTAGTTTAAAGAGAGAGGTTTTGCCAAAGGGGGCGAACAACATCATATGCATAATCTCTGTTCGTTTCAAGTCTTAATGTTGTTCCTTACATTCAGTCGACAAAAAACTTGTTTTTTTTTAAATTTAACAATCCTTTAACCTATGAACCAATCAGCCCCGAATTGGTAGGACGAAAAAGATGGCTTCAAGTTGGAAAACATGCAGGAATTCATGGTATGAATGCAATGCTTGGAGAATATGGAATCAAACCAACTGATGAGCAATCAAAACAGATTTTAGATAAAGTGAAAATATTAGGTGATCAAGGAAAACAAATCACTGATGTTGAACTACTTTCTATTGCTAGTGACATATTGGGTGAAAAAGGAATCAAGCAAATCGTTCAGTTAGTTGGGTTTTCTGTCTCCACTGGAATCGGAACAATGCCGTATGCATTTGTAAAACTAAACATAGATGGCAAGGACTTTATTGGTACTGACTATGGTGTAGGTCCAGTTGATGCTGCACTCAATGCAATTGAAAAAATTACTGGAAACATCTCTGAATTAAAAATCAAAGACTATGGTTTGGCATCTATCTCTGGTGGTTCTACTGCCATGTGTGAAGTAACAACCGTTATAGAAGATACTCAGGGAAATAGCGTTTCAGCAAAATCCATAGGTGCTGATATTGTAACTACTAGTGTAAAGGCGGTTATTGATGGAATAAATCGGGTCATGCTCAAAAAAATGCTAAAAGACAAATAAACAAACCAAATCCTAAAATTCCCATATAATGTGACTAAAATTCGTGTACCAAGTTTCTTTGATAACTGGAGATGGCATAGGTCCAGAGCTCTCCGAATCTGCAATCTCAGTTTTAAACACTATTCATGATAAACTCGGCCTAAAGTTTGACATTGCTCAGTTATCTGCAGGGGATAAGGCATTAGAGCAAACTGGAAAAGCTCTTCCTGAAGATACAGTTGACTCTATCAAAAAATCTGATGCTTGTATGAAGGCGCCTGTTGGTGAGAGCGCAGCTGATGTCATAGTTGTTCTTCGTAGAATACTTGATCTTTATGCCAACATTCGACCCGCCAAGTCCTATCCTCATATGCCTGCATTACGTGACGATATTGATCTAGTGATAGTGCGAGAAAATACTGAAGATCTCTACACTGGAAAAGAATTTAGCTTGGGTAATTCTTCTGTGGCACTTAGAATTATTTCTGAGGATGCATCAAAAAGAATTGCAAAATATGCCTTTGAATCTGCTATTCAAAGAAATTCTAAGAAAAAAGTAACATGTGTACACAAATCTAATGTTATGAGAATAACTGATGGGATGTTTGCAAAGTCATGTCTTGAAGTATCTACAGATTATCCTGAAATTGAATTTGAACAAATGTATGTTGATGCATGTGCTATGAATTTAATTCGACAACCTGAACAGTTTGATGTTGTTGTAACCACGAATCTATTTGGAGATATTTTGTCTGATGAATCTTCTCAAGTAGTTGGTGGTTTAGGATTGGCTCCAGCTGCAAATATTGGAGATGACTTTGCACTTTTTGAACCTGTTCATGGCGCTGCATTTGATATTGCAGGCAAGAATATTGCAAATCCTTCATCCTTTTTACTTTCTATCAAACTAATGCTTGACTGGTTGGGAAACAAGCATAATGATTCTAAATGTATTGAAGTTGGTACAAAACTTGAATCTACAATATTTGATTTGGTAAAAACTGGTGTGAAAACTATGTAACGATTATGTTGATTTTGCAGCTTCCTTTGGAATAAAAATTAACCTTTTAAAAAATATCTGAAACTTCAAATGTATCAAATATCTAACTAAATGGCTCTCACAGTGGAAAGATTAGTTTTACTCAGGATTAATTTTCACGCCACAAAAAATGTAATTGTTTTGAAAAATCCAAGACCTGTAATATCTCTTATATTCAGATAACTCTTTACGTTAGTTTCATAGAAGAACCTTCAATTTGATATTAAAGGCATGAAGGTGTTTGATATTAACAGATGGCTCTATTTCGGGCCCTCGGCAGATTCCAGCTTCAAATACCACCCCTTTCGGTCTTCAACTTTACCTAAATAAATATGTTGTATTGTTACATTATTTTTATTTCTGCTATTATTTTCCTTTGTTTTTTTTTTTTTTACGCTGTTTATTGACTTTTTCTCGGTATTGCCTTGTGAATCAATGATAGACTATTGTCCCTGGTTCTTATTCACTTTTATGATTAGAGTTTCATTGACTTGGTAATTCTTAGATGATCTTGGGACTTGAGGAATAATCTCTTGGGATTGAACCATGTCTAAGGACGAGGGGAGCTGCTAGGGGAACAAACTGATTATATTATTACCAGGAACTTTTGGATGTACGTCATGCATATGAAAATACGAGCTCTTATCTTTTTTCCGGTTAAATTTATAACTTTGGTGTTTTTTAGCCGGATTTCATCGTTTCTGTCTTGTTAAAAAATAGAGTTCCTCTCCTATATATAAATAGCTCCAAAAATAGAGATATCTATTTTTAATATTTAGATAAAATTTTAATTTAAAACATTATTTTAATATTTTTAATAGAATAACTATTAATCCTAATCTCCTTCTTTTATTTTATTAGATATGGAAAATGTATTGATTAAACATACTTAGCCTACAACAAAATTACAACCTGGCAATGGACAGCTTGTATCAACTTAATAAACAATTTAACTCAATACAACTTAATCAACCTACTACACATATAAAGGGACAGGAATGCCAAGTAACATACATCATCAGACCAAAAAAAAAGGCAAAAAATGGTACCTTGGTTTTTGGCGGGTAATCAGTGGTGGGCGGCTGTTCGTCATTGATCTCTTGTAGTGTTTTTGTTCTTTGGTGTATTTAATGATGTATTATGTGGTTCAAAATTTAGTGTTGAGTTTATCCGTATTTTTTAAAGACCGGAAGAAGAAATATCAATCCCTGCGACCCGTGAAAGAAGTCGTAACCGGAGGTTACGGATTCGAGTTCTGGTGTCGCTGGTTATTTGGTTTGGAACGGGGTTCAATGATATATAATGGGGTTGAAGCTTAGTCAGAGTCAACCCAAAATCAACCCCTGCGACCCGTGAAAGAACTCATAATCGGAGGTTACAGGTTCGAGTTCTGGTGTCGCTGGTTATTTGGTTTGGAACGGCGCTGAATGGTGTGTAACGGGGTTAAGGTAAGTCAGAGTCAACCCAGATCTAAAAGGGTTCCTGGAGAAGTCTGGGGGGGCACGTAAAGTATCGGATGATTTACCCCCAACCTCGCATTGCACTTCAGGCCGATGGTATTGAATCATGAGATCGGTACCTTCTAGGGGGTAATCGCTCTCATCGATTGACATGCCTGTGTTAAGTAAATCCTAGCAATCTTATTTCCTAAATCTTTGTACTACGTCTCTCAAAATTTTTAAATACAATACAAGGTAAGCCAGAAATAAAGGCGTTTTGCTTTTTAAGCATAAATGTTTTATCTCTTTTATTTTGGACAGCATTACAACTTATTTTTCTGATCAGAAATAATGACTTATAGCCGAAGATTGACAAGGGCATCAAAGGCATGGTTATTGTAAGAATCTTTGAGGCCCTGCTCTATTCCTCCATGGGCCAGAAATATCAAGTTTCTTAAATTGTTGCCATATTTTCGATATTTTAAAATGATTTGCAAGTTTTATACATTTTTAAAATACATTCTCCCTCCACCGCGTTTTATGCATTCTCCCACAATTTTAGCTTCTCATGTATTGAAAATCTCAAATGTCATTGGATAAATTTGATCGCCTCATCCTCCACCGCCTCCAAGAGGCGGGAGATACTCCGGTCGCACAGCTGGCAGAAGAAATCGGTCTTTCCACCAACGCCTGCTGGCGTCGTGTGAAACGCCTGGAAGCCGAAGGCATCATCAGACAGCGGGTGGCCCTGCTGGACGAACACGCTCTCGGGCTCAATGTGACCGTATTCGTGTCAATCAAAACCAACGAGCATAGCGATAAGTGGCTGAACAAGTTTGCGGCGGGTATTAAAGCGATACCTGAAGTGGTTGAGTTCTACCGCATGAGCGGTGAGACAGATTACCTGTTGAAAATAGTTGTGACGGACATCGACGACTACGATCGGGTGTACAAAAAGCTCATCTCGGTGGCGCCGTTACACGATGTCTCCTCCTCGTTTGCCATGGAACGGATTAAGTGCTCGACAGCGCTACCGCTGGGTAACGTACCCGTTTAAAGTGGGACGATGCACCCTTTAAAAAGTGAACAACCCGCCATTGTCTATATAGACGTCAAATCGCCCTACGCGTTTGTCGCGATCAAACCCACTCTGGCGCTGGAGGCAAAGCTCGGCATCCAATTTGATTGGCGACCTCTGACTCTCGATATCCCCAGCTACCTCGGCTCGGCCAAAAAGTCTGGCGGCAAGGTCGTGCAGAGCAATCGGAGCGCCAGCCAGTGGGGTGCGGTCAAATACGCGTACCGGGATGCTCGGCGCTACGCCGAAGATCAGGGATATGAGCTTCACGGCACGACCAAAATCTGGGATTCGCGCCTGATCAATGTTGCATTCCAGTGGGTCGCCGCGCGCAGTCGCGATCAGTTGGGCGCATTCTTACTGCACGTCTACCCACAGTTCTGGCGCAGAGATCTCGATGTTGAAGACATGCAGGTTGTCCAGGATCAGTTAGAGACGGTTGGCGTAGACGCGTCTGGGTTTCAGGACTACGTGGCGGGTGACGGTGGCGAGCAACACGACGCGCTGCAGGCGCAGCTCCACGGTCACGGTATCTATGGTGTTCCTACCTACGTGGTGAATGGAGAAATCTCTTTTGGCCGCGAACACCTGCCGTATGTGGAATGGCAGCTTCAGGGAGCGACTGGGCCGATGCCGGACATCGCCTACCCGGCACCATCAGAGTCACCTCAATGAGTGTAACAGGGGTATGATCTTTTTTGGTAACTTGATTAAAATCTGAAACTTTATCAGACGTACTCAGTTGGCAATTTAGCTTTTTTTTTAATTTACAATATTATTTTGCGCTGCAGCTGGTATCATTTTAGTGACTCCTTATGCATAAGGGAGTCAATATTGACTTCAGAGACTAGTTTCCGAACTAATGCATTCCAATTCACAGGGTAAAATACTTTCGGGAGATTTTAAATGGAAATTAAATTAAGCCAGATATAAGTTTCATTTTAAGAATTTTCTAGTGATGTCAAGAAGATAAACTAGCCAATTAAAGTGGATTTGAAGTTCCCGAATCGTCTCAGGCGTGTAAGAAAAAGGATTACTGCCTTCAGCGTATTAGCAGCGAATCCTTCATATAGTTCTTAGGAGTGAGGGTAATGGGACGAAGCTTCTCTTTTTTCTTAGCTTCCCTATTCTTCTTTCAACCTCTAACGGGGAAATAATGGCAACAAAAACACAAATTTTATTAGCTGGTATTTGATTGGATAATGCTAACAGGGTGTCCAGTAGGCCCCTAAACTCCCTATGACAGGTCTGAAGTCCCCTTTTGCAAAGAAGTTTTCTTAATTTATTAGTGAAATTTGCAGTCCTGAAGACTGCATAATAATTTCAGCGTCTTAGTCTAATTAATAATAATGGACGAAAAGGTTTGACACTCTTTGCCCCTGGAGTCGCTTAAACTCCCAGGTTTTTTTATTCGTTGCATTCGATGTGTATTCCTGGGGGTTTGGTATTGAATCTCTCATTTTAATAGACAAATAAATTCACCAAAGTAGCTATTGATATGAACGATCTTCGACCTGTAGTATCTTAAAAAAAGATTTGAAAATGATAGTGCTAAATAAATGCTCATTTTAACAAAATATGGGATTAGTAACTGTTTACCAGAACAGTCAAAATTTATCTTTCGGAACAAATTGTTTAGGAGTTGCTGATACCCTCTTATATACTGGTTACTGACCAGAAACTGTTCAGTTACTGAAGTGGTTGCCATGAAATTCTTCCTAATTTTGGAATTTGATAGATGAACATCAAGAAAAAAATAAACATAAAAAGATCCACATGGAAATACAACTGGCCATATCCTCTTGATATTACCAATGTCCTTCCATAAGATGATGACACTACAGGCATTTGTTGTCGTCCGTCCTCGTTTTATATTTTTGAGAGATCGGTGTGAATATCGAGTGTGGTGTTGGTTGTGTCATTTATATGGCAAACAACAACTGGATCATATCTCCATTGATCTTTTTTTTATGTCAGGAAGGCTCCAAAATATCCTTTTTTTTTGCAAAAGAGTCCCTACACTTCCTATTATTGCCTTCTTTAACTTTTGACAGCCCTGTAATAGTGGAAAGCTCTCTACAATAAGAGCGTTGCACCTGTTAAGGTTATTTGCGGTAACTTTGGGTGTTTCAGGTAGATTGAAATGAAGCTATTCCGGTTTCCTACCGCACAACCTCTTATCCTGAGAAAATATATTAAAAAAATCAGTATTTTGATTTGCTACTAAAAAAACTTATGACATTATTTTTATAGTAAAATTGGTCTAAAGTTTACGAGTTTATCTTTATTTAGCAGAAGAAATTCTGCGAGTTTTGCAAATGGCTCGTATCAATAAAGAAGACTGACATTTCAATGCTACGATTTTGCACGTAACATGAGTGGGCGCTTAGATGGAGCATAAGCTCTTATTTCCAATAAGTTATGAAGAAATATTCATTACCTAAGATGTCTAGCCCACAGAGGGAACGTTATTATTCTTTTTAAAGAGATTTGCAAAAGCGTTGGAAATATCATTGATTTTGCCGATTTGTTCTCTCTAGCAAAAAAGAAAACACGAGGGTTTCCCTTTATTTTACAGAGCATTCACTTTTGCAAAAACTATAGCAGCGACATTGGTCAAAGGTGAACGAATATTTAGGAAGCTGAAAATCGTCAAGAACAGATTGAGTTTAACAATGGCAAACGATCGACTTGACCATCTCATGCTCATGATGTCAGAAAAAGACATACTTGAAAAAAATGACCTCAATCTAGTTGGAGAAAAGCGGAAAGTTGGAAAGCCGCGTAGCTTTATAGTTTATCTTATTTTCTTTGTCTTGATTTTGTTCTATTCGTCAGTTTTTCTCTACAATATATGACAGTTTTCCACAACTAATGAACATTATTTTTACACATAAGAAACGAAGCAACAAATTTCCTTTGTCGTCGGCACCCACTCGAATTTGCTGGCACATTTGGATGTCCCCCTCCCCGAAGGTAAAAAGCTAGTGAGGCCCCTGGCTGTCGGATAAGTTGCGCCTGCTAATTCCAGAAAATGCTGGGTAAGTGGCGTAAAGTTTGAATTCGCAGTTCTATTATTTCAAGAATGGAAAGAATATATAAAAATAAAGGCAGAGAAGGAAAAGAGACTTCTTATTCGGCTAGTTGTCCATAAGCGTTTCAGCTAGTACGTGACAGGATAAGTATCTGTTTTTGTCTTTGATGAATTGTATTTGTGGAAGTTCGTCTGAGCTTGATAAGAGATATTCCAAACATTATTTATAATTCTTGTCTACTTTCAGATGAATGATGGCAAAATGTTACTCCTTGTTCAAGTTATATCTGACTTTATGGGTCTCCAGTTTTTCTACATGGTTACGAACACCGGCAGCTGGCTAGATATTGGCACTTCTATTTCGCATTTCGTTATCGTTGAGCTAACAGTATTGTTCATTCTTCTTCTTAATATTTTGAGCAATATATTGGTTCGTTCTAGTATTAATTTATAATCAATATATTTTATTATTTTTAATTTATAATATGTATTTCTTTTACCATTTTCTTTAAACTATACTTGTTTAAAATTAGTATTTTCTTATGCCGAGGTTGTTTATATGACTCGATAGCTTTAAATACGACTGCTATTATTGCTATTATTTTTAATGTTAATATTAAGATGGTTTTTTTTACAGTTTTTAATATATAATTTTATAATTTTTTATTTATAATATGTATTTCTTTTTACCATTTTCTTTAAACTATACTTGTTTAAAATTAATATTGTCTTATTCCGAGGTTGTTTATATGACTCGATAGCTTTGAATACGACTGCTATTATTGCTATTATTTTTTAATGTTAATATTAAGATGGGTTTTTTTTATGATTTTTAATATATAATTTTATAATTTTTAATTTATAATTTATTTTGCTTCCCCATGATTCTTCAATACGATTTAACATCTGTTTTTTTACCATGTCTTCTAAAATCTCTTTATGTTTTACATTGTTTAACCCACACATGCTCATCAATTTACTCTGATTCATTTCTCCATGTTCATACAGCTTCAATAGAATATCCTTCCTGATGTATACTCTATCTCTGTATTCTCGCACCAACACACATCACCATAGAAATTTTTTAACATTTTCACTCATCTTCTTGTCTATTAATTCCACAACTTCTTACTTCTTGGCCTACTAAGTTTTGTACTACAGCACACACCTCTTACATTTTCTGTTAAAAAGAAACAATCACATAAACAACATCTTTTGTCCTTCCCTGTAACGTAATCCGTTTGGCATAGATTTTGCTTTATGCCTATGGCAGATGTTTTTACAAATCTGACTCATTTTAGTTTACACACTTTCCAATTTTGATTGTACATGTACTTGTGTTTTGAGATTAAATTTTTGGAATTAATTTCTACATTGATACTTAAATTGTAAAATATTTTTTTTAATTCTGTGCTGTATTGTGTGATGTTGAGAGATGGCTTTCTTGACATGTTTAGAATTTTTATTTTATTCTTTTAAGCATCAGGTAACATTGTTACGTATCATTTGTTAACAATTCTTTATATTAAAAATTCTGTTTGCAATTTAATGAATAGCAAAACGAAGTATGTGCTTCCAGCTTTTGCAGCAATCTTTGCATTAATGTTTGTTGCAGCAGCACCTCATGTCTTGGCAGAATCTGGAGAAGGACAAGCCTGGACAGGTTATGGTGATTACAAATATACAAAAAAAATGCATAGCAACCATATCAAAGTAGTGATGGTTGATGGCTTTACAGGTTCTATTCCAGTACCTGACATGTCTAAAGTAGAAGACAAAAGAGAAGTTTACGAGTCTCTCAAAGAACAAGTCATCGTCAAACTAAGTGATGCAGCAAGTGCAGCAGAAAATGCAGAACTGGACGTCATGAAGGGCAGTATTGGCATGGCCGTTAACGAAAATAATGAAAAATACGTTGTATGGGTGCTAGCTGAAAAGAATCAAGATTCAGAATCTCAAATTACAACTGCAACATTATTTGTAGTTGATGCGGGAGATCTTTCCAACACTGCACAAGTAACAAAAGAGTTAGATCATTCCGTTAGAGGAATAGACACAACAAACTTTACAAACAAAGCTGAAAAGTTACAACAAAAATTCTCAGAACCAACTGAAAACCCGGAAGTTGATTCTCTTAGATCTCAATTTCTCGAAAAAGTTCAAGAGCTAAGAGATGCATCTTCTGACGGAGATATAGAAAAAGCACAACAGATCAGAGAGGAATTAAAATCTCTCAAAGACCAACTAATTGAAATGAGAAATTCCGTGGCATAATTTTTTTCCTTATCTCTTTTCTCTTTTTTTATTTTTAAAAAATTATTGTACTTTTGATTTATTCCTCAGAATCTCCTACTAGACCGTCTATTTTTGTCTTGATCATAAACAGTACACATTGTTCCGCCCCAAACCTGTTTTACGGGTTTTGTAATTTCTACTCCTTTTCATTTCGATTCTTTATAGTTGGATTTGATATCTTTACTGGTGCGCCGCGGTATCTATCGGGCACACCAGGTGTCGGCCGCGGTCATCCGGAATTGGGTCCGGCGAAACGGTGTGATCGGCGAGGAACTGCTGTATCTGTTCAGTGATGCCCAGCCGACAGCGCTTGTGTATCAGGCGTGCTTCGCCGACGTCCTGGCACCGGTGCTCTCGAGTATTCCGTCCTTGCGGATCCTGATCCAAGTCGCCGATGGCTCCGGGATGGCGCTTCTGCCGGGCGCCTTGGATTACGAAACCGTGCTCGCCGCGTCATCGAGCGATCCGGTGGCGACAACACCGTCGCCCGACGACATTTACTGCACCTATACCGGCGGCACCACGGGAATGCCCAAGGGCGTGCTGTGGCGCCAGGAAGATTCGATCTGGGAGAACCTGAACGGGCGCTCGCTGGATGGGACCGCCTTGGAAGATGTCGACGCATTCATCGAACGCGCGCGCACCCAGAAGCATCGACGCAACCTCCCCGCGCCGCCCTTCATGCATGGCGCGGGATGCCAGACCGCGCTGGCCGCCCTACTAGCCGGTAGCACGGTGGTCATCCAGGAACAGGTCACGCGAATGGACCCGGCGGATCTCGCAAGAACCGTCGAACGGCATCGCGCCGACATGCTGCTGATTATCGGAGATGCCTATGGACGACCGCTCCTGAGGGAAATTCGCGACGGCGGCCATGATCTTTCGAGCCTCGGCCTGCTCTACAATACCGGCGCGATCCTCTCTCCCCCGATCAAGGCGGCGCTTCTGGATGCGCTCCCCCGGGTCAAGCTCCTGGATGCTTTCGGCTCTTCCGAGTCCGGACCGCAAGGCTTTCGGCTCAGCGACAAGAACGGAGAAGTCGGTGGCGCGCGGTTTCGAACCTCGCCCGCCACGGTGGTCCTGGGCGAGGATCTTCGCACCGTCCTCGCGCCCGGCCATGAGGGTCTCGGCTGGGTCGCAAAGCGCGGCGCGGTTCCCTTTGGCTATCTCGGCGACGAGAAGAAAACCCGTGAGACCTTCCCGGAGATCGACGGCACCCGCCATCTGATCGGCGGTGATCGTGTCCGGCTTCTGACCAATGGTGACATTGAGTTCCACGGCCGTGAATCCTTCACTATCAACTCAGGTGGCGAAAAGATCTTCGCCGAGGAGGTCGAGGACGCGATCAAGCGCCATCCCGACGTCGCCGATGTCACGGTCACCAGCCGGCCGAGCCCGCGTTGGGGCCAGGAAGTCGTTGCGCTGATCCAACTTCGCCCGGACGCGAAACCCGATCGCGAGTCCCTGGCGGTCGAGGCACATCGTCATATCGCGCGCTATAAACTCCCCAAGGCATGGCTCTTCGTGGACGCGGTGCAACGCGGCCCGAGCGGCAAAACGGACAACCGCTGGGCCCAGTCGGTCGCGCCGACTGCTTCATGATTGGAGAGACGACATGAGTAGCGACGCGCTCCCGATTATCGTCGGTGTCGGACAGATCACCGTTCGCGACGAGTCACTGGACGCGCTCTCAACCCCACTTGATCTGATGGAACGGGCGGCCCTGGCGGCGGCGGAAGACGCGGGATTGCGCCGCGATGCTCTCTCATCGGTCGACGGCCTGGCCGTGGTCAAGATTATAAAAAAGTGCCAGATCGTATTTAAGTTGGTCATTCTGTTGTCCACGAAAACCCAGTTCGAATGCTTTCACTTTTTCAGAACCAATATCTTGATTGCCAAAAATAGTAATTAACCTGGGCGGCGCACCAGCTATGACACGTTGATTAACACGAATATTTGTTGAGCGTCCCGGTGTCCTAACTGCTCGTGATATGGCGGCCCAAAAGGAATGACGATCATCCACATTCCATCTCAATCGAATATTTGGCTGGATTTCGAGGCCGGTAAATACATTGTGCTCGAATTTAGACCCAAGTATTAAATGAAACTTTCCATTAACAAATGCAATATCATCCTGAACAAAAGCGCTGAATAATTCATTTGTATCTTCAGACGGGGTTAGTGAAACAGTAAAGTCTCCCAGAAACTGGTCATGGATATTTCGATAACCCATGCCCCATAATATTTCCTGATTGGAAGTTAATTTGAAGCGATGTTGAAAATCGAAATCAAGGGTTTCGTAAGTTTGTTTTAATCCACCAGTTTGCGCTCTCTTATGGGAATCATAATAAAGTTGCAACTCCATATCCGATTTTTCTGAGAAATGATGTTTCCATCGACTAAGTAGGTTCCATGCATCAATATCAATGTCAACTGCATCAATGGAAGAGGCTGGTGGTACTAATGTAAATGTAGTTCTTTCTGTACCTGCTTTTGTTTCTTGAATATCACCTTGCAAAGTAAAGATATCTGAAGGGGATGCCTGCCAATCAATTCGAAAACCACCTTGCGTATTGTCCCATCCATCTACTCCATCACTGCCATCATTATTTTCACTATGATCTCTTTGTAGATATTTAACATAAGCTCTGGCATTGGTATTTTCGCCCAACTTGGAACCATAACGTGCAGTAACGAATCCTTCCTCTTCTGTTCCTCCTCCAGCTGTTATTAGTGCATCTCGTGTTTTGCTGGCGTTTTTCGTGATGATATTAATAACACCATTAACAGCATTAGCTCCCCACAAGCTGGCACCTGGGCCACGTATCACTTCGATACGATCAATATCTTCCATCATGACATTTTGTCTATTCCAGTACACACCGGAGAATATAGGGTTATAGACAGTCCTGCCGTCGATTAATACTAAAAGTTTATTGGCAAAGCGGCCATTGAATCCACGTGCGCTGATGGCCCATTTGTTGGCATCGATACGGGCGACTTGAATGCCTGGGGCCATGCGCAGGGCCTCGGGTATGTTAGTCGCTCCGGATCGCTTGATGTCTTCGTCGGATATGACAAAGATGGCCGAAGTAGTTTCAGATAGTTTTTGTGGTTTACGTGAAGCTGAAGTCACTATGACATCAAGTTCGGAAAATTCTTCAAGGCTTAACTTGCTAAGCTCTTTGATACTGGCAGCATGAACAGTATTTTCAGACAAAGTAATTAAGCAAACAAAGAAAATACTAAAAACAGCTTTAATATGATCAGAATTCATATACGACCCCTCAACATATGGTATCTGTTCGCTAGCTGTTGTGATGAATTTCATAATGGCAGCTAATCGATTAGATAAACCGTGTTAAAAGCAGATCCTTTGCGAGTGGAAGATAGGAGGAAAAACCTATATATTTAAAATCAGCATTAAAATGCAATTCTTTTGATGTAGCTATTGCTAACAAAATTCCGTTTTTTAGAGTTTCGGTTACTATTGAGCCGGGTCGCTCCTTACTACAGTTTGTTACCACGAACTGTTTGATAACTTTTGTTGTTTTTGAGTAGCGTGGATATTCCTTAAATGAATCTAATATGACCAATGAATTTTCATTTCTTTGTTGCGTGTGTTGAGATGGGAGGATCAGCGCATTCTGTTATTTTAAATTTTGTGCAAATGAATATTCTCAAAGGAAATTGTGATGATACCGTAATTGATCATGCTGTTTTTTCTTAGAAAATTAAATCATCAAAGATGCTAAACCCGAGTTCTGGATGACTGTCTCGCAAGGAAATTCCACTCCAAAACATTAAGAAGAGCTATCCTCTTAACACAATACCAAGGACATTTTTGACCTTTTCTGTCGGTGGAATAAAGACGATTTTACGTTGCCAGCTTTTGTAACCCTTTTTCTAACTTAGGTCCCTATTATTCTGTTTGTAGCATATTCACACTTAGACTGCAAAGTTCCTCAAACGATCGCTCTCCTGATTTGATCCAGGAGAAAATGCTTACTTTTAGTCAGAATTTATTTTCACTCTCGTGCTGTCCAAAAGTAGTTGATAAGCGTTAGGTAACGGTTTTTATTGCAGGCGTATCCTATGAGCTGAAAATCCCTAAGAAAAACAAGCAAAAAGAAGCTATAGACAAGAATAGTAGCTACAAATTAATATGCAATGTCATGGCTGTTGTTGATAAATTCGTGGTTCTGGTTGACCAAAATATAGCTAAAGACTTCTGTGACAGTGTCCTAATTATACCTACCAGTTGTAGAGTCAAGCTTAGTGAAAAGTTTTGTATCGTGTGGTGATAACCACAATCCCAATATTTTTATCAACTGTGATGAGGTTACAGATTCTCATTGCATTGGGTGCTCATTAGCAATAAAATTCATCTTTGTTGGCGCAGTCTAACAAGCAAATACACTTCAATTCAGAATAAAAGTGGATTACAAAACCTCTCGTGTGTCAGAACATCTGAGCCTCAATACTGTCAATACTTGTTAGCCCCCATAACACCTTAAGGAGAAATGTACTGGACGGCTACCCTGTTGGTAGTGTGCCAGTTATCACTTTAAACATCACAATTCCCCCTGCCAAGCTCCCGCCAAATATACAAACTATACTGGAGATCATGTTTCCTATAGCTTCAAGTGCGGTATCCTCCGAGACTGCCTGAAAAAATAAGATTATCCTGTAATTGTTCCTTCAATAAAAATGACAACAAAGGTAAATTCCATTCCATTAGTCAAAAGCTATCAGGTTTTGATAAACTGCTAATCCGATAACATCTCCTTCTTCAAGACAATTGTGCATTCTCGAGACGTAGTTGAAATCATCTAGTGTTTCTAAGTAATGCACGTCATACTAGTGGTTAGCTCGCTTCATCAAAAAGAGTTTTCTTTCCTTTATCCAGTTTTGTTTCGGTGCAAAAATAACTTATAACTTCTGGATACGTATTTGAAATCAGTGGTAGACCTTCAGGTGGATTAGCTCGCTTCATCAAAAAGAATTTTCTTTCTCTGGGGATTGTATGAAATGTCTAGATTCTTTCTTTGCTCAAGTTTAAGTCTAATGTATTTGAAATATTCTGTCTTAAGTGTCACAAATAAATACTCTGCTAATGATAAAACAACAAAATAAGGTACAATAAGATGTAAGATTGTAGCCAATGTAAGGTTTCTACTAGGCAAAACCAGTAATTAAAACATTAATGTCAGTCTTCGTTTTTTTTATTTGAAAAATAAATAAGTTCGGTAGAGTTCTTAGAAACAAAATTAACCAACTCCATCAGGGGCGTAATTTTGTCAAAATCATGTGGAGGGGGGCAAAATCGCAGCTGATTTTTCAAGTAAAGGGATAATGAACAATTTTATTTCAAGAATAAAAGCATAAATTTGAAGAAACAAAGAGATTTTTCATTAATTGATCAAGGTAAAGCTATGCTTCTTTAAATTTGTCCACTTTGTAATCAACATCAAGCTTCTTCCCTTTTTCGGGTTGGGAACCAATGATCAAACGGTCACTTAGCTGATCGTCTGAGATAGACTGCAAAGATATATTTGTATACATTTCATACACAAAAAGAATCTTTCATTTGATGCAGTTGACACAGGAAGCAATTAAATTAGGTCAAATGCATTAAGGACCAAGCTGAATGTTTCCAGATTCTTCATGAGAAGTGATCAAGCATGCAATATGTTCTGTGGTCCAAGCTGTGTGAGGTATGTCTTTCCAAAATTTAATTGTGACTTCAAAGTTAGCTCGTCACATTTCTGAGATGGTCACTCATTCTGAAGCACGTGAAACAATCTTGGATCAAGGAACTCAATAGACTTGGAGTTGAAGGCTTAAAGTGACTGCAATAGAGAGTTGTTGAGATCAAGCCAACAGTTCAGCTTGAAGACCAGTCAGTCAATAACAAAATAGAGAAAATTCACTTTAAAGTCAATAAATGGTTCATAAGTCCTGCCATTCCTGGCGCATTTCTGTTTCCGGGAGTCAACAATGGAATCAACATAAGAGATGGCTAAACTCTTGTTCAAAGAAACAGAGTGTCTTGGTTGCTGAACTTCAATGTCCAGTCTCTGATACTTCTCTTTAACAGATGATACAACTGTATCCCAGTTGTTATATGGCCTCATCAGCTGCAGATGATCCTTGAGAGATATCAACAGGACATTTTCTTCTGAATATACAAAGGATCAGAATGTAGTTGTTTTGAGGTATAACCAATTAGACCAAGTAATATGTCCCTTCTCTCATCTGCTGTTCTTTCGCTTGATATGACCTGCAAAGTATCCATGATTGCTGTCAGTCTTAGTGCCATTTTCTGTGCAGAAATATACTAATAAGACAACCTTGTTTCTACAAGCCGCTCTAGTTCTAATGGTTTTTCACCATGTTCTTCCTGGACCTTGACAAATAGTTTGTGACATGGCCTGCTTCTTGACAGGAATGCATAGAGGGCCTGACAAGTTGAGAAAAAGTCCCTGACACTAGGACAGTCAGTAATGAACTGAACTAGTAACTTGTTCAGGCAATGGTCACAACAACGAATGTTCCTTGCTTGTGGTGTAAATTCCTTTAGAAAAGCTTGAACTCCATTGCAGGCTCCACTCATGACACTGGCTCTCTCATCAAGTCCTGGAAGTTTCAATTTAATAAAAAATTAGCAACTGCTATTATATTGTTGATATGTTTTTTTTGATATCCTGATTGTTCATGTACATCTTGAAGTTCTCATCTCAATGCCCTAAGCCGTACAAGTTGTTGCAATATAAGTAGTAGCAGTAGAAATAATAGTAATATTAGTAAATGTAGCAGTAACAGTAGTATTAACAGTAGTGTGCAAATGTTGCCTTTTGGTGAGGTGATCTTCCCCTTTAAGTATTCTCTGAAAGTTCCAATTTAATACCTAAATCAGTTCTTGACATGCGCTATTTTGACAATGTGCATGCTCATAGCGTCTTTTGATTTAGTTCAAATTTTCCCTTAACACTGTAAATAGAGTAGAGTGGCAGAAGTAGTAGTGATGGTAGTTGTAGTAGTATTGGTAGCATGTAAATATTGCCTTTTTGATCATCTCCCTTATTATTTCCTGAATTTTCCGATTTAATATGCTCAGTTATTCCTGTGTTGCACTCTTTTGACAATCCGTATACACATAACGTGTTTTGATTTAGTTTAACACTCTTCTCATCATTTTCCGAAAGTCTCACCTGAATACCCTTCTTCTTCTTGGAAAGTAAAGTTCAAACATGCATACCTTTCTCAATAACATCTTCTAGTTGTAAACAATGAACGGATTGCGTAACATACAGCCATTGTCCTGACGAGTGTAGGGAGGTTGATATTCCCAACGACACTATCACTGGACCTATCGACAAGGCTGAATAAAATAGCTCCCTTAAAATTTTGATCGTATATATTTTTGGGAATGGTAGGCTTGTGGGATTGTCCTCTATTCACTTTTGACTCTTAAAAAGGGTACTAATACTTCTAAATTCTAACCAAATGAACTTCATCTGATCCAAAGTTTATACGACCACCTGTTCAAAAAAAGTTTAAATTCCAAAGGCAAAACTTACAAGCCTTGCCAATGGGCTCTGAGGGATTGCTTCCAGCCTAAAGAAATTTTATCTGATTTTTGGACTATTGGTAACAAAATAAATATCTCAAAAATTTCAATTGAATGCGTTTTGGGAAAAGAGGATGTCAGGGAGGGGGGTATTTGCTTTCCATATTGTTTGAATCTTAACTAGAACTATACATTTCGAATCAAATGAGCCTCTTCTAAAGTTCACACGACCCCCCTTCCATAAACACCTTATATGCCCCTTTGGCATAACTTACAACCCTTACCCCTAGACTCTGGGTGATTCTGTCCACCTCAGAGGTCTTATTATATGATCTTTGGATTATTTTTGAACAAATGGCTATCTTAAAAATTTTATTGGATGTATTTGTGGAAAATATAACGTAGGGGGGGATTAGGTGCCCCCGATCACTTTCAATCTTAAAAAGGGAACTAGTACATTTGATTTTCAGTACAATGAACCCCCTCCGAAATTTATACGACCACCCTTTCTATAAAAAACTTTATATGCCCTCAGGACACAACTTACAGTCCTTGTCCTGAGGGCTGTGGGGAGGGAGGGAGTAGGAGGGGGCTCATCCACAAAGACATTATTGTTTGACCTTTTAACTGCTCTGAACAAAATGGCTATCTCAAGATTTTGATTATTCTAATCCATTTATCTACTCTACTCTCTTCAATAGAGCAATAATCGTATATTTTTTCGAAAACGGGAGTACATTTTTTCTGGAGGACAGCTAAAAAATGTTAGCTGTCCTCCAAAAAAACAAAACAAACATTATAGTTCCTTACTATGGTAGAAAACATATAGATCCTTAATTTTGGAAAAAAAAATTCGTATAAATGACGTCACAGGGGTGATCGTAACTAACATATGGTCCCATTAAAATAATTTGCAAAAATCAGTATAACTTTGGAAGACTGCTAAAGAATTTATTCAATCGATTGTTCTGAATAAACTTATAAGGCATTAATCCACGAAAAGAAAAAAAAATCGCCTTCTTTGTAATCAGTCTTGAATTCGTAAAGTAACAAGTTCTATCAGAGAACAAGGATATTGTAAAAATAAAGTCATAAAGAGCCATAATTTTTAAAAAGCATTTGTATATTCATATGCATTTCATCATTCTGTTTGCTTTATTAGTAGTTCAAAAAAAAGTTTTTCCACAAAATAGAATTTTCAAAAGAAAGTAAAGTCCCTCTCGAAACTTCCTCCCCAAGAAAAATCGTTTCAGTGAAAAATCCCCCCAAAATGAATTTATCCTCCCCCTCCCCTTCCAAAAAAAAATGCCTGTGTACTTTCCAAAAATAAATACTATACATAAAAATGAGCAAACTTCATAACTTACAAACTTTCCCCCTGTGACTGCGGGACGTCATGTTATCCCAAAATGTATAGTTAATGGATCTCTTGATTATGCTAAACAAAATGGGTATCTCAAAATTTTAATAGAATGACTTTGGGGGCAATGGACGGGAGGGTGCTATCAAAAGTTTATAACGTAAAGGTACTCACGGTGATTTTGAGTAAAAAACTCTAAAAATGGCTTAAAATTAAATTGGAAAATCCTCCATTTGAATCAGCATGGTCAGAAACCTTAAAAATGAGAAATACAATACCTCACTTTGAAAAACAAGGGAAATGACTTTTCTAGTTGTAACGCTGTTGTTTCTTTTTTTTTCTACTTTTCACTAGGGTTAGCGGGCTATCAGAACATCACAAAGAAATTTTAATGACTCTTTTTATAGGAAATGGCTATGTACAGTCGCTTTTGAAATTTGGAAAAAAATTATTTTTAGAATAGAATAAATTGTTTATTGAAATACAGGTGGCGGCAACCTAGTAAGAGACAATCCCGCCCGATACTAAGAAATATAATACACCTAACTCCTAAATATTTCAGATAAAACTACAAACTTAATTATTAGAGCCGCTTTGTCCGGAACCTCTATAAGGGGAACTCATAGTCCCTTGGCTTGAACAGCCAGGAAAATTGTGTTTAAGTTAACACGGTATGGCCACAAGAGTGGGGTTTTCCTGGGGAACAACCAGGAAAATTGTGGTAGAAGTTAACACTGATTCAGCAATGGTAATTATTATTTTGATTAATTTTAAAAGAAAGAGTTTATTCCGAAAAGAAGCTTATGATTCAATGCAAATCCGGAAACCCCACGAAATCGACGTTAGATTGTAATAAAAAGTACATTAAAACGACATTTCTTATTTAAATTTAATAAGACAAAAACTTTAATTTGTTTTAGTTCCTTGCAGATTTTCTCATAATTGATATATCTTCTGCAAATATGGTCAGAAGAGGGTGGTGACAGTTGGAGAGTTGTTAAGAGACATACATGATCACTTGCACCAATTGGTGGTAAATGATTGATACTTAGTATTTGATCTCAGTCATCTGTTATTACCAGGTCAAGTAGCCAGGTCAGGTGATTCAATGGATTAATATAGTGTATTTTCTGCTAGGTAAGTGAGGAAAGCAGATTTCATAGCATGACCTTCACAATAATGGGAGGTGTACCCTAAGCCATCAACCCAGCTGACTTGAGGAAGGTTAAAATCTCTAATTATTAATAGGTTCTTTGGCTTCTTATCTTGTAGCAACTGTAGGGCTTTAAAAATTGCTAGTTCAGACTCTATTAGGTTTGGGCAACTTGGGCTTTGGTAAAAAGTGGCTAAAACTAGACTTTTTTTGGGGTAGAACAATCTCTATAGCTAAATATTCAACCCAGTCTGAAACTTTATTAAGAGAGATTCTGCTTACCAATAAGGTTGGCTTCGCATAGACTGCAATTCCTCTTCTTGGGCCATCCTCTAAATTTGTAAATAGGAAATATCCAGCAATTCCAATGTGGGCATCATCCAAAGGGTTACTTGTATTCTTTGGCTTAATTTCAACTACACAAACCACATCATAATAATTTTTTACTGCTAAGATCTGTAACTCTGTTAGTTTATTTGGCAAGGAGTCTATGTTTGTGCTCAGCACTTGGAGAAACTTAGAGTGATGACTTTTAACATTGGTCCTTTAATTTTTTTTCACATGATTCATTTGCTTATCTCTGTCCTTGCTTATATCACTTTGGTACTGAATCGTCTCCTTTTTCACAAAGGAGATTCTAGTGATTTCCTTTTTTATCATCATGTTGGGGATGGTAAATATCACTGGCGCTATTCTTTATGGCTGTTGTCCAGCAATGATCTGGTTATTTTTAGATATCAAGTGCTTTGCATTTGTGAGATGAAATTCTGGAAGTTGATAAGAGGTTTTTAGGTGCTTGCTGATGAACTTTATATCAGCCTGCTCCTTCTCCTGACTTGTACCCCACTCTAGCTTGGGAATTCCATGAGCTACAATATTTAGCCTTTGGTGCTGCCTGTTATGGTCTCTTCTTATTTTGTCTCTCACTTCTTTGCAGGCTTCTGGTTTTTGGGCATTAGTGATGGCTGCAAGCTTGGCATGGAATTTGTTTGTTAGGGTTTCCTTCAACACTTTTAGTTCTTCTCTAACGAGTTATTTGACTTGTGTTTCCATGTCAGCTTTGTTGCACTTTTTTAACAGTTCCGTTTCAATTCCTGCAACTCTTTTAGCGACTGAATCAACCATTGTAGTCATCTTTGTGAGCAGTCCAGTATTTAGGCAATGAATTTGCTCTTTTACAGTCGTATTTACATCCTAAGCGGTAGCACTTTTTCTCGCGGGGTCGGCTAAACAAAGGGGGCAATACCAGGGGAATGATGATCCAGCACTTAATTTGCTTGTAAGGTTGTACCTGGATTCTGTCATTTCAAAACATGGTTGCCTTTTGCCCCTACAGTAAGTTTGGACTTTATGAGATGCCCCTCTTTCTGCTAGCTTTTCTAAAAACCTCCAAAGGGATTACAAATTCTCCGCGTAGATAGCAATAAACATCATGAGCTCCAATGGCCTGGGCGGCAATGGCCAACCCTTCGAGAACCAGATCAGGGCGCCTCAACAGAATTTCACGGTCTTTGAAAGTCCCTGGTTCTCCTTCGTCGGCATTGAGAACAACATAGCGGGTTTTTTCTTGTTGACTCAAAACACTTTGCCATTTGCGAGCTGCCGGGAAGCCGGCTCCTCCGCGGCCTTGTAGCCCAGAGGTTTCGAGTTCTTGCAGGAGTGTGTCAACGCCCATTTCTTGAGCTTTGGCGAAAGCCTGAGCCGACCAGTCAGGGTTTCCCCAAAGATTAAAAGTGAGCTGATCAGAGGGGGCATCTTGGGGGCCGACAGTTCCGAGCCAGGGAGATTCACCAAAGGGAGATAGTTTTTTGAGTTGTTGCCAATCGTCACCAGCCTCCATAATATGTTGCACAGTGACATCAGGTAAAACGCGCCGCTCTGTCAACACAGCGACAGGTCGGTCACAAGCAGCCAGGCAAGAGCAACCCTCAACAGGAAAACCGGCTTCTTTGGCGCGAGCTAAAATTTCACCAGCCCCTTGCATACGACAAGACAATCCCTGACAAACACGCACTTTTTTATCTGAACGAGCTAAAAGATGAAAAAAACTACCAACGCCATAAATATCCGCTGCCGGGACACCCGTCTCTTGACGGATCTCTTCGGCGATACCATCCTTAAGACCTCCCTTTTCAGCCAATATTTCAGGGACCTTGGCTTTTGTTTGAGGATCTGAACGGTGCAAGAGGGACCTTTCTCTAATAAACGCCTAAGGTCTTAATTATAAGAAAAATTATGAGTATTTATTTAGATTAGGATCGATTGTTCTATTTTTTAAGAGAATTTTAGATTGTCAAAATTATTTTTATGGAGATTTTAAGTTTATGTGTCTCTTATTCTCCCCGGATCGTGATAAATGCGAAAAGATTTCTCTCGACAAAATCCTATCAGAGTCAAATGGGTTTGTTTGGCAAGTTCAAGACTCAGGGAGGTTGTTCCACTGACAGAGGCAACCATGCCGATCCCGACTCGGGCGGCTTTGGCGATGAGTTCAAAACCGCAGCGGCCACTGAGCATCAACAAACCATCTGCAAAATTTATCTTTTGTCGAACAGCTGCCCCAATGGCTTTATCAACAGCATTGTGGCGACCGACATCCTCTCCTAAAGCGATTAAGTTTCCTTCAGAAGTATAAATACCGGCTGCGTGGCAAGCACCGGTTGCTTGAAAAAGAGTTTGCTGTTTTTTCATTTTTTCAGGAAGCGATTGAATTAATTTGGCAGGCCATTTTTTTTCAACTAACTGCTGACTTTTAGAAAAAAGATCAGAAAAATTTTCTACCCCACACAAGCCGCAGCTGGGACGAATTTCATAAGTTCGATCAACTTGTTTTTTGAGAGGATTTTTGAGTTGAGCAATGACGGTATCTATGGAGCGGGATTCTCGGCTATCGAGATGTGGATGGTAAGTAATTTTTAAAATCTCCTGGTCGCTTTGAATGAGCCCTTCAGACAAAAGATAGCCACGCAAGAGATCTTCATCTTGGTATGCCAGTCGGTGCCTTTGGTGGAAGAGCTGACATCATGGATCACATTGCCCCGGATGGCCCCGTCTATCAAGCCGGTACCTTGTCCGGTAATCCCGTCGCCATGGCCGCGGGTTTAACCACATTGAAACTGATCTCAGCCACTGACTTTTTCTCTGACTTAGGTACGAAAACAGAACGCCTGTTGAATGGCCTGAAAGAAACTGCAAATCAACTATCGATTCCATTTACGACAAACCAGGCCGGGGCCATGTTTGGTTTGTTCTTCAGTGAAGAAGAAACGATTGATGCCTTCTCTCAAGTCATGGCTTGTAATGCAGAACGCTTTAAACAGTATTTTCATGGTATGTTGGATCAGGGTATCTATCTGGCACCATCGGCATTCGAAGCCGGTTTTGTCTCCAGCGCCCATTCCATGGACGACATCGACAGAACCCTTACTGCTTCTGAAACGGTGATGAAATCCTTATCTTAAAATCATATTAGGGTCGTGGCAGGGAATTGTTTGTTTTGCCAATCAGTTCACTTTTTGTCCTCTCCCCTACTCTGTGAAGGCAAGGCCAATAAGGACTACAATTATTGGGTTACAAGCAGAATCATAATCCTAAGCCCTTATTTTTAACCACTGAAGGAGGAGAAAATGAGCTATCCCATTGATGAAATTGAAGGTATTGGCAAAGCCTATGCCGAAAAGCTGCTGCAACTGAATATTAAGACGACAAAGGACTTTCTTGAACTTTGCTGCGATGCCAAAGGCCGTAAACAAGTCTGCGAACAGATCGACGTCAGTGAGAAATTGTTATTAAAGTGGGCCAACCTGGCTGATCTGATGCGAATCAATGGCATCGGTAAACAATACTCTGAGCTGCTGGAAGCTGCGGGTGTCGATACCGTTAAAGAATTGCGCAATCGCCGCGCTGATAACCTGACTGAAAAAATGGCAGAAGTGAATGGACTTAAAAATCTATGTAATGCTAATCCCGCACAAACTATGGTTGAAGAGTGGATCGAACAAGCGAAAAAACTCAACCCACTCATTTCACATTAATTAATATTGTTAACCGGGGCCCTGCCCCGGTTTTTTTATGTTGCCTAATTTTAAACTCGATCCTCGACTTGATGCCGACTGCCATAAGCTGGGTAGTTTCAATCATTGTCACATCCTGTTGATGGATAATGCCTTGTACCCCTGGTTTATACTTGTTCCCGAGACGGACCAAATTGAGTTAATCGATTTAACACAAGCACAACAACAAGAGATTCTTGAGTTAATCAATTACATCTCGCGATTCATACGAAAGGAATTCAAAATCGAAAAGTTAAATACGGCGACCATCGGCAATATCGTTCAACAGTTACATATTCACATCATAGGTCGGCATTCAAACGATACGGCGTGGCCAAATACTGTTTGGGGTAGAGAGGAAAAAGAAATCTATTCTTCAAGCGAACTTGAAAGGATTCAAGAACGTTTCAATTCCTATATAAACAACCTTTAATGCGAGGCTGCTCCTTCAGCCCCCAAACCGGTCTGCGATCGCACGTATTGATCGGCAAAAGCCTCTTTTTCATTTTCAGCACCTTTACTTTTATCCAGTAAGGAAACAACTACACCAGGACGGCACCTTAGTCTCTTCTTTCTCTTGACATAATCAACAAAACAACGACATAAATAGTATCACAAGACTAACAAAGTTGTACGAATAAGAGCTACCGTAAGTAAGTAGGCTACCCACTTCAATTTTTACAAACGGCTTGAATGTTACATGTTCTGCGTTCTATTGGAAACAATATATATGTTGACCTGTGTTGAAAGAAAGTGTTATCATAATCGAGTTTACAGGAACTAACTTATGAAAGTAGATTGGTTGTTTAAAATTTTCATTTGTGATAATTTAGAAAATAATGGATTCCTCCCGGCAAAATAGCCAAAAAAGGGAAAAAAAATCTTCTGAAAGGATATAACCTTGCACCCGTAAGCTCCTGGGCCTAGGGAACATTCATATACACACACAGAAAAAAAATATATCAGGTTGGGGACAAGGACCCACAAAAGTGGCTTCAGGAAATATTGTTTTTTATTATTAGCCTTAAACTTGGCTTAAAGTCCTTGAGTCAAGAGTACCTCAATTAGACAAAAAAATAAAAAATGTTGGCTCGCCTGAAAATAGGGCCCTAAAAAGGTCCAACAAACCTATTTTCTGAACGATTTGAAACCTTAGATTCTTGACTAACTGGAAGCTAATGTACAAGAAAAATCTCAGTTTTGGGGCAAGGGCCCTCCTTAAAATTATGACACAAAAAAGGCCCAAAAGACGTCTTTTCCTCATTGCCTTCAAATTTTCAAGGATCAGTTTGAAACTTACAGACGAAAATCTCTCGGTCCAAAGGACCATAATGTGAAGAAAAGTTTACAGGAAAGCCCCCCTTCCCCGTTCTCACTATATGGGGCCCGAAACAGACAAAACAAGTTTTTTTTTCCGAGTCTGTTAAAACTTAAATCCTTAAGTCCTTGGATCAAGAAGACAGAGGAAAAGCACAGGAAAATTGAAATACCAACCGGTTCTGAAGAAGTAGTTTCGTTGGCCCTTTTTCCGGGAGTTAGAATTTTTTTTCTTCTGTGTTGGAGATCTATTGACCCAAGGTCTCAATAATGTAAGTTTACAGCTGGTTAGAGGAAAGTTTTTGGCCCTTTTGATTCTTCATTTTTTAGAGGAACCATCCCCCCTAGCCATTTTTTCTTATTGAATTGCTCTTTGGCCAAGGACTTACGGCTTTATATTTCAAACTGAAGAGGGATAATACATTTTTTGGTTCGTTACCAGGCCCTCTAACACCCACCTCCCCCTTAAGAAAAATGTCTGGTCTCCTTGGCCCAGAAAACGATTCTTGAAAATTACCAACCAATCGCAAACAGTTTTGGACCATTTTGGGGATCGCTGCCCCACCTAAAAGAAGATTTTTGCTTCTTTTTTTTCCTCATTTTTGGAGGAACCAAATTTACTGTTCTTCCTCTGTGCTTTTGTTTCCCCGTGGCCCAAGGACTTAATAATATAAGTTTCAACCTGATCGTAAAACAAATTTGACCCGATTAGAGCCCCTAGTTCCGGGGGTTCCGTGACTCCAAACTAAAATTATGTTTGTACACTATGGCCCCTTGGCCCAGGGAGATGCAGTTATACGTTTTCTTCTTATTCAGGAAGAAAATGTTTATTGGATCCATTACGTAAAGAAGATGTTAAAATCATTTTGTATAAAAATACCTACTCCTCTCCTAATATGTTTGCGAGTAATACCGAAAAATCGATAATATTCATAATGTTGCAATGCATTATTTTCATCAAGAAAAGTTTCGCAAATTCCTAACATGTTCGTTGGATACTTTAAAAGTATCATGAGAAAAATCTTGGCTGCTATTTAGTCCTCAACAGTTCAAAAATAACATTCGTTTTATATTATTATCTAAAGGTGGAAAAACAAAAATATTTTTTTTAGATGCAATATAAGGATCTTGATCTTGTGACAAAAGATATTTGAAAATATTTCTTAATATCAAGAGAATATTTTTTCAGTTCCTCCAACCTACCAGCTGGGATTAGTAAAATATACAAATTATACATAATCCAAATTTGATGATAATTCTGCATCTCACCTCAGTGAGCCGATGTAAATACAAAAAGAGGAGACGAAAGTAAAAAAGAGGACACGGACGAATATTTCTCAAATAAGAACAAAGAAAATAAAAATAAGAACAACAAAAAAGAAAAGCAAAAAATGAGAACATGATCTCTTCTTGCATTCTTATTTATTTCAGCCATTATTTGTTTCACCTTTTTAAGACGAGCGCAATTTAACACTGATACATGAGCAAGATCATAAATCACAAATACTCATGATGAGCTATAAATTCATGAAAAAAATACTAAGTGACTACTTCAATTTATTTCTCATACATGTATCTCACTTATAAGCCTTTATAGCACAAATGCTTTACTTTTTTTCAATATCAATTAAGCATATTACAGTTTATACAGTTGGGACTACTGAGCGGATCCAAGCACTAATTCCCTTTTCTCTAAATTCTTGTTGTTTAATTCTGACGAAATTGCGAATGTCACGAACTTCTATTGTTACATCAGCTTTTATATAAATATAAGGGGATTCACATCCTGCTACTCTTCCGAACGGGTTTTCACGTAATTTCTTGTTTCCCTGAAGTATACAGAATTTATCCTCATAATCCTGAGGCTAGATTTTGATAAATCGATGTGTATACTCAATTACCTCAAATCGGCGTAGGAAAGTAAGGTTCATTCCTTCAATAAGGTTCATTTCTTAATTTTTTTTAACACAAGTACTCTAGATGCTAATTCACCTAGACCAGGCTCCTTCTCAATTTGGTCTCGTAATGCCGATATTTCCTGCTTAATACTAGATAATTCATTTTCATGGGTCGTTTTCGCTAACTCTAGACTTTAAACGCGAGACGCTAGGGACTCTAAACAAAATTTAATGTCAATGATTTCCATTTTTATTTCTGAAACATCTATTTTAGTTGCTTCGACTTTTTTGAGGATTTTATCTCACTTAGATATTATTAGTTGACTCCGTGGATCTTCTTGAATCCTCTAAATCACTTTGTCTTGATCGCTTCCCACTTTTTCAAACCACATTTATATTCAATGATGTTTATAATTTTCATGAAAATAGATAAACGAACGCCCAAGAAAAATCGCATCCAATTTTGTACATCGTTCGCAAATATGATGCTACCACTCTAAATTCATTGAAAAAAGATCAAAGAATTTACTTGTCAGAGTTAATCCGGTTGGTCAAGAGCGCTCCAGGCTCTCAACTGGCCCCCTCCGCACCCGAATCGCTCGAATTCGAAGCGGTGACCTACCGGTACGAGGACGAGGTGGACGCGCTTCGGGGGCTGGACGTGAGCTTCGAACGCGGGACCTTCCACGGCGTCTTCGGTAGGAGCGGGGCGGGCAAGTCGACAATGGCGATGCTCGCGGCGCGGCTGCAGGACCCCCACCAGGGTGTCGTGCGGATGGACGGTCGTGACTTGCGCGATCTGGATCTCCAGTCCGTTCGCGACAGGCTCGGGCTATGCCTTCAGGACGCGACACTGTTTGGGGAGTCGATCCGCGAGAACCTCTTACTCGCCCGTCCGGATGCGACGGACGAAGAGCTCTGGAGAGCGTGTCGAGCCGCCGGCGCTGCGTCATTCCTCGAAGAGAACCCGGACGGGCTCGACGCGCTCTTGGGAACTGCGGGCTGTGGCCTCAGTGGGGGACAGCGTCGTCGGCTCGCCCTAGCCCGAACCCTCGTCCGAAGGGCGCCGATCCTGATCGTTGACGAGCCCTTCGCTGGACTCGACCGGGCTTCCGTGAGAATCGTCAGCGCCACGTTTCGCGAGATCGCGAAGCAGTCGATCGTCGTAGTGATCGCGCATGACCTCGACCACCTCGACGAGTACGACCGAGTCGTGTTCATCGATGAGGGCAGATTCGTCGCCTGTGGAAAGCACAGAGAGCTTCTGGAGAACTGCGAACTGTATCGAGAGGTGGCCGACAGAGAGACGGAGTCCGTTACGTGATCGGCCTGCAGGTCTATCGACGCGACCCCGCACTTCCACAGGCGGCGAGCGAGCCGAGCGCGCCCACGGTCGAGGAGCTGCTGGAACTCGTGGAGGCGCATCTTCTCCGGGCGGGAGGACCGCGTCCTGTCGGAGGAACTTGGAGTTACGCGCGTTGGAAGCCGGGGACCTCTTTGACCTCGGGCTTCGATGTCGAGTTTACCGACGGCGTTCGCCGCTTCATAGGACTCAAGCGCTATACGGGGAGCAAAGCCCGGCACCTGGCGGAGCGTCCGGTGGAAGCCCCCAGGGGGACGGCGGATTCCGCGATTCTCCCTCGCGTTGCGCTAGAGGACATCGGCGCAGTGTTGTGGGCATTCCCTGCGGACCGGGAACTTCCTGGACTGGGCAGGGTCTTCGACATGCGACGGACGGCGCGGATGCTACGCGAAGTACAAGCATTCGCTCCATTGGTGATGCGGCCTGGTCCATCGCGGATGGAAGTCCTGCGGTACAAGCCGGAACGCCGCGCTGTGCTTCGCCTCGACTTGCGATTGCGGCCACAGGGTGGAGGGCCTAGGTCGCGGGCACGGGCTCTGGTTCGGTGTTTGCCTCCCGGACTAGTACGGGAGCTCGAGGCCAGTCGACGTGCTCTAGGCGAGGTCGACGTCCTTCCGCGTTTCTTGGGCGCCCAGGCCCGGTCAGGGGTCCTGATCGAGGAATGGCTCGATGTTCTCCCGGCGGACCCGCAGGACTTCGGCCACGCGAAGCAAGCGGGTGAGGCGTTGGCTCGCTTGCATGGACTGCCCGGCCCTAGGAACCGAGCAACGCGCAGGGAATCGCTCGCTTCCCTACACCGAGCGGTCGCGGGCCCGAGGCTGCCCGACGCGGCATGAACCGCGCTGCCTGGATCCGCTACCGACGCGCGCTCCTCGGCTGGGGCCGCAGAAACTTGCGCTCGTTCTTCTGGCGCGAGGAGAGTCTGGAGCCGTTCGAGGTTCTCGTCCTCGAGGTGCTCCTGGCCCGCACGCGGGCTGCCGCCGTCGAGCGAGTCGGTCCCACGCTCCTGGAGACGTATCCGGATCCTTCGGCCATGGCCGGCGCGCGGCGCGTGACGCTCGAGCAGTTGCTGATGCCCCTCGGCCTCCAGCAGAAGCGGTCGAACGGACTTCGTGCCCTCGCCGGCGCGATCCTCGAGCGCGACGGGGGGCGGGTACTGCGGTCCGAGGCCCGATTGCTCGCCCTTCCCTCTGTCGGCCGGTACGCGGCGAACGCGACGCTCTGCGTGGCCTTCGGGCGCCGCGTGCCGATCGTGGATGCCAACGTGGCCCGCGTCTTCGGGCGCTTCTTCGGACTCCGCGCCCCCGCCCCGCGTCTGGCGTCCGACGAGCCGCTGTGGGCGCTCGCCGCAGCGGCCCTCCCCGCGAGAGATGTACGCCTCTACAACTGGTCCCTGCTGGATCTGGGCGCCCTGGTCTGCCGCCCCCGCAATCCCCGCTGCGATGCGTGCCCCCTGAGCACCTCCTGCCGCCACGCTGCGCGCTAGCACGGCCTGTCCCTCCCGGCGCCTACTCTGTTCGCTTCGGAACGTCCGGAGTCGCATGCGCTACATCAGTCTGTTCAGCGGTGCGGGCGGTCTCGAGCACGCCAAGGCCAAGCCGGAGCTGCTCTGCGAGATCGATACGGCCTGTCGCCGGGTGCTCGCGAAGCGGTTTCCCTCCGCACGACTTGTCGAGGACGTCCAGCAGCTCGATCCCCCGTCCGGGATCGATGCGGTCGCTGGTGGCTGGCCCTGCCAGGACCTGAGCGTCGCGGGCCAGCAGCGTGGCCTCGATGGTGCGCGTTCCGGTCTGTTCTGGGAGCTCCTCCGCGTGGCGGAGGTTAGCGGGGCGCATACCGTCGTCGCCGAGAACGTCCCGAATCTGCTTCGCATGGGTGGGGGCGTCACGTTCGAGACCGTCGTGCTGGCTCTCGTCGAGACCGGCTTCAAGACGGTCGCGTGGCGGATGCTCAATGCCAGGCACTTTGGTCTACCGCATCAGCGGATGCGGTTGTTCCTGGTGGCCTCGAAGCATCGAGAGGTCGCCGAGCGCCTCCATCGCCGCATTCCCCGCCGGTACAAGACACGGCCGACGAGCGAGGTGGCCTGCAGCGCCTACTACTGGACCGCCGGTACGCAGTCGATCTGCTACAGCGAGGGATTCTCGCCAACCCTTAAAGTCGGAAGTGCGCTCAAGATCGCGTCGCCGCCCGCCGTGCACTTCGACGGATGCACGCGGAAGATGACGTCGGACGAGTGCCTGGGCCTCCAGGGCTTCAACCCCGCCCAGTTCCGACACGTTTCCGATGCCGATCGCTACAGGATCGCGGGCAACGCTGTCGCCGTTCCCGTGGGCAAGTTCGTCATGCAGTGCCTCGACCAGGCGACGCCCGTGCCGCGCGCGGGCGAGGCTGGTCGGTTCGCCTTCGCTTTGCGGATGTTTGAGATCGTCTCCATCGCGATCTTCAGCATCGAATATCTCGCCCGGCTTTGGTGCTGCGTCGAAAACCCCAACCGCGAGTTTAATGGTGCGCTGTTGGGACGCCTGCGCTATGCGCGCTCGCCCATGGCAGTGGTTGATTTGCGTGCGGTGGCACCGTTTTGCCTCTGTGCCCTGTTCCCCGCCATGGACCTTCGGTTCCTTCGCGTATTCCGCCTGTTAAGAATACTCAAACTCACGCGCTATTTTCCCGCGCTGCACTATCTCGGTCGCGTGGTGCACAACGAACGTCGAGCCTTGCTATCAGCGTTTCTGGTGATGCTGGTGATGCTGATCTTCTCGTCCAGCCTCATGTATGTCATCGAACACGACGAACATCCGGACGCGTTTTCCAGCATCCCTGCGGCCATGTGGTGGGGCGTTGCGACCTTGACCACCGTTGGCTACGGCGATGTCATCCCGGCGACTGGCCTGGGCAAACTGGTTGGCGCCATGATTGCCATTTTTGGCATTGGCATGTTTGCCCTGCCGGCGGCCATTATGGCCTCAGGCTTCACGCGCGAGATGGAAAAGTACAACTTCGTCGCCTCGCTCAAATTGGCCGCCAGCCTGCCCCTTTTTAAGGGTCTTGAAATTGACGAATTGGTGGAAATCACCAGCCAGTTGCGCCCCCTCACCCTGAATTCGGGTGACCTTCTTTTTGCACCCGGCGACGATGCGCGCGCCGTATATTTTGTGGTTCGCGGGCGCATCGCCCTTAAGTACGAACAGCGCACCACTACCTTGGGTCCCGGCGATTATTTTGGTGAACTGGCTCTGCTAGACCAACGTCCCCGCATGGCTGTGGCGACCGCACAGACTCGCTGTCAGCTGCTCGAATTGTCACGCGAGGATTTTGCTGCCCTGCGCGCACTTCATGCTGATCTCGATGAGGCGGTCAATCAAAGAGCGAAGGAGCGTTATGGCGATGGATAGTGTCCTGCGTCATGAATTCGTTGAGTTTCAGAGCCGCCAACAGGGCCAATAACCGCGTTGCATTACTTGGCAAGGGCACGCCATTGGCGGCGCAATGCGCCTTGTTCTTGGCCCTGTTGGGGGCTCTGAAATTCAACCCATTAATGACGCAGGACACTAGCTTCACGAGTGCTTTATCGGCCCTGACGTTAACAGGCTGGGGCTGCCAAACATAGCCACAATCGCGTCAATTATCGAAGTGAATCTGTTGTGTTGGGGGCTTTAGCCGACGCCGCGTGTTTCCGGCCAATGGCTCACAACACGCTCGGCCGGAAACCAGCAACTGAACACGCTGCCCTCGCCAGGCGTGGACTCAACTTTCAATTCAGCGTCGTGCAGCGCGAGCACGTCCTCGTCGCCGGCGCGCTGGGCCGCCGTCCGCTCGCCATTCTCGGGCGACACGTGCTTCCTTTGCTGAGCGGACCGTTGATCGTCGAGGCCAGCTTTGCCCTCGCCGCGGTGATTGTGGCGGAGGCCGGGCTGTCATTTCTTGGACTCGGCGTGCAGCCACCAACGCCGGCGTGGTGCAGCATGATCCGTGACGGCAATCGATACTTGCTCATCGCACCGCACTTCATGCTGGTACATTGGTAACGGTAGATACTTCTTGGATTGAATTATGTAAATGTGGAACAATGGAAGCCTTCACAATGCCTTAAATTATTTAGAACAAGACATCTGTTTCAAAATTTTGATGAAATCTTTTTCATTAAAGAGGAACGGTAGCCCTTTAAACCCTTTTTAGCACTCCCTTCCATATGTTCTGAAAGCTCCAAATTAGTGCCCGCAGATGTTCTTAAAATGTTTCAGATTCTCCTTTTTAACAAACTGGGTGCACATATTGCCTTTTGATTTAGTATAGCACACCCCTCAACATTTTCCATGATCTTATCTCAATGCCGTTAGCCTTTTTAGATTTACCCAGAATCAACTCTTTCCTCGTTTTCTAAGTATATGTGTTGCATGTAAATAATTGGTCTAGCTTGAAGAAAAAATTTCACTATTCGGAAAAAAATGACACTTTCAAAGTTTCGATCAGTCTAAAGCAGAGGGGGCATCTAAAAAGAGTAGAGGGGGTGTTAATCCTCCGTTCTTTCTTCAACATATCCTAAACATACCTTGAATGTTTCAACTTGATACCCTCAGTCACTTTTTACATATTGCTGATATTCCCTTTTTTTCAATCAGAAAGCAAAATGTATTAATTGCGTTTGCTATCCCTCCCAAATTCTTCTCTAGAAGTTTCACTTTACCCTGGGATTGTTGGGGGGAAAGTTGATATTCTTATTGTGTTCATCATCCCTATCAACTTGGTTCTTAAAAGTTTCACTTTAATACCCTAAGACTATTGGAGACTCAGGCTCAAATTTTCCCTATTTGACAATAAATATCCTACAACGGACAACTTGTCTTTGCTCTAGAGGCCAGGGATTTCAATCCTAGAGGTGTAGTTTTTTTTTTATTTTGTAATACTTTAAACAAAAAACTTTGTTAAAAATTGTGATCAGATGAACGGGGGAGGGAACTGCGTGAGGAGCGGGGTATAGTTGACCTCCCATCATTCTTAATTCTTAAAAAGGGCACTAGAGCTTTTGATTTGCAATCGAATAAGCCCCCTCCAACGTTTATATGACCATCATTTTTCACAAAAATATCATATGTTGATAACGTTACAGCCCTTGCTTCGTGGGCTTACAGCCCTTACAAAAGTTACAGCCCTTGCTTCGTGGGCTCTGCGGGTTTGATCGACTCTGGAGTTATAGTTATTCGGCTTTTGGACCATATTGAACAAAATAGATGTTTAAAAGTTTTATCAGATGCATTTGGGAAAATGGATGGTGGGAGTTGGTTACACTTCAATCATTTCAACTCTTAAAAACATCACTAGAATTTTCAATTTCTAATCGAGCGAGCCCATTCCAAAGTTTATTATACTTAATTTTTTAACAATGGGCAACTTGCATAACTTACAGACCCAAGGGCTGGGAGACTGTAAATCTTGGAAACGTATTTTTTTGCCTTTTGACTACTATGAATAAAATTACTACATCAAGAATTTGATTTTATACACTAGGCAGAAAAGGGTTGGAGAGGAGGGGGGCTGGCTGCTCCCCGATAACTTTGACTATTAATTAGACACATATAAGAAAATCAAGTTCAATATAATAAAACAATATATTTAACAACGGGTAACTAGCACCCAACAAAAACCAATTTCTTTCAATACCAATACATTTCATTGGGCATTAGTGATGAAAATCAATTGCAATCGATTGTAAGAAGCTGTATTGCGTTCGGGATGAATCAGCTTTAGAATCATTGTCATTTTCTTTACCAGGAATTGATGTTTCAGGATCTTCTTCGGCAGCGATGGAAGACTGCTGATTGGGTATTTCTTCAGGATCAGGTCTTATTACCCAAAGATGGATCAGATATTTTCATTTGTGTCTACTGTTCTTATTAACGCCTCTGATGATTACGCGTGAAAAATAGTAGTTATTCTGACAGTTTGGCGATTCCGTCTACTAAACTATTGGAACGTCAAACCTCAGACAGTGCATTTTCCCACTGTCCATTGTCACATTTTGACTGAACAAAAAAGTATGTTATTTCAGCACTTTTCACAAAGTCAGCAACGGTTTTCTCTACTTTATTTCAACGGCATCACAACCATTATAAAAATGCGTAAGAAACGCCCCTCGGATCTAGGATAAGAAATTCTGAGCTGTTTTTATTCTTGTATTCTTCGCTACTCCCTCAGCGCTTAAAAAAACAGAGGGACTAATTGGAAAAAATCTTAAGACAAAAAAAAAATAGTTTGCTCTTTCTGCTGGCTAAATTTCATTCATACGGACCAATCAGGTGGAATATAACCCTTTGTTCTTTTATCAGAGTTAATTTCACAAAGACGGTGGAGTCTTTTTCTAGAAATTCTAGAAATTTAGAAATGTTGTGATTGGCTAATAAAAATACACCACAAGGTAAACAAATGAAATTTAAAAAGACTTTTTACCATGGAATTAAAGGAGAGTAGTATAGCTTTTTCTCCTTCATCACTGTTTTTTTTTATCTCATTCTCTTTGACTCTTTCTTCTTCTCTCTCTGTCGTTCTATCTTAAATCTTGTTCTGCATAGGAAGAAGTTAGATAGAGAATTGAAAAAATAAAAGCGAAGAGAAAGCGTAGCATACTTAAGCATCAATGAGTCACCTATAGTGTAAATATGATTCACAACTTTTGATTATTTTCCATGCGTTTTTTACACTTCAAAGACATTTTCCATTTAATTTCCTTCACTTATCTATTATGTTCTTAATCAGGTCTTACCTCCCTTTTCTTTAGGTGGAAATAAACTACTTTAAATTCCTGTTCAACAAGTTTAAATTCCTAATTTAAACAAATAAACAAATTTAAATTTTTGAATAGAACATGTTCCCTTTTGCTACTTTACACCTATGTAAACAAACCCCAGTTTAGTTAAACTAATTTTTTGTTTAGCAATGAATTGTCTTTTCAAAGTTATTATGAATTCCCAGTTTATTCCACAAATTCCTTTTACTTATTAATACTCCTGTAGACACACATAATTCGATTAGTTTTAGCAATTCTGGAATTTTTTGACAATGTAGAAAGCTGTAATCTTAAGTATTTAGATCACAACAAATCTCCTATTGTTTGTCGAAATCATTGCGAATAATAAGTCATTATTCTACCGCCTTTTGAAAGAGAAAAAAGATGAAGTTAAAGTAAAGAGCTTCATTTTACAATCATCCTTTTTTAAACATAGCTTGCCTTTTTATACTTTTCTTATGGACACCGGTTACTGCCTTAAATATTTCGTTGGGAGACGGGTCCAAAGCGCGCTGTTGCTGCAGTTCGTGCGCAAAGACGTTAAGCAGCACTTCAGAGTCGCTGTTGGTATTGATGTGCCTTAAGTCTTCCGCAAACAAGTCTGCCTTCAAGGCATCCGCGTTGGTTAAATTACCATTGTGTGCGAGCGTAATCCCGTAGGGAGAATTGACGTACATCGGCTGGGCTTCAGCACTGGTCGAGCTGCCGGCAGTGGGATAGCGCACATGGCCAATGCCGGTACGTCCCGGTAGATGTTGCATGTGCTCCTGGCGGAATACGTCCCGTACCAAGCCGTTCCCCTTGCGCAAGTGCAAAGTACTGCCGTCACTGGTGACCATTCCTGCGGCATCCTGGCCACGGTGCTGCAGCACCGTTAAGGCGTCATATATTTCCTGGTTGACACCTTTTTGCGAAACGATTCCGACTAGTCCACACATGCGTTTAAGTGCCCCCCAGGCGTTGCGTGTTGAGTATAGGGTGTCTGCCAGCAGGTGTCTTCAATTGCTTGTCGACGGCAATAATTTTTCCGTGACCGGCATCTGTTCGGCCATATCTCTGGCGCCGCCGACCATATCGCGCACTTCGTCTTCGAAGGCGAGTAATTCGCTCTGCAATACAGAAGCCCGCCACCAGCTTGTTTCATGCGCCACCTCACGCACTCCCATGAGGATCACCACACACACAAGCAAACCTCGTGCACTGCCAAACAGGAAACCAAGGAATCGATCAGTGCCGCTTAGACCGGTACCGGCCACCAACCGCGCCACCAACCACTGCAGCAGGCTGGCCGCCACCAGGGTGACAATAAACACATCAGCGAACGCCATGACCATGCGTAGTGAATGGCCCCCCCAGTTCTGGGGTATGTGTTCTGCCAGGCTTGCCGAAAAATACAGCGCCAACACAAACGCTGCCACCCAGGACAGCAACGACAGCACTTCCTTAACAAGCCCACGGTACAGACCGATGCAAGCAGACAACAACACTACAATCAGAATGACAATATCGAGGGTGGCCAGGCCGGTCACAAACTCATCCATCAGGGCTGCATTTCCATTACGGCTGGTTGCACGGTAAATCTATCTGCGATTACGGCAAGCATGGCATCAGCGTCTGCTTTGTTCAGCAGAGGCCCAACCGCAACCCGGTACAGGACATTGTCGCGGCGACTCTTTACTGTGGAAATAAACGCCTCGAAGCCGGCACCACGCAATCGTTCGCGAAAGGCTTGCGCATTTTCCTGCTTGGCAAAGCTGGCCGCCTGTACCGCCCAGATGGCGGTGTCACGATCCGCCGGTAGTAATTTTGGTTCACCGAACAGTGTGCCATCAACCGTGGTAAAACCATCTTCCGTCAGTTCGTCTCTGAGGGTGTCGACTTTGCTGACAACATTTGTGGCCGGCACGGCATCATCGTAGTCAGGCACAATCTCAGTGTAATCTGCCGCATTGGTGGCAGAACGAAGCGGGTCCCCGGCTGCCCCATTTTTGACTGCACCATTTACAGCAACCTGCGGCATGGGTGGTGCTTCCTGCACAGCAACACCAGCACCATCGAAGAGCATAGGCTTTTAGGGTCACAATCAGAATGCCAAGGTCGCTAAGCAGAACCTTGTTAAATGTAGGAGAACTGTGGAGAAGGAGGGAAAAAAGAGCTAACTATGCAAATGCTTCATCGCAGCAGCGCAGAGAATGATAAAGATGCCCATCCAGAGAGTCCCCCGCTGAAAGGGGACGGGTTCATACCCCATTTCTTCTTGTTCCTCTCCAGTTTCATCATCCGTTGTATCATTCTTGAAAATAACGGTGTAGAGAAAGATCGTTAAGACACCAAGCACCAAACTAAGTTTGATAAAGAAAATGGTCAAATATTTGGCATTATGCGAAACACCTTCGCCGGTCAAAAGCTCCATGGCTTTACTGACGTAATGAAGATTGATCCCACCCGTGAACAACGCCACAATGAGGATAACGCCCACGACTCGTTTGTAATGCTGGTAAAAGGTATCAGCAATAGGTCGAACATATTCTTTAGGAACGGCTGTTCGTAAGCCAGGCGTGACGGCCATGACGAGAAATGCCAAACCACCAATCCAAATGACGGCAGACAGCACATGCAGCCAATGAACGAGAATAGGAATAACTTGATTAATGTCGGTAAAAACGGCTTGGAGAGCTTCCATGAGAACTAGGGCTGAGGGGGTTTTCGCGAATTCAAATGGTTTCTGGCTAAAACCTAAGACCTACACGACTCGCAAACACATAACAAGTGTCGACTACTTTTAGATGGCTATAACGTGGGATTGATAAATCAGAACTTGAACACTGGGGTTTCATTCCCGAACCGCTTCTTACGAAGCTCTTCCATCAACTCGGTGGTAATAACTGAAAGACCCCGTTCGGCCGCTTGACGTTCCACGCCTTTCTTGACCATGGCACGAAGGAAATATGGGATACGATTCAATCGAATCTCAGCGGCCTCATCCCATACGACTGTCGTCGCTTCAGGAACATTAAAGGCCACTTCAATTTTCTCTCCACCTTTAGGGGTATAGAGACACCATTCATCCCCATCAAGCCAATCTCCGTGGTCTACATAAGGACGTGCACGGCATCCACCACATATCTCACTATACTCACAATCTCCACATTTGCCTTTGAGATGCGGATAACGAAATGAGTCGAAAATATCTGATCGTTCCCATAAATCAACAAAACTCTTTTCCCGAACATTGCCGGCAGAAAGCGGCATATAGGGACACGGAGTTAAATCACCATTGGGCGTCACCCTAGCATAATTCGTTCCAGCAAGGCAGCCACCACCCATATACCCTTGAGCTTTAGTAATAGGGGAATTGGGATCTTTTTCAAATGCTAACCGCTTGAAGTGTGGAGCACACCGAGCCCGGACCAACATATCCTTATACTTGTCTTGACAATCAACCAGGTATCGCAGCACTTCTTCATATTGGGAAGGTGTGATATCGGAAAGTTCCTCCCCACGTCCGGTACAGACCATAAAAAAGACATTGAGGACTTTTGCGCCAAGCTCATGAGCCCAATCGATAACATCCGGCAATTCCTGATAGTTCATCGGTTGAGCGCTGAAATGAATCTGAAATTGAAGTCCATTGCGTTTGCACGCTTCAATTCCTGCTAATGCCCCTTCCCAGGCTTTTGACTATTTTTTTTAATTTGCTGTATGATTTTAGGTTTTGGCTCAGTTTTAACCAAATTTATTAACTATACGTATCAGTTCAAGAATTCCTCCGTAAAATTTATAAATTCTATTGTTGAATTTCGGACCTTTACCGCAGGCTCTTGGAATTCGTATAGCAATTGGGTCGAAATTTCGGACTTTCTGAGATTCCGCTGCAGCTACCCTCTTTATTTGGATTCAGGGTAATTTTAGACTTCTGATCCAAAGTTCAAACTTGAACGATATGTCACTTAGGGTATTTTGAACAGATTGAAAACTCTTCCCTAATAGAAAAATTGGGGATGCAACGCCAGGTAAAATTTGCGGTGTGCTGCCGTTTCCGTCATCAAAAAGAAAACCCGCCCGTCTTCAGGATTTAGTAATTGGCATGTCAAAAAACATTAAAAAATAATACAATTAAAAAGAATTAATGCACGCTTTTCAGCACAGGCAATCTCTACCTTTCCCTTTTGTAATAGAATCTGCGCTAATATGATGCAAAATTCTTATTAGGTGTAATAAAAATGATTAAATAGGCTTTTGCTAAGCTAGCCGCATTTTCAAAAACTTCAGGGATAACCATAATAAAGGAAAAGTCGTTTTGCAGAATTGGGTGAATGAGCGGCACAATTCAAAGGCGTAAAATTTGAATTTCCACAATTGCTTCTAAATGGAACAGTCAAATCTTCGGAAAAGTATTGCTATAATAGGCAACATAGCCTGTTCAATCACTGTAATTCTGATAAACAAATGGATTTATAAGGAAATCGGGTTCCCTAATGTTACCCTGACGTTCATACATTTTGTGATGACATTTATTGGATTATACATTTGTGAAAAGTTAAACATTTTCTGCCAAAAGGTTAGACATGCTTTTTGTTATTTAGAATGATATACAAATTCGAAATATTGGTCAAATTCTACTTTAGCTTTTTTTGCTATATTGGAAAGGAGTTTGGAACCTAACCTAATATATCCAGGGCCAAAATTTGGCTATAGGCTACTCTTGGAAGGCCAAGTCTTAAAATTGATCAGCGAGGCGTCTTTGAAATTGGCAAATCGTTTAACCCAAATTCGAAATTTAATATTAAAGTTGGTATTTCTGACAAATTTAAACGTGCGTCATGAACGGTGTTTCAAATTTTTAACTTTTTATTTGCCACCCAACCATTTGCTATTAATTAAGAACGGTCATTGAAATAATTTGATTCAACGGTGGGAATAACATCGTTTTCCGGACATTCCTGAGTAATAAACACAAGTAATCAGATTCATAGCAGTGAAATATTAGTAAAATTATAAAGATGATCCTGACAAATTTCTTTCAAAAATAACGATATTTTATCGGTGAAACTTATCCCGACCCCTAAAAACCTAAACATTCTCCACAGAATTTATCCACAAGGAAAATTCGTTTATGATATATGTTCTTTCATCGAGCAATTATCATCTGGAAAATTGCACACAATTGTAAAAGAATTAGCCAGATTGGAAAGAAACATGTCAAGCTCTGAGATAAACGTCAATATGCGCCATGGCATTGTAAGCATAGTATGCTTTAAACGACTTAAAGTGGAAGACAAGCTTATCAATTTTACGTGTGTGGGACATAGGGACACAACTACAATGGCGCGTAACGACTTACGCGCGCGGGGGGCTTGGGGGGAGGGGCGCGAAGCGCCACCTCAACAGCTAGTATAATAGGCTGTGATGTAATAATTTTGTCCGTTTTAAGTTTCAACTTCGCTCTTTACTTCCCTCGGAAAAAATTGTTTTTAAAAAATTATTTTCCACAAAGATACAAGAGGTGTATAATATTTTGCTAAGATACCGAAGGGATAATATATTAAGTTCTGGAAGTATTAGACGTTATCTGGTTTCTGAAATATTCATTGTCGAGGCGAAACATGTTAAGTCTGCCATCATCCTTCATGGAGAAACCAACGTCCATCATAGCGTATGGCTTCGTAGCAAAAACACTGATAAAGAGGAGTCAGACTTGTATGGCTTTCTCTTTAGTATGGGGTTGAAAAACTTGTTGACTCCGATGCCTACCATGGCCCAAACGAATCATCTTGTCTTGATCTTTTCCTTACTGGTCACCCAAATTCTTTCAAGGTTGACGCTCATGCCCTCAAAAGTGACTACGTCGGCGTCATTTCAAGTGGGAATCTTCGTGTTCCACCTACTATAAAGCACGAGTGACAAATCTGCCAATACAAAAGAGATGATGGGATGGCTTATTAAACGTACTTGCTTCTCAGCAATCGAGACCCTTCTTCTTGAAGGGCCCGAGATTGCTGCAAAAAATTACTAGTAGACCATAGTCGACTGTATCGCAATCTACAACCCATTGAAGTGGATGCAGGTATCCAGCAAGTTCAGGCCTTGGTTCAACATCCCCTGCAAAAAGACTATCCGAGGGAAAAAAGGCACACAAGCGATGACTATTCTCAAAGAATGTAAAGGACATATTTGATTTCGTAAAAGCCTTAAGACACAGTTCGTACGATTGCGCAATCACAGTTTCAGTACAAATAAAAATTCGCCACGAGTCTCCAAAATGTCTCTGCTAAGGGCTTGTGGAGAATTGCCAAAGAGGCCTAATTCCTTCCCTAAAAATTGACGGTGGGACTTTTGTGCAAGGCCCACAGTCAAGGACAAATGCGTTTGCCTAACTCTCAAGTCCGCAAGACGACGTAAAAAGTTCCCGATTTCCCTGATTGGACGAATAGTGTCCTAGATCTTGTGAGCTAATTCATTCTTAAGGTCCTGTGCATTCTGATGAGTCTTGATGTGACCAAATTCGTGGGTTTTGACAATATACATAATATTTTCCTGAAGATCTGCAATGCCGGATTGGCTGGACCTTTGTCATCGCTTTTCTATCTGTATCTTTCCCCCTGAAC
The DNA here is from genome assembly GCA_010016025.2 of Alatinidae sp. Z8VKAUB7J3. Lineage (NCBI taxonomy): Eukaryota > Metazoa > Cnidaria > Cubozoa > Carybdeida > Alatinidae > Alatinidae sp. Z8VKAUB7J3. The sequence continues at coordinate 45,369,517 of JAAAKM020073195.1, read as the reverse complement.
CTTTCCACGCAAACAGAAGCCTGCCTATTTCATTCTTATACCTAAGTCAAAAGGTTCATACTGGCCCATCAGCCTACTCTCTGGCATTTGGGAGAGTGTACGAAAAGGATTCGCATCATTTGCTTTTATCAGTACCTTGAGTCAAACGCAATTTTCGGTGTTTGCCAATATGGATTCTGCCGGAAGCGTTCAACGCTTGACTGCTCAATGGCACAACACCAGGAGTGGATCAAACTTCTGGCAAAAGGAAATGACATCAGGTTATCATCATTTGACATTGTTAAAACTTTCCATCCGCATCGAGATCGCCGGCGGCGAGGGCGACGTGGATGGCGGCAGCACCGACGGCGACGGTGGTGGCGGCGACGGCGACGACTGGCCGAAGAACGGCCCGAAGCGCGAGGGCAACTGCGTCCAGCTCCACAACCGCAACGTCGAGTGGACCCTGCCGAAGGACGGCCCGCTCCGGTGGCTGGGCGCCGCCGACGACGCGAACGCCGAGTCCGGCCGCTTCATGTGGGCCGTCGCCCGCGTCCCGCGCGAGAAGAAGGAGTTCGAGAAGGACACCCCCGACTTCAACTTCCTCATGATGGACATGCTCGTGCAGCCCGTGCCCGCCGGCCTCAAGGCCGCGGACTGGGTGCAGCAGGGCGGCCTGCAGAACAACGTCGTGAAGAACTTCCGGTTCCTCGAGGAGCCGATGTCGAGCAAGACCGTCCTCAAGGACAAGACGAAGATCGGCAACCACACGGGTCCGTGGGGCAAGTTCGAGGGCAAGGCCGACGGGCAGCACCGCGTGGTGATGGTCTTCACCACCGTCCTGAAGGGCGACTGGTACCTCATCCGCGCCGTGGGCACCGGCCACACCGACGTCTTCAAGCACCTCGCCCCGATCGTGGGCGAGGCGCTGCGCGGCATCAAGTTCCTGAGCACGCAGGAGGACCAGCGCGGTCCGCTGCTCATCCAGTCGGTGCCGGACTTCGCCTCCGACCGTGGCGAGGGCAAGGGCAAGGAGCGCGGCTACACGCTGCCCGGCATCCGCTTCGAGAAGCCGGAGTGGATGTCCAAGGTGCCCGCCGGCGGCAGCATGGAGCGCGAGCTGCGCTGGGCCGGCGAGGGCCGCACGAAGGACGGCAAGGAGTACATGTACTTCGACGTCAGCACGTGGGCGCTCAACATCCCCAACACGCCGCGCACGAAGCCCGAAGAGGTCATCGAGAAGCGCATCGAGCAGTGGAAGGCCGGCGCCGGCCCGGAAGCCATGATGAGCAAGAAGGGCAAGCCGCCCTTCTTCAAGAAGGGCACCTTCGGCAAGGGCAAGGGCCTCTACTACAAGTTCACCGGCCACCTCGGCAAGACGCCCTTCACCGAGGAGGGATGGGTCGTGCAGTGGAAGCAGAACCTGCTGCGCTTCCGCATCCAGTACAGCGGCGGCCCCGACGCCGTGAAGAAGAAGGAACTCAAGTCCATGTTCAAAGACATCCGGAAGGGCGTCGATTTCAAGAAGTAGGCTCGAGCCGACCGGAGTCCGCATGTCCCGCACCCGCATGATCCTCAGTGCCTGGGCCGTCCTCGTGGTGTGCCTGGCGTTCCTGCTCGGCCCGCAGCCGGCCACCGCCAAGACCTGGGAGAGCGACGAACAGAACGTCATGCTCGAGATCCCGGAGGGCGGCAACCCCTGGGACTGGCTCCCGTACAACTCGGCCTGGGGCAAGCTCGGCATCGTCAAGGCCGCCAAGCGCGAGCTCGTCAAGCTCAAGAACGACAAGCCCGCCGAGGGCCAGGGCGCGCTGATGCACCTCGCCGTCCAGGACGCGGAGGAGGGCATGGCCGTCGGCAACCTCGCCGAGAACGAGGCCGTCCGCGACTTCCTGCTCAAGCGCTTCCGGGGCAACGAGGGCGACGAGGAAGAACCCGCTGATCGACTCGCGGGAGCCTCCCTACCTGGCGGAGAAGGCCGTCGAGCCCTGGTCACCCAAGGAGACGACCGTGCGACTCGAGCGTGGCTTCACGGTCGAAGGACGGGTCCTGGACAGCAAGGGCCGGCCCGTGGAGGGTCGACATGTCGGCCTCTGCAGCTCCGTGGGCTTCGGTTGCTACGAGACACGGGCGGACGGTCGCTTCACGTACCACGGCCTTCCCGCGGGCGAGACCTTCCTCGGTCTGGACGACGGCGGAGGCATGGGGGGGATCGTCGATCGTCTGCGCGAGATCATGTGGGACGCAAGCTACGGCGACCGATCCGAGCACTCGCCGGAGGATCCCCCGCCGATCCAGTCCTGGACGAGGCTCCAGGTGAAGAGCGACGTGGCGGACGTCGTCCTCCGCGTGCCGGCAGTCATCCAGTCGAAGGTCGTCCTTCCACAGCCGGTGAGCGTGCCCGAGGCCGAGCGGGCCCGGGACCCACGCCGGCGCGTCGACCAGACCCATGTCTCGATCCTGCGAAGCACGAAGGCGGGGTGGGAGTACCACATCGGCGTCTGGCGTCGCAGCGGCCGGTGGTTCGGTGATCCGGAACCGGAAGATCCGATGACGCTGACCGTGCCCGGGCTGATTCCCGGAGAACGGTATGCAGCGTGGATGCCTCCCATCGGGGGCCGGTACGTGTACGCGGAGTTTGCGCCGGACCTCGGCAGGCTCGCGTTGAAGCGGTCCAAGGGCGGGACCCTATGCGGGCGGATCACCGGGCGACCGAAGGACGCCGGACGTATCCGCATCCGACTGCGAAGCGATCGAGGCTGCTATCTGCCGACGCGGACACCCGACGCGCAGGGACGCTTCATCGTGCATGGTCTTCCGGCACACACGTGGACGGTGAGCGCGTGGTGCCGCGGCGCAGACGACGTGATATGGGACGTTCGGGGGGACGCCAAGATTGGCGAGGAGGTCGAGCTGACGCTCGAGCCCGTTCCCGATTCGGAGGACGACTGAGCCGGCCGGAGGGTTGCCCTGGACGAGATCGAGTCCTGGCAAGCGCTCGCGCTTCGTACCGGCTTCGAGCGACCAGGTCACAAAGTCGCGTCGGCGATCCAGCCCTGGAGGCGGAAGCAGCCCGAGACGCGGTCGCCCGTCTTCGGCGGCGCGCAGCGCAGGTTCTTGTGGTTGACGAGGATCGGGAGATTGAACATCTCCGGGTCGTCGTCGTCCCGGATCAGGCGCACCTTCACGAAGGAGAACGTCTCGCCGAGCAGCTCGAGTCGCTGGGCGGCGAGAACCGTTCCGATGAAGTCGAACTCGTAGCCGTTGGGCAGGTCCTGGTTCGGGAGGTACGCGCAGAAGCCCTCGTCGAGGTCGCCCTCCATCGGACCGGCTTCGTCGAGCAGGTAGCCCAGGCCGGAGAGCGCGATCGGCAGCGGCTCCGTCGCGCGGTAGTCCAGCTTGCGCTCCGCGAAGTCGACGGCGAAGAAGTCGAGACCGAACACGCCGCGGCCACCGCCGCGGATCTGGGCCTCCGGGCACCCGACGTGCGTCCACTCCACGATGGCCCCGATCTCGACGGGGATCGTCTCGCCCGCGAAATTTCAGGTCCTAAAAGAGACAGTCGGTTTTTTTCAATGATTAATTCAAATGATAATTCAGAGTGCAAGTGAAATTTTTCAATTAATTTTTTAGGAATGATGAGAATGTAAGCCTGATTTTGCAAATGGAGGTGTTCAGTATTCTTCGGAGTAAGCAAAAAAGAGGGAATATGAGCAATAGATTTCATTGCTCAGGCTCCTTTGGTGGGTTTTCTGATTTTTTTGTCTCTTGGTTACAGGCACACTCTATTACTCGTTTGATGCAATCATCAAATTTTTCAAAGGGTTTTGCCACTTTAGACAAGCTTTCTTTTGTGTCTGATGAGATGGTAATTCGTTCTCCTTTCACCATGAATGAAAGTGGTTTGTATTTTGGATAAAGAATACGTCACATTTTTTGGATTTGTGACATATTTTAAATATGTCAATATGCCTGATAACCTTAATGGTAAAGAAGAGTAAGTCACAAAGATTAGGATTATTCTCTGAACGTGACATACAATTTCTATTTGACAAAAATAAAAACAAGCATCATAGTGATGAAGCAATTAGGAAAAATCATGAAAGAATTGTAAAAAAGGCTCAACAATCATTCCAAGATTTAGATATAGCAATAATTCATTTACCAGAAAAACATAGAGAAAAAATAGATTTTCTATTAGGTTTACGAAATATACAAAAAACTCTTAATAGATATGCAAAAGCAGAGGAAAACCCAGATTTAATTTTAGATACTACAGTTGATAATCTAAAAACATGTATCAAAATCATCAAGAGAAATACATCAAGTAAAGTTTCAGAAATTGCTCAAAAAGATTTTGATAAAGTTAATGAATGGATTGAAGCTTTCCAAAAATACAAACCATCAAGAGGATTATGAAAAACATTGTAAAAACAGGAATAATCAATTTTAAAACTGAAGTTCTTCATTATCATCTAAAATTATTGTAGGTTCTTTTTCTGCCCATTTTTTTATAAAATAAAAACTAAATTTCAAATGTTTGAGAGCATGTTCCTGACTTACTCTCCATGTTTTTGCTATTTCATCAATGTCATCAGGATCCTGAATCTTTTTTTGTAGAAATTTTGTGTAACCGGTCATATCTCCATGAGCAATTTTGTTTCTCAAAGTAGTAAATTCTGGCTTGCCTTCATCATCTAACAAATCAGAGACATCAATTCCTATTTTTTTAGCCTCAGAAATTGCCTTTCCAAGCGTCATCCAACCTTCTTTCTGCCTCAATTCATAGAGCCTAGAGTCATGATTTAGAGCAGATTCTACTGCTATAGCAGAAAATAGTATAAAAATTCGTTGATGAATTAATCAAAAAGAAAGTCAGACTTTTTAACCATCATTGTGTTTTAAGATGCACTTTTGACTGGATCCTAAAGTAAATTACTTCCTACAGTATTAATACCAGCACATGCCAGATATAATAGCCAGATGGGAAAGCACAAAATCAGAAGATTATACAGGTTCATACCTTTACACTGCGTGACAGGCGGTTTCCTGTTGTAAATAATTGGCGCTAGTATTTCGAAGATAGACAGATCATGAAAATAAATGTAAAAAGGATTCAAATATTTAAATCCTTGGAACACCTGAAATTGGAAGGTGCTAGACCAGAAAACAAGAAAAAGAACAGATACAAGAATATCTTGCCATGTAAGATCATGTTTTGTTGTCTACTGTTCTGTTAAAGTGCAAATTTTCAAATGTTATACAAATACAATTCATCTGATCACATGACCTTATTTTCACTATGGCTTTGCGTCCTATTACTTTGTTGCACTCGTCACTGGAGCACTTGAGACATGTGATACGAGTTAGGTTTCTATCTTCATATGCATTGTTCAACTGTAAGCGTAATAATTGCACCCAGTATCGATATTACCACGTACTTCCACTTAACAGTTGCCTGGCAAACATTCTTTGTACTAAGCAACTTCTGTACACAGCGACGTTTCATTGTCGTCATCAATATCATCATCATCATCATCATCATCATCATCATCATCATCATCATCATCGTTATCATCATCATCGTCGTCGTCGTCGTCGTCGTCATCATCATCATCATCATCATCATTATTATCGTCATCATCTTCATAATCCTCGTCGTCATTATCATCATCGCCATTGTCACCATCATCTTCATTATCATCATGATTACCGTCGTAACCATCATCGCCATTGTCACCATCATCATCATTATCATCATGATTACCATCATCACCATCATCGTCGTCATCATCATCATCATCATCATCATCATCATCTTAATAATCATGATTATCATCATCATAATCATTTTCATAATCATCGTCATCAACATCGTCGTCATCATCATCATCATCATCATCATCATCATTATCGTCGTCGTCGTCGTCGTCGACGACGTCACCGCCGCCGTCCTGCCCATATATTAGGATCTGTCTGTGAACTGTGTATTACCTTGCAAGTATTTGATAGGTAATTTCATGGCGCTTTATGAGGTTACCTCTTCATTTAGATTTTGGTCAGCCTCTGCTGTTTTTTCCATTTCCTTGACACCCTTTTAGTCACCCTGATGGCCCTTTTATTCCTTGAAAACCGCATGATATGGCCAGACCAACTATGTTTGTGTCCTTCGATAGCGCGTGAGATGTCCTTTAACACAACTTGCTGTCTCATATTTGTTGGGGTTTAGCAGCATTTACACCTAACCTTAAAACGTCCTAATCCGAGTGCATAGATATATGAATGTTTTGACGTTTCCCAACTGTTTTCCACAATATAAGTTACTGGAAACTGTGGAAAATGAAACATATCAAAAAGGGACACACTCCATTTTCGATTATTTTTTACCTTTACCTTACATCCCCGCTTCCGAAAACGTAATTCTGTCTATTTCATCAAGCTGGGGTATGATTAATGCGGCGTGTTAATAACTTTATTCAGCCTAGTGCTTGGTGGCAATGTACTTTAGGGACCTTGTCTTCACCATCGATGCAGAGCCAGTTTTATCATGGTAATGTTTTTTATTTACATCGCATGCCAACGCTTGTAATTGCGTATTTGGAATTGTATGGTCTTGAAGCAAATTAATGAGAGAATAATCTGTGGTTTTGTTTCAGTTGATAAAACAAGAGTAAGGCTAAAGAGTGTTGATGCCGATACCATAGGGGCTGACTACATAAATGCAAGTTACGTCATGGTAGGTACGACTTGTACAATATTAAATGTATTTTATAACCAAATTTTAAAGATTTGGCCTCAATGAAAAATCTTTACATTTTTCTGCTGTCTGGTCACAACTGCTTCTTGCAAATGGAGCAAAGCAAGCAAGCAAAACTCAGGATAGCAGCTGAAGCTAAAAAAGTAGGATGAAACAGCATTCGGTAAGGAAGTCTTTAGATATCGTGGCAAACATCCAACAATAACAAGTTGGAATATTCGGTTTCATTTCGGTATTAGTGCCAGTAGTTTAGATGCAGTATCAGTGAAGACCAACATGAAATCGAGGAAGTTGTTGCTACGGAATAAAGAAAAAGTTTCAAAAAGTTTTAAAATTTATGCTTGTATAAAAAACATCGTCGTCTTCTCATCAAAAATACATCTACAGATCCACAGAAATGTCGCCAGTAAGAACTTCCTAGCAGCTTAAGAGGCAACAGGATACTTTTAACCCTCATTTGGAAATAATTCTTTAGAAGTGAATAAAATATGTAGCAAACTGTATATGACCTGAGGCTACATCTGGAGCAGAATTCACAGATAAGCATGTAACTGAGATAACATTTCTAAAAAATTACTGATTTACATTGCCCAAGATTAAGCAAAATTGAAAACAGGGTGGCTGGCTTCCTGTTGACAATAACTAGATTTTAGTGTTTTTAAACTAATTAGGCATCAAAACTGATGGATTCAACTCTACGAAAATAGTAATGGCATTGGTAAATGGGTCTTTTTTCTAGTTTGTCATTTTCATTTCAACTAACTTCGGGTCGACGAGGACATAGATAAGAAAGGAGATATTCAAACTGCTTTAAATTGTGAACAAATTATTGTAGAATTTATAGATAATATATCTCTATTTGTAGCAAATGTAAAAACGGAGCAGCTCAAGGAACACTAGGAAAGGCTTCAGCTCCCTGATAACAATAGCAGCATCACCTGAGTACACGAATTCACTGTCAATTGTAACATAACATAAATTCCTGCATTATTGAGTCGCAAGTCACTAAAAGGGACAATGAAGCTAAGGGGCCGCAAACATATCGATTTTCCCCCCAACAACGTCGTTTGGACGTTTTGGGGGGAGGGGTTTTTCTCAAGACGTTTTTCAAATTGAGTTCATACATCGAAAAATGGTCTTACAAAAATAAGAAGATACTCAGACCGTAAGATAAGGATTTTTTAAAATCGAACTCAACAATTATAAAAATTAACATGCAACTAAACTCAACAGTAGTACGAGATCAACTGAATCACTATTCTGATGGCGAAGGTACGGCAGCATCGACATTTATGACTTTCGCAATTATGTAAAAAGGATTTCCCGTCAACAATATGCAGGGAATATTAATGCAGGGGATATTCCTCAAAATTAAGTTCTATAGGAATTGCATCTATCTATGTAAAGTCACTCTCCCACACTAAGCACTGCACTGCACTCTCCCACACTAAGCTCTGCTAAATCCCGGCCTATAATATGCACAAATTTCGCTTATATCGATATTTGGGTCCTGGACGTTTTGTGGGGCGCTAGGGGGTCTAAAAGAAAACGTCGAAACGACGTTGTTAGGGAAAAAATCGATATGTTTGCGCCCCCTAACGGAAACGATGCAGCAGAACCGAATGGGGCAAAATGTTAAAAGAACGCCAAGTAAAGGCTTTGCTACGAGCCCTACTATACAAGTCTTTGCCACCATTTGTGCGTGTTGCGCCAGTATTCTTTTACCGACTACTTTTCCAAACGAATTTGCGAGACGGTTGGCCAGCGCTCCACTACAGTATCTTACGATCCCTATGGTATCCAATTTTGGTAGATTGTTTCTTCTTGGAAAAGAAATGGTCGCGACGAAACGCCAAGTAGCCTTGCGCCAACAATGGCTAGGTTACGCCGTCTAGGTTGTCAGTCTTTCAACATACGTCAATGGCAACGTCCTAACTTGACGTTTACAATGGGCCAACTGGGTCAGTCGAGGAGATCAGGTGGGTGCATAGGCGTCAACACAATACGGACCGGACAACCAAGCAGCAACCGCAAACTCGGCTAGAAATAATTGGATTAGAATGATCGATCCGCTAATATCTCTCATCATACCCTCTTGGCAATCCGGGGATTACCTTGAGCAAACAATCCTGTCCGTTCTCTCCCAAGAATACGACAATATCGAGCTCATTATAGTTGATAATGAAAGCACAGACCAAACTTCCGACATTATCGATGTATATCGCGAGCATTTCGCCGCGATTATTGTAGAGCCAGATCACGGGCAATCTAATGCAATAAATAAAGGCATGGATATCGCAAACGGGGAAATCTTGGGTTGGCTGAATGCCGACGATGTGCTCCTGCCAAATTGTTTGTCACGTGTAACTGCTGCATTTAAACGTCAGAGGCCGGATATATTGACGACTGACACGATTTACATCGACGGTCAAAACTCTATCATAAAATTCTCATCGCAACCTAGTCAGCTGAGTTTCTTCTACCGCAGGGGAATCCTGTTCCTGACTGCACCCTCTATCTTCTTTTCACGCAAAGCGTATCGCGCCGTTGGAGGGCTGTGTGATGAGCTTCGTTTATCTATGGATGTAGATTTGTGTTACAGGATCATCTTAAACGGCGGAATAGTTCATCATTTGCATGAATACTGCGGGGCCTTCCGGTGGCATGATGAATCAAAGACTTCCGTTGACGCCGCGCATCGTTCATCACGGGAAAATGCAGAGACCAAATCCATTTTCAAGCAGTTCAAAATTTCAGAACGAAACAGGGCTTTGGCTCATAGCATGCATCGTGTCAGATTGCTCTTGGGCTTCTTCCCTCTGAAGCGCGCCTATGACAGGCGTATATTTACCAACAGCTTCCAGAGTTATCTGCAGGGGCTGGAATCCAAGCGTCGCGTCGTACGTCGAGTAACCAAATGACCAGATCTCTCGCACCGGCCACAAAGAATGAGATGTCGTGGCGTCTTATCTTCTTCAACTATCTCGATACGATCACGCCCACGCGCGTGGGCGGTCTGGACACGACGGCGCGCGCGATATCCGAAATCGCAAAGTCCATCGGATTTGAAGTGTGCTATATCAGTTACGGCTGGCCGAAAGATCAGCAAATAAGCGAAGGCGAAGACCTCAGGGTCGGTAGTGTCCAAGAGGCGCTCGACTTATTGAAAGCGCGCGGGGACGTTGTCGTTAGTTTTCACATCCATCGACAAGACAGGTTCCGTTGAGGTACCCTAGATAGGTTTTCAATGATCTCTCCCTTTCAGTTAAACTACAATCTAACAAAAAAATGTTATGGCTACCTTCATCAAAAAATAATGCAGTGACGTACGTCAAATTCAATCTTTTTAACTGGAAAATAAGAATTTTTTGTGACAATAACCAATGAAACAGTTTGTATCACTAAAGAGGTGCCAGTAATAAACAGTGAATGTTTTAGTAGGTCATGTCTTAGGCAATTGCTTCAGAATCTCTGTTGCATTTTTCTGAGATTCCAGCTAAAGAAATAGACGTGTATCTCGACCTCCGAAAACAGGAAACACAGGAGACAAAATCTATTGACAGGAAGGACGTTACGTTTTTATAGTTTTAAAAGCAAAACCAAGGTGGCACTGAAACATCAAGGCAAATTGTAAGCTTTTATAGATCTGGGGAATGTGTTTGAAATTTATATCCAACAAAAATCATAGTAAACAAATTTTGGATCAAGTTCCCTATTACTATTAATTTTGCTTATAGCCTCAAGAATGGATTTGGATATCTACATATTGAATTACGCATACAGCAGTTTAAAACAAGAGCAGAAGTTTGAAACATATTTGGAACTTTTTGTGTTGCCGAAAAGTAAATGGTAAAGTTCAAAAGCTTTGGTAAACCATCTTGCAGATAATAAAGGATGGCCAAGGAAAGATTTATAAACTCTAATGAAAACAGAGAGACATAGAACGCAAGAGTAAAGAGAGACCAAGTCATCTACAAATCAACAGATAATGACGACTAAAGATTAAACGATGTCCTTTACTCCTACAAGAATAAGAGAAAGTATCTGATTTTCCCAAGCACTTTAATAATTGTGTGCAATAGTACGTATTTGATCATTGTACTCTTCGGTCTCTAATAAACGGGGAGTTGGAATAAAAGGAGGGAGCGAAAACAATTTCTAAAATTAATAAACGCGTGGGTTGGAATATGTGGGCCTTGGAACCAATTTGTTGAAAATAATTTTTGATAGATGTAAAATGAAAATAAGACAGAAAAGATATCAACATTAGGTAATCTTAAAGCTTTAGAAATCTATACATCACTTAAAAATCATCATCAAATAAACCAGTAAAAGGGTTTCCTTTTACATAATCAAAGCTAATATCCCAAAAGTAATAAAAGGGGGGTTCTAATAAGCTCCGGCGGGCTGAAAAAATCTAAAAATTAATAAACGTCCCCTCCCGTTTATTTGAGCCCAAATAGTAGTGAGTTAGCATAAATAAACAGCACATCAAACTCAAGATAGCAATCAATCAAAACCCAAGACTTAAGAATTAAAGAGATCTCTTGAAAAGAGAAAGAAAGAACACAATGAAACAATGAAGCAATGAAACAATGAAACAATAAAACAATGAAACAATAAAACAATAAAAACAATGAAACAATGAAACAATGAAAGAACGAAACAATGAAACAATGAAAAGGGGGAAAAGAGATTCGCATGTCAAATTACAATTTCAAAAGATGCGAAATCTTCTCTAAAGATGGAATAGAATGAAAAAAATAAAACCATGGTTATCTCTCAGTCCCCCCCCCCCCCCCCCACCTCCCCCCCCCCTCCCCCCTCCTCCCCTCGGTAGTTGGCATCCGCTGCTTATCAGGGAGACTGGTATGAAACACCGGTAGTTGGCATCTCGTAGGTAAATAAGGTTCTGGTCGGTAAGAGGTAAGCGAGCAGATGGCAGCAGTTGGTAATGTTAGTTAGTTATGGTGCCACTGGGTGGAAATTGTTATAGTCGGTTAGAGGTAAATGAGCAGATGGCACTTTTTACTATTTAGATTATGGTCAGCCGTAGAAGATGGGAGAGCAATAGGACAGTGTAGGAAGATAGTGGTACTTAGTGACTATAGGTAGGTTTCTTTAGTGTAGATAGACAGACAGACAGACAGACAGTGTAGACTGTAGTATAGATTGTATTAGTGTAGCGAGTCAGTTCTAGGTAAGTTGTAGATAGTAGTAGTAAGTGTAGGTAGTAGCAGGTAGTGTAGGTAGGTAATTGTGGTGTAGATATTAGTTGTTAGTTTAGGTAGGTACGTAGTTGTAGTGGTAGTTAGTGTAGCTAGTTGTAGTTAGTGCAGGTAAGTAGTTGTAGTGTAGTGCAGGTAAGTAGTTGTAGTGTAGGTAGTACTAGCTAGTGTAGGCAGTGGTAGTTAGTGTAGCTAGTAGTTAGTGTAGGTAAGTAGTTGTAGTGTTGGTATTGGTAGTTAGTGTAGATATGTAGTGTAGGTAGTGGTAGTTAGTGTAGGTACGTAGTATAGTCAGTAGTAGGTAGTAGTAGTTAGTACTAGTTAGTGTAGGTAAGTAGTTGTAGTGTAGGTAGTGGTAGTTAGTGTAGATAAGTAGTTGTAGTGTAGCTACTGGTAGTTAGTGTAGGTACGTAATGTAGTAAGTGTAGCGAGTAGTAATTACTGTAGGTAAGTAGTTGTAGTGTAGGTAAGTAGTTGTAGTGTAGGTAGCGGTAGTTAGTGTAGGTAAGTAGTTGTAGTGTTGGTAGTGGTAGTTAGTGTAGATATGTAGTGTAGTTAGTGTAGGTAAGTAGTTGTAGTGTTGGTAGTTAGTGTAGATATGTAGTGTAGTTAGTGTAGGAAGTAGTAGAAGTAGTTAGTGTAGGTAAGTAGTTGTAGTGTATGTACGTAGTATAGTTAGTAGTAGGTAGTAGTAGTTAGTGTAGGTAAGTATTTGTAGTGTAGGTTGTGGTAGTTAGTGTAGATAAGTAGTTGTAGTGTAGGTAGTGGTAGTTAGTGTAGGTACGTAGTATAGTTAGTAGTTAGTGTAGCGAATTAGTGTAGGTAAGTAGTGTAGGTAGCGGTAGTTAGTGTAGGTAAGTAGTTGGTAGTGGTAGTTAGTGTAGATATGTAGTGTAGTAAGTGTAGGTAGTAGTAGTTAGTGTAGCTAGAAGTAGTTAGTGTAGGTAAGTAGTGTAGGTAGTAGTAGTTAGTGTAGGTACGTAGTGTAGGTAATAGTAGTTAGTGTAGCTAGTAGTAGTTAGTGTAGGTAAGTAGTTGTAGTGTAGGTAGTGGTAGTTAGTGTAGCAAGTGGTAGTTAGTGTAGGTAAGTAGTTGTAGTGTAGGCATGTAAGCAGTGTATCTAGTAGTTTTTTATGTTGGAAGTAGCAGTTAGGGTAGGTAATAGTAGTTAGTGTAGGTAAGTAGTTTTAATGCAGATAGATAGTTAGTGGTAGTTGCATATAAGCCCGTCAATGACACCCGAAACCTAACAGAAAATAGAAAACAATAAAAAAATAATCCACATTGGTCATACCCTCTTGGGAATTAGTTGAAATTCTAGGGGTTGTACTCCCAATCAAATTGAAGACTCTAGACATCATACTGTGGTGAATTTTCTATTTCAGTGTGTGATTAAAATCATTCCTTGGAATATTACACAATTAATATTTTGATAAAATAGATTAACTTTTGGAATAATAATAATAGATTGAATATATATATTCAATCTATTACCGTGCAGTGCTCTTAATAGAAATTATCCATGTCGATTTATAAGGGAGGGGAGATTTGGTGGTCATCAAAATGGGTATAGTAGGTTGAAAACCACTCATTAATATCCCTATACTCTTTGATACTTGTTAAACACTGACATTGCCTATCATCCTTAACATTATCAAATTCTCTGTGGCTGACATTGTTTGGTTTGTTTGTAATGGAGTGGATTAGAAATTGAAAGGGAAATGTCATTATTGTTTCAGCAAATTTAATGTTGATGGGTCTATAGATCTCACTTTTTATATCATTGATAGATACAAAGACCCCCCCTACCCCCCCAAATACTATCATAAAACATGTCAAGGCTATGGATGTCATCAGGGCGTTTTCTCTATTTATTTCAATCATCCCAGTTTTACTGGACTTCTATTGACAAACGTAACTGTTGTACACTCAAGACCAACAGACCAACACTGTACAACACTGTACAGCAATAAATCACAAAAACTCCATTCAAACTAAGATATACTAGTTCTTTCATACTTTAAACTTGTCAATCCACATACATAACCACTAAATATTTCGATGCCTTAAGCTATCTATGAATGTCACTTCTTCAAATCTTGTATGTCTAACAAATCCCTCAACTTCAAGTTATTTATGCAGGAAAAACATTCTCACCTCATCAAAGTCACCTCGTACTACATGCACATCACTGGCTAGTGTTTTTAAGTAGTCATATGACTCCTTGGTGCAAAGATTTCCTGTGCATAGGATATGTTGAATTTTCCCTGGAACCTAAAAGTAGAAGGGATTCAGTAATAAAATACAAGCAGAAATATATAAAAAACTTGTTGAGAATGTTACACATACAATTGTCATAAAACACAATAAATAACACTGCTATTGGTAAGTACCATTCCTAAGACACTTAACATTATGATTTGGTGACCATGATGTGATTTTATGCGTTGCACTCCTTTGACCAAGGCTAGGGCAGTGCTCTCATACATGATACTTTTGTTGAATCTTAGAGCACATGACAACCAGATGCTCCTCCCATTGTCACCAATGGCCCTTCACAGAATCAAATGCATACTCTCTAGTATAGAAGGCAAGTGAACTATCTACTGGATCACAGTATATTTAACAAGTAGAGCTCCATCCATAAGTATGAAATTAGAAAATAGAGACATAAAAATTTCTGTTGGAGGAGGGGAATTGAAAGTGGGATCATGGCTGAGCTAAGTAAGTAAACTTAGCTGAAGATGTTGCTTGAGTTGTTGTTCAAGACATTAATTTCCCTTTTTACATAATTAGATTATGCACAAATTGACAAAATTAGACCACTTGTCAACTTGCTCACACGAACGAAAAACCAAAAGGCACTTCCTACTTCATCGAAGCATCCTATCTAATGACGATACCAAGCCTTAACAACATCCTCGGAAAACGTCTGGGTGCCATAACCTGTAATTAGTCGTTAGATTCTCTGAGGATTTACTTAATAACTAGGCATAAGGTTTAGTAATCAAACGCTAATCTACATACACAACATCGTCATTCGATAGGAACTTTACATTTACTTACAATACACATCAACAAAGTCACCCGGCAGTCATGCTGATTTGTCAGTTAATTATTAACCTGTCAAAGGTCATTGGTCGTGTAGAACACAAGCACAAGATATCATGTTCAGTTATTAGAAAATTGAAGATGTGTTAAAGATGGACGATGTAGATGCCTCATCGCATGGGAGTAGGCTTAGCACGCCAGTAAGTGACCACCCTATCATTATAAATGTGGTGATAATTGCAGAATCATGCTTGACAGGTGACAATGTGAAGTATCTTGGTTGGGATACTGATGAAAAGAGGAGACTCTCACGACCGCTTCTAATCCTCAGAAGTAAATGTAGCTGGAAGAAAGGTACATTTGCTGTTGGTGACGTTTGCCGTTTTAAAAGAACTGGTGAGCGCAATGACTTACCACCTCTCTGTCATGAAGATATATTTGTTTCAGAGACAGATAAGCCTGGGCCTATTTCTAAACTAGATTTTTACTTGCTGTACCATTCAATTTCAGGCTTTGCTCGATCTTCCGCCACAGAGATATTTAATGGAAACGTTGGACCTGGTGAGCGCTACGTTGATGCAAATTCGTGTCGCTGTTCAATTGACATACTTAAATGCACATCATCTGAAATCAAGATCTATTTTGAACATGGCTCAAAGCTCGGCTCAAAGCTCGGCTCAAAGCTTAGATGTGACCTTCCGGAGATATCCGGGATCCGAGTTCAAGCATCAAATGGAAAGAGTTTGTTCTCCTCTTACAACAGCTATAAAGGTGCCAATCGTAACATCCTTGCTCTTCTTGGATTAGCAAGACCCTGGAACGGCGGAAAGCATAACTGGGAACCAAGTCGCTGCTACTTGATGTTACTTGGCATCATCACCGAGCCTAGAGACGGTCGTTATGACCTTACAGTGGTGATAGTGGCAGAAACATTGATGACAGGTAACTATGTATGTTATCTGGGTTGGGATCTACGGGAAAAAAGGCTTGTAAGACCTGTCAGAACCATAGGAAGTGACAGGTGGACGTTAAACAGGTTTCGTGTGGGTTCCGGGTACCGTTTCAGAAGAAAGGACCAAAGGATAAGAAAATTGCCCCATGCAAATGAAGATGTATTGGTTTTAAATAGAGTTGAGGATTCTCATATACGATATTCTTATCCGCTTTACAATTTGTTATCAGATTATACATACTCATCAGTTACAGCTATATTTAATGGAAAGATTGCACAAGGAGATCGCTATGTTCACGAATATTCGCGTTGTCCCTCAGCTGGGATACTTAAATGTAAACTATCGGATATCAGTCTTCATGGTGATTCTTCAGAAGTTAGATGCGATCTTCCCGGAATTGAGAACGTCCCAGTCACAGCATCGAACAAGGAGAATCCTGGCTTTCTCACTAGGTATCGTTACTGGCTGCACTATGTGCAGGCTGGTGTGACACTCTACAGGATGACGAAAAACTTTGAAAGCGCTGATGAACTGAACTGTGTCCACAGTCATCATGCACCATAACAATTAGAATTAATAGATATATGCCATTTTCGAGCAGCTCCTGTAATTCCCTATCACCTTTTCCGATAAAGTGCCTTAGACATGCACCGGGCAGTATATCAATTCAAGCCTTAAGCAACCACCAAGAAGACTATCGTATCAGCTTTCTATTGAAAGATTCTTGAAAATGCAGGTGAGTCTCCACAAGATCATATCAAAGAGTAATACTGCAAATTTTCTCTTCATAGCTGTCCAGGATGATTGCAGAAGTTGCTTGATGATAAGATTGGTCTGCTGCGTAGACCCCTTGTCATCATGATGTCGCTTTCCAATGTGATAACCGTAAACGCAACCTATCTCAGACAAACATAGGCCCCATATGTCTATCTCTTAAAGTAATGGGAGGGGTGCAAGATTCGGCCATCTAGGAAGTGGACCCCCTTGCCCACTGTTTAAACCTAGTCCTTTTACTTTTGAAGAAATTGGAAATCTATACCAGAATAAGACTCTTTCACCTTAAGGTATTCTCATTTGACTACCAAAACCGGAACATTAATCGTCATGGTTAATGGCTTTGTGTGTAGACTAAAGAGTGCTTGTCTTGCTACAGGGATGTATCCCATAAGACCCGAGAACAAAAATTTATATACTTTCACGTAGCATTTACAAATTGCTATGCCTTCATCTTTACACTGTACAGACCTCAAGATGATGGATGGATTATGATTGACGAAATTACTTACCAGACTGAGAAAATCTTTTATGATTAGCACTCTTCTTGCAACTATTTCAGCGTTCTCTGTGAGAGTGGCTTGTTTATTTTAACAAAACTGGCCACAACATCAATTCTCCTACTACCTGCAACTTAACCCAAAGTAGCAATCAGCCGACTTATCTACCTGTTGTCCAGGACCTCATGCCTATTTTCTGGCCGTTTTCCTTTGTCCAGAGCATTGGGTTCAAACAGCATTATTTTTTAAAAGAAGGCCTAACCATTTAGTATTTGGTGTCCAAATTTACAGGCTCTTCAAATACCTCCTACTACCGGTCAGTATTTTTATATTAAAAATTCAATTGGGGAAGGCTTTAGCATTTTTGGTTGATGCCCCTTTGCCAAATTTCTTCAGGTGTAGAAAACCAAAAAGAGTCTTCCATGATCTTTGATCGCTTTACTCTTGAGTGTGCTGCAGTCATAGCCCACCGTCGTCCTTTCTATAGTGTCTACATTACAACTAAAGTAAATATGACAGCCTTCTACGCTGAAACCCTCCCCTGTCATAGGGCTTTTTGTAATTCAAAATCCAGTTATGCAGAATAGGCCATAAATATACATGAAACTCATGAAAACTGGTTTCCTGTGTTTGCAAAAGTACAAAATAAGTTCTTCACAGAAGCAAATCCACCATACCTACCTTATGCCAAAACACCTAACGCGCCCAAGTCAACATGCTAGACGGACCGGACGTTTTGTATGAATTTTGTCGAGAATGTCAAACGCTGGATTCACTATCATCATCATTATCATCGTTATTATCATCAGTGTCATCATCATCATCATCATCATCATCATCATCATCATCATCATCATTGTCATCGTTATTATCATCATCACTATCATCATCATCATTATCATCATCATCATCATTATTGTTGTCGTCATTACAACCGTCAGAGTATTCGTGGTCTCCAAATTCAGCAACATTTGTATATGCTTCAATAGCTTCAGTAAATTGCGACTGACTTTAAGATGTTGAATTTCTATACCGGGGAACAGTCGACTGTTGTTTGGAGTGTTTGTGGACGTATAAGTTAAATATTTGATGGTATGAAGCATTTGCGACAGCAAGCACGCGGCCCATAGATAAGCTCTGACAAATCAGCTAGTGATTGTGTGCTAGTGATCAAGTTTCGATTTGCTTGTAGTGTATTTCGCTAGAATGCTAGAATAATGCCTCTCGCAGAAAACTGTCCTATCTTCCTATATCCGCTAAACTAAAAAGAATTAGACGCTGATTTTACGCGGAATAGTCCTCAAGGCCATTAATCTAAATTATAAACACATAAGCATCAAAATTAAAATTGCTTTTTGGTTGACCAATCTTTTCCTTTTTTGCAAGAAGTGTATTCATGTCTATTTACACTAAAATTATTCTTGCATCTTATCTGAATGATCTTCCTTAGGAAAGGATGGCTACCTTTTACAAAGTTGGTAGAAGAAATGTCAACAGAACATCAGGTATGTTGTCATGCTTGAAATGTTTCCATAGAGAATATTTGCTATTTTGATACCCTGATTACTTCCCCTTGTAATTCTTGATCATTAGACGAACTTCAAAGTAAAGGAAGATGTTATTCCAAAGTATTCCGGGTTTTTTTATTTTGGAGAGTAGATGAACGTATATATTTACAGATGGTACGATTAAATCTTTCCACTTCTCAATTTGCTTGAGGCCAGTAAGGTGTAACTTTACGATGACGAATATCATGTTCAAGAAGAAAATTGTGAAAATGTTGCGAGGTAAATTGTGGTCCGTTGTCACTGACAATTTTGGTAGGGTTTCCAAATCTTGTCTAGGGAAAATGAGTGACACTTCCAGGAATTAAGATAAGTGACTCTCCGTTGAAATAAGGTGAGTGGCACTTCCTGAAAGTAAGATGAGTAGCACTTCTGGGAAGTTGTGTGGCACCTACCAGACGTAAAACGATTAGAACCATTTGAAAGTAAGGTGAGTGACACTTCAAGGAATTAAGATAAGTGATACTTCTTGGGAGTAAGATGAGTGGCATTTTTTGGAAGTAAGATGGGTAACGCTTTTGAGGGATGAAGTAAGTGAAAGTTGCCAGAAATGAATGATTTTCGCATTGAGACAAGTGACACTTCGTGGAAGTAAGACGAGCGACATTTCTTAGAAGTAGGATGAGTGATACTTCTCTGTCATAAAATTAGTGGCACTTTTTGGAAGTAAGATGAGCAACATTTCTTGAAATTAAGATGAGGGAAATTTCTGTGAAGTAAGATGAGCAACATTTTTTCCAAGTAAAATGGGTGACATTTCTCGGAAGTAAGATGAGCGACATTTCTTGGAAGTAAGATGAGCGACATTTCTTAGAAGTAAGAAATTTCAAGGCAAGCAGTAATCGTAGCACTTGCTTACTACCTAAAATAAGTATGATTAATTATAAGCATACCGTATTTCCTCTTATTAGCGCCGCCCTCTAATAAGCGCCGCACCTTGAAGTAGATTTATTTTATAAGGGCCGTCCTCTGATTAAACCTTTCCCTCTAATACGTGCCGCAGGTAGACAAAGTGGCGTTAATTAGAGAAAGGGAAAAAACATACAGAAGGGTAATTACACAATAAAATACGTTTTTGAAGCATAAAAGACATCGATTCTGTTTCGTTCTTTGATTCTGTTCATATTGTTTTCTTGTGCTTCAAATCAAATTTATTTTTTAATCATTTTGAATTTTTTATAAGCGCCGCCTCTTATTAGCGCCGAACATTGTTGGTGAATTTTTGAATAGGCGTCCGGGGCGCTAATAAGAGGAAATACGGTAGCCCATGATTACTTTATTAAATAGAGGAAGAAAATTGGATAATTTCTGCCAACCTCCAGTTTATTCATTAGCTGTGACGTTGTGTGTTACTGATGTTAATACATTTCCGGGTTTTTGTTGTCTTCAGGGTGTCTTCCATGGAATCCATAACTTCATTAATAGTCGTAAGTATAATTTTTAAGCTTCGTCATTTTCATGTATGGTACATCGATCTCCGATTGTCTGGACCACTCGGGGCAAGAATTTTGAAATGTGGTCTGATAATCACATTCGTTCTCAAACATTGAACAAACAACTACAACTCGGCGAATTAATTATCAAAACTTCGTTAACGTGATAAGTAGTTTTGTTTATTACTTATGTTCAAGGCTTAAGAAAATACATCAATATAGAAGTCAACGATGAGAATATGTTGTTCAACTATGCATTAGGCGTTCGCATTCGATGAATTAAGTATTGATATTTTAACCATTAAGTATAAGACACATGTATTAGTGGAATCCAGTTTAGTTTAAGGAGAGAATAGTTTGTTGTACACAACAAAAATATTGCAGCGAAAACATTTTGTACTTAAAAGCTTTTTTCGTCTGACACTTCCCAGAGTACAATTGTCAAAATGACTGAAATAAAACGTGTGAAAGAGTACACCCAACTGTATTTTTGAAAGAGCCAATCAGAATTTGGACTGCCGGAATAGCTTGTGCCTGAGTGGCGTTCACACTCTGCGGAGTGTCGGACGAAAAAAGCTTTTCAGGAGAGACTTCGAATTGTAACGAACATTCATTTAGATAATGCAGAGAAGAAAAGAATTATCTCTTGACCTTGATTGATAACTTCCCCCCTCCCCCCCCCCCCCCTAAATGTAGTGTCGAAGACATGCAATACCAGACAACCGTGTGAACTCTCGAGTTTTATGATTCCTCATTATTTTGATAGCTTCATTTTACTTCACATAAATTCATCAAGTTTCCAATGTCGGAACACCGACAGGGTTCTTCAATTTGTGTACGCGATAACATTGTTAGTGTATGACCAAATTTCTTCAACTACACGTTACTACGTACGCCAGAAGGCCCTAACACTGGTATAACAAAACTTGGAAGCCCCGTTTTTTGGCTTTAAAGTTCGGAAATGCAAACAGCCCAGACAAAGTCTGATTTCAGACGCGATCATTCTTGTTTCATATTATTAGAATTAAAGACTTAGATAATATGAGTTTGCGTACTGGAATGAAAGTGTTAGATCAGTTGATTTGAGAAGGGATTAGTAATGCAATGACATGTTTAGAAGTCAGCATATTTGAGTAGTTACTGTATGGAACAATAATTTCCCATTTCCAAAGAAAGCAACATGTCATCATGGATCATGGTTCACTATTGTTAACGATGGTTATTTACAGTCTTGTATCCAATTCGTAAAACTTCTTTGTAATATCCATTGCTTAAAACCAATGAAATATCTCAGGTAAAGATATTGAACCTATTGTACTGCATTGTACAGAGGTAGGAACTAGGGACCTTACTCCCCTCATAACAAGATATAATTAAATAGTGGATGCCCATATCCTTTCTAATTTACGAGATGAGCAACCAGTAAATCGGTTCTGATCCTGCAAAATATGACTTATTATCCTCTAAATTTGCGTAGCACAGGATTGGCCTCTTTTACATTTATAAAGACAAAAGAATACACAGGGAATGTTTTTCCATTATCTCCACAGAGCTGTTGTTGGCTATACCCAAGAATAGCATTGCCGTCCGTTAATTAATAACTTCACTGAATTTGAGATTTTATCATGACATTTGTTGAATAATAGTTTCTGATGTACTTCCTTTGATCCATGAGTTGTATTTTGAGAAATAATATAATATAATCGATTCAGAAAGTGTCATCCGTCTCTTTCCGTAGACATAAATGAGTGTGCAACTTTGAATGGAGGATGTAATCACATCTGTAACAATTCTGCTGGATCATACCAGTGTAGCTGCAGAACAGGGTATGAATTGTCAAGCAACAATAAAACGTGCGAAGGTACGTGACAGATATTTAGTGTTATAATTGTGCGTATCTACCTTCTCTGTTTAGATAATAGAAGTTATAAAGGGGACGCCTTGCCTCGTTTCACATCTAGAGAAATTTGGTAGATGAGCTTTACCTGAGGGTTTTGGATGCTTGACGTGAATGTCGCAAGTGATAAATGCTTATTTGGAATATAAGGATGGATCAGCGCCATCACCCTACCCCAATTCATGATGAGGTTGTAAAGATAATTTCCCAGAAGATTGTTAAAGTATCATTTACACAATATTATTCACGTTATATGTATAATATTATAGAGATTTACTGTTCACGTTCATGATAAGTGGCATTTTGAGAAATACAATCAATACGATGTTCATCTGGCAATAGGTTTTATAAAATTAAAAGTTTACAAGTGTACTTGATCAATAGGTAGATGTCTGAGACGTTTGATTTGGATTTCTTTTCAGATGTTGATGAATGTAAAGTGATAAAGCCTTGTCATAGCCTGCTTGGGTATTGTCACAATACGAATGGAAGCTACTATTGCAGTTGCAAACCAGGATATCAGCTGTCTGCAGACAAGCATGCATGCGAAGGTAAGATTCCAAACTATGCTTTGTACCAAAAGAACAGTCTCAAAGCTATTATGTTTTGTGAATGTGCAATTGAGATTAGGATATTCATATTTGCTTTTGTTAGAGTGATAGTAAGCATAACATATGTTATGTGTGTTACTTTTTAAAACCATATACAGCTTGACCTGCAAATAGCAGAGGCACTGCTGATTAAAAGGGACAGCCCAACAATAAACAAGAAGGACGAAGGTTTTATCCTTGTACTTAGAATATTTTAAATTGTAGCCGCTTAACATATATCTTTATGTTTTATTTACTTTCATTTTAACTATGTCATTTTAACTACCAATAACCATCTTAATCTGTGTTAACCGTAGGCTTTTACTTTCCCACATACCGCATCCAAATGTCCAACTCATTTTACATTGTTTTATGACTCAATTTACAACAATGGAAATGCGAAGTGGAAATCGTAGCCTGCTTAAAAAATAACGGATAGGCCGAGAATCTTTAAAGAAGGTGATATAATTCGGATACTTTTCTCTTAATCTAACTAGGGCCCTCCATAAGGTCCATCGACGGACTTTGATCTAACGTTTCGCCAACTTTACCATTGACATCCTCAGAGAAGTAAGCTGATAAATGCAGAAAAGGATGGAAATCGTCTCTCAAAAGGGGGGTAAAATTGATGATTTTAAAAGGAAACACTACAAAAATTGATAGCGCACGTATAAGCAAAGAAATACCAGGAAACTGGTAATTATAGGTTTGATCAATTTTATGCAAAATGTTTATGGTCACCTTAAGTAATTACGGACTAATTTATGCCCTCCTAGTAAAAAATGACATCGCCCTGTGGCTTATAAGGTTCAAGCGCAATTTCTTTGTTTGTTGTAGTTGATATCATTATAAGCGCAATGAGAACGTGAGGTCGATAGGAGAAAAACGATGAACGAAGTCGGAAATTTATCGTGATTTGTTGAGGATTTCTTCTATGCATTCTCATCCTTAACAATTCTATAGTATTTAATAATCGATGGTAATACAGTTACTAGTTACAAAATTTTATATACATTTGAATAAATTTGCCGGGCTCACGAGGGATCAAAATCAGTACTGCTATTTACAAATAAGTTGGATATTTCGGTTTGTATCGTCTGAATGCGAAGGTTTAGCGCCTCTGGTAATTCTGTACCTTGAAGTCTCTCTTTTAGAAGTTTTACATTAGTGTCCAGCAATGTCAGTATGTCATGCACCTCATCCAGATCCTACGAAAATTTAAAAAATAAGGGGGGGGGAGGGGGGAATTATGTACAAGTTGATATTGTAATATTCTCAACAGAAAAATGACAAATACGTGAATATAGTTTTAAAGGCCTGGTGCTGAGTACAACAAATTACTTCTGTATTGACTTTACTTATCAGGCCATATTATAGCTGGTGTGATTTGTCATTAACAATTATGCAAACCAATATATCTAACATATACGATATTAAGAATTTGTACAAAAAACTGGAAGAGATATTTTTCCAATCTGCCCACTTGCCGGTAGAGATGCTATACGCTATTAATCCGGAAACGCCTTTTGGGCCATAACGTCCTAGGTTACGTGGCGATAACGACATACTTAATACAATGTTTTCATGATGCCGCTGCAAAATGTCTACGCATTCAGAGGTATCACGCAAGATGTGTTAAATATTTTGATAGACACAATTAATGTATAAGTATATTTGGTCAAGGGAATCGTTTCATGCGTAATAACTCAAAAACTGTAGAAATATTTTGAGCCTTAGCGTGAAGAGCGATGTGGATTGGAGGAGTAATCTTCCAAGCTGACGGAATATGCTCAGTCTTCTGAGAATGCCAACTCCACGTGCAATTTTGGCGGAAATAATGTCGCTATGATGCTTCGACGAAAGATTAGAATCAATATGGAAGCCAAGATACCGTAGTGATTTAACTTGTACAACTGGAATTTCCCGCAATAGGACTTTACCACTTACATCAACAGAATCACACACTCTACAGAATAACCGTAAAAACATATTTACATTCACGCACAACAAATTTAAACTCGTAAATACCTTTTGTATTTTGAGGGCATTATTAGCTTTTGCTATTAAATCATCGACTGATTTTGTGTTAGCGCAGTGTCCTCCGCAAAATAAGTAACATATACATCCTGCAGATAAAAGCGCATCATGTCAACATAAACTAGATAAAGTAAAGGGCCCAGCACAGAGCTCTGAGGTACGCCAAACATCACAGGAAAATTCGGTGAGACTACATAATTTAAAACTAGTTTAAGGGACCTACCGTAAAGATAGCTCTCAAGCCATCCTAGACAAACTCTATTTATTCCATTTAGTACTCCATTTAGTACTTTTAAGCTCTTTACTCCAAGAACACAGTCCAACGTTGTCATCTGTCCCACATTTATATGTGATTTTTGCATAATTAATTGTTTTCTCAAATCCTCGCTCCTTGTCATGCTCCTTCAAAATAGAAACTGACGTAAGAGCAGCGTGTTTCTTATAGAGTTGTTGTCATACTGGAGTAGTTAGATATATTTAATCTTGGTTCACATAGCTCCGAAGAGAGGATGTAGCAGAATCTTGTCCATCGGTCAGCAGGGGTCTCCAAACTATGGCCCGTGGGCCACATCCGGCCCGCCACATAATTTCATCCGGCCCGCCAAACAAATCCCCGTGTGGTGGCCTTGAAAAAAAAATATCGTACAACTGACATCGTAGAATTATTCAAAGCTGGGGCTGTTGACTGGCGGCACTCAGGTGGCTCAGCCCGAGTCAGTTTCCCTCTCTCGATTGTGTGAATCACAGATACTAGTACTGGTAGGTATGTGTTGTGCATTACAACCAATCAGTTGTGTATAACTGTATATTGTAGGGATGGAGGGCGAGTGGGGCTTCGTTGTATTCTGTGCGGTTATGTGAGATAGAGCGTGGGGGTGAGTGAACTGAGGTTTTGATAGGGTTTGATCGCTGATGACGTGTTGCGAACAGTGTTGTCATCGGCTGCGTGGTGTGTGGTTAGGGTGCTTTCGCACTACGAGCAGAGCCGAGCGGAATGGAGCTCAGCGGCGCGGTTGGGCATTCACATGTAAGCAGAGCGGCGGCCTTCACAACGAACCATTCGCTATGGAGGATTTCGTGTGCTTTTTAACACCACATACAAGCTGTTTTTCCTGTACAAATTATTTTGTCTATTTTACCCTTATGTTTTCAGATATGGAAAATACAAAGAAAAGGAAAAAATAACGAATGGAAAATAAAGTACTTTTTTGTGAAAGCAAATGATAAAGCTTTATGCCTCATATGTAGAGACAGTGTTGCTGTTCTGAAGGAATACAATATTTGTCGGCACTATGAATCTAAACATCTACTTCGCACATACAACGATAGCAGTGCTACAGCACGGTAAGGTCATCAACATCAATCGCCAAGAAAAACAAAGCAAAAAAATTTTGGCTGAATCTTAATCAACTTAATGCAATGACAGCTTACAGTAGTTGTGACAGGGGGGGGGGGTGCTGGGTTTGGCTCCAGCTTCTTCCTTTGTGGCCAATTAATGCTTCTCTTTGTCTAGGAAAACAAAGGAAACAGTTTAATGAGAGTGATACAATAAGCGGAAAAGGAAGTCACATCTTAATTGTCAAAGTGGGTAAAGACTTCTCTGAAGATCAAATGAATGAAAGAAACAAAACTTTTGATCATCTCCTAGCCTCTCACTTTGGATTTTAACACCACCGCCCCTGGAATATGAGCTCTACATTAGATGCTTTTGTGGAAATGGTCCGGTATAATTATTGAACATAATCGCACATATAATACAAAATTTGCATCGTCGGAGGAGAAGTGCAATGCAAGGGACGTGTTGTCCGATCACACCACCAAAGATACCAATACCGATACCGATAACTATAGCGATAACGATAACGATAAAGCGTTTTCTTAGCGGTTACACCACCAACTACACATATCGTTGTACAAAGCATGTGCAGCTACAAATAATGATGACAGACAGTGAGATTTCTACGAGCGACGACGAAGATATGTTGTCACTGTTTTTGCTAGCAGTGCTGGTTAATAGAGAAAAATCGTGGTGATGGGGTTTATCGCTTAAGTCTTGTAAAATGATCTAACATTTGAGAATTGCAGAAGATCAGTTTAACCTGAGCGACATGTTCAGAGGGAAACATCATGTTTGAACATGTTGACACGCAGATACAAGACGTGTTGCTCGTGATTTTGAATATACTAACAAATAATAGCCCTGATCATGATTTTATGTAAGAATAAAAGGTAACTTCAAGACAAGACAAAAAAACAACCTGTGATTTGTAGTGAATGATTTAACACATTCTTAGCTGAATGTACAAAACTTACTTTGGACTAGCGATGTGTCAAAACAATGCCACTACCAAAATTTCTTAGTACAGAAAGAATTAACTTCTTACCACTAAGACCAAACTGCCAGTCATTTGCTACCCAAATATTCCCTTGCTTATTAGAATCTGTAGGTTCCTTATTATTTTTGTCATACAAAAACACTTGTTTAATTTCCAATGCCAGTGTCAACTCTTCGACTCTGTTATCCTCTATTTTGGACTCGTCTCTGCTGCTTTCTAAGTGCTGATTGGGTACTTTGGTTTTATAGTTGGATCGTCATTGGCAAAATCGCTCGAGGATTAATCCTAACGATACCATATCCATACGATAACGATACGATAACGATACGTTGGGGATTATCGTTATATAGAATATAATGTTTGCTCGAAAAAATATGACATTTTAACAAACTGGGGCCTGCAACCTGCAAGTTGTTCGCCAATGGCCTTGCCTCAATATCCAATAATGTTTTAATGGAACACACAAACACAAAGTTGATCTTATCTTACCAATCTGTAAAGTGCGCATGAAGGTAACAGTGGTGGAATTGATAGCAGTAAAAGTTAAAATCTTGTGTACATGCAACATCCAAAAGCAGCAACTTTATTTCTACTTAAAAGTTGCCAAGTACTTCTAAACTATTATTCATGTCCTAAGTGACAATAACAACAACTTCAATTACTGAAATGAACTCTTCACATGCCTCATGAAACTCCTAAATCACCGATTTCCACACTCACTTCCTATGTCTCTCTACATAAATTACTCAATGAGTCCACCACACACTTTATTACTGAGTGCAAGATAACTACCATTTAGAAAAAAATGCCTTGTTAAGGGTTATATTAAAAATATGCTACTGCTCTGAAGTTGACTGTTATTATCTAAAACAAATTTCCACACATATTCCTCCAGTTACCATTGGAGAAAGAGTGAAAGGGCTTTGCTACTGGACCATACTATTCCTCCAGCTATCAGATTATATATCATACCTTTCATTCAGTCTTGTACTGAAGTGTTCATTACGTATTGAAAGTAGGAATCAGTGTGATTGATCATCAAGCTTTGTTATTGTGTATGCTCCGTGCAGTATATCCACGACTGGTTGCTGCAAGCACTGAATCCCAAAATATTAAGAATTGACGTACAAAAAACATTTTCATGTGATTGTGAAGTGTTCTGAAACCTTCCCCCCAAAACAATATAGAAATAAATTTTAATTCAATCATCATCACAATGATGTTTCTATGGACTGCTGCAATACTTTCTCTCCGTTTATTACTGTCCATCAGCAAATCTGGTAGTTCAGCAAGATGCATGAATGCATGTCAGCATCATAACAAAATTGGTAAACATATGTTCTGTCTGGCCTGCCAATTCTAGATCTTCCATTTAACTTCGCCCAAAGTAGAACACTACAAGCCAGCTCATTCTTGGACTTCCCAAAATGGGCTATAAGTATTTGTGCAGGTGCTGGTCTTTGTTTTAAAACCTATTATGAAATTTTTAATTTCAGGCTTGATTCTATTTGCAAGCACTGTATTGTATACTTTAATTAGACGTACAACATTATTAGTAGTAGTATTAAGATTATGTACAGAACTTTGCTCCTTTTGCTGCATTTACAATTGCACCTACCTTCCTGTTGACCTTATCATGTCATGTCTTCCCTAGGTATACCAAAAATAGTTTCAATTTTGCAGTTTTTACCTCTACAGACCATCAAAGACCACTAAATATACAAAGTACCTTTTATGTATATATGTATCACATTAAAACATTTTGAACCCCTTTACATAGAACATCTGTTTCTGATTCAATCCCTGGGGAATGCAGGCACACTGTACCCATATAAGGTATTTATGTGTCCTTTGTCCAACCCTACTGTGCCAAAACGAAGATGATGATGATGATGATGATGATGATGATGATGATGATGATGATGATGATGATGATGATGTCAGAACATCTAAAACGAAATTTTACTCTCTGGAGATGTGAGGTGCAACTCAGTTCATATCTTGCTCAAGAATATTACAGTAGATGCAACAGCCAAACCTCTGAATCTCTCTCTTGTCAGCTGCTCTAATCACTCAAATGAGGGATCAAAAATCTTTTTTAAAATCCATAAATTATAAAGGGTTTTTAATATTGTGTTCATGTAGTCACTTGGCGTCAGTGTGATTGATGACTGGGGTTTGATCCCAGCATTTTTAACTATCTAGTTGACTTACAATATTTTGTTCATAACGTACTTTTTTAAGGATAAAAGTTAACATTGATGTTAATAAAAGAGGTCCTTAAATATTAGTGTAGCTGGGTAATCAGAGTACAACATTGTCGTTGGTAGCAGCAACTGTAAGGTTAGAGCAAAACCAATTCAACAAAAGCCATGGATTCTTTGGATTAAAATAATCTGCGGGCATGATATTTGGATATTAACGATGACGAAGAAGGGGGGAAGATAATGATGATAAAAGTGATAATGATGATGATGAAGATGACGATGATGATCAAGATGATAATGAAGAAGATGATGGTAATGGTAATGATGACGATGATGCTGCTGATGATGATGATTATGACGATCATGAAAGTGCTGCTGCTGATGATGATCATGATCATGACAACGACAATGATAGCTATCATACAAAGCTACCGTTGTTTCAAATGCTTAATGATTATGAATTATGAATAAAGATTAATGGATAGGATAAATATCGCGACGCCCCAGGCCTTTACGAACAACCCGTTTATTGCTATGGTAATAAAACTTTACATTAAAAGTTCACGAAAGCAATATCTAATACCAGAGTTAGACATTCCTGTGAAAACATGTTGAAGCCCACCATTGGGTGCAACCATTAGTTTTGTTAAAACTGGATACAAATTGGTAAACCAGTTTAATTTTTATATATTTCTATAACTATATTTGAAATTTACGTTATAGTACTTCCCCCTTGGTTTTTCTTTCCTTAGTCAATAGTCATTCAAGCGAATTTTGCTAACTTTTGATCTGCTCAAAACATTTTAAAGATTAACAGGAAATTATAAGAGCGCAGCGTAGTGGGTTTTGGCTCAACTTCCTTGAATATGGGGACATATCTGACAGTTTGAGTAGAAAATTTGAAATGTAAGGCCGTTTAAGTGATTAATCTTTTTATCGTAACATGTATAACTACGTTAAAAATATTATTCGAAAACTGTGTATCCTCGTTAGAAACCAATCATGCCTACTCACTTTATTATATTTCTTATATTTGTGAAAAGGGCTAGCCTTTCTTGCACACCAAGATCAAGAGGTTGGTCTCCCCTCCACCTTCTGTCTACGAACCTTTGTATATACGGAGCAGTGTTTTTGACTAGCCAAGGTACATTTTTATAGATATTTTTGTGTATGTGTCCAAGTGAGGTTTATATAGAATTATACCACATAAATAGGTAGAAATACATTTTATCCTATATAATCAGTATTGAAGACTGCAATCTTTTTATAACAGTTTTGTAACTTGAAAGGCCATGGATGGCATTCCCATCTTGTTAAGAAATAAAACTAACATAGTTAGATACTGAGTGCTGCAGGAACAGCTTGCAAGTATGGTTCATATTTGTTGCGGGTGGCATGTTTCCAGTTGTGGAATTTTTACCAATGTTTCCTGCAATGCAATGTGCCTGCCTCGACTGAAATTAAGAATTTTTATGAGCACTCTCGCTCCGAGTTTGATGGCATTGTACCCAACGACCCCGATGTTGTTGCAATATTTTATTCTCCATAACAGGTTTGACAAGTATTTTGGTCACGGAGTGGGAGCTTGGTGAAAAACCACGTAATCACATTGTTAAATACAGAAAATAGATGATATATCAAGATATATATAACAAATAGATTATTAAAACTAATGTGTAAGAATATAAACGATATTTACATAAACACTAATTTATGACATTGTTTATGGCAGAGAACAACAATAAGTCATCTTTGAATTTTGACTGACCCATGTCAAAATGAATCGAAAAGAAAAGAGCGGAGAATTATACTCACATACGTTATTGGTACAAGGCAGTCCAAATTTTGGACCGTCTGACTGATATTGTGCCTTTAAACCTAATAAAAAGACGAATCATTTTTGTCTGCAAAGTATAGATTTTCCTGCTTATATGTGAAGTGACTAAAGATAAACCAAGTAAAAGCTCTGTCTATTAGACGGAAACAACATTTCGTTTACAGTTTAGCATAATCTAGCTGAATTTTTTGGCATGTGTTGGATACACGGGGGAAGGCACTGCCATTGCAATATTTTCTAACCTTAACTACGTATCTATGTGCCCGCGTGCTGTCGACTAACGTGGATAGGACTTTTAACCTTAAAGTTTTAAAGATTAACACAGCAGTCGCGACCTAAAGTTCTTCTCAGCTGAAAGGGCAAAAATGGTGACTGCAACCAAATAGACGTAGCACCAATCAGCGTCTACTTTGGGCGTTCTACAGTCAGTCCACATAAAAGCAACCAAACCTTAGCTATGCAGACAAAAAGAATTCGTTTTCTCAATAGGCCAATTCAATTAATCTAGTTTTAGTGGACGCTGATTGGTCAAAAAACACAAGCCAATCAGGCAGTCCAAATTCTGATTGGCTCTTTCAAAAATACAGTTGGGCATTCTTTTTCACATGTTTCATTTCGGTCATTAAGACGATTGTACTCTGAAGAATTTCAGACAAAAATGCTTTCAGTACAATTTGTTTTCTTCTATTTCGTGCGACAAACATTTTCCTAACAATCAGAATCGTAACCATATCAAAATGATAATCTTGTCACCAAATGCCGGTATGCAAAATGTCTGCGACGCAGACTCTGCGTTCAAATCTCATTTCAACTACAAGGACATTGCCCTTTGAATACGCAAGAATCATTAAGGAAGCACTGGTAATTGCTCAGTTCAGAAAATTAAAAAACTAATTTCAAAAACGATTTTGATAGGCATGATCGAATGTCTGCAAAGGGTATATCTCGACAACTACCCGTGAGACTGTTTCCGAATTTGGACAGGTTATCTATGTTATCACAAAGAATACAACGAGTGAGAAATACTATCAAATTTTTGATTTTGATTAAATAGTAAAGTCATCCTCTTTTTAAGATTTTGCATGAATTATTAAATGTGTGACGTATCATTAAAAACAGAGTTACATGGGGGTACGACGATGTCGATTACTTTACTTTACATTATAATACTTTCAAAATTATAACTTGGACAAACTGATAGGTTTTAACGACTCATGAACTTGAACACTGCCTGTAAAAGTCCTTGATAACTCTTTGAAAACAAACTAAAGGATATATCTTACTATTGAATAGTGATTATCCGTTAGATATCAAATATCATTAGTGTGGTAGCTTCCTAAACTGAGGCTGGCACGAAAATACTCCCTCCGAACCTGTGACATATTTTATTACATATGCTACAAGTATGGCTGCATACGCATATTTCGTACTCACAAGACAAGTAAGTGAAATGAAAGATTTGTGAAGATTTCTTGCGGACTTACTTTTACAAAACTTGATAAAAAATTGAGTATCGACCACTGGTGCGTAAAGCTGCAGCACTGGTTTCATGACCCCACCGATTTTCACAAACGTATCTAATCGCCCCCTCCCCTTTGATTTCTGACCTCTGTAGGTTGGTGTTGAAGTGTTAGTTATTGTGTACTCGATACTCTCGTGTGCAGTGTAGTGCCCGTTTCCGTGCGTTTAGCGAACTATTTATTTGTATTATTCGTTTTTGTAGTGCCATATAAAACATGGACGCCTTAGACCCCCGCTCCCTTTCACTTTAAGAGTCGTTCCATTGCCGCTGCTGTTAACGGTTTTCTCCTCGCCTTTGAATTTTTGAGAGGTCAAATTTTCTAATTACTATTTGTTTGTCTTTCTCGAGATTGTTGTATTTTCATGTTCACATCTGCTGTAAATTTACTTCAACACACTGGTTTTTTGGGTCAAAAAACCAGCAGAAATGCACGTTCAAATGAAATATTTAAGGCTCATCTCCCCATTTAAGTTAAAGGTTTTGAAATATAGAAAACACTACAATTACCTTTTTTATCAAGTACTTTACTGAAGCCGGTGAATTTCAACGCTTCTCTGTCAAGAATTCCAAGTCAGGCAGATAAAAATGAAACATTACACAAAATTTTACTGAAACGTCATGATGATGGATGATCACTTACCTGGTAAAGGCTTCCTACCAAGTAAACTGTAGAATTGAAAATCAACCGTTCTATACCATCTTAGTACTAAGCGATATAACTGGAAGTATGCCAAAATTCAGCAATTGGGGACTTCCGGTTGTTAATTAACAAATCAGCATCGTAGGAAAAGAAAACTGAACCGAATATACCTAACTTGTTGATATGTTTGAGATATAATCTTGATGTTTCGTATGCTGTTTCTTAGTCTATTGTGCTTAAATTTAGGGGTTGTGAGATTAGCTGGGGATGAAGATTATATTTGCATAGTGTAAAGGGGGGGGTATAACAAGATGCCCTCTAAGTGCACCCACGATTTTGGCTTAAAAAAGGGGGGAGCAAGAAAAAATCTGTTTAAAACGCCAAGTTCCATTTGCTTCTTCGCAAGTCCTTGTTCATGAAGGCTAGCTCCATAGACTAAAATTTTGGCGTCTGAGAGTTCAAGTTAACGACCAAATCTCTGTTGTCTTTCTATAGAACTAGCCTTCATGAAAGATAAAATTGAGAAAAAGCCAAGTCAAAACATTGACATTGAGAAGAAGCCAAGTCAAAACATTGACATTGAAAAGAAGCCAAGTCAAAACATTGACATTGAGAAGAAGCCAAGTCAAATCAATCAGGATTCGAATGTTCCTAATTATTGTTCTCATGATTACAGTAGCAAACCTTGCTGTTTAAAATAATTATGTCTTGCTGCCCATACTTTACTCTCCGTTCGTTACCTTATCTCGACAAAACATTATTGTGAGGCTTATTCTGCCGGGGGGGAGGTGGGCAATAATTAGCAGGGGTGGAAATTTTAGGGTAGTTTCAATGTCGGACCCACTGCTCATCAGGGGTCTTTGATTGAGAGAATGCCGAGGGGTACACCACTCCTAGGAAATTTGTTATACCCTCGCCTGGTTTTTCATTGTTTTTAGAAAAATCCATCTATTTTGCAAAAAATTCGTACCACTTTTATAGTAGGTGGTTTGTACCTCGAAATGTTTAACTCACCATATCAGAGAGCATTTCATAACTCATTTGGGGTGTTCATAAGGACCCTCGTGGATTTTGCTGAACTCATTCTTCGTTCCTTGATTAAAAGGTATAAATTACATTTAGAAAGAGGGCCTTGAAATTACAAGCCTGAAAAATACAAGAGAAAATACGAATTTGTCAGCAAGGGGATTCGAACCTGGTACTAACGCATTAACGGCACGTGCTTTACCTAATTGATCTTTGGTCACCATAGTGATGACATACTGCGATGTTTAGATTACTAGTGCCAGTCCTTCAATAGTATATAAGCACTACTTAACGCCATATTTGGGAGATTTGTACGAGGAGGAGTTTCTGTTGAGAAGTTGTAACCTTTTTAGTTGTTAGAGGAAGCAGGGATCTGTGACTTAGATTAGGTTGAAGTAATCTGGTAGAAAGTATTTAGGAGTTTGACAATCAGGGTTTTCCGCCTCTATGTGTTTTAGGAATTACTCAGTTTTATTCTCTGTGCTGATACATCAATACTGGATCTGTAAATTTATCAATACACACTTTCAATTCGACTGCAAGTAAAGCTTTTGGTAGTGATTTTTGAGTTTGCGTTTGGATGTACAGTCGTCGTAGCAAGGAGCGGTTGCCATCATGCCAACCGTAGTCGTTTATCAATTCAGTATATTCTTTAGTCAAGGTTTATTATAATGTTAATATCTTAAGGATTTAGTACAGAAAAGAAGAGGTGGAAAATCGAATTCTCGACATTTTTGTTCTTCTGCACATTGTTGTGTTGTCTCTTCGCAACACTAATAAAGAGAGCTGATTGCTAGTTATTCAGATCGGCGCATAATTTAGAAATAAGGCGACATTTCACGGTAGACATTTCCATATTTGAATAGCAGATTTGAAAAGCAATTGAAAGGTTCTACGATAATAGTATATCTACTGGCCTCACTGTGCTCAGAAATAGCAGAGTAGGATGGACATTTATAAATGTCTTTGAAAATAATGGATTCGAAATAATAAGACTCTTCGGTCCATGCCATCTTAACTGGATGCAATCTGTTTTGTTGTTATTGAACTGTTCCCAATTGCACTTCAAGATTGATCTATGAGGCTTTGTTTCATTAAGGCGTCAGCTCTCAATACCGTGTCTTCTATTTATATTGTGTACTGCTTTCAGGACTGAAGCCTGAGTACAGACAGAGTATTAAAGTGATGACATCACCATTTAATGAATATAAGAAATTTGATAATTTTTTCAACTCGTTGTTTTCTTTTTTGTTAAGATAGACACCCTGTCCAAATTTGAGAGCAATACCTCAAGTAATCGATGAGATATACCCTTTCAAACTTTAATTCATGCCTATCAAAACCTTGTTAAATGAACCCAGTTCATAATTTTATGAACTGAGCAAAATTAACAGTGTTTCCTTAAGAAACAATGCAACATATTTTGGAAACTATACAATAGAAGAGAATCTGCCACTAATTCTATAGTTATTATTTTCTTCTTTTTCTTCTTCTTCTTCTTCTTCTTCTTCTTCTGCTATATAATCGTCATCACAAGTATTTCTGATTAACAGTCCTGTACACGAGCATAATATTTTGACAGGGGATGACATTGTTTCCATAATACAGTGACGCAGCAGGTTTCTTACTGCTGAAGCATGGTCCTGCAAATGTAGTCTGTAATTTAGAGAAGGCCTTCATGTGATTTTTTTTATGTAACACTTTCAAGTAATATTTTAAAGTTTTCAAAGCATACGCGTTAGATAGCCGTTGACTTCCTGCTCAAATGTTTTTTTTCAGGGTCTAAGTTGCAGATCCGTAGATTAGTATGCTTTAAACTGTGGCCTGAGATTCATACAAGCGCAGATCTCCTGATAATGTCAAGTTTGTGCTCTGCTGCTCATGGCTTTGTCTTCGTAATCTTTATGTTCTTCATTAAATTGCCTTCAATGACCCCTGAATTTCGGACGTCAGCTGCTTCATCAAGCTTCGCTTGGTTCACTAATAGTATTAAGTTGTCTGCTGTGTTAACAAACATAAAATTGGATTTAATGACCTACTTTGTTTACCAAGTTAACGATAGGTGATAAAAGTGCTTGTACAATCCTCGACGGATTCTTCAAGTAGCACAATATTCCTGGCAGAGTATGTGCCAATTAGATAGATGGCTTGGAAACGCCTGTCTTTTCTCTTTGAGATGGCGAGACTAAGCTGTATATAGTCCTTAAATGCTCTTCTCACAAGGCAGTACTGGCCTATGACGAACAGGTATAGTGCAGACATGCTGCCCTGTAGGATACCCGAGTCCTGTTTAAACAAGACTCTTGACTTTTTTGGTTGTTGACTTAGTCAAAGGCTTTGCAAAACGTAAAAGGTTTGTATAGGTGATGGCATGTTGATCCTGATTTGTGTGAGATATATAACTTATCAACTTGGTAAATACATTGTTTTAGGTGCGTCTATACAGGTAAATTTCCGTGCGAAAAGTCATCTTGCGAATTTTGAAGACAGTGCGTTTACTACAAAGTGACTTCAAAACATTGTCACGCTTAAGTACTCTCGAGTGACAGATAATCATACCTCCCCGGTTATTAATTTTTTAAAATTTATACCCCTCGCTTCTTATTAGGACCCCCCGTTATTAATTTCAAGTAATTTTCCCAGCACCCAAAATGTAAATGATGTCTGAAACACTTGAACAACTTCCCATGCAACATTTGACCCTGAAACAGTTGCTAATTAGTCAATTAGTACGACTTTTGTCCTAATGTCTGTCATCCTTATCTAAAACTTTCACGAAATTGAGACTGGAGTTCAAACGCCCCCGTTTATTTGCACCCCCCCCGTTTATTAACTTTTGACCGTGATTTGTGACCCCCGTTTATTTATACTCCCTCGTTTATACGGTACTCCAGAGTATGAAGTTGATTAACACAAAGGAAGGAGACTTGTGCCGCTCTGCAATAAAGAAAAGGACACCGCTAACAAATCTACGACATTTTTTTTAACAAAAGAAGCAAAACGATATAAGGTATGTTAGGATGAATTTCTTTGATCACAAGGATTTGCTGTACTTATGAAACCTGTTTTGGCAATGCCTCAATATTTTGCTATTCTTTAAATTTTATCATATATTTTCTCAAATATGTAGAAAATTTAAGAGATTCAAAATGACAGAAAATGGTAAACATTTTACTGACCCTCATATGACCTCTGCTTTCGATACAATTTTACCTTGTCTTTTATTCCTGCTCAGTGGCGGTTTTAAGGGGGGGGCAGAGGGGCCATGGCCCCAGGCCCCGCGCTTGTCGTGGCCAGAAGGAGGCCCCGCGCTTTTCAATAGTACTCAGAAATTCAGTGGCACTCAGCGAGACGTTCACTTTCTTTACCAAGCTCGGTCTCGGAGAAATATACAACAAAGAACTTAGTTCCGCAGCGGGAAATCTGGTCAAAAGCTACGCTGAGGACTTGGAGCCTGAATTTTAGGTTGAACTAGTGCATTTCAATTCACTTTTGAAAAGTTTACGTGAAGGGGGAGCTCTTTCCGACGGCAAAATTACTGAAAACGACATGTATCTGTTAATCGTTGACAATTCCATGAATGAACTATTTGCCAATGTGATCTCACTAAAATAATATTTGTGCATGTTTGTCACAAATTGCCAGGGAGAGCGTTCATTTTCAAAGCTAAAGCTAAAATTGAATTTGCATTGAGAAACTCAACGGGGCAGACGAGGCTGACATCCTTGGCAGTTCTTTCATGTGAAAGTAAGTTGTTGAGAACCATTGATTTCTCCTCTGCCATTGAAACTTTTGCACAGCATAAAGCAGGACGGAAGTGCTTTTTAACGTAGCAATGGATATAAGTATCAGATTTTTTCACAAGCCATATGTTTTGTAAAGACAGGGTGTTTGGCATGTCAGGGAAATCAGGGAAATGTCGGTGAAATCCATACCCTCATAAATGCTAGGGAAATGTCAGTGAAATTTGCTACTATATGGCAATGTAAGGGAAATTTCAGGAAAATCTGACCCTTTTCATTGACATCCAAGAATGGCGCAACATACTTAATTAAAGCATCATTTTTCATCCTTGTGCCATAATCTAGGAAAAGTTGAAAGGTCAAAGGAGTACCAAAGTTTAAATGTTTCACACTTGCTGATACAATGTTTCTTCTTTGCTTGGCTTGATACTTTCACTCTTAAGTCATTAATTTTTGTTATAGTGGATGATAATTAATGAAATATGTCAGAGATAAGGGGATGTTCGTCAGGAAAATGTCTGGAAAATCCGTCTTCCAGATTTGGCAAACACCCTGTAAGACCTTTTCAGCGTAAAATAGTTTGTTGTTAAAAGAGCTGCATGGCCCGTACTTTCTGCGAAGCATACCGGCATTTACCTTCTTGGTTTATTTTATTAAACAACTGTGTTTTCTGATTCATTGACCATAACTTTAGAATAAACCGCAACACTCATATCAAACGAAATGAAAATAAAGGTTTGCGGCAGGCGCATAACAGGCGGGGTTCAGGGAGTGTACGTCCTAGGGGCCCCGACCAGACTGTGATATCATTGGGGCCCCCAGCACTTCTAAATTATTTTTTATTTTAAAAGAATTTACTTTATTTTACTTTATTTACCTTTAGCATGTTTTGTTGCCCTCTCTTCAGATAGGTTCGTGCAGAGAATGCTTTTGTCGCAGAAACATCATTGCGTGTACCAATTGTAAGAAACACGTTTCCAGGATACTTCCCACCGCGGAATCATTCTTCGATTGACCATACCTAATGCGAGTGTAACTAACTCACTTTTTAGTGTTTACATTTAATTCTGGCAGTTAAGGTCGCCTACGTAGTTTATTGGTCTGGAAAGTTGTTGTGTATCAAGCTGCAATTTTCATGTCAAATACTTACATGTCGACTTCATATCTCTTGTTGTAATTAGAGACAAAGAAAAGATACTTGTTATATTTGCAGATGCATCGTTGCTTTAGTTGTCGAGCACTGTCTGTTTAGCATATTGTGTTTGTATAGGCATAAATGTCCCTCGTTATCTGTCCTTTCTCTTTCTCTCAATGGCAGAGTTTGATGATTGCGCGCCATCGTGACTCTTATCAATCGTCTTCCGTGCCTTTTAGTTTTTTCCGACATTCTCAATTCTAAACATTATATATTGTTGTGCTTCACTGTTGGCTGTACCTCGTAACTTGTGATTGGTTTAAGCAAGATTACGTCTGTGACTTGTAATACGTGTTTTTGATACGATATGCATAAAAAGGTATGCGTGTTCTGATTTAACGCACCCCAGTTCTTGGTTACTGCCGAGCAAAATTCCTCGTATAAGCAGTGGGTGTTTTCTTAAAAGTACTATAAAGAAACTCCCACGCAGGTAGAAAAGGCATTCGAGACAGTTACCTTTCTTTTCTTATGCGCTGTTGATAAAATAGGCAACAAGGCAGTTTCTTCGCCAAACAGGATTACCTTCTCGGACCACTTGTACGGCTGTTCATGTTAATTTGCTATTTTTTGCAGGAGAGAGGGGGGTAACTTTTAGGTTTGGTCAAGACATAGGTGTGGCGTTGATAGGAACTTACTGATAACCTAAATATTGAAAAGTGGTTATGAACGCTAATATAAAAAGTCAAAAACAATAAATTGTGAAAAGCTTATTGAAAACAGAGTCAGAACCTTAAATTTGATATTTACACATCTAGCCAAGAGGGGCAAGAGGGACACACGTACTCGTCCGGAATAGAGTGCCTCCCTTGCCCATCCTTGACTCCTTAACTTTATGAGGATTACCTTTGGTAAGGTATCTTGTCTAATATATAAAGGTAGAATATTCAGTCAGAAAATGACGATAAATGGATAAGGAGAGACAAAAAACGATCATGAAAGGACTAGAATGAAGTACCACTGCAAAAGGTCAGTGGGAGAGGAAATGCTCTTCAAGGTTCATGTACGCCACCTGACATCCAACCGAAAATTTAAGGGGTCAATGGCTAAGATTTGGGTTTTCAAATCCAACGGGTCGTGGATTCGAATCCCCTCAGCTCCCTCGACAAAAAAGCAAGCTATTGAGGTAATGCTCCTCTTATCAGAAATATGTAAAAATTGCTATATGTCTGCTGAGCATTTATATATAAATACTTAGCAGACACATAGCAATTATATGTATATAACAGAATGGCAGATGTCAGAATTAGGATGTACATGTGGCTCAAGATGTGAGGAAGTGAAAGCAATGACTATGTGCAAAGAGATCGGACTTACTGTAATCTCCTGCGTCCTTCATTGCCTTTATCTGTGCGCTACGCCGGCTCGAGAATACAACAGTAACGTGAAGACATTTCTCGGAAGTCTGATTATAGAGTTTGGGCACGTCCACTTTAGGTACAAGTTTCACTTCCAGGAACAAGATTAAATTGAAATTATGACATTTCTCAGAATTCTGATTCTACTAAATTATACTGTGTAACAAGCGACAACCAAAAATTTATTCAAGGTTTTGAGTTCTGAGAAAAACAGGAAAGGCAGCGTCATATTTCTTTTCAAGCAAATGGGAATGGTGTAATTTCTAAACCGTTTTTTATTTCATTAAAATTTAATTTCTAATTTATTATTTAATATTGATTTTGACTCTTTTTGCAAACCATGGTGGTAATGAGGGTAGGACCTGAAGAATTTATAAATATCTAGGTCAAAAGAACATTTAATTTTCAACCCATTTCATTATAGAAAATATTGAAAAGGGAGGGTACCAGATATATGGAAAGAGGCGTGTTCGTACGAATCTATAAGAACAAATGCGAAATCAAATGCTGAAGTATAAAATTAATGAATGTGGATTCTAGGCTAAAAATTTTAGTTAGGGCTTGTTTATCACAATGCACGTGTACGAAGGACAGAGGTATAACTGACAACATACTTGCCAGAAGAATGATGATGGGATGTACAGAGATGTTCAAAGGGTGTTTCATTGTATATTGGGGGCCTACAGACAACTTTATGTTACTAAACTAAAGGTTACCGATGAAGGAGTTTTGGCTCTGTAGGGGACTGGCAGGGAGGTATATGAAATTGGTTCAGATCCTTAATGAGAGAAAAAAGACGATTGTAAGATGTTCACCAGGGGTTACAAAATGCTACAAAGTAAAGGTTGCACAAGACAGCAATCCGCAGTTTGTCCTCTTCATTTTTGGCACTGGTTACAAATAGGGTGACGGATGAAGGAAGAAAAGAATCTCAATGAACATTGTTATCAAATAGTTTGTTTGAGGTACAAAAAAAGAATATTGCACGAAGTGTTAGATTAAGGTGACTAAATTTGAGTGGATACGTCAAAGTACAATGAAT
The DNA here is from genome assembly GCA_010016025.2 of Alatinidae sp. Z8VKAUB7J3. NCBI lineage: Eukaryota > Metazoa > Cnidaria > Cubozoa > Carybdeida > Alatinidae > Alatinidae sp. Z8VKAUB7J3. The sequence continues at coordinate 45,327,850 of JAAAKM020073195.1, read as the reverse complement.
GTATTCCTACAATCCATTACTCTTGCTCTTTTCACCGCTTTTATCTTCACGAATCCTTGGCTAACTATAAACACATACTCTATTATTGAGCAGATAATCTTCAGATTTCTATTCTATTACGTATGCCTCCAGTGCTCTAGACTCTGTTCTACTTCTCCTATCGTTTCTTCATATACAACAATGTTATGTGCATATAACAGTGTTCATTGCACAAAACATCGAAAACGTTGTGTACTTAAAAGCTTTTTTCGACTGACACTCCTCAGAGTACCAACCTCAGAATGACCGAAATGGAATGTATTACATTACGGTACTCTTCCCAAAATAAGGGGCGCAAACCCTCTCTCATTAACCAAGAATGTGTTGTATATATATCCAACTGTGGCCTGTGCGATACAGGGTATGTAGGATATACACGCAAGCATCTTCTTGAGCGCATGGATTGGCACGAAAGGAAGTCGTCCTCCATCTATCAGCATTACGCTGATAAACATAACTGCAAAGTTACAGATCCTGTAATGGGATTAACAATCACCGTATTATATAAATGAGATCAAAATATTAAAGTTAACAATGTTCCGATTTACTTTCAATGATTAAACTTTACCTTTCACACAACGTCGTGATTAAATGCACTAACTTTAACTTCCTCATTTGATTTAAATGCTCCTTTGTTCACCCCGTGAAGCACTAGTGGGGTGCAATTCACCCGCAGCGCAAAAATTAGGAAGTATCGGGAAGGACGAAAGCCAAAAAATTGAAATTGGGACTTATCTGCCTCTCCTTGATTTTTTATTTATTAAAGAAATATCAAGAAGTATGATGGATATGTGTAAGTCAGTGGGCTACTTATGTGTTGCTATTTGCACCATATTTTGGCATGCAACGTAAGACAAAACCAACAAATATTACAAAAAAGTCAGACTGTTGTGCCTATAAGATGGTATTCTGTTATGAACTGACTGGCTGTTGATTGTAGAACCATATTTTAAGAGTAGGCATTGTATAACTTTACGTTTCTTACCTGTTGTAAATCATACGTACCTCTGAACAATTTTGGTTCTATTTCCATAGTTGCCTATGGTTGATTTCTCTCTTACATATTGTTCTTGATGATGACATTGTTCGATTTGCAGCCAGAAAGCTTCTTGCTTACCCAGGACGTAAGGGAAAATAACGCCATGAAGCGAATATTAGTAAAGGAAGTACTAGACAATTCGCCAAACGTTTCATTGCCCCGTTTTGTTATGCTGTGTCGGCATAGTTCTAAGGGACGGTCTGCATCCTTCTTGCAGGATCCCTCTCGTAGCGACTATCGCACACTGTATTTGTTGCTCACTCCGTTATAGCAAATATGAGATCGTGTTAAAACGTGCCGACCACTGTTTAATCTAATGGGATTTACCTCATTAGTTTAATACGTCTAATGCAAATTTGTAAGTAAGGTGTCTTAGAACAGGTGTTTGACTTACTGCCACGGCAATTGCCACCAATGCAGTGATCTATCTATTCTCAGCATTACTACATCAGTTGGAAAAAATTTCGGACGTTTTTAGTTTCGGACAAAAATGTAAGAATCTACCGATCAACCACTTGCATCTGGATGTAATAATAAGAATCTAGGTATGAAAATCCGATTGTCCGAACTTTGTGTCCGAAATTGCCCCAAATCCAAAATTTTTGCCCGACAAATAGTATCCGTAAAGTTAATGTGCGAACTTTAAGTGTCCGAAATTTTCTGTGATTAATGTGTGTCATCCTCTTGATAAATGTAGTTATATTTCGGATTAAAGAGATTAATTTCTCTAATTCTGTATTATTTTGCTTCGTCTGAAGAGACATCAGCCATAACTGTATTACGTATAATCGTAAACAGAACCTCGACATGGGCATTTGATGGATTTCCTAACGACTTTTCGTTGTTTATAAGCCATCCACTAATAGATTTTTGTTTGGTAACTGGATGTTACGTATTACTTTGGGATTGGGATTCATAATGATATAAGCACGGTATTTGTGTTTCTCTTGTTCGGATTAGATCATGTTTTTGAAGGACCGAGTGATGGCTGAGCAGTATGATCGCGAAAATATGGAGAAACTGTTACAGCAAGAATTAGATGAAGCGAATCATGGACAAACTTACAGAAGTAGCATTGCGCTCTTCTTATTATCTTTTCTGTCGAAGAAACAAACATTGGACATGCCCAGAAAATCTAAATTGTCATTAAATCAGGACCTTATCTTATCTTATATTGACTTTGCACCTTTGGTTATTGCCACCATCGATCTTCTTGCTATTGTTAAATTATCATTGCTATTATTAATATCCACTTCTATTAATCTCAATGTCCTTATTATGCCGGATGAAAACAGTGAGAATGTAAACGTTAGTATTATAACTGTAAATTTACAGAAAGAATAAATGGCAATGAAGTTTAAAGAAAGTCATAATCATTATCATCATTATCATCATCATCATCACCATTATAATCCCTTTCACCACATTCACAATCAGAATATCAGTACTTATGAATGGCAGTTTGTGAATATGGCTGATACACCTACATTCACAAATAGTGAATCATTCCATGTAAAATACTAAATTAGGAAAGGAAGCTTGTTTCTTCAAAATTTGTCATTGTTTAAACTTCGAACAAGCATTTTTCAAGCAAGCAACAAAATTTTCTTGGGACACTTTAACTTTCAGTGATGACAGAAATCTAGCTGTTGATGTTTGATTTGGTTTTCGCATCAATAATAAGTTGAAGAATGTAATGGTAATTTCACACTTTGTGCTGAACTCTGACAAAAAATATTTTTGAAACAATTTGTTTAACAGTTATACAGCTGACACCATTCCAAGTTTGCATGTTCAATATATATGTGAAAAGGTTAATATCGTCACAATAATAACATCTTCATATCTATTGTAGTGTAATCCTTTGAAGACAAATTGAAACAACATACTTGTAAGCTTCTCCTCTGTAGCAACTCAACTGAGATATAATCAAATCTGACACATTTACCAATGCTTGACAATGTTCAACATTATGTATATATCTACATACACATATATTGGCCTATGAAATTTGACCTTTTGCATCTTCTGATATACAACTTGGTATTATAATATGTAATTACAAGGGTTAAATGTAAGCCAACAACATCTGACATGCTTGTTTTAATAGCGCTGAATGATACATTCTACAGAAATATGCTATAAATCTAATCTAAATCTTATATTTCCATCTCTGTGTCTTACTAAAGAAACAAAATCTTTGTGAGTTGAACATATCAATGATTCTTTAAAGTATAAATTCAACCAAAAGATTAACATGTATCTAAATAATTATGATTCTATATGTATTAAACATACTTTTGATAATTGGCCTTTTGCCTCTTCCCGTGTCCTATTTATTACTTCTGCCATTTTGTCATTTGGTGCCCTTCCACATCGTCTACCTACTGGATCTGGACAAGTCAAACTTCCACCACTTGGTGTACATGTCTCTCCCCATTCATCTTTGATTTTCAGTTCAGTTATTTGCTCTTCTGTTAATCCTTGCATGTTTGGTGGTAGAGCATGACCATGCTTTGCTAACGTTTCAAGCTCTGATAAATCAAGAATAAGAAACAGAAAATTGTCTAAGTATGACCCAGTTGATGATTCTTTTTCAAACAATGCTGAAAGAAACACATACTGGAAAGATAAAAGGCAGTGTAATTTGAAAAGTTTTGATTTCAATGGCAGTTATATAGAGATTTCCTTTCATTGTATGAGTCAGTCAATCAGCTGCAGATTCAAACTAAATCCTCATGAAAGGAACTAACGCCTCCTCACGATCCATCACGAAATGTTCCCATTATAAAGAAATCCAAAGGGGACTATGATTACGCATCGTCGACCTAGGGCATGCTTTTACAGTGATTAGACAAATCGTATTATTTAACAACAACTGCCTGCCCGTTTAAGCTTTTTAGAACTACCAGCCTACAAGTTCAGTGTTTAGCCATGAAGAAATAGTAATTTTTTCCCTTGAACATATTCTCTGTAGCAGCTGTTTCACTGTAGATGGGGTACCGTGTAAACATTAGAAGGAAAAGCAGTTGTCTAGTGGACCAAATTGCCGTTAGTTGATGAACAGTCCTGATACAGCCAGGCCACAACACACCGTCGAAAATAGACATTGGGAAGAGACTCTAATGCAATGAATCTATACTCTGTGCACGAAACGATATTATCAAGAAGGACTGGGCAATGCCTTATAACAAACGAGAGTTTGGCATTTTTGCATCCGAACCTCGAATTGGTGGTTAACCTCGAATTAGTGGTTAACCTCGAACTGGAAGAATATTCTGGAGAGTTGTTCCTCATGGATATACGTATGTCTGCTTGAGTAAGTATTAGTTCAGGAATGCAATGTCTTAGTATCAAAAGAAAGTGTTGTTTACTATTGAAAATGAGCCCACTGAAGCCTCTCGGATGAAATGTATTTAGGATTTGAAGGTACTGATTCGAAGTTTTTGCATTTGAAAGGAAAAGCCTCAGTACCAATACATTAACCCTCTCATGTACAGGTTCGTGGCTTCAACACCTATATACTTTTTTAATATAAGCAACTCGATTGCCAGGATCAGGGCTAAAGTTGCCAAGGGTTTGATAGACTTTCAGGGCTAAAGTTGCTTAACAGGTTGCTAAGGTTACTTTTTAATTCTCTGTGATACCGAATCGTATAAATATATACAATATCTAGTTTTTCCTCTGTCAAATTACAGTGAGTTATGTAAATAATTCGTTATGTATTTGTTTTAAATCAAAAACGCATTTTTCTGTCTTTGTTTTAAAGAAAATTTGTAATTTTGTTTTGTGAAAAAAAGTCGCTAACTGTTTGTCGAGGCTGAGGATTGCTAAGCAAGTTGCCTATTTTTTTTGGCTATTTTTAGGGCTAAAGCCTTAGCAACTGGGTTGTTTATATAAAAAAAGATATGTGTAACCCTTCGAAAACGTGGCATACGCACACTAAATGCCTTGATTACCTATATTTGGCGACTCTCGTTGCCGTTAGACCTCTAGCCATTACGTAGGCTCTTCTGTTTAACCATCCTCTTAAAGAGGAAAAATTTACTTTTTCGCAAAGTGTTTTTTTTGCAAAGTTTGCATAAACTTGTTGGTGATTTACTGGTAGTCCCTTATCAGATAATGGTTGTAAGAGTCATACTAGGATAGCCTGCTCTTTTGGGATTTTCTTGCACTACAAAAGGTGTCCACCAGGCTCTAGACGATGCACATACTTAATCGAAACCCGTCATTGAGACCTGAAAACTGAGGGTGGAAGTGTGCAACGTACCATGGAATGTACGTATCCATTGTATGGTAACTATGTTCAATATGCCTTATTAGTCTATTCTTAACGCTTTGTGCACCATGGAATGTACGCATTTCCTCTATGTAAATTATGTCAAATATGCCTTTTTAACCTATTTTAAAAGCTTTGTGCACCATGGGATGTACGTATGAAGTGCATGTAAACTATGTCAAAATTGCCTTATGAGTCTATTTTGAACGCTTTGTGCACCATGGAATGTACGCATCTAGTGAATTCAAACGATGTCAAATATACCTTATTAGCAGAATTTCGGCGCTTTGTGCACCATGGAATGTACGCATCTAGTGTATGCAAACTATGTCAAATATGCCTTATTAGCCTATTTTAACGCTTTATACACATGGAATGTACGTATCTAATGTATGCAAACTATGTCAAATATGCCTTAATAGTCTATTTTGAACGCTTTGAGCACCATGGAATGTACGTATTATAGTGTGTGCAAACTCTGTCAAATATGCCTTATCAGCCTATTTTGAACAATTTGTGCACCATGGGAAGTACGCATCTAATGTATGCAAACTATGTCAAATATGCCTTATTAGCAGAATTTCGACGCTTTGTGCACCATGGAATGTACGTATCTAGTGTATGCAAACTATGTCAAATATGCCTTATTAACCTATTTTAAACGCTTTGTGCACCATGGAATATACGCTTCTGATGTATGCAAACTATGTCAAATCTGCCTTTTTAGCCTATTTTGAACGCTTTATACACCATGGAATATACGTATTATAGTGTGTGCAAACTATGTCAAATATGCCTTATCAGCCTATTTTGAACAATTTGTGCACCATGGCAAGTACGCATCTAATGTATGCAAACTATGTCAAATATGACTTATTAGCCTATTTTGGGCGCTTTATACACCATGGAATGTACGCATCTAGTGTATGCAAACTATGTCAAATATGCCTTATTAGCCTATTTTGATCGCTTTGAGCACCATCGAATATACGCATCTAGTGTATGCAAACTATGTCAAATATGCCTTAATAGCCTATTTTGAACGCATGGTGCACCATGGAATGTACGTATCTAGTGTATGCAAACTATGTCAAATATGTCTTATTAGTCTATTTTGAACCCTTTGGGCAACATTGAATTTTCGAATCTCGTGTAAGCAAACTATGTCAAATATACCTTATTAGCATAATTTGAACGCTTTGTGCACCATGGAATGTAAGCATCTAGTGTATGCAAACTATGTCAAATATGCTTTATCAGCCTATTTTGAACCCTTTGTGCACCATGGAATGTACGCATCTCGTGTAAGCAAACTATGTCAAATATGCCTTTTAGCCTATTTTGAACGCTTTGTGCACCATGAAATGTACGTATAAAGTGTATGTAAACTATGTCCAATATGCCTTATTAGTCTATTTTGAACGCTTGGGGCAAGATGGAATGTACGCATCTAGTGTATGCAAACTATATCAAATATACCTTATTAGCATAATATGACCGCTTTGTGCACCATGGAGTGTCCACATCTAGTGTATGCAAACTATGTCAAATATGCCTTTTTAGCCTATTTTGAACGCTTTGTGCACCATGAAATGTACGCGCTCTCAGAGATTATTCTTGATTAGTCATTTTCCCAACTGCACTAACACACTTATGTGAGGAGGGAAGGCAGGTGAACTATGCGCGTGCCCACCCCTGTTAAGGGCTCTTATGCCCGGAAACGAGTATCACTTCAATATCGGAAATCAAAAGGAACTTACAACAGTGGTCGTTTGTACCCTGCCGGAGTCATCTTACCCTCCTTTGCCTAATTGTTGGAGGGGGGGCATTTAGTCAAGGGCCTTGTTCAAGGGGTAGATGAGATTACATAAATAGGGGTAATAATGACAATGGATTGACGTATTGAAAATTGAGCTACTCAAATCTCTAAAAATAGTGCAATCATGGGGAATCCCCATGTGTCTCAAAACATTGAGGTAATTCGTTTATTGTTATCCTGTAAAAAGAAATGCTCGAACTTTATATATTTAGAATTTGTTATGTATAAATAAGGACCAATTTGTGGTGAAAGAGTCAATTAATGTTGGAGCTTGTAGTTATCCTGATTTTGTGTGGTACCTAGTACAAGCGGCAGTTACAATAATAGTTTGGAGGTATGGAATATCTTTAAATTACCACAGATATGGGAAGTGGGGTGGAACCAAAGAAAATGCTGTAGATAACGTCCTAAATTAGAAAAGAAATATTATAAGAGGGAGCAAATGATGGCGATGAAAACATTGTTAGACCACTGTGTCGTTCAGGAAAAGCTGTCGAAACATTCTAGTGTTAAGTTGCTAAGTTTTTATAATTCTTTCCGTATATATTCATATTTGGAGGTGCCCTGCGTTAAAGATGTCAGATATCTTTGGAAAAATCATTATTTGGGGAAGAGGGCAGTTATATTTTGGCGTAATTTATAAGTTTACCTTTTATAGTATAGTCATACATTTGGATGACACAACAAGTATAGTTAATTTTAAGTTTACTACGGCAGCTTGTTCTCTCAGAATGGATTGAGAGCTTTCAAAATTGCTATGAGTTTTACCTGTGATAGTTATTATTTCTATGCAAGTTTCTTTCTATTCGACTAAATTCATCTAGGAGTCGTAGGAACTATTGTGTTCACGTATGATACAATTTGAAGCACACGTGGCCGGCGAAATGTAACATTGAAGTGCTTTAAGGAGCTCTCCATGTCGGAACTCTTGTATTCCGGCTGGTGCACGGGAAGATCGTAATGCACACCCTCTTTATTAGATTATCATACCGTTTGCTGGTACTTGATATTCTCAAGAATATATGATCTTCCGCCTGCATATGTTCTGTTGTGATGTATTATCTGTATATGTTTTGGATAGTAGTGGAAGTAAAACTACAAAGATGTAGTATGGTGTTGGTCAAGACAAAGGAAATACAATATCCAGTTAGTTACAGATAAAACTCATCATTAAATTTAAATATAATAATTGAACATATGTGTGTTTGGGCTGAACTGAATTTTTATTGTAGAATTCTTGAAGTCATACAAGCAAGCTCTTACAAATTACATTCGTATTTCTAGAAATATGTATGGCAGGTTGATTTGGACTAAACATGAAGGTACTTACTTGCCAAATCAAACAGTTATTTAGCTAGCAAACTATTTAGATAGAGGTGTAGGTGAGAATGAAGTACGAACTAACTTTGCCTTTTGTTACAGAAAATGCAACTTTAATTTTATTTGACATAGGAAGTAGATTTACCATTCATTTATTGGGTATCTCCGGTTATCAACTGTATTTATGAGGGAAACTTCAGGTTTTCCAGTATTATATATCTTGCAACTTACTTTCAGTCATGAACCACAGACGCAGAGTAATTATCATATGATAACTCAGTGATGCAGATATGCATGGCACTGCTACAGCTACAGGCAGTAGTCCATCAATGGGAATTGGTAATTTTGACCATTAACTACTGCGTTCTTATCTTCAACATCCTTATCTCATATACCATTGACTTTGAGTCCCTCTACTCACAGAGACATGAAATATGCTGCCCCTCAGCAATGAACTGTCGCATCCATATAAAATTATTTTCTATTTATTAATCTACAACACGTCTAATACGTACCTTATCAAAAAACTTACTTGCAGGTTGTGAAAAAGGGGACGATGTGCACTAGAGGATGGATCTTTTTACATGGAGCATTTACAAAATGCGACAAAATGCTTTGGACATGCTCACATTTTTATACCTAAACCAGAGGGGTTAAGTGGTGAAAAAAGTCACACAACAATCTTTGAAAAAGTAAAAAATATCAGAAAGTAAGAAAGAGAGTCAAAAAGTTAGAAAGTGATCAAGAGGCAAATTTATACCAGAAAATCTATAAAATTTCAAAATGTCAATAAACGGAAGTCTAATTAAATTCAAAAAACAAGTAAAAGGTCAAAAAGTCGAAATAAAACAAGAGGAAATTGAGCTTATTTATTGCCATGACTGTAAAAAGGAAGCGTACTTTAACATTTTATTATAAATTTGTAAAATGGGAAATATGATTTGTTGCAAAAATTTAAACTATCAATTCCTTGGCATTGTCTCTAAGCAATTGCATGTAAGTATACTGCATATTGGTGATTACTTATTTTGCGCGGGCCTCTGGTACAGTATTGAAATTAAACGACAGAATTAAAAGATTAATTTTTAATCAAACTAAAAAAAAGAAAGAAGTCGATACCATAAATAAAAAATGCAGTACATTGAAATATGGTACATACTATACAAGTACAGAAATTCGAAAGCAAATTTAAAGTTTAAATTTAAAATGAACTTCTACATGACGAAGAAATATTAAACATTAGCAGTTACTTTGAAACATTTTTTATTTCATTCGACTATATTTTGTTAGGAAACAGAGAAGCACCTAATACACCCCCACGTTGCTTCTACCACGCAATCGAACATAAGCGTTCACTTCTGCTATTAAGGTTTAGTAGAAAGGCAGTTATTTTCACAAACAACCGGATAGACGCCTGTTGATCCAAAGCTTACACACCGAATTTTAAAAGTGTGGCTGTAACTCTGTTTGATGTTTTTCGTCCCCAGCCATATTCGATTGTTGAAAATACAATAGCCTATTCTGTAATAAAAGTTAGCATCGTCATTAGGTTTATTACTGGTGACCTTCTTTTCAATACATCCTTGAGCAACGTCTCTTTTGGGCTGTGTCTGTCTTGTTTACCACACCTTTAACTTTTCTATAACTTCTTATTTCTTATTGTTCATAAAAAGAAGGACATCAATTGTTAAACTTATTTTACTTATTGTTACTAATACATATTTCAGTTTTAACCATAATAAAATGTTCCGTTATTGACTAGGACTCTCTATACACTGGGACGCCCGGAACTCTATCATGTGTTTCTAATGTAAATAGTAGCAGATTCAAGCAGGAACACACTAACTACGCTGTATATCATGGATATCCATGGATGGATTTGGGCTTTCTTCATTATGACTTCAGATAGGCTTATTGGGTAGTTCAGTTCATTTCCGAATGTTCATGAACGACGATCACAATGACTGTGAAGTAATTAAATCGATCCCTTAAAATAGCCCCCCTCCTTTCCCGCCAATTAATTGTTGGATCCACCGCTGAATTTAAAGTCTACTCTGTGAAACTGTCTTGGAACTTTTGCCGCTCCGGAGTTATTGTTCGGTGTCCACCCACTCCGCTGAAATCCGCAGTAGACCACCAACCACGCTAGCTAATATAAAATGAAAGTTTGGGCGCCCAAGGGCAACGCCCCTTAATTTAGGCTACCTCTTGATTCTGGCGCAACCCCAGTACTTACAAAATGAGACTTTTGTTGACTCACAGATCCAAACTTTCATATAACACTTCTGTCTTGTTTCATACGATTTATTACTATCGGTTAAAACTTGTTTCCAAACTATTACTAACAATGATGTCGATTTCATTAAAGTCAGCCTCCTGCTTTCAGCTATTTGACAATGGCAGGGTAAATTCCCAATTAAATATTTCAATACACAACCATTGTAAGGAAAAACAGACTATAAGAAATTGGTCAAAATCTTTACAAATGTTGTAATGCTTTCCCTTCACATTCCTGTCACATTTGCGTACTATATCATTGTAACTAGCCAAACCATTCTATTTTGATCAATAAGAAAATGTTAGTTACACTATTTTTCTGAATTCTCATAGTAGAATTTTGTCCTGCTTAAACCACACTTCTCTATTTCTATTCCTGATTTATTCTTAAACTCTCAAGTGAAATAACCAAAGTTGATAAAAGGTGGAGACTCGGTCGGGGATCAGTCGAAGAAATGTGCGCCTTGGTGTTCCTTCAAGAACGAGGGAAACGTACTACTAATATGTACTCTTGGGTGCCTAATAGACGTTCCCCCCGCTAATTAATTTTTCAAAAAATTTCCACCTAGGACATTCTCATTCCACCCCCGCCAACTAATTTTTACGTGATCTCCCACCCATGACAATTTTTTGAGGAGGTACTTTGGCGGACAAGTAGTAAAATATTAAAATCACACATTAAAAATATGAAGGTGGCCTTTCACGAGGCTCGAAGAAGTACTACTATCATTGAGCAGGAGGGTGAGTGGAACGTTTTAAAAATCTTGGAAGGCATGTAGGTGATTGCCATGATTTCGAATAACTTACTATTATTTGTGTTGTATTACCCTACGTTTAGGAAGTTGCAGTTGATTCTAAACATTGATTCTTGACTTCATTTTTTACATGTTTTGGTCATTTTCACAACACCCCGTCCATTCGACCCATGTTTATTAAGTTTTTGGGATTTTCCAACCCCCAGGTTTATTCCGGCCCCCTTCTATTATGCACACAAGAGTAAGCATGAAACGAAAGGCATATGAATGACCAACAGCTGGATGATTCCCAGTACGTAATTCTAAGGTTGCAAAAGAAACACTAATACAATTGGAGATTGTATTTGAATTCGGAAGGCCCTAGTTTACTATCTATTGTCCTTCTGATGGATTCGCTTCTTAAGTTGTTACTGTTATCTGCAATCGTCTTTGGCTTAAAGCGCTCTCATGCTCTGACTATGGGAACAGCAGGATCTCATTGTCTGCTTCGAGGATAACTGATCACAATTCATGCATTACAAATTAAGCTAACACGCCAAGCGTCTACTATGGTATTGCTATCCCCTTTGTAGGTTATATGATCGAGTTGTTACGAACTGAAAAGAAGCTATTTCTGGGAGACGAAGGCGTAAACCCCATCCATACATCCCTTTAGTTACATTCTCTGAAATGCTACGACACCCTCGTTATCTAAAATATAAAATTTTAATTTCACTCAACTTTAATCACTCTACAGCTGTATCTTTCTATATCTATATCGTTATCTAAAGGCGAATATATGATGAACCCCCTTTGCAACGTTTCTGTTGAGTACATATAATGTATCTCTGTGTGACTGTGTCTGAGTATGTGTCTGTGTGTCTCTCACTGTGTCTGTGTGTATCTGTGCGTCTGTATCTATCTGTGTGTGTATGTTTGTGTTTGTGCGTGTGTGTGCGCGCGAAGCGTTGTGTGTGTGTGTGTGTGTGTGTGTGTGTGTGTGTCTGTGTGTGTGTGTGTATGTATGTATGTATGTATGTATGTATGTATGTATGTATGTATGTATGTATGTGTGTACGTATGTATGTATAAATGTATGTGTGTATGTGTGTATGTGTTCGTGTGTGTTCGTGTGCCTGTGTGTGTGTGCCTGCGCGTGATATGTGCTGCTTGTTCAACCATGATATTAAGTCAAATGCACTTAACATGATGACTAAAATGATCGACTCTTGTTGGTTTTATTCCACGTCAATAATCGATAGTCTTCTGCTGACGTGAGTGAATGTAAAAGAAAACAACCACCGCGATATCAACAGATGGCTTACTTTGACCATGGGCATTTATCCAAAGTCCATCTCGGCTACGGCAAGAGATTTAAATGTATAGAAAGTTAATCGGTAAGGATTCAACTCGCCAGAATAGACAGGAAATATCTGAGAAAACGAGGGAAGGAAGGTATAAATGGTATTCAGTACAGATCAGCTAAGCTTCGATGTGTCACAATGCCTAGACGTTTATTAAGATAGAAATTACGGGCACTAACTACACTAGCATACCTCCATATCGTCAATAGACAGATATTGAAGTCACAACAGGTAGAGATCTTTAAAATTCCGTCTCCAATTAGTAAGTCGCTCTATGTCGAGGTGAACAATACATTACAAAGGAGGAAATTAAAACCGACAGAAAACAAGTCGGCTGGCGAGGAGACAGTCGTCTTAGGGTCACTGGACTACAAATGAAAACCTGGTGGCCAGACAGCACATTCGAAGTCAGATATAGTAAACACATGGTCATGGCCAAACGACATCAGGAATACAGTCAAAGATAAATAACATCAACTGGAAGCATAATTCAACGGGAGTTAGGAGGATAGAAGCACAAGGCTGCCTTAAAAGAAATCGTTCTCAGTATGAAATAAAGGGGAGATTATCGGGCTTTAAACAACAGGCAAATATTGGGTCAAGATTCTTGTACTTAAAAAGCCAGGGAATTATGGAACTGTTTGAGCGTTAACTGCCATTGCAGCACGATAATTTGATATGACGTATGTATTTCTACAGCAGAAGGACAACATTAGATGGACAATGTAAGCATTGCTCATATATCACGATACTTAATGCCTGGACGTCTTGTAAATGATATTTGTTGTACACGATGTAGAATGTGTAAAATTTTAGGATGAAATCCATGAATAGAAGAGAATAGTTTTCAATAAAGATATTGACTAATTTTTGGTCTTCCATATTTAATTATTCCAAAGAATTGAACGCAAATTAGGCTGACTTACACTACAAAATTACCAATGATGCTTCTTAGCTAACACAGTTACGGAAAATTTTCGTTCTTCATATAGTTGTCTGTCCGAACAAGTTCTTTTATTTACAAGTGTTCAAGCATGTTTCCGCCAATAGTAGAAAATGTACAATATTATATTTCCTAAGCACAAATTTGCACAAAATGCGCCCTAAATATTTCCAACAGCATTGTGATGTATGATCAGGATGTAATAGACAGTAAAAAAGGAGACGGGATTTGCATTATGCATCCTAATACGTCGGGTATCTTCTTCTTCAACTCCACCTGCATTAAACTTTCATCGTATTTTCAAGCCCGTTACTTGTGCAAAAAATCTAGCGTGACAATTACATCATGTTTAAGGCTACTAAAAGTGAAGATTAAGTACGTTAGACCGATGGAATAACGTTGGCTTAATGTGATCTGGTGTGCTCTGCTGACGCTCACATGGCTATATAGCACATACACACTAAATTTTATACACGTTATTTAAATATTACAACGATTTAGCGACGGGCATCTACGATATTGCGTATTGGTATAAATCCCTTCGTGTTTTTCGTCTGCCTGAGTACCTGTGTACAGCAACCGTTCTGATTACTTCGACCAAGTGTGTGAGGGCCAGATACATCTTCCAACTTGTATTACTCGACAAAGTATCCTATGGGCTTCCGCTAGTTACTGCAACGGGTACCATCTTCCCTCATGGGGGTGGTATGTATTAACAGGATACTACACCCGCAGTAAGTCTGATCCACTTTACCTTGGTGATTTGTGGCCAGCCTATCCTTGGAGCTCAAGTGTTGGGTTGAGTCTCTTCTTAATCAAATACCCTTAATGGAAAAGTTTTCAGATATTTTATCTTATTCTGCTGTCACAGTAATCCATTGGGATTTGACCAGTTCCCGACCGCTTTTGGGGTTAATACGACTAAGTCTTAACAAAGTGCAGTGCGGGTCTGATAATTGAATACATACGGCTACTGCGTTTCTACTGTGGAAGAATCTCTTCTCTGCTCATACTTTTCAACCACTTCCCCTTCCGACAACGTTCCAAAACGGCCAAAAAAATCACATCAATTAAAATTCTTAGGCCTGAAAAAGATATTTCCATCTACTGATCCTGATATTGAGACAGGTCTCAAAGTTTGGTATTGGTTCAATCCATTAACAATAGGGACATGCGGGCTAATAATCAAAGCACGGTTAGGAAGCTTTGCTTCTCTCTCTTCACAAAGTGACCAAACCAGTTTAGTCTTAGCATTGTAACAATGTTAGTTTTCACGCCGATGTCTGAACTTACAGTTTTGATATTTAAATTACTTTACAAAAATGATCACCAGGAGGATAATGACAGCTACACTATATCCGATGAGACAAATGTAACCGTGAATAGAACGTTGATTAGTGTGTCCTTGTATGGATGCCTCTTCATTCCTTTTTAATGCAACTATGAAAGTTCGCTTTGACACATTTAGTATGGAAATAGGTAGCCGTACGCGATTAAGGCCTTTATAAAGGGAAATGCTGTTTTAGCATTATAAATTGCTCGTGGGCCGATCCGCTACTTTGTCAAATATGCCAAAAAGGGAGAGATGATTATCTACGAAAAAATAACCGATTGTTTAAATCAAATATTCAAAAGCTGCCAGGTACACTGTTATGTACTTACCTTATTAAGTGTCATAGACATAACATTGGAAAGGTATACTCTCTCATCAGTCGTCAGCGCCTTCTGTCACTTTTGAAAGTTATTATAGGACAGCTGGGTGGAATAAACGACTCAGTCGTACCGTGGGAAAACCTTTGGTCACGGCTGTTGTTATCCTTTAGTCAAAACGTAAGGGAACGTTTCCTATCAACGGCAGTTGCAAAAATACGGGGTATTACATCAGTCCATATGCTGTTTATTCCACCCAAGAGTTGCTACCTATAGTCGAAAAAGACGTGCTATATATCACACACAAAAGTTTGTTAGATTCAAAAATTCGCGTGTCGCTCTGCGAGCGAATATGTTGCTCGTACATTGTAGAAGTTACAGAGCAGAATCGCGAAACATGTGGCGGCCTTTATAAGTAAAACCAGTAAAGTTTCCAAACTTTTGCAAAGTCACCTGAACAAACACAAGTTCAGAAAATGCTTAAACAGACTCGGCAATAGGACAGTATTTGCTTGGAAACCAAGAATTTGTCACAACTACTAAGAGGATTCGTTAAGGGTGTTAGCTAAAGCACGATGTCCGTTTCATCTTGCCATTTGAGAAGCCGCATTCATCAAAACAAAAAATTCGATGCTCTGTCGACAAAGAAAATTTGTTTACAAAATACGTTTTTCAATAACATGAATAACAGAAAATGTGTTGCTCACTTTCTTAATATTTTCTGCGGCGTGTTTTAGTTTACTCGTTTCCTAAACCATTTTCGCTAAAGGCTTTCTTACTTCACTTGATATGATTCCTGTGACCAATCCTGCGGATATATTTACCAAACCACCTACCAAGTATAAGCTAGATAAATTTAGAGATTTTATCTTTGGTAAATGAACATACTTTGCTTTTACGAACATTTTATGAACTTACAGTTATTGCTTTAAAGGACTCTAAGATTTTATTCTTAACTTTTGCGGATGTAACGAAAGCGAGATCAAGTGGGGATGTTAAGTATATGATCACGATTTTCTTGAATGAGGTCGCAGTATGTACCCCCGTCTTTATTGATGTATTATGAGCATGCGCAAATGTGTCAGTTCAGTTCTTCATGTTGATTACGAAGTAACCAAGTTTCTTTAATGGCGTATTCCTAATCTAATTTCATCTAAGCGCCTGATATTTGACAAGAGCCCTTATATAACAAGTGCTGATAGTAAGAAACGAAAACTTGAAGTAGCAAAGAAACACAGGGAATAAAAACCCATGACAAAGGAACAACATAAAGAATTACAAAATCAAGGCACATGTCGTGAAAACGTTTATAGCCATTTAAAGGACCATGTGCCTGAAACTTGTTTTGTGGAACTGCATGAGGGAGCAAAAACATCTGTCAATGCCAACAAATCGTCACCAAAAATACTTTTCGAAGCCGCTGAAGAAATTGTTAATGACTTCAAAGAAAAAACAAAAGTAACTGTTGATGAACTTTTTGCAATACATACACTTACTGAGGGTGATGTAAAGACTTTATTTGAAAATACATTGGCGAAGAGCAAGGATCGTTTATTCAAAAGGAATAGCGAATAACAGCAAGCAACTTCCGTAAAGTTTATACCTCTTTCCCCTGTGTTATTTGATATTCTCTTACGGTTTAGAGAGAGTAAATACTGTTTTTGTGCTTTTTTAAACATTGAGATAGGTAAACAGGAAAGAGATGCCCTGAGATTTTTGTTACCACAACAGATAGAAAGTACTGACCTCAAGTGTCGGGATATATAGATTTACTCGGGCAGTGTTTGGTGTTGATTCGTCACCATTTCTTTTTAATGCAGTATTGAGGTGCCATCTTGATATATATACAGATCAAGATCAAGACTTTGTTACCAAAGTATCAATTAATTTTTATGTAGATGACTTGGTTACTGGGTGTAATGATACAGAAAGTGCTAAAAAGTAGTTTCTTGATGGAAAAGAAAGATTGAAAGAAGGTAGGTTTAATTTACTCAAATTTAAGTCAAGTGATAACATGCTCATGGCGGAATTAGGAGACGTCCAGATTCAAAAGATCAATCTAGATAATACTGAATCGGAGAAAACTTTTGCTGAAGGAGCATAAGGCACATGCAACTCTGATGTATTAGAAAGAGGTATGGTTTTGGGAATTCCATGGGATATGCTGAATGACAAGTTTGAATTTGATGTCAATATTTTAGCCCAGGCTCAAGGGAAAATAACCAAAAGGATCATTTTAAGTACAATTGCAAAGCTTTTTGGTCCTCTTGGTCTTGTCTACCCAATAACTGTTTTTCCCAAGATTCTTTTCCAGGAATGGCCAGCAGAACGTGGATTGGGATGAGGAACTACCAGCTGATGTGAAAGAGAGATGGTTAAAACTTATACGTGATGTATAATATATTGGTAAAATTTTAGTTCCAAGGTGTTTGTACAAAATGGAGGCAAAAAAATTCAGCAAACGTTCCCTACATTGATTTGCAGATGCTAATAAAAAAGCATATTTAGCTTTGGTCTATTTAGTTTATGAAAGGGATGATGGGATTTCATCACAGTTGATTTGTGCTATAACTAGGTTGGCTCCACTTAACCTCAGTATTCACAGATTAGAGCTCATGTCAGCCAGAATATTGGGAACTTCAATATATACTGTGTACCAGGCTTTAAGTTTACAGTTGGAAATCTCAGAATATAGATACTGGCTTTCATAGCAAGACAGCATTATACTGGATAAATAATGCTGGAGACTAGAAGCAGTTTGTTCAGCTTTCTCCCCTGCGAAGACGCCCTAGCGAAGACGCCCCAAACGGCTATTTCATGTGCAATTTGCTCGTTAAATTTGAAGTTACACTGCAAGGGGTGATCCGTAAAGCCCTGATTATTTGACCCCCCCCACTGTACCCACCTGTACACTTTTTTTAATTATCCCCTTGGGTACATACGCGCCGTCGAGACTGTTATCCAACGTCGCCCACCTCTCTTACGCTGACAGATTGTAGCCCACCCGTTCTTTAAAGGAACTATACGGAGCTTTCGTCTGTCCTTTACGTGTTTTTGAGGTCTGGACGCAATATTTTGATTTGCAAACTGTAAGCAAATGAGTCTGGTCAAATGAGTCCGGTCAAATGAGTCTGATTAAATGAGTCTGATCAAATTTGATATATCCTCGACCTCGATATATCATCGACCTCGATATAACCTAGACCAGTGGTGATGAAAGTGTTAAACTTTTGTTCACGTATACTTTTACATTATAAGTGTGTTACAATCTGGATATGACAAAGTGTAAAAAAAAACCAGAAGCAACATAGTTAAGTTGTGTACGTACTCATTTTGCATTACACACTGACTCCCTCCCCCCTACCTCTGTACGTACTTTATGGATGGCCCCTTAAGCATTTAACGAAATAGCACTACATGTACTATTGGGTGCCTAATAGACGCCCCCCGCTAATTAATTTTTCAAAAATTTTCCACCCAGGACATTCTTATTCCAACCCCCAACCCCCCTGCCTATTAATTCATCGATCTCCCACCCATGACAATTTTTTGAGGAGTTACTTTGGCAGGCAAGTAGAAAATATCTTTATTAAAATATGAAAACCGCACATTAAAAGAGATGAAGGTGGCCCTTTACGAGGCTCAAAGAAGTATGAAGACGCACGTTACGGATGTTAGCAATAATACTGTCATTGAGCAGAGGATGAGGGGAACATTTTTACAATCTTGAAAGACATGTGAGAGACTACCATGACTTTGAATAGCTGACTGTTGTTTCTGTTGTATTACCCTACGTGTAGGAAGTTACAGATGATTCTAAACGTTTATTCCTGACTTACTGACTGATTTTTTACACTTTTTGTCCCCGGTCTAGTACATTTGTGGTCATTTTCCAAGCCCCCCTCCCGTTCATTAAGTTTTTTGGGTTTTTCCAACCCCCCGTTTATTTCTCCCCGTCTATTAGGCACCCAAGAGTAGGCTATTTTTGTTTGTTGATATCTAAACACAATAAAGGAAAAGAGTTTAGAACTTTTTCTGAACAGGCGCATCCTTGGCGCTTCAAAAGATGGTAGGCGATCGGACCTTTCAAGAATATCGTGGTAGGCAGAGCACATATTCATTTTTACCAAAGTATGAGAAAGGAAGACGACTAAAAACGCATTAACACTCTTTTTATGAGAAACCAGCACTTACGAAAAGGAAAGATCGCACGCAAAACATGGTAGAGAAGCTGAAATGCTTATAACTTTTTGCAGTGATGTATTCGCCAGGGTAGGCCGAATACTTGAACAAGGGGTCAAAAGGGAGGCGGCGCCCTACCTCTCCTACTCTCAGTAACGTGCCTGCTTCTGAAGAAAATTGCTTAGTAAAAATTCTCGTGTATCTTGTGGTCCGTGTTTAGTTTTTCCAAAAACGCCATCAACGATATAACCAATTTTAAAAGCGAGCCCTACTATCTATTTTGATAACAAATCGATGGCCATGCAGCTCGACAACTGTCTTGCAATACAGTAGCAAGACCCCTGACTTCCATGTGAGACCGCTGTCTGTCATATGAGGAGACATTCACTTGCTTTCCCTTACAATATGTGCCTTACCTTAATCTATATGATTATTATTTTGTCGAGTGAGATACCTAGGTGTCAAATTATATTTTGCATAACCATCGACATAAAATCAATTAGAATTCTGCAATTCGATACATCGCTTACCTTCCTTCGATTCAGGAGAACAGAATGCTAAAGCAAAGCTGAGAGCAAAACATAATGCAAGTGTCTTCATGATGAATCAGTGCTCAATCGTCTTTCACAAAAATAAACTATTGCGACTTCGATTATGTTCTCATACACTGTGAGGATACATCTCCTTTTATATGTTCAAGATGTTTTTATTTGTATTTACGAACCTCCCAAGCGATTTGATGAAGTACAGATATGGTATCGCACAGCCTTTGGATTCCACTAGATCAAAGTATTAGAATATGTCGTGAAAACCTACAAGCAGTGCTTATTCTTTAAATTCCTTGTAGCATGAGCAATAACTGACATTCTTGTGTTAAACGTGACACAGTTATGGTGAAAACAACACTGACAAATTGTAGGTAAGTCCCCAAGAAGGAAACTACAATGTAGAGAAGACGTCAGGTAAGCGTGACTTTGTTTAATGCCTTTCTTCAATATCAATGGCTAACTAATGCTTGCCTGTCTTGATTACTGTAATTCCTGTCCTATTTGTACAGGGAATATTTTACATAACATTTCCCAAAAGAGTAATTGTGGATTATGGAGCTAAAGTTTCTATCCACTGTCCGTGCAGTCAATATCCAAAATAGACTAGAAACAATAATGACATGTTTTCTGTAACTAATTATTGCCAACAAAGTTAGTTCTCTTATGTTAAGAGTTATGTTAATCATATTTTTCGTGTCTAAATGAAGTCCTTTGGGAAAGCAAAATTTGAAAATATAGTATACCCTTGTCACTATAAAAGACCAAGAGCTGTTTTCTCTTCTGAATTAAAGAAGCTCACCTAAAGTGAGATTAGTTTGTGTTAGTTGTTTAATAGTACTGATTCATCATGAAAGGACTCCTTATTCTTGTTCTTTGCTTGGCCTTTGCTAAATGCACTCCAGTTCCACAACCAGGTAAGGGCTACCATTTATTGGCCTTGTCGTACACTTTAATTAGTTACTTATGGCTGCTAAAATTCACTCATTATTTTTGCTGTACATGATGGCTGCAGTTATTCAGCAACGATACTTCAACTGCTGTCACGAATGGTTTTACGAAGAGGGCTTTAAATATTTTTATTCTGAAAAGAAATTATTATTATTATTTATCATCTTTTGTAAATGGAACAGTAATTGGTCTAATCCCGATCTTCTTGTACGGTAACAACATATATTATTGGTCTACAGATCCGTTATACCTGTAAAGAGAGTAATGGATGTATTTTGATATAGGAAAGGAAAAAGATTGATGAAGTTTTAAAACCAACTGAAATATTTCATACTACATACACTTCACTGGATCACCCGGGAACGTAGCACATTGCGGATGATATCGTTGTGTATAGAAAAACACGTGATAAGCACGATAAAAACCTAGAGAGGTGTTGGAAACGATTGTCTGATCAAAGTCTGAAATTAAATGGAAATAAATGTAGCTTTCTCAGCCCCTACGCTGACATTCTCTCAGTCAGGGGATGGTGAGTCTGACCAGGGAGTTGTAGCTTATGCGAACAGAGCACTTACAGACGTTTAAACTCGCTATTGCCAGACAGAAAAAGAAGCATTGGCTATCGTCTTGGCTATCGAACACTTTAATTTGTTCCTCTTAGGAAATTCGTTTACTTTAATAACAGTCCACCAGGCACTCGAAGTGATCTATGACAACAGAAACTCGAAACCATCGGCAAGAATAAACGTTGGGTTCTAAGATTAAAGCCTTACAATTTTAAAATAATTTACAAACCAGCAGCGGACAACGCCCGTGATTATTTGTCATGACATTGTACAACAGGTAGTAGTCAAACTCAGGAACAATTGACTGAGGAATACATAAATGTTGTCACACATCATAGTGTACCCAAATCAATGACACTGGATGAAATTATCGATGCTACCAACACAGATTAAACGCTAAAAGGAGTCAGAGCTACAATAAAACTTGGTCGACGGGAATCTGTAATATTGAAACCATTTCGGAACATACGAAACGAATTGTCGGTCACGAAGTCTGGAATTATCTTCAGGAGATGTCAAATTGTAATTCCACAGGCGCTGTAACAGTGCGACATCTATATAGCACAACAGTCGCATTAGGGACTTTTCCAAAACAAGAACGCTATTAAGGGAGAAAAGTCTGGGTTTGCAAGATTGACCAACCTACCAAAGAAGCGATTTTAAAGGGTTTGTGATACCAAGTTACAGGGGGCGCTAAAGCTCCCAAGCCAGTAGCGAATACATCCATGCCCAATGGACCGTGGAAAAAGGTCCACCTTAATATTTTACGGACCTTTTCCGTCAGGGGAATATCTTTTTGCAGTGATGGATAGATTTTTGTGTTTTCCTGAGATAGAAATTGTACACTCAACGAAAACAACAACTGTGATACTTAAACTAGATAAGATTTTTAGCGTGCATGGCTTCCCGCTAACTGTAAAATTGAATCTAGAACAGCCATTTAAATGTTCGTGATGAGTATTCCACGCCTAGATACCTGCAGGTGAATGCTGAAGTAGAACGCATTATGTAACCGTTAAGCAAGGCACTGCAAATTGCAGCCCTTGGCGGCAAGCTCCCAGACGATTTTTCTTAATGTATAGGACGACACCGCATTGTGGCCCTAGCGTACCACCATGCGAATCGTTGTTTGAACGCACAATCAAGGGCAAATTGCCTATTTTAGAAATGTCCCTTGTGCTAAACATGGATAAAGAAGCACAGAAGAATGAGGTAGTGCAACAACGATACAGCAAGGCTTACATAGAAAAGAAAAGGTGTGCTAAGGAAAGCAACATCAAGTAGAAGACACGGAAGTAGTGAAACAAGATAAACGCAACAAACGTACTACTACTTTTAACTAGACACCTTACGTTGTTAGGAATCCCAATGTAGACTTTCTCTTGAAGTTTAAATAAGCTTGGGGTATGCACTAAGAAAGAAAAGGAATACAAAAATACAGTAAACATGCCTTAATTCGAATGCTGCTTAATTCGCAGTATCACGATCTAGAAAAAAAATTAATGCTGGAGGTTGGCTTGAGAAAATTCTCATGTTTTCTGGTACTTGATTCGAAAGCCGTTTTTCAAGGTTCGCTAATAGGAGGAAATAATTCGTCCACTGCATGCTCTGCACCGTATGAAGTGTATTATTGCAGACGAAAAGGAAACAGCGTTTAAAATGTGATAAGTCGTTGCAAGTAAATACAGAATAGCACTTTTGTCCAGTTGGGTAACACCTTGGCCAGTTGGTCCCAAATGCGAAGCTCGTAAAGGAAATAGCTTTGATGGTTAACCAATTCAGCATTCAAGTAAAGCAGAAGGCAAAGCAACCTGTAAAAATACGATTTCAGCGCCATTTTTATTTTGAATATCAACAGTTTACGCATTTTGTATTCACAAGACAAATGGGCAATGCACGAAATGAATGCGAGTATGGCACGTGCGCACGCGCCGCACACTTTAACGATAAGAACTGAGTTACGCAAGTTTAATGATTACATCATTTCGGCTTTTGTAAGTAAACACGTTCAACTTTACAATCTTGGGATCAGCACAAAAGATGACTGCAGTGTAAAGATATGGTGCTTCCACAGGTGTGAGCTGCATGAAGGTCTTACCTACAAATCTTCAAAGTTAGACAGGCAATAACGGTAACCATCGACAAAAAATGAATAACATTCGGTTGGTGTATTCTTTGATCATCAGCGTGAAAACGAAAGACGTCTGCAAATTTATCAAATTGCACATCTAATCGCCGTTTGCGTGGAAGCGATGGCAGTTGACTTATTGTGCAAAAATCCCCAGTTAGAGAGTAAACTCTGAGCAGATGAGATGTATCATCATTACCATCATTCATCATTATCATCCACATTCTGATCATTATCGTCATTATCATCAGAGTCATTATTATTTTCATCATCTCATCATCATTATTATCTTATTCTCATTATTATCATCACTACTGTCATAATTATCATCATTGTGATCATCATTATTATTATTATCTTCATTAGCACCACCATCATCTTCACCAGGCCTCCACTCAGGACACTTATACACCAGATTTTGACGAATTCATTTTCACACTTAAACTTATCATTAATAACATCCCTCCACACACAGGAAACAGTAGCAGTTAGCTCAAACTGGTAAAACAAGCAGTACACTATTTTACGTGCACTTACCTTGACACAAGACATTGCCAATTTGACATACCCAGCCATTATGATAAACCAGTACCACTGAAGTGCCCTTACAGCACATGCAACAGAAATTGATCCAAGGAACAAGATGCCGATGCCTACTATAAATAGAGTTACCTTGGATACTTTCTGCGTGCCTCGATCGTATACCATCACTTGCCACGCTTCGATTACCGTGATAGCAAGACCATGTAATGCAAACCCAACGTTATTAGAAATGACAGGAACATCTTTATGTCTGGTGTGTTCATGGGCGACGTATTCATCGCGAATGGTTTTATTCCAGTGGGGGGGGGGGGGGGGGGGGGGGGGGGGGGGGGGGGGGGGGGGGGGGGGGGGGGGGGGGGGGGGGGGGTGGGGGGGGAGGGGAGGGGATGGGAGGGGATGGGATGGGATGGATAGATAACACTAAGAAATTACTATTTCGAGGGCTGAGCTTGTATAAATTTGAACGTTATAACTCGGTGACGGTGTAATGGATAATGTGGCTATAAATAAGAGAGGAGGACCCAGCCCTATAATTACTGAACATGAGCTGCTACAGGTCGTTTCATAACTTCTAACATAAGATCAATTGGCGACACCTATGGAGGTCCCTGTCCGGGCTTGCGGCCTAGGTGTGAACTCCTCTAACTTGCCTAAACACAGCGAGGGATGTCAGTTAGTACAAAACGTAATAAAGCCGATCAAAATATGTTCATCTACCTAAAATTGAAACTTAAAGTAACACTTTCGTGATAATTTATAGGTTAGGTATTACATGGATGCATTCATTAAACACAGGAGTCGACAACATCAATTGCGAAGGAAAGTTCCTTTCCAGAGGCCACTGGCCGCTCGTTTTGCTAGCATTAGCAAGCAAAGGTCTTCAATGATGAAACAACCTCGTATTGGAATGAACAAGAACCACGTTATGTTCATCACTAGCTTTGATGACAATTTCATCAGCTGCGGATCCAGATGGACTCACAACGTACTCTACTCCACTCTGAAACGATATTAAGGCAGAATATATGTCACATATCTAACACTCAAATACGCTGTCTTGAAAAGAGTGTAATTAATTCTCATTGCATTAGGGGATACTCGGGTACATGTGCCTTATATAAACGACTTGTTTCCGAAAAGAAATTTGAAAATTTGGGAACATCGTCCACATCAAGGAAGCCAGTGGAAGTGTATACAATCAAGGATATATGACAAACTGTACGAAATATCTGAACAATAACTACTAGATTGCAGCTACTACAAACATACCTAGATGGTGCATTTCCAATTGCCAAATGCTTGCTTCTCAGTAGATACAAGATAGAGAAGGAGGTCCATTGATTAATTTAACTGTCTTTTCAAATTCAGTAAGCTACCTATCCAGTTTAACCATACACACAAGCAATGCTGAATATACTTTGAAACGTTAGGTCCAGGTAAATCAATTTGATAAGACGTAAAGATGGTGAATCAATGAAGAAAATTAATGTGCAAAGCACCTAAAAGCCTTATTCCAATACTTTAAACAAGCCAACTGATCAACGCTCAAATACGTTTAGTAGTAGATAGTATACTTTATCAAATTATTATAATACTGTTAAAAAGATATACATGGAAAAGAATACTAAATTTTATTCCATGTGCAAGGATGCGACTCGTTTACAACAACTGCAAACTGATTACCTGGATTGCACGATCAATGCTATCTCTGAAGGGAAAAAATGCATCCGAACTCAATGCAACAGAGGCCAACTTCTTAATCCACTCTTTTCTATCTTCCTAAAACGTCAATACAAAAAGAGCTTTCAAAAGACACTAGAGAAATAGAAAATGGCAATCTCTCAATCAAAGACCCCTGATGAGCAGTGGGCCCGACATTGAAATTACCCTAAATAAACAGAAAAACCACCATAGATAGATAGATAGATAGATAGATAGATAGATAGATAGATAGATAGATAGATAGATAGATAGATAGATAGGTGGATAGTTGGATGGATGGATAGATAGATAAGATGACAATTTGGAATAAGAAAAGCAAGGCTGAGTCTTTTAAATGTATGGGTTTTTGAGATGGAATGTTCGTGAAAGTTAAAATTGATTAAAAAGCGAGCCGCTGTTTAAAATAGTTAAGTGTACGGTAGTGAATACGTTGTAGGCTCAGATCATTCAAAAGTGTCAAAATCCGAAAATGTACCAACTGCACCTCCCTTCAAAATAACAGAGTTGCTAATTTTGGTCACTGGTAGTCGTTTGCAGTCTCTCAATGAAAGACCCTGCGCTTACTGATATGGCGTAGAACGAACATATCCTATAATCGAAGAATTACCTTTAAATGTTTTTCCAATTCCAGAAGACACCCAATACTAGCAGTTTCTTAATCAAAGACCCCTGATGAGCAGTGGGCCCGATATTGCAACCACCATAAATAAACAGAAAACCACCAAACAGGCTAACTAATAAATAAAGGGTAGCTGGGGAGTCCCTTGCAACTTGCCTCTCGGAAACAATCCCGCGGACACCCATTGCCCTTAGTCACGAATTGCCAGTCAGTAATTAAAGCGACTCTCCTCTCTGATATTTGAAATTACGTAGCTGACGTTCTTATTTCATCAATTGAAATAAATTCCTCTATGAAGGTGCGTTCAGTGCTCCCCCATATACGTAAACTGTTGTTTAATACAGTGTTTCTCGACGGCAGCCAAAGGCCCTTCAGGGGGAAATTTATGATTTATGGGGGTAACGTTGAGACAAGGGGTACCAGGGGGTTCAAGGTATACCACGTGAGTGAGATTTTCTGGTAAAAAATCAGATTTCCTGAGAAACTAATAGATTTAACAAAGCTAATAGTACATTGTTTTTTACTTGCATCAAAACGCCGGAACCATAATTAAAGAAAAAAGTGAATGAAATAGGCTATTATTGACTTAGCTTGCCCAAATGATTAGGTATACAAGCGTCTCGTGGCCCAAATGATTAGGTATACAAGGGTCTCGTGGCCCAAATGATTAGGTATACAAGGGCCTCGTGGCCCAAATGATTAGGTGTGCAAGGGTCTCGTGGCCCAAATGATTAGGTATGCAAGGGTCTCGTGGCCCAAATGATTATGTATGCAAGGGTCTCGTGGCGCAAATGATTAGGTATGCAAGGGTCTCGTGCCCACTTATCAATCAAAGACCTTTGATGACCAGTGGGCCTCGTAGAGCGCCTGTATTCTAACTGCTAACCTCATACAGCAAACTATTTCATTACTTAACCAGTGAGTATTCCAATCTAGCATCCCGACTCCATAACTTGTCCAATAACTTTGATGCTTCAAACAGCTATTTGGTAGGCCCACACTAGACTGTTTCCCTCCGCACCACATGAATGTGTGTTACGGGAGCATTGGTCACCAAAACAAAAACTCTTGGCCCCATGCTCCACAACAATGCGTGTCTATACAGGGGCAGGAGGGATTTGTAACGAAAACGATATTGATATCTTAAAACAACAGAATTTAGAGCAACATTCATCTAACGGGAGGCGATAGATGACAGATGGAGGACAGGAACCAAACCTGGAGGATGCTATGTAGTATTATAACATCAGAATCAAGAGAATACTGCAGCGTTATTATAGTCGGCTGAGAAACTCATTTCTTATTATTTTATTAGTATCAATTCATTGCATGGTAGTTTTTCCACAATTACTGTAAAATTTATGAAGTCTAAGTGGAATAACAATCATAACATCCACACTGCCAGTCTATTGATATTTCACGTGACATTCCAGAAAAACTAGTTATTTTAATGTTTCCTTGCATTTCCTATTCCATTGGGTACCAATAATGACTTTTTGGGACTTGTGCAAGATTCATGACATTCAAAATCAATTCATTGAGAATCTAAATGGAAGGGCAGGATAGTGTTTGTTCAAGTGGATAAAAGTATTCTAAAGTGGACTCTTTCTTCAATGCATTTAGTCAGCTAGAAACACAGCTATTGTAAAACTTACAACAAGAAAATATTGACACAGTAAGGAAGCATCATTTGATAGTGATTTACCAGTCGTGATGTTTTTCTCAGCCTCTCTGGTCCATTTGCAGTGTTCTTGAAAACAAATATATTTTATTTCTTCTAAGTATTCAGGCAATAATATGTACCAATGGGGAGGGGGGTGGGGGCAAGGCTACATTTTGTGGGGGCATCCAGTTTTACATCCTGCTGAAATCACCTTGAATAATGGGGTGACTATCAACTCTACGAAGCTTTTTTCTTATGAAAACACAATCGTATTATATCGCATGATATTAGTCTCATTTATGGGTTTGAAAATTAATGAAAAATTCATATCCCTTGGACACCAATTTAACCACACGGCCCAGAAACATATTAAAATGTGCATACAAAGTTTTGCTTAAATTTTTAAAATACTTTCGGAGATATCTCTTAAACAAATGGATGCCAGGCAAAATCCCAAACTATGAGTAGGCGGCCAAAGCTATGAGTGGTGAATCTTTCTTAGCCGGCACATACTAAAACAAGGGGGATTCGACATAGTTTCTTACCACTTTAGGTGTTACATATCTAAAAGGACTTTTTAAAGTTAGTTTGAAAAAACTTATAAATTTTGATGCATGATCCATTAACAGAACAATAATGCAAGAGCATATGTAGTTAAGCTAGTACTTTTTTCACATACACATGGGGAATAGTCACTAGACGCTTTATATTGATCAGCCATTACAAAAAGTACCAGCCACAGAAGCAACTATGTGATCAATTTGATGCATGATAAACATATCTTGTGCACCCTCTACAAGTGATGACCAACCTGCAGCCCAAGCATGCTGCCCACGACCATTTTTTATGCAACCCACTTAACATTTATAAAATTCACTTTCCTTTGGCAAGGCTAAGAAACAATTTAAAAGTCGGACAACCCCTGCATCATTTTCATCTTGTTTTTTAATTACCTGAGCAAATTGTACCCTATTATTGCGAGATTTCCATATATCTCAAAGTTGCCCATGTACGAGTGAGTGTGCTGCTACTATGTCGCCAGGCAAAATACTTCTCAGTGCTGCTTTGAGCAAAATTGTAACTAAATTCTGATGTTGTGGGAGCAATACCAGTTTTCCTCTGACTTCCAGAGGATTACAATGCGTTACAGGAACGGCTTGGGGAAGTGGAAGAAGAGTTGGAAGCAGCAAGCATTGAGAAAGTGACCTTAAAGAGCCAGCTAGAGGAAGCAAGAGACTCCTTGAAGAATACAGAGAGGAGTCATGAGCACTTCTTAAGCCAAGTTGTTATGACAGTTGGATTGGTATCTTCGACCGAAAGTGAAAGTAATGAGACAGTCTTGACAGAAGTTTCCGTATTGAATGGTATTAGTCAAATTTGTGAAGATCATCGTCAAGACAGGACAGAATTGCTGAGGCCGAGGGAGGTGGTTGCCCGAAAGGAGGAAGAAGAAGTTGACCTTGGATTTAAAATTAGTGACATGAGTATAAATTTGGAGCAAAGTAAAGGTGAACGGGAGCCAGCGTTACTCGCAGAGGACTTGATAGATACTGGGACAGTACCACGGAATTTGAAATCTTTTGTTGACGAACTTCAGCTCAAACTTAAGAAAGCTACCCAAGAAAAACAGGAGTTATTGTCCACTCTTCGTAACGAACTTGACATAAGCAAAAATCGAGTTACGGAACTAGAAGAACAATTAGACAACACTCAAAGTTTTGGAAATATTTCAACCGTCGAACATGAGCTAAAGCGAAAACTTTCGTCGGAGGCTTCAGGTAGATCACCGACCGTGAACGTAACTTCAACAAAACAAGCGTATGTCCTGGAAGAACCTGTTATTTCTGTGGAAACAGTGAGTGAGTTAGCAATGGAAAGGACGTCGCTTGATGATAGCAGAGACTCATTTGGAGATATCGTGTCACAACAACCAGACGAGGAAAGTTTAGGTTTGGGGGTAGGAGAGACCGATCTTGGAAATCTCGTTAAGCAGATTAAACACCTTGAAAAGCTTCTGGTGGAGAAGAACGAAACTGAGGAGGCTCAGAAAGTTCATATCAAAACTTTAACATCAGAAATGGAAAACGAAAGAAAAATGTTTGCCCAACAGCTTCGAATGCGTCAGGAGAAGGAACTTAGTCAGAGCATGCAAGATCTTCAATTTGCGTTTGGCGGAGGGCGTGGACTTGCTTTAAAAACGGAAATGGCCCTCCTGGAACAAAAGTTGAAGGAAAGAGAACGCATTGAAGGTGAAATGAAGGCTGAGAATGCTCGTTTGCTTCGTCTTGTAAGAGAAAATAACCTAAATTTAATCGAAGAAAAGGATTCACTTCAACAGCAACTCCTAAAGCAAGAGGAGATAATCCAGGTTAGTACATAGTATTTTTTGTTATGTTCTTGGAGGACTTGTTGGTTGGAATTATTTCACGCTACTTTGGTCTCTAAATTGTGGTTATCTAATTGAGAAACCAGCCCTGGGCCGATATCCATACCACTAGGGGGAAAATTCTTTTTTTTCCTCTCAGCTAAATGGAATTCCCTGCCGCTTAGTGGAATTCCCTTCAGGCAAATAAACCAAATACTTCCTGTATTCACAAGGCTGAAGGGAATATGTTAATCCCCACCGTTCTGCAAATTAATCAGAGCAGCGTCTGAAAAACAGTAGAAATAATTTGAACACAGGGGTCACAGCCCATATTCATTACATAATCCAAGACTCAATAACACCGACCGATATCTAAAGAAAATTTCTTTATTGATAGCTTGACAACTACTTTTTTTCTGGTTCGCCAGAAATAGAGAAGTATGTTTAGGATTGCTGAAATTAGAATTCGAACACCAAATTGAAGTTAGGCTGCCATTTTAAAAATAGCTTTTTTAACTTCGGTACCTGACAGTTATCATTTTTTAAAACTATAAACGGATAAGATATTTTGTTGTCATTTTTACGTCAATGTGTGTGGGGAGTGGGAGAGGGAGGATGGTATGGCGGTAGCATTTTGTTCCAGGAGACGCCGCACAGAATACGAAAGATATTCTATTTTGAGCGTAACTGAACGTAGCATGCATATATAATGAAATAGACGTTGAGAAGTGTTTTGGAAGCAAAAGAAAGAAAGAAAGAAAGAAAGAAAGAAAGAAAGAAAGAAAGAAAGAAAGAAAGAAAAAAGAAAAAAGAAAAAAGAAAAAAAGAAAGAAAAGGAGAAGCAGAGAAATCGTGTATTATGATACGCTGATAAAACGTTTGTTGGCCTTGACTTTAAGCAATTCGAGTGCATTTAACAGAAGCGCAGTGAAGTGAAAAGAAAGTCAACGGTATAGATCGAAATGCAAAAGGAGGAATTTTACTTAATAGAAGTATCGGGCTCAGGAGATCGAGAGATATTGGACTTTAGACTCATGGAAGTCAGAAAAGCCTTGGACGTTTAACAATTCGGGTTGTTTCTGTCCAAAAAATGACTTCTCTATTAACATTGTTGACTGTTTAGAGCTAGGTAGAGGGCCAAATTTCATTAAAAGTCAAATTGAGATGCATGAGATAAATTGAACAGAAATCTCATTCCATCTGATGACTTGATAAATCGACCACCTATCTTCATCCGTTTCTTTAAGTGTAAACGGCCTATGATAGTTAAAAAGAGGATAAAATTGGCTCATGCACATTTCTGAATAACTTGTCATTGCTTTGCAATGTACATTAACAGAAATTCGTTGTAAACTCATAGACCTATTCCCCTGATCCACGCTCTTCCAGTTAACAGCCGTTTGTAACTGGTGACATTTCTTAAAATTTAATTTCAATTTTACGTATTAACTTCTTTCAGCAAGGCGTCTCTGCTCCAGGAAAAAGAAAGACAGTCAGTTCGTCGACTGCTGCTGGGCCAGATTTGCGCACATGGAAGATAAGGTTTGTCAAGTTATTTACTATTTCACTTAGAGTGTGCGTACATTGAATTAGTTCTGCTGTGAAAGCTTAGTAAACTATGACCCTTATACTAAACAAAACGCAATGTAAGGAAACGTCATTCACTTCATTACGTTCAGCCAGATTGCAATTCGAGTTTAGGTTTAACATCTGGACTGTCGGTCTCAGTGTTCAGTTTGGCCTCTTTCCAGTAACAATCTGTAGTTGACCTGAAGAGGTCTTTCAGAAGATGAAACGTTGTCAATGAAGTTTCCATATTTGACGGTTTGTCCAGTATAATTTTTCGGTAGAATATCAATAAAGTATTACAGTCGTACCAACGAAGACATAATATCAGATCTGTTTCATGGCATATGTTTTGTTCGATTACAGTAATATAGTAATTTTAGCACTACCTTTGACAGGAGCACTAGAGCTGGTTAGTTTTGACCACGATTCGTGCTGCATCTTTGAGAGCTAATGCATCCTTACATGTACTGGCCATGCTTTTATCAGATGTACTACCAGCAGACGGCTGGCAGGGAATCGGCTTGTCTACTAATTTCCGTGATGTCAAAGGCAGTTTGTCACTGTTATCTATTAATTGTTTTGGTTTTTTTGACTCGTTCAATTCCGTGCCTTTAATGTTCGATTTATTTTGCGGAGGCTTAAGTGACTGAGTACTCGTTTCCACATTGTCAAATTTACAGGTGGGCTTTCTTGTCGAAGATATATCATCATTAGTAGCGTCGTCATGGAATAAAGTTTTGCTTTTCTCTGATAAATGCTTCCCTGTTTCGACAAAATTAGAGTCAGCGGAAGAGGAGGTAGAGAGAATTGACGAACTACCGCAGGCAGCAGAAGACGAGGCAGACTCAGTAGAAACCGACACAGAGTTGTCTGAAGGAGAGATACATGAAGCATGAGAAGAAGAGATACCTTTTGCAGAAGCAGAAGCAATTGAAGCGAAGGTAAAACCTACAGTAAGGGGGGCAGAAGATGTTGAGGTGGAGACGGAACCTAGAGGTACAGAATGATTTGCACCTATGGAGGAAGAAAGATCATCAGAGCGGGGGACACTACAGATATCGGAGGAGGGAGAGTCAACAGAAGAAGGGGTCAAGGCAACTTTCGAAGCAGCAGATGCGACTAAAGCTAATGTAATTCTAGTTGGGCAATCTTCTTTATTCATTTGGTCATCATCCTCTTCATTCATACTGCTACCAAATAGCTGCTGGTCCCCCTTTGAATCACTTACGCCTGTTTCATCTGTGATTTCGTTCTCTGAGCTACTACTGTATACAAGCGCATTCTGTTCATCGTCCATAATTTCCCCTTCAATCTCTTCCGCTTCATCGTTGTTAGTTCGTGGCTTAAAAAACTGTGTAATACTTTTAGACTCAACCTTATTTGACAATTTGACGGCTTTCAGCTTATTTCCGCTAGCTTTGTTTCTCCCCTTCTGAAAGAACGTAGCTGACTCATACGAAAGCTCCTTCACTTCTCCAGTGTCCTCAGGGAGAAAGCGCTGTGGTCTGGCCTCTATAGTTCTCGTATCCGTTAAGTCTTTTCCAGATTTAAAACCAACACGCTTCGGCTCAGGTTTTGGTTTTTCTTTCGGTGCGCTACTCGATTCCTGACCGTAGGATGAGAAGGGTAGTCGGGGGAGAGGAGGAGCGGCTTCTTTGCGTTTCGTTTCAGGTATCTGGAGTACAAAAAAAATACCACAGGTATATAAAGCTCAGCAAGGTACATCATCCATGTATTTCAAAAAAAAGTAATGGTATGGGGAACCTCGGGGTCATGAGTATACTCAGGCACGAAGAGGTGTTTCACGAACTATCAACATACAATCCCATTACAATGAGGACCGCGAGTACAATTGCCTGGGTGAAGTGTTAATAACTATTTTGGCAAATTCAAGTGTGTTTTCTAAGGTAGCAGAAAGGCTGATCTCCAATACGCTACTAATTAAGCGCTCGCCATCCGGGATTGGACCTTGCTTGCTGGTCTTAAACTTCCAGATCCAATCACCGACTCACGAACGTGCAAATTATTAACACTGTGAAACCAACTAAATTACTCAACCAACCTATCCTTGACTAAAATAACCAAGGCAAAATATGTGCAGGATGTTCGTTAAGGCGCATGCTCCGGTTGGTTCCCTCTTGGCTTCGCCACTGCTGGAAACGTACTTGACTCAACTTGCAATTAAGGGTTGTGAAGAAGACAAAAGACTGAGCATAGTTCATCTGCCAATTGAATTTCGTGGTCCATGAAAATTTCTTGTCCTTTATCAAAGCAAATTTAACTGGCAGCAAGTATCGCAGATCACGTCTAGTGTATAGTGGACACAAAATAACATGTACTGTAACCATCCAAATTCTAGATGCTGTAACTAATAACAGACTGATGGAATATGAAGTTGTAAACTTGTAAATGATTTGTGCAAAGAGCTCATACATACAGCTATTTTCGGGAGATTTGAAAACAAAATATTGGAAAGCGGAACAAAAAGTCAATGTAGACCTATGCTGAAGGGCATGAAGACATTGCCGAATCAAATCCTTTTATCCTCAAAGAAAGCCGACATCAGAAATATTTTTCTGAGTGCCTCGAAAAGCAGATGGTGCTGCAGCTGGTGAGGCTATCAATATTGGTCAATAATGGACAACGAGTACAAATCATGAAATGCTCTTTTGTTTTAAAACAATGTTTTATTCGTTATTACCATCTGGATCTCTTCTTCGTCAATGATATTCTCTTTCATTTCATTTTTCCTTATAAATTCGTAATAACTACCAGTACACAACTTTGAATCATATCCAACAGGCTATAAGGAGGAAAGAAAACGGTGCGAGATCACAAGTTTGTGGGAGTTAAAAGCTGCCTATGGCTGAAGAACTAAATATTACGGGAAGAAGAGGTTGAGCGAAATATTTAGCAGCTTAAAATTCCAACAACCTTTCCTTCCCGCAACATTTTCTGGATTTGAGAGATACATTGGGATAGTTGTGGCAAGAAGGCTTGAGAATTTTAAAGTAAAGCTGAGTCAAAGAGTGAAAATGAGCCACGGAGCAAATGCTTTCACTGATATTATTTCTTTCCGCTGGCCCCTTTCCTTGGGGTATTATGGGCTCTGGAATGCAGCTCTCTGAAACGACTGTCCTGAAAAGATCGGATAGATACTGCTGGAAAGACTAAATATTCTAAACCTATTCTGAGCTCGATTGTACATATTGCTGAGAGATTACGGGATGAAAAGCTTAAAGCTTTGAACAAAATATTTAGTAGCTTGAAATTGCAACAACGTATTTTTCCTATATCATTTTCCAGCCTTCAATTACTATACGTCGGAACACAGGGAACATGAACCCTTCCAACATTTTGCTGCAAATGACAAAAATTTCATTTTATTTTTTACAGACCTGGTAGATCCAAAGTGACAACAACTTGAAGCAGACGATAAACATCAAGTAAAACGTTTTCAACAAAGAACACGCACTGCGTTCATAAGGGGCAGTGCTAATGGTTGGCAAAGTACTTGCCCGTGGTTTACCACTCTACGCAATTAATTCTGGCTGTTTCTCTTCTAGCTATTTTCTTCCTGTTTAGGTATCTTGGGAAATTGGAAGACGCATTCCAACGATTTCTAGATGAAACACAACATTTTAATATCAGGTAAAATTGTTCGGGTTTGGTTTTGGTTATTTTACATTAAATTGTCTGGTCAAGGTGGTTTTTACAGATGACAAGGCTTGCATAAATTTAATAAGCAAGTGCTGTGTGAAATTTTAACTCTCAGTGGGCTTTTAAAAGTGTTTGCTAACAAATAGTTGCTTTGAAAGGTCGCTTTATGGTGCATATTTCACATAATACCTCTTCAGTCTGTTATTGAGGAACGTCTACAAAGTTGTACTATTACGAGTTGTGGATTCTTTACAAATATTTCAGAATCAAACGTATAAAATCCCGGAGTAGATACAAAGAACGTGTCTACTATGCGGATACCGTTAGGGGCCCAGAAAGAGCTTTGTCTCGTGAAGGCATAACATTTCACAAAAGAAAGAATGCGACGTATTAAATGCATAGGCTCTGTAAAAATACTGGTCAGCCTCGTCATGTCACGTAACACCAGCTGAAGGTCTAGTCTCCAATATATCTGTATTCTGCGGCCATTAATACGGTTTGTTCGTTAAAACTCAATGCCATGCACTTTTACGAGCCTTAAATACACACTATTGTCTGAAACACTCTTTTCGAATATGCGTTTGACTGAAGGATTAGCAACAGTGTATGGTCGTGCAAAGGGCTTACGGAGAAACGTGGAGAAAGAATTCGGGGTATCAAATCAGCCTGTACTAGAATGTCTCCTTACTTTAGGGTTTAACTCTTCACGCAGATGATTTTATGTCTCTTTAAAAAGAGAAGAATTTGATCAAGTGTTCCCTTATGTATTGTAAGTAGCCTATTTGACATTGTTTCACCAACCTTAACAAAGCCTTCAACTGTACGTTGTGGCAATCGATATAATGGTTGCACAGTTGTTGAGTATATCGCAACGCGTGATCACTGTTCAAAGAAGAGCAAGGTCAATATATGTGTAATGGGAGCTTGCCTCCCCACTTAAATATCGCGTGAGGGCCTCCTGGATTAAACTCTACTTATACGCTATTAAAAAGCATTTCAAGCAACCGGCCTTTAGGAGGCCAAAAACGGTTGAATCATATAGAGTCCCTCACCTTTCACGAAAGCTCTTCT
Source organism: Alatinidae sp. Z8VKAUB7J3 (assembly GCA_010016025.2). Taxonomy (NCBI): domain Eukaryota; kingdom Metazoa; phylum Cnidaria; class Cubozoa; order Carybdeida; family Alatinidae; species Alatinidae sp. Z8VKAUB7J3. The sequence continues at coordinate 45,290,802 of JAAAKM020073195.1, read as the reverse complement.
CTGTTCTGGTGGCTGTGCTTTCCTGCCAGGTAATGGTGGCAGCGTGGATAATCTTTGAAGAGCAATACTGTGTGCATTGTCAGCGTATTGTTCCACCATCTCTAAGAAATTAGGCTCCCCTTCAGAATCGGGAGCGGTTGAGGAGGATAATGCCCTAGATACGATCCGGATTCCATTTGGCGATCTGCAAGCTGCTGGTCGCAGCTTTGATGAGATCCGAAGCATGTTTTCGTCGCTTTTCTAGATGTCTCCTTGTGTTTTCAGCTTGTTAAATGGTGATAAGTACGACAGAGATGCTTAATACTACCCCAGTTGGATGGTAAAAAGTCGGCAGCAGATCGCAGCTGAAGCGATCGTTCAAGTTTCAACAACTGCCAAGATGAAATCGATCTCGATTTCAATACAAGGCTGCAGGATTGCGGAGTACGATATTTCTGTTGGCCAATCACGTCCTTCCAATCAGCTGACAACACCTCCCTTCACTCCCTGTTCCCAGACTCTTTCTCGGATGAAAACAAGTGGTTTTTTGTCAGTTACATTTCTATTTGTGAACTCAGCTCCAGATTTTTCTCAGGACGTATATAGTTTCCTACATTTTAGATGTAAAGCTTAAGGATCTTTTTCAAACGAAAGTGAAAAATTATCCTACTTTCTTCGATAACTTTCTGCTCTTCACCAATTTTAACGCCCCTACGATCTTTCAAAACCATTTTACACTACTTAGATTTTACGTATAGTTGAACGTGCCCACAAGAGTATTAACAGGAAGGAGATATTTGAGAATAGTCATAGAAGAGGTTAATGATACTCGGTAGCTCATAGTTTTGATATTTTTTAAAGAAATACCCCAGAAATGGAAATTTTCAGTTAGTGTATTTTGCAGAATCCTTAGGTCGCCCGGTAACCCATGCAGAAAAGTTGTACTTTATAAAATTATACAATGTCCTATGAAAGTGCTTCTCAACGGGTGGGGGGGGTCAGAGACCCCTGAGAGATTATTTGAGACTTTTACGAGAGTAAATTGAAACAAGGGATGCTAGGAGAGTCCAACGTATACTAAGGGAGAAAGATTGAATTTTTATCAAAAACACTGTTTCTATGGCCAATTTCCTGGCTTACCTCTCTATTCCATACAGTTATTAGCATATTTTTATCGTGCTTCTAACTGCTAGAACAGACCAAAGTATACTACAGATGTTACTTGCACTATTCTGCTTTACGTCTGGTAAACAAGCTGGGTCTCCTTTTATATTCTGTTCAAAGTAGTGTAGCTGCGATCGTGCAGACTTATCGTCTTCACTGTTGGTTTAGAAATTGGTCATGAATACTTGTGTGCCTCTAGTATTTGGAATAGAAAATTATTCTAAGGCTTATAACAGATTTTAAGGTAACTTTTGCTGCTTGTAACACATCAAACGAAGCGTAGCACTTGTATTCCATTCCGATCACATTTCCATAAGGAAAAATATTCTTGACTTGATTACCTTACCTTATAATACTAATATAAACACACCTTTTACCAATGATTTAAAAATTAAACCCCTTACATTCAACGTCAAAGGTCTTGAAGTATTTAAAACCTTGATATCAAAGAGTTTGTAGCAGTTATATAAGTTAAAATAGCCGCGAGCCTACTAGGCTCGCGGCCGGTTTAAGTCTCAAAAGCCCGGGGAAGGTAGGGTTCACTCTTGCCTCCTTACTTCGGCTGTTAACTAGGTCTATTACAGCTTACTTTCTATGGTGAGGTGAAGATAACGGAGACGTGCAAAATTGATTGATAACCCAATAACTGAATGAGGCGACTGAATACAAATATTTGGGAAGATTGACAACACCTGGAAGTGACATGAGCAAAAAAGTTGACCAGCAAATTAAAGCGGAATGGAAACGGTATGTAAAATACGGTATCTTCTTGAAAGAAAAAAAGGTCCCAGAATGTCAGAGAAAAAAAGATCATGGATTCAATCATCCCGTCAACAATAATAATATTGCGCAGAAACCTAGACAATGATCATAACCGTAACAAAAAGAATGAGAGGAGGGGCGTAGCGTAGATGGAAAGACCAGTTGGAGGAGATAGGAGACTGTAATCCATGTAGCCCAGGATTGCCAAGCCTGGAAAAAGACTTTATCAATCTGTAAGTGACCTGAAGAAGTCTTTTAAACGAAACGTTGTCAGTAATGTTTCCTCATTTGGCGTTTTACCGATCATAATACTTCCACCACATTTCTAAAAATATACTAAAGCTGTGCCTCCTACAATTTTACGGATTAAAGAACGTAACTGGTCTGTGTTAATAGGAGGCGAATTAGCTCAGTCGCTCTAGAGCCGGTCTAGAGAGCTGAAATTTCACAGTCGGAGTTTACGTTCTCCCATCAACATAAAAACTCCTACTGCAAGCCCATGTTGAAAATGGGTACCTGGCAATAGCTGGGACAGGATAAAGACGGCGAGGAAAGGAACTAGCCACCATACCTCACTACGGCATGTGATTCTCTGCCACATTACATCCCATACGCTTTGTAAAGAGTATGGGACTACCTTTACCTAGTTTTATTAGAGGCTTCAAGTCACGCTTATGGGTTTGAAGTGTAAAGGGTCGTCTGTATTTACTACTCAGTTAGCAAGCATCTTGTCGACAAAAAGCTTCTACAATTCGAGGCTAACCGCTAAGTTACATCTTAAGCCATTTTCGTCCACCAGTGAAAACATTTGCCACTCAGGGCGCCTTCAAGCTGCCTGCGATCACACAGAGGAATGTTGCAGTGCGTGTCTCAGTTCTAACTTTTTGTTTTATAAATTGCGGCTTCCTCCCATATGCTATGTGAAGAGATGCCTGGGAGAGTGAGATAATGTTCACCAACAGATTAACATTTGTCACTCAAACTCTGGAGATCTCTCAAAAATGTAGAATAATCGTGAGAAGTCAAAAATTATAGAGTTTTTTATCCAGACTTCTAAATCCTTCGCCCTTTACAATCCCGTCTAATGAGGAAAAACTGTTATTTGCCTATGTTGTATAATGTATTCTCAGGCAAAAAAAATATTTTTCCGAGCTCCATACGGTGTCGTAAGCTGGGTAAATGACTGCGTGTACCCACAGAGCAGTTTCGAGTAAAACAGGGCCGATATTTCCTTGTTTTAATATTTTTTCGCTGATTTTGCCCCAAGGAGTAGTACTTCAGTGTACGATAGTTTCATTTGTCCGCACGATTTTACGCCAGTACGTCTATGTTTTGGGCACTGACACTATAAATGGTATCGAAAGTGAAACCGCATTAATATACTTCTTGTATATGTACAAGCGAGCCCTTCTCCCCGTACAGACATCATTCTTTATCACTTACTTGTCCTCGTTCAAACTTGTCTCGATGTGTCTCGCTCTTGGCAAGAGGCCTCTCTCCTGTGTCACCATTTTCACCAATCACAGTCAAGAACACATTAGCATCAGTGCCAGCACTCTTGACGTCACCGGTAAACACGTGGATCTTGTAGGACAGCACTGGAAGGCAAAGGAGACGCACGAGTGTATAAAAATCAAATGACGCTAATATCACGTCGCGCTGTTCCAACTAATGGGGATTGGTCAGCTTTGTTCGTCCGAAACCAGTCCCCCATAATGTAGTCTGAAATATTTTATCAGATATAATTTCCGTAGTAATAGTTTCAGTCAATACTTTTCCCTTCTATCGTGGTACCCCATCACTGAATGTCCGACTGCCAAAGATTAGCTGAAGTTAGTACGGCCAAGAGATGATCTTAGAGTGATCAATACTTACTAAAGCCAGGAAGAGAGGTACAGAATAACAAACGAAAGTGGCGGGCCAGAGATACAAAATAACAGACGAAAATGGTGGAAGAGAAATACAGATTAACTGCATATCTCGCAGATGCAATCACGAGCTAAACATCAAGAACTGTAAAGTTCTATTGGGAGAAAGCATAACTAGTCAACAGAAGCCTCTAGTTTGTCTCCTGACATCAAGAAAGCTACAGGAAGCAAAACCACCAGAAGTGCAAAAGAACAAATGGTGGAAGTTAGTAAACTGAGAAAAGAAATGGTAGGAAATACATTTGTGAAAAGAAAGCCTGAAAAGGAGATTTCTTGGTGGGATGATGAGGTGCAAAAGAAAAGAAAGCTGCAAAGAAAATCCTAGACAGGGAAGATCCAAAAAAAATTGGGCCACAAATGTAACAACGAGAAGGAAAGCTAAAGAAACATTTGCTTACGCAAAGTCTACATCTTATCCGCATCTGTTTGGTGACCTTGACTTTATGGAAGGACTCTATAGAAGAAAGTTGCTGAAAATGGGAAAAAAAGGAAAAACAACTAACAGGACCTTTATCGGACAAGGGTAATCAAGGATGAGGATAGGACAGTGCTTGTTGATAATACCAAAATACTAATGAGATGGAGGAAAGATTTCAAAAACTTGATGAACGAGGAAAACACTAGGGAGGAGAGACAAAGGCAACATGCAGAAGTAAGCACTGAGGTAAAGGAAATGACATAGAACGAAGTAGAGAGTGCCTTGAAAATGATGAATAATAGGCAGATAGTTTGACCCGCCAACTTGTTAACAGAGATGTGAAAATGTTTAGGATGTAATGTATACGATCGATCTCAGAGAAATCTTAAACAAGATTATGGAAGAATGGAGGATCCCAAATGTTTGTCGGAGAAGCCTTTTGATACCCTTTTCCAAACCATAGGTAGTGTTGTGGGTTTGGAAACCACAGAGACATAAAAGGTATTTGACACCGTTTGAAATTCTAGTTGGTGCTAGAGAGCCGACTCCAAAGTGTCGTCAACATTAGTGATCACTAATTCTCTTTTATAAAGGGAAAAGGGAAGTCAACAACCCATGCGATATTTGCCCAAAGCCAGCTGACTTAATTGACCTTGCAAAGGCCTATGACAAAGTACCAAGAAAATAACTATAGTGATGAATCTGTCAGAGGAATACAAAAATGTGGCGAGAAAACTGTGCCACCAGCGTGAGATGTTAGTATAGTGTTCTTCAGGAAGAACAGATCCCTCCACATTAGCTGTTGGTCTTGTCTGCTTACTATAATCACAGATAAACTGATTAAGGAAGTCAGAAAAGGGATTTCTTGGCCAATAATATCTGCTGGTGGTGTGATATTGTGCTCTAAAGAAGAAGAAAAGTGAGAGGAAGACGAGGAGAAATGAATTGAAGCATTGGAAGAGAGAGGCATGAAGATATCAAGGTCAATGACTATTGTGATGCATTCAAGTCGCCTCCTGGAAGTTAATCACTCTAAATATTTGGGTAGTGCCTTTTCCTTTGTTTAATTACAACTTCTTTTACTACCTATTTACCATTTTCAAAGTCTATTGTGATTTGTCACAGATTTTGTCATTGTCTGTCAGAAAACAATGCAGAAAAAACCTACGGTCTGGTTTTCTAGTTTTCACAGATTCTGCGAGAATCACTCAAAGTAGGACAATGTCTCGCCTGAATTTCTGGTTTGACACAGATTATGTCATATTCAATCAAAAAAAGAATGACAAAAAACCTAATGTCTAACGTCATTTGTTACAGATATTGCCGTCATCGGTCAGAAGTAGGGGACTACATGTCCGCAAATATTACGTCTGAAAAAATCTTGGGATGCTCCACTTTCAGCGTTCGAGTTGTAACATATATTCAGTGATAAAGTTGGAATATTCAATAATTGTTCAGCCTACGTGAAGACTATCCCAGCTTAAGTGGGTATTACTACGTCAGTAGCTTTTGTCTACGCTCAGGTTTCTACAAGGCTAATAATCGTACTGTACCCTAATTATTTACCAAATGGCATAGATATTAATATTGCTACGCTTAAGCTGTGTACAGCCTCAAGCCAAACACGGTACAACGCCTTGGCTCTTTGACACTTGACTAATTTTCACTGTCCAATGATTAACCGTTCTCTTACTTCCATCCAAGTACATATCTTTTAAACCGATAAAAAGCTGATAATTCGTCATGCTTATATCGTAACATATGCAGCCCTATGAAGCTAAAGGGCAAGGAGGTACCCTGTATTGGGTATTTTCACAAAGTATGATCTCGGTATTAAGTGGGGTCTTCTAGTTTTTTTCGTTCAGGACTACAATGATACGACATACAAAAGCCAAAATTTTTGTATCTTAACGAATGGCATAATTTTTCTAACTAATGACTGCACAGAAATTTGTATTTTGTACACTTTTCCCTGGCTTGATTTTCCTACTTTTGTTAACCCCGATGTACATCAAGCCACAATTCGCTAATTTACGATTAGACTAACTGAAGGCACATTGAATATATGTTAACTAACGTAAATTTAGTGGGCTTAAAGTTGTTCAACTTAAAATTTCGGCCTGTCCTTTACAAAGTGCACGTTCTTACAAATCTATTTAAAACTTTCGTACCACACGAGATAGATTGATATCAACAAATCATTAACACTTCATTTTTAGTAAAATTAAGTATGAATATTGTACTGCATCATCGACCTGCTGAACTGCTAGATAAACCGACGGGCAGGAATCAAAAGGCGTGGAAGAGTCTAGGCACTTCTTGGAAGCATTACGAACAGATGTTGATGGTGATGATGATAATGCAACAACGAAATAAGCTCTATTTCTGCATAGGATGGTGACAGTTTTTCATTTTTGCGAGTTATTGGACTTATACTGCAAATTATGCACGTGTGACATTATTGGACTCACCCCTTATGGACGTATCATTGATGATACCTAAGGTCGTTTTCCGTCTTCGACGCCATTTGTTCAGCTAGACGCTTCGAAAGAGTGCACTTCAAAGGGTTATGTCTACATTTGAAATGAATACGTAACGTTCAAATGACGCTTTCACTTTCTTCCACTGAGGCACTTGTTAAGTGTTACGACTTAAAAGTACCGCCAGTTCCAAAAGGTTTGTTTGTAACATTACCTACAGAGCCAATATATCTTGCTCTGTTGTTCGTACGTGATAGACATCTTCCCCTTTCCACAACCTGACATACTGTGTCATTCTCATAAATGGATGGTTGCTTTAATAGTTTAGTTTGGTGTGTTAATATGGTATAAATATTGTTAGTTTTGCTTGTCCTTGTGTGGTAGGTCGTGGAAAGTGAGCTGTGTAGTGCTGGATCGGTGGTGTGGGAGATATATTCTGGAAATGTGGGCGTAACTTCTGTTTTGGAAATTATGCACAGTATCTCCTAAAACAGTTTGACAGTAGGAGTGTATTCCTTTTGGGGACAGGACTAATTTTTGATATGCCGCTGCCATGAATGTCTGTGCCGTGTCACTTTGACTTGTTATTTTCTTACCTCAGGTCGCTACAAGGAGTGCAAAAGAACCGAAGGTATCTCAACAACTAATCTTGTTGGCCGTATGTTATTACTCACTAAGGAACACTTCGACCTTGGCATACCCGTTTGCTCCTTGGACCCTCGTTTAATTAAAGAGGGAAGTTCGGATTCCACCACCACGAGTCCGTATACAGGTGTTTCACATTTTCTTCCAACGTCACAAAAGATAGTGCAATTTTCCGATGGAGTTGAGCCGAAACCAGATGACAAGATAATATATGTGGCTGGTGCATTTGATCTTTTCCACGTTGGTCTACTTGACTTTCTATGCAAAGCAAGAGAGCATGGTACATACTTGATTGTTGGACTTCATACAGATCTAGACGTAAATCGTTACAAAGGAAGTAATTATCCAATAATGAACTTACATGAGCGTGTGTTGAGTGTGTTGGCTTGCCGACACGTGAACCAGGTCATCATCGGAGCCCCGTACAGCGTTTCTGATGAGCTACTTGACCAATTTAAGGTTAGTCACAAACTAATTTTTAGAATTTCGCCTTTCCTTGGTATAATCAGTAAGCATTTCCCCAATCGTTTATTATGTATATTATCATTTTTAATATTTATTTACACGCAAAACGTGAGTGGTTAGTAACCAAATCTTATGCAAAGGGCCCAATAATATGCCTTAACCAATACCACGTGGCGGCTGCATCCGTAGTGGCTAAAAGTACGTGCCACCCTCTGGTAATAAGTTCAATTTGCATTCCTATTGGAATCTAAAGCAACTCCAACACTGTGGCCGCTTCGCCATAGCGACTCACGAAGGGACAATCAAAGTATTCAAGTTGGATCCAGTCGCCCAGACCATCTATTATGAGACTGGTATAATGGCAATGATCCGATGACGGTTATCATATTGCATGATTACCACTTCAGTGCAAATAGCAGCAGCTGGGATATCTCAATGTTAAATCGTTTGAAGTATTAAAGGAAGCTTCTTAAAGAGTTCACTCGTAGAAACCACGCCTTTTTAAAATTTCAGCACCCTTTAGATCGTTTCCTCTCTGTTAATTTGCCCGTAGAATGAATCATTCACTTTTAATTGGAACGTATGCAATGTAGAGACTTAAAGTTTCAATTCAAAAGCGCCTATTTCTTTGCTGATACTATATTAAGAGTTTATGGACAGATTCAGAGATGGAACGTCGTTCGGCTGCAACGGCACATAAAGGCCTTACTCACAGGGGTGGTTATATAGGGCATCGGGAGACACATAGCTTGTGGTACATGGCATTATTCAACAACAGAACTTGACACAACTCCTCTGCTCTCACATCTTTTTTTGTCGTCATCTTCCCGAGATTTTCAAAATGCCCTCGTTCGGCAAACGCGATCAGTAGCTCTGACAGTCGATCGTAGGAACCGCTCCGCAACTGCTCTTTGGTATCCACCTTAAAGAAATGACAAATTCATATTATTGCTCATATGTCCCCTCTTTTCCACATACAAACAGCTATTAACTGTGAAAAAAAGTAGCGCTTTTCACAGTTATTGTATGGCAAGTCAAGGGTACATATTTTGGCCAAAGGCGCCCCCTATCCCGGGTGGTGAATAACTTCACCTTGTCACAAAGCAGAGAAGAAATTCAGCTTTCACACTGAAAATCTTGCAGCGAAAAATAGGGACAGTAACCATTTTTGACAATCCTTTTTAGCAATTTTTATTTCAAAATTTCCATAATTTGCATCGAAAAGTCGAATTTCATGTTCACACTTTTTGACATACTGTAGTAGTACTGTAGTAAAACGGGGAAGGAATCCGGAACCGGAGAAGCGGGGAGGGGAAGAAATGAGAGTTTGTGACCAAAATATTTACCCTTGTCGCAAGTACAAGAAAACGCATTGTCTTTTTCATCGAACGTGCACTTTTGTCAGTCTGTACGTTGTTGTTAACTTTGGACCGGTGAAACATTGTAAAACACTGATGTCAATGCCAGTGAAATACTATTTCCTTGGATTGGGCGTTGGGGTGGGTATTTTTCTCTTTAGTTGGCCATGGGTGGTCGCAAATTTTCCCCATGAATTCTTCACCATACGGGGTCAGAATTTCCCCCACATTTCAAAGACTTATTTTCCTCCATCAGCAAATGAAATTGATACAAAAAGGACAAAATGCACCCTTCAATTAAATAGTTATGTTTCTGGCAAGTAAAACAGAAATTTAGAAATATAGAAATAACCAGTAAAATGAGAGAAAACAATTTAAGATTCCAAGAGGGAAACGAGCCAGGGAGTTAGTACCCCCCCCCTCCCCCTAGAAAATGGGTAAATTCGATGTCATTTCGGAAATCTGATCGCGACTCAAGAGTTTCAACAGTTTACTAAATCAATCTTCTCCAACTTAAATTCTGTTGATCGGTGTCAAAAAAATCATGAATATAGTTTAGTTATTCTTCTACATACCTGTCTTTAAAGTTTTTTAATAGCCTTTTCCAATTTTCTATAAAAAAATTCCAAAGAGACCCAATTTTCGTAAGTTATTTTGTAGCAGAAAAATTTGGTCCAAATCAGCGCTCTTCTTTCCTTTGGCGCTTGCACACCGTTGACGATAATTATTTCATTTTTTTGCACTATTTAATTTGATATTGAGGCTACAATAATAGTTCGGGCCAACTATTGGTAGATAGTTGATAGATAGTTAGTAAAATATTCGTTTTAAACCTTTAGCAAGCAGTTGCACTGCCTGAAAGATTTATTTCGTTGATTGGCCCGGACAAAAGTTACGTAGAAATCACTGATCTAACGTTCTGAGCAATTATTTTTGCAATATTTCTAAACGTATGGAAGCGCCGACGACTTGTTTGATACCTACTGTGGGTCCAGCATTGCCCTGAGGTCCTGTAGAACCGGTGGTG
>JAAAKM020073195.1:45177873-45275243 GCA_010016025.2 Alatinidae sp. Z8VKAUB7J3 | reverse complement strand
CAGCGAATCTACACTCTGTCGATAGATACCGGTGCGGAGGCGGTGACCGTAAAGCTGTGGTATTTCAAAGACAAGACTGCCTTCCTGGGCAGTTGGCGGAATCCGGCTAAGCTGGCTTCACTGACGCCTGAGCAGATGTCTGGGTTGCCAGACAATTGTGATCTTACCGTTCGCCCGGAAGGCGATCGTTTTCACATGAGTATGCCGCCAAAGGCCTGCGTATTTGGCGAGCGCTACTTTGACTATCAGGTATTACTCGGGCCTGACTCGTTCTGGTTCCGGGATCGGATCGTCAATGCCAAAACTGATGAGGTGATGGAAGCGGCCGGTGACTTCACCTATCACGAACTGGATCGGGTTGTTTCGCCGTGAAGAGTGCGCCTTATGTTGCTGCGCTTCTACTTTTCGCGGGGATGTTGAGAGCCGAGCCGTTCCAGGATTGTGAGCTTTGCCCAGCGATGGTCGAGGTACCACAAGGTCAGGCCATGGTTGGCGTCGAACCCTTCGAGGCCAATGTGAAACGCGCTGACCTTCCGCTGCGTAGGGTCACCATCAGTTACCGTCTTGCGGTGGCAAAAACCGAGGTGACACGCGCCCAATACGCCGCATTCATAAACGCTTCGGGTTATGTGATGAGTGAGCAGGGCTGCAACACCTGGAACGTCAATCGCATTATGGGATACGTGCCTGCGCACGACTGGAAAAATCCAGGTTACCCACAAACCGGGCAACATCCGGTGGTGTGTGTCAGTCACGCTGATGCCACTGCCTATGTGCAATGGCTGGCCAAGGAAACGGGGCGTGCGTATCGCCTTCTTTCGTCAACGGAGTTTGAATACGCCACTCGCGCAGGCGTTCGCGGTCCTTGGTTCTGGGGTTCTGCTAATGCAGATGCTTGCCAGTTCGCCAACGTTGGTGACAGCACCTTCAGGCGCCATTTTGAATATGCCCCGGTGTTTAATTGCAGTGATGACTACCTGCAGACCGCGCCCGCGGGATCTTTCGCGGCCAACCCCTGGGGGCTGCACGATATGCTTGGCAACGTGTGGGAGTGGACCGACGACTGTGTCCGAACTGTTGGATGTTCAATTGAAATATCAGGCAAGATTGATGAAAATTTCTTAGGGTGAGCTCATGGGAAAAATCGCACTCGTAACGGGAGCAACGGGATTCACGGGAATGCATCTGTGTCGTCGCTTGCACGAAGCAGGATATGAAGTTCGAGCTCTGGTTCGCTCAGGAAGTAATGGGCAAGCCCTTCAGGACCTTGGGTTGGAAGTTGTGACCGGTGATGTAACCGATCCCAGCAGCATTCACCAAGCGGTGAAAGGAGTTCAGATTGTTTATCACTTAGCGGCTCTTTATCGCCAAGAGGGAGTTCCCAAAAAAGAATTTTGGAATGTCCATGTGACGGGGACTCAGAATGTTTTGGAGGCTTCGCTTAAGGAAGGTGTCGAACGGGTGGTCCATTGCAGTACCGTTGGAGTTCAAGGGGCTATTGCCAATCCGCCTGCAAAAGAGTCAGATGCCTATAACCCCGGAGATGAATATCAGAGAACGAAAATGGAGGGGGAGAAGCTGGCCTTACAGTTTTTTGAAAAACATCATTTTCCAGGTGTCTTCAAGAAACGGAAACTTTGCAGATCAGCTAGATTCGTTACAGGGAGAACAATCGCAGATGCAGCAGTTTTCCAGCATCCAAGACATCATTCGACACATTGATGATCGACCCCGTTCTAGGTCTTCTACTTCCAGACGACGTGAAAAAATTGTCAGACCCAAAAATGTTCAATCCCTTGACTCCAAAAGACGTTATTCTTTCATGATGGACCTGTATCCACTTGGTGGAAAAGTCAATCCAATGATGTTCACTGAGGAATCAAGGTTTGATGAGAGCGGAAAGGGTGGTGATCCAAGAAGCCGGTATCGCAATCAGAACAGAGACATGAATTATGAAAAAAGATTTCAAAATGGTGGCTACAGACAAAGAGGACCAAGTGTGCGCTACGAAGAAGAAAAGCCAGAAGAGGACGAAGAAGAAGATGACTATAGCGGAAGTGAAGAAGAAACAACAGCAACAGAATCCTCTTATGCAAAACCAAAAGGAAAAGGCGGAAAAAATGACAGCGAAAGGTCATTATAAAATCTTTATATGAATACTTCACTCGTCCAAAAACTGGGTACAAGATCAGCAAAATTCTTAAAAATCATGACCTTTTACCAAAGCAACAATTTGTCTTATAAAACCAAGAAAGTTAAAAGTCTTTTTGCGAAAATGTTTTATTTGCTAAATAACCCAAAATTTCCGTTAAAAGGCTATGTTTGGGATATCTTGCTATGTAACCTATAGGTGTTTTGTAGCCAGTAGTATAGGTTATAATTCTTTTTGTTATTTCTATTTCAAATACTTTGCTTTTTACTGAATTCCAAATTCTAAAAGTATTTGCATGATGAGTGGAAACAAATCGATTTTGTTTTTGATTTAAAGAAATATCAAACCTAACATGCAAAGATAGATGTTTCTAATATTACAAATTTAACTAACCTATCTCAGTGATAGGTTTCACTGACCTGACCAGGTGATTTTTGTGACTTGGCAGTGTTATATTTTATTTATCAGGTTCCAATGATTACAGCTGAGAACAGAATTTCAGGGAACTTCTGTTGATTGGTATTTTCATACGGTTTGCTGAAAACTAGTCTGAGGCTAATAATAAATACAAGCGTCCAAAAAAATTGCACTACAAATGCATTGATTATCTGTATTTTTGTGAGGCGGATGTCAGCGGGTCTGTGCTAGATTTTTCTAAGTCTCCCTAGGGCAAAAGATGCCTTTGAAATTGATGTCCTAGTACAAAAAGATCCGTGCTTTGAATTCGCTCTTGACTGAACCATCACTTGACAAATATGAGCCGAGACACGTGAAGCTGTTCATGACTGCTACTTTGTTTAGACACATTTGGACTACAGGAGGAGATAATTGAGAATAAAAATAAACATAAACATGATAAATAAACAAAATATAATAAACAAATATAACAAATAAACATGATTAGGCATTTAACAAATAAACATGATAAGCATAATAAACAAAAATAAACATGATCTTTGTTTTGCTCTAGCTGTTGCTAAATCTATCTTTGCTAGCTTCTTTTCTCTATACTCTCAGCACTGCAACAAGTTTTCGGGGGTGTTTGGGGGTGCCAAGTCATCGGCGACGTCAGTGTACACTAATGACTCTGTCACCGAACTTCAGGCCGAATTTCAGCTTGGTAGTCGTCTTCTTCACGTAGCTCATGGCACAGTTAATTAGTCTGGGAGCTGTGGTGCATCTCTGTCGATTTCCTCTACGAATTTTGAATGGATGGTTATGCTTTCCGTTGACTTAGTCACAGCTTGTAATAACATGCGATAATAATAATAACCAATAAAAAGCTCATACAATTTCTCTAAAAGAACAGTATTTCTGCATAAGACCGGTTGTTCTGAGCATGAGCCAGAATGGCTTCGTATCTACATGGTCAAAATCTTCTATGAAGTCAACAATGGCTATTAACGCCTTCTATCGAAACTCCCATTACAAGTTTTAAGCTAACATTCTAATACACTTGCTCAAAATCAAAACAAATTTAGTCCATATAGTTAAGACATACATTATAGACATCCATATAGTTAAGACAGATAGACATACAGGTCACAAGACTGTCCCGACAATAATTTTTTAGACAAAACTTAATTCCATGTGACTCATTTGTGACATTTTATTTAGTATTACTGTTTTAATAGAATTTTTATTATCGCCTGTGTTTTTTTCATGTTTAATCTATTCCTTTCAAATGTGTGAAAAAAGTCAATTTGCTAAAAAATCTACCAATTTAAATAAACTATTGAGTTTTCAGTAAATAGCTCAGTAACTACTTCAGTAACTTCAGTAACTACAGTATCTTGGAGAGAGGGAAACTTCAGGCTCCTTTGTGATCATTTCTGTTTGTTTTAGGTTTCACATAACTGTTCATTATAATTTCTTTTGATTCTAGGTTTCACTTCTTCGTATATAACAGTATTTGTTCGATATTTTACATAACTAAACACTTAACAAATATGTATGAGCAATGAGGAACCATTTTGGCTATATTAGCCATGATGTAAATAAATTAAAGATATTGTGCTTAAAGTGGAAAGTTTGGAAAATGGCAACACTGAAAGGAATTACAAATAAGTCACTGTCTGTTGATGTGAAACTCCTCGTAATATGTAGCATACTGATTAACTTTATTACTTTGAGTTTAATTATGCCCTCTAATAGGCTAGGTTGAATGGGGTAGATTAAAATGATTCGACTTGAATGGGCGTTGAGTTGAATGACGGTTGAGTTGAAAATGACGGTTGAACTTTCAGTGGGAGTGAATTTTTGGGAATAACTTCCTTTCGGCGCGGATTAATTTGCTAAGACGGGCATTTTCTGGGGGGATATTTTCCATAAGGGGCATATTCAAGGGGGGGATAAACACCTAGCCCCAAATCTATGTCAATATCTCGACAGCTCCGATGAGACAATGAAGCAAAACTATAGTAAAAAATTACATTTTGAAGCATAGGAACAAAAATTTTCAATGGTTTTTTTACGAAGCAATCGTAGACTACTTTTATGTAATACAGTCTTGTGATTTATCTTTATATTTGGTTCTTATTCTTCAAAAAAACTGTTTTAGATGTTGGCTTGCATTAGTGAGTTTCATTGTGACTTTTGAGCGTAAAATTTCAAAAATTTGAATTGGTCAATTTTGTTTAACGCCGCTAATTTACCGTTAATCTTCCAGGAAGCATTGAGCCATTCAGACACGGAGTATATTTATTGATTCCATCTTGAGTCCCCCCTAATTTTAAAACCTAATGATGCCCCTTCTTTCCCCAAATTGTCGGCTATGCGCACCAGTGGCAATTTAAACCTGTTGTGTCTGCTCATTTTAGGAGTAAGAAAATTACTATTTTTCATTGTCTAAGGAGATAAATTTTCAATTTATATTGATTCAAAGAATTTGTTTTTCAATTTGAAATATAATTCCAGGAAACAATGGTGGAAGCCAGTGACGAGCACGGAGAAATTTTTATCACTTTTTGCCATGGCTGCTGTCTGTGTTGTAATTGCACTTGCGATTAGTCTAGCAGCTGTACTCGCCAACTCGACAAACTCACCACAATTTATTGATGGTAAGGCTCCACAATTTTCTTTCCCTTTATTTGTTTGTTCGTAAATTCGCCAAGACCTGTATTACTTCTAGATTTATTTTACCTTTAGGAAGGCTTACGAAAGGTGTTTGAATCGAAGATCAATGCAGAATAGCTCAGAACAAAACACTAGCAAAGTTTTTTCGTTGGTGAGGAATGGAGAGCGGCGGTTCTGGCCTCTCGTGCGTTCAGGGCAAAACCTTGATTAGCTCCCCCCCACCACGGTCTTCCAAAAATTTTTAGGCAAACCTAAACAAAATTGTCTCTATTGACGAAATTTTCACTTATTAACACTTTTTTTCATTTGTATAAATCTGACTTTTCTTACTTTATATGGGAAAAAAATAGGCCTATGGGAAAAATGAAAATATAAGATTCAAGTTGTTTATATTTACTGCCAACTGCGCCGTCCGCTTAATTTTAATAAAAATAAAATTCTACAAGTTACAAAATTATTTGAAATTTTGCGCCCCTAAGACTTCTGTGCCAGGGGCTAGAACCCCCGGAGGCTCACTTCTTTCTGTTTATCTGTGTTGCTAGAAGGTAAAGAAAAATCATGCACTTATGGAGGAGGAAATGACCCTCCTGGAGGGCATTTTGCTGATAGAGTGAAAAACAAAGGTAAATTGGCAGCACCCTAGTTTTTTTTCTTTGGCTTCAGGGCAGTGCTTAAGGGGGAGATCCTTTGCAATTTAAGACCAAATCAACTATGACTATGTTAATTATTACATCATCTATGTTAATGGTTTACCTTCTATCCGGCAAAAGGAAAAGTTTCGCATAGGGATTTCTTGGAGATGTGCCAGACCTTCGTCTTAAATTCATTGCACCAACAACAGTCACTGCCAGCTGATGAGCAGCTGGATCAAACCACAATTTCACCTGTAATAAAATTCCAAAATTTAATTCAGGTCGTGAAGAAAGTCTTAATTCACGTGTACATATTTCTTCTTTTTCGTTTTTTTTTTTACCAAACACGTTTGTGGCTGTGTCCTAACGATCTGTGGAGTCTGCGCGCCTCACTTCAACCAGAAAGAGGGGGTTGACTGTAAGAAATACTTGGGGTAGCCGGTTACTCTTCTTAGATATTCTCGGTGCCTTAAGACCGAGAAGGGCTTAAAATCAAATTTTGTTCAATAAAAAGCATTCTTCTCATGTAAAACCATTGTTTCCCGTCTTTTTTTTCTGTTAGGTTTTTTTTTACATTAAAACACCGTCATAAAAATAGACCTTTATTGGGCAAAAAACGAACTTGTCTAAGCAGAGCGAAGAAAAAAAGAAACTCTTCAAGAAAAAAACACCAATTTCATCTTGCAGTTCGGTATGCTCGATGTAGTTAAGTGTCAACAGAAAGTTAAATTTTTCCATCCTTGTTCGCAAGGTGGAAAATGTTCACCGCCTGTAGGCACTTTAGTTAGATTTACAATCTGCAAAGTAAACATATAAATTTCTCCTTTACATTAATTCCAGCCAAACCTTAAAATATGGACGCAGGACTCAAATATTACTGACAATTATTCATCAAGTGCCAGTAAAATGTGCATACAGCATAAAACTTGAATCTAACATGAAAAAAAACTATCTTTTAATCATAATTTTAGAGCATGAATAAATATGCTAACACATTATTTAACTAATACAATTAATCAGTTGGGATTTCAGTTTGACAATTAACATAATTTGTCAAAGAATTTCGCCTTCCAGTTTCAAAAATTCAACTTTAAGCTTAAAATGAACAACGAAGTGCTTCCACCGGGCGAAAATATTTTCCGTGCGTGGCACTAGATTTGTCAGCAAGCTTGGGATCATCAGCGGATAGGCATTCATATCAGTGCTTAGCCTTTCATATAGACGATAGGCAGTGCCATTTTTGGCTACGCTTTAATGAGGCTACTCGTGAATTTTGAAAATACCAATCCTTGAATCAATCAATCGAATCGTATCAAAGACATCACGATGCCAGTTAAGACACATCCAACTGAGAAAATAACATTAAAGTTGATTCCTGGCAGATCTGTCATTTTCGCATAAATTTTACAAAGCTTCTATAGAGACTAAAAACCCTTAGAAAACCTTGTTTTTAGTGGAATAAGAACAGAAACAAGTTCGTTATTTAGCTGTTTCAGATAGATAGTGATCGCCGAATTTGACTTTCCTTATTTAACCTTTGGTAGTCTTTTTAAGCAAAATAAAAAAACAAGTTTTTTGAAATGAAAGGAAGGATCGACATTAAAACTTAAAACGAATAGAAATTACTCCGTATATGAAAGGGGCTTTTCCTCCTCGACACAATAGACTAAATGATTTCAATCTAAACTATGGATTTATCTCAGATGTAAACATCAGTGTAACTGTTTTAGATGAAAACAATAATGAATTTCATTCTGCAACAGGAATTACAAAGGATCAAGGGTTTTACAAAACAGAATTTTTCATACCAGAAAAACATCCAATAGAAACTCTAACTATAATAATTAGTGCAGAAGATGAGAATTCAGAATCTTCAAAAACATTAGAGATGTTCATTCTAGGTTCCACATACAATGATTGACAAACATGTAACCTTAACACAAAGACTAAATGAGCTAAAAAATTCTCAAAACTATTGATACACGGTCCTTCATTAGGAATTGGTGCCGCAATATCTGCTGCAGTTTTAGTTATTGTGTTTTTGAGTTTTGAGGGAATGTTTAACGAGTCAGAATTAGTAATGCAACCAACGCCTACTATTCAACCAGAAGGACCTGCAAAAGTAACAATGGAGACATTTTTGGCTAATGGTTCACCCATACTAGGGGAATCAAACGCACCAGTTACATTGATTGAGTTTGGGGATTATCAATGTCATTTCTGTAATGTCTTTTTCCATTCAACTGAAGGAGATATTTTGAAGAATTATGTGGAAACAGGAAAGGTTAGAATGATCTTCAAAGACTACAACATTATCGGTCCTGATTCTGTTAATGCATCACACGGAGCACATTGTGCAAATGATCAGGAAATGTTTTGGGAGTATCACGATATTTTGTACAATAACTGGACTGGAGAAAATAATGGATGGGCATCATCAGAAAACTTGCTAAAATTTGCACAAGAAATAGGATTGGATGTGAACCAATGGTCTGAATGTATGGCCAGTGGAGATCATTCACAAATTATTATTTCAAGTAATGATGATGCAAGAGCACTAGAACTTACTGGAACTCCAGCATTCTTTGTCATAGGGCCAGATGGGGAAGTTACAAGATTGTTTGGGGCACAACCATATGATACATTTGAAAGGGTATTTGAAACAGAATTACAAAAACAAAGTTAGCGATCAAATCAGGCATGATTTACCAAAAAAAGTACCAAAATTTCCTTCCTAGTTATCTAGAATTTACCCGCTAACCTTATTAGTGAATTATCGGAGGCAAGCTTATGGCAGCTGGAATTGATGATATTGCAATATACATCCCCCGATTATACATTGATGCAGCAGATTTTGCAAATGCTAGAGGCTTAGATCCAGTGAAATTACAAAAAGGTCTAGGAGTCTCTCAAATGGCAATAGTTGATGCCAATCAAGACCCTGCAATACTTGCTGCAAATGCCTGTTTGAAGATTATGCAAAAAAACAAGTTATCACCTGAAGATATTGGTAGATTATACGTTTCAACAGAATCATCATTTGATGAATCTAAAGCAATGAACTCTTACGTTATTGGAATGCTTGAACAAGTTTATGGTCAAGGTGCATTTGAGCACTGTGGTGGAGTTGAGACCAAATTTGCATGTGTTAGTGGATCTTATGCTCTTTATGATAATACAAACTGGATTAGAGCTGGAGAAGCAGAAGGAAAACATGCACTTGTCGTAGTATCAGACATTGCAAAATATGACATGGGTTCTAGTGGAGAAATATGATAAATTTCTTCAAGATGTTTCCAGGCGACAAACCATCCTTGACGCGTGGACACGCCTGACGTATGCTGCTTCTTTATTCAAAGAGTCCTGTTCAGAATGACAAGGACCGTGAATTTTATAATAATGCAACTTTTACAACATATTTTAGTTTCTAGTTCCTGCATTTTAAATAGTTGAATTCTTTTGAAATTGTATTGTATTCTATCTAAAGCGCCACTGATCATGCCTTATTGTTTGAATGGATGAATTGGGATATCTATTTTTGAACTTGACCGGCATCTTCATTAATTAGGTTCCACGCTAAAAAGAAGAGGAATGGGAGAAAATAAGGCTTTATTGTCCAGTATTTTGTAAGCAATTGTTTCAAATTACAAACTTGGTATTGACACTCGACATTTCTCTTACTAGCCATAGGACAGGGAGTCTCTGTTCTAAAATTAAAGAATCCATAAAGCAGTAAATATGTTTAAAAATGAGTGAAAACTTCCAGCACAAAAATTTCGTCGAGTTTTACGACAGCATACTTTGAACTATGGGTCACATTTGCAGAACACCACAAGCTACGATGGCTATTAGATGGAAGTCAGACCCTCTGCGAACACAGCAAGATTCTTAGCTGCTGGTTTCTACCAAATTTCACTGGGATAAATCTTTCTTTTAGGCGTAAACGGCAAGAATGTAACCTTTCTCTGACAAAGAGAATGGTTACGAAAAAGGTGGTTTACCCCATATGATCTGACCGACTACAGGTGTTGCACCAGGTGCACATCATAAACGGACGCAGTCATGTACCTAGCTGTTTCTTACCAACCATATTATTGGGATCTGACAATATTTCTGGCCGAACTGACTATGTTGAGAATCAAGGGACTCTTGTTTTGTTGAAATCTGACAAATTATTCTGGTAGACGCCATAAGAACAACGATGTAACAGGCTTGGACTTCCAAAAAATCCAGTTAAGACTCTGACTTTTACTTCCCCGCTGAGCTTGGTTTAGACCCGAAAATAGCCGAAAATAATTTCCTGAAAAAATGTCTGACAATAGTTCGACCACAAGGAATCAGGATCCTTCCTCCTGATCCACAAAGAGATAAATCGATACCTGATTTTGAAAATCTATTGCTGAAACATCAGACATTACATCTGACCAAGTTTGGTTGAGATCAGGCAAGCCCTTCTAGCTATTGCTCCTAGGGTATGAATGCATAGTTCCTGTTTTCCTCCTCCAGAGATTTTGAATTGGGTCCTGATCCCCAAAAGACAAGATTATAACCTTAATTTTTACTTCAAACCAAGTTTCGTTAAGTCTGACTAATGTACTGATGGTATTAAGTTAGGAGACCCTCCTCTACAAAGGTAGGACCGCAAACCCTGATTCACTAGAACATGTGTTCCTACTTTCATTCAAGTTGCAGAAGGATTTTAGAATTATATTTGTTGAATATCCCGAAGACAGGAATTTAAGAACCCCTCAAACCAAGAAGGTCTCACTGGGTACAAGTGACATCAATTATAACCTGCTGTTAGGTCTCAACTAAGCTTGGTGGGATTTTAGAGTGAGTGTACTCTAAAATCTTTCGAGTTAAATATTTATTTTTTATTATTATTCCAAGGAGAAATTGTTCCTTGTCGGACAGCTAGCATTGACTTAGGACTGAGCGACCGAGACCCTGGGCTTGTGCCAAATGGGGCCAAATGTGGAGAAAATAAAGTAAGTTGTTTCATTTATTAGAGTCTCATAAATCTCCGAGGGGGCTTGCAGGATTTGAACATGAGGCTCATATGATAACTTGTCGTGCGATGCTCGTCGTAGATGAGTGTTGGGCTGCCAGTCAATGTTTCTAATCCATCTCTTGCATGGTCCTGCTTATGATCGGAGTCCCTTGACAGTTCATTTAAGTATGATTATTTGGAAGACAAATTAGTTCCAATTCCGAAATTCAAGTAAATTGTGCTCGTTCCTTGGTCTTAGACCCTAAATGTCACACCCGTGTGGAGCAATTGGTACAGTCAAGCTGCTAACAGTTGCACTGTCACCTGACAATATTCGCCTATATTCTCCCCAGGCTTCAAGCTTGAGCTGGCATTGACTCAGTGTTGGGTAATGTTGGTGGGATGGGAGTTGCCAGCTGCGTGAAACTACCGAGTTGATAAACTTGGCTGGGCTTTTTCAATACCGGACCGTACATTTCTCGTTCTTGACAAGACATTATGATCACTTATATTTGTTGAGGTTACTTTGCATGCCAAAAGATATTTGAAAAAACAAACTGTTTCTAATAGATTTTGGATTTGGACGAATATTTCAGCCAGAACCTTGCCCAAAAGCCAGCCCACTCCAAAAAAAGGCGAAGAGTGATAATGGAAAATAACTTTTCTCTTATTGATATAATTTCTTGGGATCAATAGTTTTAGAATTATGTTTTGATCAGCTTTTGAATGCCTGTCGAATGTTTTCATCTTTCATCTGTCGAATGTTCTCAAAAATCATTCATCTTCTGGTATTTTACAATCCTAAATGTTCTTACTATGTTGCTACCCTAAAAAATAGTCGTCGTTTTGAGCACGCTTAGTAATACAAATTCTTTTTTTTGTAACATTTTTTCCTTTATCTTCTTTCCCTCCATCTCTCTGTCTGAGATCGAAAGAAGAATTGGGAAACTAAGAAAAACAAGTTTTCGCCCTTTAGATATCCCATTTCCTCTTATTAGTGCTTTCAGTGACTTCCTTTCAAAGCCTTTGTCTGTTCTTTTCAATGAGATTACTGAGTCTGGCCAATATTCGCAAATTAGAAAACAGGGTTTCATCCAGAAAATCTGTTAGTAGTGAGCTACGGATGCTGAAAACAGATGGGACTTTGATATCAGCACAAGAAGTCAATTCTTTCTTTACCGAAATCTGTACCACGTACCCATCATTGAGTGAAGTCGAGTTGAATACTCTGATAGAAGACTACGAATGCGATAAAATCAAGCAAGTTTTTGAATACGAAGTTTACATGAAGATGCGGAAACTGAGAAATAACTGTTTTTCCTATCATGGCGAGTTGCCAATAAATCTTTTGCGTGAAATCGCTACATTTCTTGCGAAACCTCTAACTCCCATCTATTATCAATACTTCAATAATCAGTCGTTCCTCTTGGAAACAAGGTAATGTACGTGTCGTTCCAAAGGTGAAGCATCCCAAAAGCTATGATCAGTTATGACTCATTTCAATAAATAGCAGGCTACATTTCAACTAAGGATTATTAATTGTGCCTTTTTACCATGCACAAACAGAGAACTTCGCACGATTTTACCAGCCTGAGCCACATGTTTTTTTGTTTTGTTTTTTATTCTGGTCCAAAAAAGAAGAGAGTCGAATATTCGACCTTACAGATATTCTTTTCATGGCGGCTGTGAAGTTCAACTCCATTTAGAACCTAATTTCCCATCCTTTTCGACTTAATGCTTTAAGAAATAATTGTCGAAAGTAAAACAGTTCAAAACAGGGATGAAACCTTTTTTTTTACTTTCGTCATGGAAAGGCAGTGTGGTCTTCGAAGTTATCTAGAAATAATTGTATTTTTTAAAAAGAATTTGGAAAGAAGCAAATAAAGTTTATATCCAGAAACGGACTTATTTTTAATCCTGTTGGCAATCACGTGCGTTAACCGCGCGAATATTAAAAACGGAAAGGGGGGGAAGGCTACTTGTTTTGCGATAATTCAAAGGATTCTATGTTAATTAGCATAAACTGCATATTGCAGGCGAAAACTGGAAAAAAAATCCGTGTTTTCAGATCAGTACATGAATTAGGGAACAGTCGATCGAACAGACAGATGCTTTCGATCTCCAAAACAAGGCAAAGTCACTTTTGATAGCAACAGCTTTTAAACCAACTGCTTCTGCATGTGCGAAAAAGGTAAAACACCAGTTTAGAAAAAAAAAAAACAAGCATCCTGACAATCTAGAGGAACTGGAAGAGAATAGAAAGGTTATGTAACGCCTTTTGAACTACCAGAGCCATCTTGATTTAACCCCAAACTACTTCCCTGGTATTTAATCTATAAAAGCTCTTTTCCTTCTTCTTGCCTTTTTTTTCTTCATATTCAAGAAACCTTAAAGAAAAATAAAACTAACGTAATCGTAAACGAATACCGGTTCAATTCTAAACACCCAAGAATGCTTCCTCTTCTAGCCTGCTTGATATTCAAAGAGCATAAATAGCCGATGGGTTTTAAGATTCTATGAATATTCTTTAGCACACACTTCACGTAGATCGATTGGCTTGGACGTGCTCTAAACTAACAGCAAATACAAATGAGAAATCATACTCAAACTTTTGAATTACAATGAAGACAACCAATGACCCGCAATTACTTTCAAAAATTAATGAAATATATTTAGAAAACGAAACAAAACCGATCTCTTTCTTTTTTGAATATATAATTTTGCTATAGAATCGTAATTGATGTTTCATTTTCATACTGCACCGAAGAGGGAATGAATGAATTTTATTACCCGTAAAAGTATAAAAAATACAAAGTATGGAGTATTAAAAACAAACAAAAACAAAAACGATAAACAGCGAAAAAAAATCAAACTAACAAAGACAACATGAACTAATTAACCAGTATCAATATGGAAAAAAGGCTACAGAGGGTCATAAACATGAATAAAGTTGACAAAGTTGTCTTTTTACATAAATCATCACTGGAAGACCGAATCCGAGAAGACACTTCTATTAAACCAAATCGAGCAATGACTTCTGTTTCAGTGCCATCTAGGAAGCCAGAGGAGGAATTTGCAATATCTGAAATAAGCCGCACGTAGAGTATGGCGATTTTTCGGAGAGCAACAAACTGACTATCGACGGTTACGAAATTGGTGCGTGTACGCAAACGTTCAGTGGCGCCGAACTGGTGGCAGCACCATCTGTCTATCAACCGCGCTGGTTTTCGCAACGCCCACGGGTAGAACAGCGGGCGTTCATCGTCAGCCCCTCGGCAGCCACGCCAACAGATCCGACCAGCAGCGCACCAGGCACCACCGCCAGCATGGGGCAAGTAATTGAACTGGGTGAGCGCATCGCTGTTAACAGTGACGACATGACTGCACTCGGTAATGCGCTGCACGCGGTTATTGCTGCGGAATTGCTTAATCCTGTAGCGGATGGCGCGGGCCGCGCAACCGCGTTGCTGCAAGCCCATGATGTTGCTGCTGCCGTGACCGCGGCACAGGCATGTGATATTGCCCGGCGTTTGCAGGCGGTGCTGAGGCATAATTTTTCTGCCGTGCAAACGCTTGTCGAGTACCCGGTCAGCACGCCACTTGGTGGTGGACAGTTGATGAGAGGATATGTCGATCTGTTGGTGGAAACGCCGGATGCCTGGTTGATCATCGATCACAAGGCATCACCACGGCGTCGCTCCGCCTGGCCGGAGCTGGTGCAGGAACATGCCGCACAATTGTCACTCTATGCTGATGCGGTCAGCGCAGTGATGGACAAGCCAGTATATTGCTACTTACATCTGGCCATTACCGGTGCGTTGGTGGAGGTGTGTTTCGCCTAAACACTCTGGTAGGTGTTAAGTAGATAGTCGACGATGTCTGCGGACTCTGCCATTTCGATGTTGTTGTTGGCATCAACCAGATAGGGGATGGATATTTTTCCGGCTCTGTCCTGTAAGGCCTGCCGATTTCGTGTGCCTGGAACTGTTGCGCCGGGTGTGCGGCTCTGGCTGAACACGGGCGGTATCCAGTCGCCGGGTTGGCGGCGTCCCATTGAGCGCAAAATGTAAGGCAGCTCCAGCTCACAGAGCACGTCACGGACGATTCGCGCAAATGGGCTCGACTCAAAACTGTACAAATCCAGCGGTTGCACCGGTGGCTCGCTCCTCTTTTTGCGGGCACGTACACCTGCGCCTGCTCTGGGGAGCGCAGCCAGAGCTGAGAACACTCGCTGCAACTCCACCAGTTGCCAGTGCCAGGGCATGGGCCGTCCGGCGTATGTGGCAAACAGGTAACGGATAATGTCTGCTGACTCATACATGCGTGTGTCGGTGTTCGGGTCCACCAGATACGGAAATTGTACCTTGCCGCCCATGTCGCGCACCTGGGTACGGTGGCGCGTACTGCCTTTCGGGCAAGGCAGAATCATGGCGTCCAAATCCAACTCTGTCAGCACCTCACGAACCAACCGGCAATGTGGACAACCCTCAAAATCGTAGAGACGCAGTAACTGCAGCGGTTGTTGCAGGGCCGGATTAGTGGCAACGCCCACGCCGCCGCGAATCAGGGTGGCGGTGAATGAGGAGGCTAGATTCAGCGGGTAAAGGACCGGCATGCGGTGTGTAACGTGATGGAGAGGCGGCATTCTAGAGCCCCGCGCGGCGGATGGCTATCGCCGAATTGATGACTGAATTGATGACTGAATTGATGACTGAATTAATGGCTGAATGTGTGTTCTCGCCGTGCGCCATCATGGAAATGAGATCCAGGCCAGGTTCTTTGTCTTTGCGCTGCTCCCAGAGATTGGTCATGAACGCGAGGCACTCAAGTAAGATCTCCCTGCGCTCCTCTATGGACACAACCTCGGGACCTGCAGTTGCCATATCCGACCAGTAGGTCAGTTTGCGGCGTTCCTCAAATGGAAAATCGAAGAGTGTGGCGAGCATCTGCGTTGTCAGCTCGATCGACACCCTGTCTACCCAGTTGAAGGTTTCTCCGACGGGCAACGAATCCAGTATTCTGCCGACCCGCTCCCTGATCAGGGGCTCGAGTTCAGCGAGGTTTTTGGGTGCCACCACATCCTGAACGGTTTTGCGCTGCTCTCCGTGCTTGGGCTCATCCATGGCGATGAACATCTCTACCGGGAGCGAGGCGGTGTTTACGGGAGCAATGCTGATGCCGTCAGCCGAGGAGAACAACTGCGGATTAGCTTCCACCTCCATGATGTCATTGAACTTGGTCACGGACCAGAACGGACCAAACTGGGAATCCCTACAATAATGAACAGGCTCTTCCTTGCGCAGACGGTCGAAGAACGGCCAGAAGGCATCGGCCTGAAACAATGCCGGTTGGGCGACGTCTATTTCGTCGAGCGGAATCGTATACGGATCGCAGCCGAGCATGGTGTCTCTCAGATCCATAACAGCATTAGCAATTTCGTTCTCCGATACTTCAGCTGTTGCTTCGCTCATAGAAAATTCTCCTTTGCGGCTATCCAGTGGCGATACTTTACCCCGAATTGTATTGTAATTATGCTTACATTGCTCATGCGAGTGTATCACGAGTTTGTGTGGTGGCGCACAAATGCACCAATTCGATCTATGGCACGAAACCCATCGCTGATCATTGCGGCAAAGTGCTGAAAAACATGAATCATGTCCGGCCACTCCTGATAGTCCACATCAACCCCACAGGTAATTGCCGCTGTGGCCAACCGTCGGGCATCGTCCAGCAACGTCTCCGCCGTGCCCACTTGAATAAGCAACGGTGGCAAACCAGTCAAGTCGCCATAAATCGGCGCAGCCAGCGGATCGCGGGGATCTGCGCCGGCCAGGTATGCCCCCGCCATGCCGAGCAGGCCTTCACGCTGTACCATCGGATCCACCGACGCTTTGCGATCCATACTCTCCCCGACCGCTTCCATGTCTACCCATGGGCTGATGCACACGCCGGCAGCAGGCAACGGCAAATCCTCTTGCTTGAGTTTGAGCAATGTCGCGACGGTCAATCCGCCGCCTGCGCTGTCGCCGGCAATGACTATGCTCCGCTGGTCGCAATTGCTCTCCAGCAGCCATCGATATGCGCAGACAGCATCATCAACTGCAGCCGGAAAGGGGTGTTCGGGCGCTAACCGATAATCGATCGCAAGCACGTGACCGGCGGTAGCACGTGCAATATTTGCGACCAGCCCACGATGTGTGGCCAGAGAACCAATGACGTAACCGCCGCCATGCAGATACAGCAGAGTGCTCCGTCCGGAACCACCGCAGTGACTGAGTTCAGCAGGTACGCCGCGTGCATCCACCCTTTGGCACTGCCAGTCATCTCTAGGGGGAAAAGCGCCCCCTAGAATTGATCCAAAAGACCACAAGGGAAATATTATATGACAAGTCTGAATAAGTCTGAAGAAAAGGCACTGGAAAGTCTGAAACATGGTGTCTTGACTGGGGGGATTTTGATGGCATGTTTCTAAAATTGCAGCTGCGCGTATTAACGAACTTTTGAGCAAGCAAAATAAATGAAAATGTTCAAAGTATTATACGGCTCTTAAGTGATGATAGTCTGTTATTACAACTGACATTCCAGTCAGTTTGAAAGTGCCTCCAAACCTGCGTAACGTTGTTGCTAAATTGGCTAGGAAGCTATGCTGAAAAGCTAAAAAAAATATTCTCAGAAAAGCTGAATTTGAATTTTTGCCTAGATTATTTTTCTGTTTATGTTGTTTTTGTCTTTTTTAAATATTAGCTGAAATCATTACAAATGAAGATCCTTTTAGTGTAGCCTCTAGACTGTTAAAATTGACGAGGGTGTCTCTTTACTTACGGTTTATGCCATGAACAATTGAAAAACAGCTTTTTGTTAAGAATTTAAGAGAAGAATCCAATCAATACTGATTTGATGTTTGTAGCATGATCAGCAATTTTTGATCACACGAAGCAACACATGACAATCAGTGTCTTTATGCTCCATGGGTGATGATAGTTTTCTATTAATAATTGATTTGTAACGGAAAAACAGTCCGACAAAGAACAATAAAGTTATTTTAGATTACCTATTGTACCATGATATTCTCCTTTGGGGTAAAGAACCTAGAAAATATAAAAAAAATTCTGCCGTTTCACGAAAAATTTTTAACGAAATACTTTTAAAAGATAGGATCGAGTAAAATGACGAAAAAAAGAGTAAATTCCAAATCAATTCTAACCAACTAAACCAAGTCAAAATTCAAAGCGCTCTTTGGCAGCAATATTAAAAGAGGCGAGTTTAATAACACAGGGCAGCCTAAGAATTTTGTTGCTATTACAGATAGTTTTGAAGGGAAATGGATTATCTAACCAAATAGCTAGTCGGACCACAGACTTTAGAATAAAATGAACGTGGTCTACTCTTGGGAGGACTCAGAGGAAAAATTACTTGCCCCATCCCCGACACACAAAATTCTAGGTCCTCTTAAACTCTGTCAAAGAGAAAGAACTGTCAGTCCCTCTTTCGTTTTTCATAACCTCTTTGATGTTGTCCAGTCAATGTTTCCCACCTCTTTTCATGCGTGGAAATAAGAACAATTCGCTTGGAGACAGTTTAGGCTAGTAAGGTATGTGGGCCACGTTATCTTTTGCCGAAAACTGGCGGACATGGCTTTGTGCCCGAGTGCGTTGTTGTAATGGAAGAGCCAGTATCCTGTCTGCCACAAGTCTGTTTGTTTGTTATTGTTTTTGTCAAGCACTGTTGCACAATCCTCTGAATGCTTCCAAATAGCAGGTTTGATTAAAATTCTGACCTGGGGTAGCACAACTTGAATGCACTAAAAACTTGGCATCAAAAAGTAAAATCAACATTATTTTTATGTTTAATTTCACTTGACAACAATTTTTGGATTGGTGATGATGACATCTTTTGTTGGCTTATCTGTTGTTTTGTTTCTGTGTCGTACCCAAAACACCATGTCTTATCACCAATTCTCAGCAGACACATTGCAATTATACATAATTCTCAAAGAGTGGAGCATTACCACAATAGCTTGCAAATTAACAGTGCTGACTGCATTCGAACTGATTCGATACATATATATAAATTGTATAATAATATAGGCCTATATATTTTTATTGTATATATATATTGTATATTGTTTATATTATATAAATATGTATAGATATTAAAACTGAAACAGACTTCAAGATAGCCGTAAGTTAAAAACAGCTTTAAAAATATTAAAACGAAAATTGGGCTCTCTGCATGCTTTCAGAATTCTTATCCCTTCTTCTTGGCGTAAAATACAGTTGGACGCGGTTGCGTAAAGAAATTAAAAACGTTAAACATTCTTTACAGCATTCCATTTAAAATTTCTACTTCAAAATATATGATACCAAAACTGTTTACGGTTAAAATTATTAAAAGTACATTGCTAAAAACTACAATATTTTAAAAGATTACGGGGTGACATTGCGGCGTCGGTTTCCAACTTTTATGAAGGTGTACCTTGATGGATCGATTGCCCTCCCTACAGGGGCAGGGTCCCAATGACGGCGCACCCACATTCTTCTTAATGGCCTAACGTTGCTTGGACTCTGGTAAGAACCTCAAGACGAGGCTAGCGTCTCATAATCAACGACGAAGCATCGCTCATTGTTCTATTTAAACGACAATAAGAAAAAATGAGTGCGAGTCTTCCCGTAACTTCATTTCCATAGGGTGCGATTACTTTTTAAAACTTCAAACAGTTTCAAAATTCTGTTTAATTCTTGTAATTTTTAGCAATGCTTTTTTACAATTTTAAATGTAAACAGTTTTAGTATCATATATTTGTAAGTAACTATTTTAGATGGAATGTTGTTAAGAATGTTTTTGTATATCCAATTTCTTTTGTAAGCAAAAGCGTCCAACTGTACTTTACGCCAAAAAGAAGAAATAAGAATTCCAAAAGCTAACGGAGAGCCAAATTTTAGTTTAAATGTCTTTACGTATATATATATATATATATATATTTATATATATATACATATACACAAATATATAAATAGATATATATATGAAACACAGTAAAATTATCAATGCAATGAAGAGGCTATAAGATACACATTCTTGTGACTTGAAAGAAAAGTATTATTCAGTAATTATCCAGCAACTCTAGTTATGCAGTAAAGTGTTAAAGATACTTTGGCCGTTCTATAGGTGCATTTGGTCAGCTGAAACTAAAAATTTATTATTTTTTCTACTTAAAAAGTATGCAAATAAATGTACTCTTAAACATTCCTTTCCAGCATGCATTCTATGATTTTCTAGACTAAAAATAACATCAAGCAAATCTTAACGGACATACCATTTATTATTTAACAGGAAACTGTTCAGCCTACCTTGACAAAGTGTTCCTTGGCTATTTTTCTAGATAGAGTTGACTATGATAAAAAGAAAAAGGAAGTTGTTACGTACATACTTTATGACATTGGTACTGCAAAGACATATGCGTTCCTCAATTTGTCGATTTAGTTGAAGATAAGATGCTATAAAAAACCTGCTTTTTCCAGTGTCGCACGAAATTTGTGCTCTTGCAAAAGTTGTGGCTATAACTGTGTCGATCGTTTTAAGCCGGAAAACAGTCCTTTCGTTTACAATGCACAGCAAATGTAGTATCCTAAGACATTTTTTGCTGCGAATACCGATTCCAATACCCTCAAGAGATTGTTGAATTACCTCGGCAAATGCAGCGAAGAAATGGATATCAATTGGCAAAGTATTCAAGCCACTCTAAGCATTGTTCCCAAGAGTTGCAAACCACATCACGATGTACGGGAAGAACAGCGATTCTTTCGGCAAAACTCGACTCGTTGTGGAATAAACTGAGAATAAACATTCGAAAATTATATCGTATCTCTTTAAGTTTAAATCAAAAAGTTTATTTTGGTGGGACCTTTTGTTTGGACTGGAGCTCTGTGACTTTGCAAAGAACGTCGCTGCCATGCCTGTGTGTACGTCGGTGATGGCTTTGCCCCACACGATAAACAATTACCCAGAAATCTTTGAGGAACGCAAACAACATCTTAGCTTTTCCCGTGAAGTCTTTATAGTCATTCGGATTACTATTACCTTTTCTTCAAACATAAAAACGTTCCAATGGACTGTACTTCTTATAATATACGAAATCTTGAGTTCTACTGCTTCTCAGTAATGTAGGGATATCTAAATCTACTATAGTCCTTTAGTGAGAACTTCTCAGGCCAAACCGATAGTTGTATCTAGTATTGAAGAAGCTTAACTGAGAATGGGAATAAAAGGAGTGTATATTAGTTATTTGCAGAGAAAATGTGAAAGTTTTCGTTGAGTTTTCCCACGTTTAACAAGAGGAATGAGCCCATATAAATATTTGGGTAGGTCGAAGGAGATAAGAATCGCTTTCGTAAGCACAATGTATACAAAACTTCATTTTTATTACAGCTCGTTTAATTCCTTTAATATAGCCTTTGATAGTTACAGAAAGATTTTGAAATCAAAGTTTCTAGCTTCTTTTCGTTATCCTCTTTTCGACGCATTTCGTGAGGGCCAAATCGTAACACTTCGACCTTTGTTTTGTACGTCGAAAGATTCTTCTTGACAAAAGCCTCGTTTATACTTTTGGCGCACAAATAATTTCCAAGCTGTGAAGATACCCACTTTCAAATTTTAAATTTCATGTCTTCATGTACCTGTGGGTGGCTATGCAGGAAACGTTCCCTGAATTGGTTCCAGCGCAAATATGAACGCCGTAGCAACTGTTCACGACGTGCTCTGTTTTCATAAATTCGGTCCCCCCGGCCAATCCCATAATGCATTGCGTATCGAAAATCTTGGAATCTTGTTAAATTGTTACCGAGACGCGAGTATCGACTGCAAGGAGAAAGGCTAAAATTATTCAATCAGCATTAGAAAGATTTAGTGATCGCATGGTAATCCTTCCACCATCAACTCTCTTAACACAGAGAGAAAAGTCTCAGAATCTTTGCAGAACAGGATGTCGATGTTACCCGTTGAAAGATTGAGAGCTTATGTAGGAATCAAAGGAAATAAAGTCACCTCAGTACATCAATACGGCGCAGTAAAGTGTAGCTCGGGTTCGAATCCCGTTTCCTAGCATGTTTCATTTGCTTTGTTAACATTCATCATAACATGATTCCTTCAAAGCTTTTAACTAGATTAACAAGCGTGTTTCATGAAAGAAGTTAATCTGGCTAAATTTAAAAATGAAGTTAGTTCGTTGGATTGGGAGGGAATCCAAGGCCAACGAAGAAGGGAGTCCTCTTCACTACACAAGAAAAGAAAGTATAAAGGTTACTAGTAAATAACTAACAGTTGGATTCTCAATTAGCACGTGGTAAGTGCATTTAAAGTATCCTACAGAGCATAGGAGTTTTTTCCTGCAAAGAGCGTACAATGAGAAGTAATTTTATGAAGGATGGCATCTTATCGTATATGATTGATGTTGACAACAAAAAATGGTGAAGAAAATAGTTGCTTTCTGGAAGAAAATTTTAAAAAATATGTGGTTCCACAGTGTAAGGGCCCTTTAGATGAGTAAACAAAGTGAAGAACCACCTACACAAAACAAAGGTGTTCCAGTGTTAGCTAGTCCATATACAATTCAGTTATGTTTCCCATTTCCCAACTGTAGCCCATAAATGTGACAATTAACTCCCTTTCAATAAATTTATGATTCTGATGATGATGATGATGATGATGATGATGATGATGATGATGATGATGATAAGGAGATGGATGAGGCAGATGAGGACGAGGAGGCACATGAGGATGAGGAGGCACATGAGGACGAGGAGGCACATGAGGACGAGGAGGCACATGAGGAACAGAAGGCAGATGAGGAACAGAAGGCAGAGGATGAGGAGGCAGACGATGTGGAGGCAGAGAAATAATGATTAGAAGAATAACAATGATGATACTGACAATGGCAATAACCATGCCAATGGCACTGACCATGACCATGACCATGATGATGATGATGATGATGTTGCCAATAATGATGATGGTTAGGAGGAGGATGAGGAGGGCAAGGAGGAACAGGAGGAGAGCAATAATGAACTGCTGATTTCACTTTGTCAGATATCATAAATAATTGCAATAATTCATGCATATAATTAACATATGGCTTAAACCAACATTTGCAGCAATACCGGTAGATCAAGCCTCATTCCAACTACATTAACTAAGAAACTGTTTCAATCTATAGAAGTTGCCAGACGTTATCAAAGCTGTAAGAAATAGGGAAGCACAGTTTTGCACTATGTGCAAAACAAATTAAATATAATAAGCTGTCAATTAAATAATTAGTAAAAATTACTAAAATATAACTATAAAACTGTAGTAAGTATAAAAGTATGAATACTGGTTTGATATTTTAATAATTAAAAGTAACATTTCAGTACACATGTTGTCATCTAGCATTTGGTATTTGTACACAAATTTATTTAATTCTTTGGAATGGCTGCTAGTAATGAAAATCTATACATATATATATATCGCTAAGTGTATTAATTTAAGTATATATAATGCAAGAGACATTCTGTATTTGGTTATTACTAATACCTTGAAAGTGAGATTCCTACTGTATAGGAAGAAAATTCCCAAGCCTCCTTACTGCATGATGTCAAAATGGAGCTTAGAATGTGTTTGCATTGAAGTGTTGTCATCCTAACTCAAACAGTTCAGCAATTATCATGCAATTAGTATGAGCATAACTTCTTGATAAAAATATGTCCGTATATGACATATACTTGATATCACAAGATGCCGTGTTTACGTTGTTGTCCACAGTTGCATCTCAGCCAATCAGGTATTTTTCACATCACGTGATCAGCTTGGCATGTGAGGACTAGGATAAAGGCTTACTTATCTGTTTCTGTTTGTGTGGAAGGGTACTCAACTGTCAACACTTTTATGGAACCAGGGGTAAGTCCAGTGTGTTTTGCGGTAGGTTATCGACTCAGGTTGGACTTTCCAACAGAGAACAATTTTGTCCCTTTTCTCGATTAATATTTTTTTATGAATTGCAGTTTCTGTCTAAATAAATGATATTATATAATTTAGTCTGTTGATATCTGTTTTGAATTCAATTAAGGGATGCTCACATAATATAGGTCACTGTTCAAATGGTCTCTAAACCACTCTATACAATAAACAACTGCAAAATAATGCCATGAGGTCGAGACTTGTGTTATAATACATCTTTTTAACTTAGAGAATCTATGTATCATCGATGGTGACATACTTTTCTATTTCTCTAGTGTTCTATTCAAAACCAGAATCTATGTAGTATAACCACGTATTACCTTAGAAGGTCGTTCTTTAGCGCCCGTGCATCTGCTTTACAATGATTACTAAGTAAAAAAGGACATCTTTGGGAGGTAGATTAAGGCCCTTTTAGACTATAAAAGCGCTGTGTAAGACAACATTTCCTGTATGATATGACATCAACCCACCACCTCCTTTTAAGCTTTCCCCTATCAACTATGAGACCCACGAGAAACAACATTACCTTCTTCCGAGGAATACATTTTTCTACATAGCAGGTATTTTTCAAACACGCACCGGGGCATTTGCAACTTCAATCACAGATTCGCGTGGCATTTGCGACGTGTCATTTGTGACGTTTCATTTGTAAAATACAGTGGTACTCACTTTTATACTAGAAAGCTTTTGGAAAGTTAACCAATATTACACAAATCTTTTTGGCCATAAAGTGAGAGGGAGGCAAAACTATGAAGTAAACATTTTTTATGGGAAATAACTGAGCCTGAAATCTTCTTCTTCAAATATGTAGCTTTAAAGGGATTGTACAAATTGATTCCTATGAAGAAGGGTCTCCTTATAAAAATTACAGCCAGGCTAAGTATCTTTAACGAAAAAGACATGTTGATATATTTTTACCTTATATGAAAAAATATACTAATGTTTCTTCAGAGTTATAGGTAATATAAACTGGATGCTACTAAGTGGAAGAGTAATTTGTACGATGGAGAGAAAAAAAATGATCTAAAGTTAACACTACTATGTAACACTACCATGTAAACAAACTCAATGACAAAGGAACCGTAGGAAAGTGGTAACAATTAACAAGGGAAAAATAGATATTCAAAACAAATACAAATGGCAGATGATTCATTATCGTTCATTAATGAACTGAGGTCGCTAATAGCTACGGTCTCATGAATAAGCAATTCACTGCTTAGATTTGTAGTAGAAACGATTTGAAAATCGCCAAGTGAACCTCGATGTCCGGCTGACTTCAAGTGATCCTGTTTACTCGAACCCTGGCTGACAACTCTATTTCCAGTAAGGGGAGATATCCCTAGATGTCAGACACCGTATATTAGTGAAAAGTTATGTTATTTCAAAACTAGCCATGCACACATTACTAAAACTCTCTAAGGATTGGCTCAGTTGTCGACATAAGGTGCCCTTTTCTCCTTTTAACAAGGGGTTTTGCATGTGGAGTCGATAGCTGGCATAGATATTCAAACCAGATGAAAAGTGCACACAAACTCTATGCTCGCAGCTTTAGGGATCAGTAGAATGACGCTAACAACAAGTAAACTGATTTAAAACATGACCGGCACTATGAAAATGGATCCGTAATACATATCATCACTTAGAGAAAGGCAACCTTTCTGATAGCAATAATCCAGATAAAGTAGTACCTCAACATATGGAGATTCAGAGAGAACATTGACGCCTTTACTATGAAGTAGTTAAGAACTGAACACAAATCTAAAGGTAAGTCTAGTCGCTTTTTACCCAATGAAATCAACCAGAGATGTTTTATCGTCCGTAAGTTTCAGAAAATAAAGTTTTTTGTTTGCAACTGTACATTTAAACAAACCGATAAGCAGTGATATTGTATTTGCATTGTACCAGAAGATCGAATTAAGCTTCTCTAAATATCTCCGAATAAGCCAAAAGGAAACCGTTTGGGTTTTTTTAGACTCTTAATATCTACCTTTATTTATACAGAGTGGTTTTTGGTCATCAATCTTCCCTCTGACTTGCAGATATGGCTAGGACTTTAAATTAAGTTCTCCATAGGAAAAGTCACACTGGATTGGCAAGTGACCAGTGGCATTTAACTTGCAAACAAACCTGTACAAACGTACAAAATCTTTGACGCCGAAGTGGTATGCCACGTAGAGATTCCACTTGCCCCTTCCACGTGCCCACTCGAGAAACGGTTCAGGCCTTTCTTCAAAAACATGCCATCTCGCACAGCTGCCTGTAGCCCAATACACCAATACTCCACTAGTTCTACTAGTTTCTACCGTAGATGAAGCTCATGAAAACCCAAGATTACTCGGCCAATAAGGAAAGTATTTGTGTATATCACATGACTGTCTTGCCTTTTGAAGACTAGGGTAAAGCTCGCTTGTTTAGTTCTGTTTGTTTAAAAAGAGTACTTAAATGTGAACACTTTCACAGAAGCAAGGGACCGAATAATGTATAAGAATTTTTGAAGAAGCAACTATACATTTCCAACTACCATTAACTCAGACAAAATATTTTGAGAAAGATAAAATACGTTTTGGATGACAAAGCGAATGGCGTTGCCTACTAAAAAAAGGAAACGCTTGATTGCAAGCAAATATCGTCCAATATTATGGCTTCCAGTTGCAAGGACGTTGTACACAAGCAGAATTGCAAATGTTTGATACATACACCTTCAGAGAGAATTACTAATTCCAAAAGGGCAACAATAGGGTTGCCGGAAAAGTCGACAGGGAAATATGATTTATTGTATGTAGATGAAATGAAACTTATGTAAGTAAAAACTTGGAAGAAAAACTTGGCTCTAAGTTTTGTTGGATTACTGTAAAACGTATAAAATGTTGCCGCACTCTTTGCTACTGAAATGTATGTATGTATGTACTTATGTACGTATGTATGTATGTATGTATATATGTATGTATTTAAACTGCAGTGAAAGCAACCCATCTAGGAGAGTGTAACCCCAACAGAAAGCCACTGCAGACCCTGAAGTTGTCCGGCAGACAACCCGATATGCAAACCCAGCCTCTCTTTCAAACGTATGTGAACGAGACTTTTCTTTTTCGAAAAGGTCTATTGGACGGAATTCCGCCATAGTTGCAACTTGCAACGCATTATCGATTTTGAAAGATGATTTCAGGGATTCGTAGCCTATATCACATTTGCTTGTCTTAAGAGAGGCTGTAGATGCCGAGTAATGCCAGAAACGGGAGCTGCTTCTTTAAGTCAAGTTTCTGACTGGTGCGTTTCGTACTAATGCCTGTATGACCAATCTATTTGTGATACTAATTATGAACGGGTAACGAATTGCTAATAAATAATCACACATTTGATGCATTCCTTCTACATTTTGTGGAATATTCTGTAAACTAAATATTTCTACCTTTTACCTGACGTAGAGTAGCATGCTGTGTTTAAAAATGTACATTTTACCATGATTTGAAGATTGTGTGGTTTTGGCGGTTCAAATTATATCAGTGCAATTTTTTAAAATTTATGGTAATTTATACATGACGTCAGCATTATTTCTCATTTGCACCAACTTAATTTACCTTAGTTTACCAGTACTTAATTAAACAAAAACTCTGATTCAGTTTTTGGACGATGAACATTGTAAGTTTCATGGGCGTTTTATTTTGTAATGTTGTTGCTTAACATTTCGGCCAACAAGCATTTGGTCTGTAAAATACACACTTACAAGTGGGTTTAGTACTTCGCGACACCTTCTTTTGGAAATTTAAGCTACTAGCACATACATCCATAAGCATTTGCTCTATAAATTCCTATTTGCTCCATTGTTTACTTACTTGACTGTCCTCTGTAGCAATTTATTATCGTCTGTAATTAAGTCTATGACCAACATACTACACCAAACGGCCTAATAACGTCCATTGACGTCATCACCATCAACAGTATCCTGCATTTTTGGCTGCCAATGCTGTATGCCCTTATAATTACATAAAGACACGGGTTTTTTTCACAACAGCAGCGATGCTAGTCTTGCACAGAACAGTTGCATCTCGTAATTGTCATTTCTATTATGTTATTCAAAGATGTTTTCCATGCTAAACCTGATGAGTTGTCCAGCGATTTTGTCCTAAATACATATAAATGGGAAGTCTGTTTAATTGCCATCTAAACTTTCTACTGTAAATGCTACTTTAGGTGTTGATACTAATTAACGTAGAGATTCTAAGTTGTCACAAAACTGAGTATCAGAAGTGGCATGAATCTGTGATAACATAGCCTGCGTGCAAACTACCCCAGCTAAAGTGGGTACTTACTACGTCAGTAGTTTCTGTCAGCGCGCAGGCTAGTAATAACAATGCAATATAATGACCCTATATTTTTTATGGGTAGAGGACAATGTCAGTCGTTCTACAGAAAGGAAAAACATCCGAATTTGAGGTCCTTTTATTGGCCTGTCAGTAGGATGACGTCACATGCCATACAAATGCACTCAGTAGATGTTGTAAGGAAGCATGGTGTTTGTCCAAAGTTATAATTATCATTAAATTCTAGCATTTTCACTCTTAAAACTCCAGTAGTTTCTACGAGGTTAAACATGACAATGAAATAAGATTCTCTTCTGATGAATGAAAACTATATGAGAGCATAGGCTCAAACCATCACCCTTCAGCTTGCTAGACCAGCTTTCTGCCGACTGAGCTTGCTCACCTCCCGAGTAAATAAATAGATCTCTAACATAATAAAATTACTAACCTCTAGAAGTCGTAAGTTTGGATCTGTTTCTTCAAACCTGTAATACAAAAAGAATCACAGTAGACACTATACTGTTGTAATTGCCCTAGCAAATGCGGCATCGGGAAAATAAAATGAGCCCGGCTATCAACAAACAAATGAGTTATTTGTCTCTTATGATTGATAAACGAAATACATTTCAACTTCAAATTGACGTCGGAGAGACTGCACGAGTGACCGTTATCCCGCGGCGGACTGATAGTATTTATTATAATTGTCACAAGTTGCACTTGCATACGCAGGGCTGCCATAGAAAAGTAACCGAAAAGACAATTTTAAAGATTTTCTAGGGTATTTGCCACGACGGTTTCATAAGTGTTAAAAATATAAAAATTTCTTTCCGGGACTTTTCTTTGCGGGTGATTATTTTTGGTTCCGATTGACAACAATTTTAAACTCCAAACAAACCAACTTTCGAAATGGTTAGAGATCAATAATGAGTTCTGTTTTAATTTTAAAAATTTCCTAATGAAAAATAAGAGCGAATGGAATGTGACATCAATGCAAAATTTAGATGCATATGAATTCCTAATCACGCGTTTCAGTGATCCTCCTGTTTAAAATGTACATTACTTCTGCATTATGAGTGAACAAGACGCATCAAACATGTAAAGTCTGCGGAACAATGAGCCTTAGAAAACGTAAGCTTCCAATTTATGAAATGGCTGCAATACATACTTACCACTTATCGAATTTATCTTGACTATGCTGGTCGAATTTGACTTTCACTTTTACGGGGATATTAGCGGTACCCGACTTAATCGCATTCACACGTCCAGAGTACCAACGGTCGTGGACTTTGGACTCAACTCGGCTGCCAATTTGATCTAAAATAACGTTAGAAGAAAAAAACATAATGAAGTGATTTCTTGATACAAAAAGCTCTAATGATTGGCAGAGAACACTGTATTCGCGAGACGTTACAAAACAAAAGCGTTAGTGGCGCATTCCGCATCTCCATGACATTCTGATGTGGTGCGAGAGGCATGGGATGCAAGGTGTGGTGGGCGGATGGTGTGGAATGAGGCATAAGAGGTATTTACTGCGCTAACAGTCATTCGCTTGCAAGTAACTGAGAAAAGACATACAGAGAAGTACACCTAAATAACAAAACAACGAGAAACGATACTAGCAGATGAGAAACAGACGTTAAGGGGACTTTTGTAATGGAACGTTCTCAAATCTTCAACAAGACCAGTACACTAAAACCTAATATACAAAGACGCACCCTATACATTAATATCCAATGTTAAGTAGCGATCTCTCTAATAATTTGAATTTTTCGCGAGGGGTACTAAAATAATATCTTACTTCTTTCAGGAAACAGATATAGCGACGTCTCGGCCTGTTTGGCTATCTCAGGACGTCTATGAAAGCATGTTACCGTGAAACAACCGTTCTTGAAAGATCTCTTTCATTTAACCATATTGGTAAGCTTGTCGCTGGTTCACTGATGTGAGTTCGAAAGTGGTCGTATTGGGTAAACTTGTCCTTAGTAAGATTATGTATTAATTTTATGTCAGGCTCAGTAGAATTCGTTAACTTATTTCGAATGATAGATTGGCATTGTATATATTTAGTTAATATGTCTATCACGTTAAGGCCGAATTTAGTTTGCTCAACATGACAACATCTAAAGACGCAGAAGGTGGCATCTCGAGCCATCTTCGGAAGAAACTATGGCAGGTAAGATCAAGGGTTGATTTTATCCATGTTATATTGATATCACATATTGTTAAATGCCTGGAGATTTTAGGTAATTAGTATCTGTGATAACAACAATAATAACAAAACATAATGCAAGACAAAAACTATTTCAGTCGAATGAACTAATCAATGAGAGCATTTTAACCCAAGAAATAATTGACGTATGATGACAGTTCTCTTTACATTGACTTTGATTGGGAGCGATATGCGAACAGTTCGTGACACAGAGGAAAAGCAGGAACGATTGCTCGAGCAGCAAGCTAACCTGAAAAATCAGTTTACTTTAATTGCTAACCGAAATAATCGAGAATTAATGCTAAAGTTACAGAACGTGGAGATTAATCAAGTCGATACGCCACGGAATTAAGTAGCAGGTTACTTATTGTATTCGCAACGTAGATAGCACTGAAATCTGTTCAAGTTTGTAATTTAAATACTTAATGTTATGTCTGTTTATATTTTTTGTAGATCGAATACAAACAGTTACAAAAAGGGATAAAAGTTTGTGGCGAAGCTAGATCTCCGCGAAGCAAAAACAAAGAAGCGTGTTAATGATAATATTAACGATAATAATAATAGTAGTAATAGCTCTTAGATCCTAAAGAGTAGAACTCTATAATATAGACACAGACTGCAATTTTTTGATTGAAATTATACCAAATTATGAAGCACTCATAATCTTCATTTTGCACGAAATTGCAAAAACATTGTGTACTTAAAAGCCTTTTTCGTCTGACACTCCTCAGGGTACTAACGTCAGAATGACCAACGTGGAATGTGTGAAAGAGTATACCCAACTGTATTTTGAAGGAGCCAATCAGAAATACAGTTGGGTATACTCTTTCACACATTCCATTTTGGAGATGTCAGACGTCAGAGTGTCACACGGAAAAAGCTTTTCAATACAATATGTTTACGCTATTTTCGTTCAATATTCTTGTTTTGTACCACTAACTAACTATTTAATCTTCATTTTATAGAGTTTGAGAAATTTCATTGTAAGCAATTTTTGTTACCAGGTAGAAGCTATCGTAGTATATAAATTAGCAAAGTATCTAAAGAAATAGAGCTTATACATTTCATCAGCACTGTTTTGATTCATGTTTTATGAACTCTCTAATTGACACAGTATCAGGTATTTATATCTCATGCTATTTTTCTGAATAGCAGCACCCTGTGCATTAATTTATAGCAACTAGATTTGAGACAGATTTTACTCGTAACATTGTGCTATCAACTTTAGCTGTCAGGGTGACCAATTGTGTACCTAGGAGTAGATAATAATAATAATAATGATAATAATGATAATAATAACGATATACAGGAGCTTTCCAAATTACATTAGCTCGTCATCTCCCTTAAAGAATAATGATAATGATAATGATAATGATAATGATAATGATAATGATAATGATAATGATAATGATAATGATAATGATGATGATAATGATAATGATAATGATCATTAAATATGACATTTCAAATTCTCTATTTTGGATGACACTATTTTCAACTTTCCATGGGCTTCCTTGCTCAATTCATATGGTGTAGAGAAGCTCCAATTAAGTTAAGCTGGATGTTGATGTCAACCTATGAGTGATTGGAAGCTAATGTGGCGACTAGAGAAATAGAAAATGTTAACATTAAGTGTCACCTAGCACACACAGTGAATGCATGGGTCATGGATTCAAGCCAAGGTCATGGCATATTTTCTCTGTTTATAGTGTCGTTTGCATTTTGAATTCTCACTTCTCAATATGTTTACTTGTATTTAGAATGGAAGTAAACCACCTTGTTTGAAACTATGCTTTTGCCTTTACTGATTTTTTCCTCAATAAAAAAATGCAGCAAGACAAAGGATGATAAAAAATACATGCAGGCTTAGATTATAAAGTTATTTACATAAATCAATTATAACCCAGATGTGAAAATGCAATAATGTCAAAGTAAATATAAAACAAATATAAGCCTTACCTATTGTTGTTGTAATAATTGAGACTCAATGCAAAATGGCCTATTGCAAAATGAGGATCTCTTCGAATAGCTTCTAAGAAATGCTAAAAGAAAGAAATCAAGAACACAAATCAAGTGACAACATTTCTATTTTCACACAATTGCATCAATCAAATTAGAACACTTTGTAATTCCCTTCAGGCACTAGCTAAGTGCAAATTGAGTCTAAAATCACTAAACAGAATAATGGAGACCATGGCAAATATACTTGATGGATAATTATTCCAATTACAATACTGTATGTTTGGTTTTCATGACCATATCTATTTACAAAGGCCTGATGATGGCTCTTAACTATGTCACAACTAGCATTAGAAACAAGGTGTCCACCCTTATCAACTGTTAAGAGCTTTCTGTACACATACAACCTACAGCTAGCATACTCAAAGCGTAGTAGTTCCGTCTGTTATAATTTCATAATTTCTTAATAAACCTCAAAATAGCTCTTTGCTATCCTTCCCTCTTTCTGGCACATATCTCTTCAATGCAAGGGATCCAATTGCAGTCATACTACCCAATAAACTGTTAGTGCAACTTGTTTGTGGACTTAGTTTTCTGTATCAACTGAAACTTACGCTATAATAGTTGTGAAGAAGAGTAACTTATTAATCTATCTCAATCTAAATGCTGCCAAAGTAATGTCTTTATTATCAATAAATACAAGACAAATAGACAAGAAGCCTTGCTTCCAACTGTACGGTATCTTGGTCTGTAAATGCCACTGCAATTGAAAGAGCTTCTTGTAATCTGACAAGACATCACAGGATGTGAAACCTATGGTATACACCAACTATGGCAATTTGATTCCCAGTTATTACCATCGCTCATCAGCTTTAGACTCTGCCTTGTGGTATTGAGTAGTCAATAGTACTTATTAGTATATGTAATTTACATAGATAGATAGATAGATAGATAGATAGATAGATAGATAGATAGATAGATAGATAGATAGATA
Organism: Alatinidae sp. Z8VKAUB7J3; assembly: GCA_010016025.2. NCBI lineage: Eukaryota > Metazoa > Cnidaria > Cubozoa > Carybdeida > Alatinidae > Alatinidae sp. Z8VKAUB7J3. The sequence continues at coordinate 45,241,941 of JAAAKM020073195.1, read as the reverse complement.
GATAGATAGGGACGAGGGAAAAAACTTTTGTAGCTTGTGGAATTTTTCTCTCCTTTTCCACACAGCGGTAGAGGCGCTAAAAATAGGTGTATCATAACAAAAATAGGTCGCTGACAATCTGTAGGTAAGAAACGAGTGTATCAACAACCCTTATCACTGAACGGGAAGGTATTCAAACAGAGATACCTCGTACTAAGGGATTGACCGACGTGAAAGCATCAAAACATCTAGGAAATAGGTGTAATTTGTATATTAATAACTAAAATTTCGCCGAGGATGACATCCGTGAAATGCCGGGAAAAGGGTACCGTCAAATTCTAAGCTGCCTACACGCCCGATAACGTGACTGACCGTCAATTACCTATAATCCTGTACTGCTTGTGATCGTCCATTTGTTATGGATTTGTCTCACAGACGCTGGCGGACTTTTACGGTCGATAAAAATAGAATGAACGAAATGATGTTTGGAACAAGCTGTTTTGAGGTGATAAGTCGAAGAGACGATGATGACAGGCCAGGGTAATATTTGTGATTTGGCGCGATATTGTGCCAGTGGTCCGCCAGGAAATCATTTGATACAAAATCAAGGACTCTTACGTGACGTCACAATTGAATGAAAATCAGACGATATGCTGCAAGAAATTCTGCCCTCGTTGCATTATTTGATACAGATATACATACTAATCCGCTCACAAAAGGGGGGGGGCAAGGTGGAGCGCCGCCCCCTTGAGAGAATTCACTAGCGAATTCCTCCCCACCTTATATTCTTATGGGCACATATATTTTTTACTTTTGTATATCATAATGCACGGGAAACCAAAAAACGTGGGACCTGTGGGACGACTAATGGGATGACTGTTGCCCACATGTCCATACGTATGTTCGTCGAAGTATTCCTTAAAAATGCCCTCCGTGAGATATAGCCTCAGAACTGCAAAAAAATTGTGTCTTTCGGCCTTAGTGAACAAACTTCTCTTACGACTTGAAACTAATGTTTTAGCGGCAATGAATGGATACCATTTTTAGGATTATTTCCAAAAATTGATGAAACTTGTGACCCCCCTCTTGATATTTTGGAAACCTCAACCGCCCCACCTCTCTTAGGGGGCCAGCTTCGTGAGTGTACTAATCTTTGGAGGGTATCTCGAGTAGCCAACCGAGTTATCACTTAACAGTCTCAAAGCGTTGTGTAAAACATTATAAATTACCATATATATACGAGGTATATATCTACAGATGGGGATTGATGTGGACTTGAAGCAACTTTATAATTTACGAATATATATATATATATATATATATATATATATATATATATTCAGGGGAGTAAATACGCCCCCCTCCCCGCATCCTAGAAGATGCAACAATCATTTCTTTCGTAGCTTTGAAATCTCCAATCCCGTGAACTTTTTGAAAATAAAATGCGTGAAATATTTCTGGAATTAAAATTTTTGTGAGGTGCTACCATGGTTGGCGTGGAGGGGAGTCTTTTGAATATAAGGGTCCTATCATTATCTTCCGTATCACGAGGCTCCCAAGGTTATGCTGCAAACCACGAACTGGACCCTAAACACTGGAACGAAAAGAGGACTCAACTTGGTTTACAATGAAGATATTCCAGATTTAATACTCCGCAGGCTAAATGCAATATCAATGTTACAGTTTATAGCAACACGATACAGTTCTGTCACACAAATCAGTCCACGATTCTTCGGTCCTAATGTCGATGGTCAACGAAATGCCTATCATTTATACAACTTTATTATATAACGAATGCCTATGACCAGTTTTCTTCAGTATGGAAAAAGTTGAATCGGGTTTTTGGTCGCAGTAAGAATGTGTATTAACTACAAGGTCAAAGTTTCTACAAAGCTTAGAATACAGAACGTTTCCATAAAACTTTGCAGGAACACTAAAAGAAATTAATATCCAATAAAGCTATTGGCGTGTATAAGACAAGAGCATCATTATTAAAGGGCGCAGCGGATGTCATCCCCCTGGTAATAGCTACAGTTATTGACATATCTATAAAGTAGGGGAACTTTGTTAATAACTTGAAATCATCCAAAGTTTTGGCATTGCTTAATAATAGAAAGTTTGGTTTTCATCGCAAAAGATCAACTTTTGGTCCGCTCCTGTATACATTGACGACTTGATGGGAAAAATAGAGTTGAGAGATGACGCCGCCAGTCTTACTGCGTTCCAAACCTACCTATGTCACCGTACCCAACGAATAGCCATCGTTAAGTGCTACTCAGACATTTATAAGGCCTCTGTGGTAAAAGTAATTTATAGTTGAATATATTAGTATCGGGAACACGTTTGATACCAAAGAGAATTACAAGAAGTTATGTAATCATTTTTTTCCAATATTTTGTATCTTGACTATGATACATAATCATGGGAGATGGTTATATCCAATTTATAATTACAGTCAGTGAATTTCTTAAGAAGAGTGATCACGTAGATAATATTGAACAAACAATTTTTGAAAAAGGCTCTGATGCATAAACATTAAACCATGCATTACCATTCTCCTGAAGAAAACTAGTGAGGAACAGCTTGAATCTTCCGTCTTTGCTAGAGAGATTCAAAAGTACTAAATTAACGAATTATTCATAGAGTACTGCACTACAAGGTTGCTTAGACGGTTTTAGATCTTCCAAACTGTTCATCAAGTATTGAGGCATTTACGTACATTGAATTAAATTGCTCTAACAGAAATAAAAAAGTACCATCGTTTCTGCTTTGCTTAGAAGTGATAAAATGACACTGTAGATTTTCATATTAAAAATACTAAAGAAAGTGATGTACATAGCTATAAGCAAAATCAAGTTAAGACCTCCTGGAGTAATGCCAGTTGACCTTTATAACGCAATCATAACTCGTTGACTCCAGTCGATCCAGATTGCACAAAAACATGAGAAATTAGGCAGGTTCTAGTTTTAGCAGTTTTAAAAAAACAATATTTTCATAATTGTAACTAATCGTAATCAAAGCTTATAATGGCAGTTTTATCATTATCATTAGTGTACTTTGTCATTTTACATATTTTAACACATGTACAGTTCGGTTTTATTGTTAATTTGTAGTATTTAAATATTTTCATTTAAGCACCTTTATCAAAATTACCTTTTGTAACAAAGCATCCTTGTAAATATTGTAAAAGAGTTGAAAGCTAGCCAAAGATATCTCGATGTAACTCCTTGCCACGTCCTGAGCTTCATTTACCATAGAACAGATGATTTATTCTTCGTTCAAAGATTTTATATCCATATCCGGTTTGGTTAAGGAGTTTAGAAAGAGGTATTATTATTATTATTATTATTATTATTATTATTATCATTATTATTATTATCGTCATTATTATTATTACTGGTAGTAGTAGTAGTAGTCATAGTAGTAGTAGCTATAGCAGTAGCAGTATTTCTATTATTATGTAAATTGTATTGCATCTTGTGGTGTTATTTTGCCAGGCAATACTGCTGAACAGCAAGCCCCTACTTGCAGCCCCAGACGTTCACCACATGTCCTTACTGTTCCCAATAGACGTGCTTTCTGAACAGCTCCAAATGAGTTGGGTGGGTTTATGACGGTAAGCCAGAAAATGGAACTCTTCGAGATGGTACCTTGTGCCTCCAATGATGAATGGCATAACCTTGATGCTATTACATTGCTAGATTCTCATCTATTTCCATTTCAAATAAGGGTAATTGTCAAGGTTTTCTCTCTCTTTTTGTGTGATCAAAAGGCAAGTAACATCTATGATCATTTGATCAAACATGATTGACTTTGTTTATCCTGTGGGTTTTATTATGTTCCAGTTTTCAGTCTGTTTGGACCTTAAAATCACGGAGCACCTTAACCTCCGTCTTCTTCTTCCTCTTCTTCTTTTTCCTCTTCCTCTTCTTCTTCTTCTTCTTCTTCTCCTCCGCTATTATAAATCTCACTGTCCCCATTATGCCGGGCAAAAACAGACATAATGTTAAGTCGTTTCAAGCTTATTAATAATTAAATAATTACTAACGATTATCTGTTTCAAAATATCGTCTGTAGAATTTGAATAATGCATTTCACATTTTCGTAAAAGAAACAAGAAATGACCTGAACCAGATCTTTTAATTTGATAGAAGACATATATCATACTTCTTTTTGTATAACTTGTTGTAAGAGAGTACATGAGGGTAGTCCCATGCTCTATTCAGAGCGTCGAGAATGTGATATGGTAGAGAATTAAATGTCCTGAGCCTTGGCATTGTGAGGTAGGGTGGCCAGTTCCTTTCTTCGCTGCCATTTATCCTTCCCCAGCTAGTGCCAGGTACCCATTTTCCTGCTTGGTCACAGTAGGAGCTTTCCAGATTGACGGCAAAGCATAGGATCGAACCATCAACCTTCAGCTTACTAGACCAGCTCTCTAAAGACCGTATTCCCTTCATGAATTGTATTAAATTATAAGAATTTATTGAGATTAGAATTAGTAATAATTCTTACAATTGTTCTAATTGATGGCTACTCTCTGTTACATAATTATATGAACAAACACAAATATTTAAATCAATTTTCTAATTGATAAATTATTACAAATGGACCATATTTACAATACAATATCTAGTTTGGAGTACGAAGGTCATTAAAACATCCAATGCAGCACAAAAAACGAAAGCAGAAGTTAAAAGTCATTCGAGGGCTGACTTTCACCACATATTTTTAGAAATAATGCCCAAACTTGCTTCAACGTTATTAAAAACATCGGTTCTTGATAATTCAAAGATAGTTTTATGATAAAGAGCATAAAAACTGTTTGAAACAGGCCATGATCTCTGTGCACATTTGGGCAAATATGAGACAACCTAATCACGTCGCTTGAACAGTTTCTTTATAGGCTCCTATGTAAATCCTCGAGAGTCCCCTGGTCTAAACTCGACGGATATCCTAAATCGTTTAAAATAGGCACTGTTTTTGTACCAGGAATAATTTGCCATGCATGCTTCGTAGATTCGCAGTTTTTACTGTACCAAGGGGATGTTTCCGAGGCAATTTTGATTGAATTTATGAAAAGAACTCATATCACGTTGAACCATTTTTTTGATACATCTACGGAATTTTTATCGCCTCAACTCAAAAAACCAGTCTTGGGTTTTTTACAAAACGCAGAAGATATCAACAATAAAGTATCAACTTCTCTACGCACAATATAAGTAGATTGAAATAGTTGTGACGTTTCGTTAATAGAGTTAATAGATCAATTGTTGAATGGAAAATTGACTGTGTCAAGATATATTGAAATCGATAGCAACTGTCAGCTATTTGTGACGTCTGTTGGTGAGTTTTTCCCGACTTGTTTTTTCTTTCCTTTTTGTTACAGCTTTTAAAGACACAGATTAAATATCTAGGTCGCAACTGGAGGAAAAGTAACATGAAGACCATGTCTCTTATCTATCACAAAGTTAGACATCGTTTAAATGATGATTGGGCATTTGGAAATGGTGAGCAATAGATTTCGATGATAGTTCACTACGAAAGTAGGACTGTGTCGATAACAACGGAAAAGTAGGTTTCGAAGAGGAACGAACCAACTGTCAGGGGATGTGAAGATTAGTGTAGGACAGGATAGGATATGATAGGATAGGATAGGATAGGATAGGATATTTTTAGAGGATGTGTAGCACAGTCAAGCAAAGTACAGTATATTATTTATGAGTTTCAGTTTATTTCTGTTTGCACATTAGTTGGACTGAAAAACGCTCCAATGCTTTGGTTACCAAAAACGGTAATTGTAACATGTCCGTTTGAAAGTATAACATAGCAGAAGCCTGACATCATGGGGTATGCTGCAAGGTAAAAGGCCTTAATTAATGATCTGTTAGCTTGACTTGTTTACGATAAGAACAGCAAAATAAAGATCTAAGACGAGTTTGTCTGGTAACATAAGGACACATCAGGTAGGCCCATAGCCAGCCACACGTATTAGGTGGGGCAAAAGAGCTATCAGGGAGCAGGTAATTAGTTGATGAAAATATACAAAATTGATTAACTAGGAATCGTTGTCATTGCGGATCATGTATGATGATGCAAGACAATATTGATGTTGAAAGTTTCAATTCATTTACTGACATCATTAAGGTATGAACTGATAATAAGAAGTTAATCTAAAAAGCACTTTGGTAATATTTTCATTGGAGAAGGCAATTTATCAGAGAGGAATGGCCCCCTAATGCCCCCTATGGTTACGGGCTTGACAACAGGGCTGCACACGGTGAACGTGCTAAGGTTGGCACAGAATATGGCAGTCTGGAGTAGTCGATGTAAAGACTCGTTGACGAGGCATTAGTTAAGTGATAAGTGTGTTATGGTGATGAATATTTTGATAGCATATAACAGGTTTATTCAATTGGCAGCACAGAGGCAATACCTGAGAGGCCCAGCTCGTGTTTCTGCCCAAATATGAAGAGAACAACAAATGAAACCGTGAAAGATGAAATTGCTCGCAAAAACGAGAATTGTGAAACACTCTCAACTGTGAAGTAAAGAAAGTTGCAATGGTTTGTTGTCAAGGTGTCTGTATAGATTTAGGACGTTTCCTAGGTCCCTGCAAAGACTAGTCCTCATACGCCCCAGGTTTATATGACACGCATTACATGGTCACTCAAGAGCTGACCACTTAACCTCTCTGTAACCACGACCGTCCGTGCGTGGTGAAAAACCACGTCCTCCGCGAGGTGACACTGGGGCATAGGTTGGACCTATGTGTAAAACACGGCGGATCTAGAGGAGTAAACCCCGACTAAACAATCCTGCTATTTCGTACGTGCAAAGTACATGGTGAGTTGGTGCTTAGAAAAACACCCCTGGAGAAATCTTAAGCAAGTACTCCAGGTATTTACCGCTTAAGCTCTACCTTTGATAAGTCCACAAAACAATCGAACCCTAAGTAATCCGCTCAAAGATCATAACCAAAAAGCAAAAAAATCTGAAAAACCCTGCAAAAATCTAATGAAAAGATTCCTGGGCATTGGCACGTGGAACGTGAGAACCTTAAACGATCAATTTAATTTAGACAAGCTGTTTTTTAAAATGGACCGTTTAAACATTGATATCCTCGGGGTGTCTGAAACTCATGGGACGAGAAAGGTATATGAGAGGTTTGAACAGAATTGTTTTGTGATCATGTACTCGTGCAGAAATGACAATGTGCATAGGCAAGGCGTTGCCATGGTTTTAACAAAACAAGATGCTGAAGACTTAATTGACTATGAGCCTACATCAGAGGGAGTCATGAGCATAACCGTAGAAATGAAGTATGGACCTTTGACGGCATTTCAAGGTTACGCCCCCTGATACAAGCTATAGTGAGGAAGAAAGCGACATTTTCTCTAAACAACTTCAAGATAGTCCAAGATTCCAAAACGAAGCAGGCAAATTCTATTAGGAGATTTTAATGCCAAAATTGGACAAGATGCTGATCTCAACTGGCCAGGTGTTACTCGTAAATTTAGCCCTGGAAATGGAAACTCGAGTGCCTAGAAATTGCTGCAATTCTGTGCTGTGAACGACCTCTGTGTAATGAACACCTTCTATAAACGTAAAAATTACAGGTTAGTAACATGGGCATCTTAAAATGGTAGATGTCAAAATCAGATTGATTTCATTATAGAAAACAGTCCAGTAAATCTACTTTCAAAAATTATCGTGTCTACAACTCCGGTTCTGATTGTTGAAGATTTGGAAACGACATGATGAGACAAACATCTTTATCAGAACATTAACCATTATCAAATAAATCCATATTAACATAAGATGTGTTATCACAACCAAGTTCATAAGCGAATGAATGTCGAGACGAAGTTTACAGGTGTGTACGATCACATGGGTCACAACTTCCGCATGTGGTACTAATTACCATAATCACACATCCGACACTGATCACTTATAGGTCGTTTGCAGTCTGAGCGTTCCGGAAATGAAATCTCATTTCCGCTTTCCAGATGGAGAGCAAACAAACCGATTTCAACATAGAAACGCAACGGCAAATACAGTATGAGCGACTGTTTTGATTGCATTAAAAGCGTCAAAACAGCATTTGAGGTAACTCTTGCTGCTTTTAATTCATGAAATAAAGCGAAGCAACTTCTATTCCATTTCGATCACACTTAAATCTGGTAAACATTTTTGACTTAACTACCTTACCTTATAATACTAATAAAAACACATATTTTACCACAAATTTTGCAATAAAATCCCTTAAATTCAACGTCAAAGGTCTCGAAGTATGGGAGATGGGAGAAATGGGTCAAGGCAGTGCAGGAGGAGTTTGTAAATTCTTGACTAAGATTGGAGTGGCACCCACCTCTACCACTGAAGTGGTAAAGGCTTACGAAAGAGAAGTATGGTTTGCGTTGTCTCCGACTGTGGTCTACGATCAAATTCTTCTACAGTTGTAGAGTCCAAGTACAATGCTGAGTACCATACTCAGTACGGTTATATTAACATTTATGCAGATATTATGTACATTTTAATTTTATTTATACTTGTACATTAGGATGCAAAAGCAGATGTTATTTTGAAGTATACTCCAGACGAAGCAAGGAATTTAAAAGCATATGGAGAATTGCCAGATACTGGTAAGGATGTCACAAACACCTGTGTAGACTAACTAGTATTACTACATTTTACCTACAACATTCCTCAATAGAAGTTTGACTTATGAATAACATAACACAAAAAGAGAATTTAATTTGCAGTGGTCGGAGCATTGAATATGCTATTTGAAGCTTGGACGTAGGGATTTTCTAATTTTTTAAAATCTAGTTTTCGATTTTTGTGTCCCATATTTGAGTACGTAGATAACCTAAAAGACATTGATATAGAATTGACGACTTCAATGGATGATCAGAAGTATGCCAGCGTATTTTAGAATAGACAGAGCGTTTTATGATTTCATACGTTCATCACGTATTAGACGTGTTATTTTGAAGATCGTAAGAGGAGATTTTTGATGGAGGATTTCTGTCAACAGCTAACTTATCACGTATGAGCAGAGGACCAAATAATATATGTCCATCAACTATACATTATTTGTAATTATAGTTTATCAGTTTCAAGTCCGAAAGGCCGGCCATCTTGGGGAGCAAGAGGTATTTTACTGACATGTAAGACTCAGTAGGATTATTGTTCACTTCCAACTAATGAACAGGGTAGGAGATCAGGCTTTTTCACATCAGTGGATAAGAGGTCTCATTGCCACGTGCAGCTTAGCCGCATGTCAGCCACTATGCAACCATTTTAATTTCTGGAATGATATCATTAAGGGAAAACTATTTTGTTTACAAGTAATCATAATCGGTAGATTTTTTCCATTACGGGATTGTATATGTTAGATCATGAATATATGTAGATGTATAATAGTATTTGTAAAAGAATTCGAACAGTTACAAGAGAGAGTCAATAGACTGTGCTTGGGTATAGCTTGTTGTTTGATTTAGTTATACAGCAAATAAATTATTGTCCTTGACTGGTGCATTGCTTCCGCGATGCCTTGATATTTTTTTGTCAATATTTGTTTGTCATGGTTGCACAATACATTATTCCTTCTACAGTAAAAGTTAATGAGAATGTCTCAACCAGTGAAGAAGGAACAGATGACCTCCTCTTGGAATTTGCTAATGAAGACGATGACGAGGGCCCGCAGTCTCTCAATCAAGGACCCCTGATCAGCAGTGGGTCCGATTTTAAAACTGCCCTAAGTAAACAGGAAACCACCAAACAGGCTAACAAATAAAAGAGGGTAGCTGAGTAGGGGCGCCCAAGGGCAAAGTTAAGGCTATCGGGCAGAGAAGCAAGCCACGAGGCAGGCTCAACCATCAAGTACACCCGCCCCTCTTGGATTAAGGAGTCTGTAATAAGTGAGATCTGCTACTACACCCAGTCCTTGGCAAAAGTCCGAGAAGCGATCTCTCTCGCCTCGCCCCTCCCCTTCCCGAATCCCTCCAACTGTTTACAACAACAGCCTGCTTCCTCGGCCTGGAATCAGGGATCTTGGACTTAGATTTAAGTTTTCTGAATAGATGTAGATCTATAAGGATATTGACATGTATTTTCTGCCTAAATAATATCTATGGTGTCTGCTGTTATTTGGACAGACATCTTGATCGGGTAAGGCTGTATTCATAAGACAGAAAATATCAACAAAGCCACAATGTGTTTGAAGTCATAAACAGACCGAGGTGTACTATCTCACGCCCATCGTACGATCTGTTATGAATCTTCGGCAATTGCTGAATTCTAGAAATACTTTAGGATTACCGAAGGTAAACAAGCACTTCATGGTTTACTTTAAACATAAACGATGATTCCGAAATAGCAGACCAGAAGTGCTGTTTTAATTTGTACATTATTATATTGCGAGAAGGCGGGGGAAGGGGGGGGGGTGAGTCCATCCATGTAGACTCAGAAGTGGGGCAGTGCTTTCCAAGTATAGTTTGTTAGTAAGATTTGCCCTTTAAGACGCTGGGGGTTACTAATCGAAAGAGGATTTTAAGCAAATACAATGCACCCCTGTTTATCCGAAGGTCATAAACTTAAATGTGCGTCGAACTGTTCGAATAAGCCGAAAATTCGGACACTCGAGGACGGAACATTGAATCACCAAGATAACTTTTTTAACGTTAAAACTGATGAAAAATATGTTGTTGTCGTGCCAAATGGCTAAAATAGAGACAAGGAAAAACAAAACTGGACATGTATCGTTTAATGAAGTAAGTTAAGGCAGGTTAAGTCAGTAGGAAAAGTATCCATTTATTTAAAAAACACTGGAGATATAGGAAATATGTCACCACCAGGGCTCGAACCCGTCACCCACGCTACTGCTGCGCGTGCTCTACCAACTGACCTCCGATGGTAACATACTCTATTTCCTTAGTCGCCACATTAGCTCCCAATCATCCACTGGTGGACATCGACATCCAGCTCAACGCAAGAGACCAACCTCTCTGCGTCATGTGCCTTGACCAAGGAAGGACTGCCATTCGGCCTGTCTATCTGTCTAAAGCCCTTTGAAAGTACGTTCCACAGTATCATCGACCATCAGTGACTAATTCATCTTAAGATTCAGTGACTACGTGATTGATGGAGTAAATTAGTGAGTATATTATGGTATTAATGATTGACGGTGGCACTAGTGGCACTAGTGGCACTAGTGGCACGATGGTCCAGTGGTACTGGACTTGCATTAATAATCGAGCGGAGTTCGATTCGAGACAATTCTGCCAAGGTTCACTCAGCCTTCCATCCTTACAAATATGGGGACTAAACATTGTTATGCTCAGGACAAGAGAAGAAGCATTTGCACGGTGTCGGTTTCCTACTAGAAACTAAAGTAGGCACATTCCTAATGGGATACCTGCCCATATTACCAAGAGTAATGATTATGAGATTAAAGGTTCATCCTTTTAACCTTTTATTCACTCAGATCTACACACCAAAATAAATCTCTTTGAAGAAAGATCTGGAAAGCCTCAACGATCATACGGAACATAAGATCATAACGATTCTAATGCAGCTTGCGAGAAGCAATTCGAATCATGATGATTAAAATAGCAAAATATGGATAACAAGTTCCAAAGATATGACAGGAGCAAATGGCATAGGATATATTACTTTATTAGTGAAAGATAACAGAAATGGATGTAATGGTGTCAGAGTAATTACCAGGTAATCAGGGATCCTTACTGACCAGTAGGAAAATTAGCGTAAGCACACTGTTACGGCTCCTGAAATGTTGCGTATAGCTGACTCTAACGTATGTCTTTGAAAGCTGGACTATTAGTAATGGAGTAATGGACTGCAAAGGAGGTTAGAAACAGAGAAGGTGTGATTTTGCAGAAAGATGACGAGGGTGCCTTGGACAGAATAATGAAAGACACTATAAAATTCTGGCAAGAGCAAGCACTGAACAAAAATTAACTAAAGCGGTACGCTGCGGACAACTGTATTTCTTCCGACATGCCATAAGTAAACGTGAACGTTTGATGACATCAGAAATGATTATGTGTGATTGTGATAAAATGATAACATTAGATTTATATTTGATGACGTGAGCTGTTGTATAAGACTATAGGACAAGCTCTATTTGACCTTTGCATTGCAGGAGAGTGTTTAGTGAATAGATGTGCTGTCCCGGACAACCGCAAGTAAAGCTCATCGACAAGATCGCATTGAAGATGACGATTTGAGAGAGTAGGCAAGATCGTCTTTAAGTATATCTCAACTCAACTACAATACCTTAAAACTGATTTACATCATTTATAGTAGCTAATACGTGATCACGTCATGATTGATCCATGACTTAGCTACTTTAAGAAATAAGAAGCAAGGACTATTTCAAACATAACAATATATTTACATTAACTGACAATAGCTTATACGAATTTGAACGACAGTCAGGCGATGTTCCAGATGAGGACATATACCGGTTCATTTAAGGACAATATGCATGATCTTCCCACTTCGTATTTGACAAGAAAAGGAAATCGAAGAAGTGTAACTACTAACATTCTACTGATCAAGCATTAATTTGCAAAAATGATAATGATGATGCTGAACCATTTGACAATATCTTATGCTTTAAATAAGTAATTATTTGAAAGCTATTGAAAGAAATATGATTTCTTAGATGTATGTATGTATGTATGTATTTCGCCACACAGAAGAAAAATAGTTACAATAAAATGATAAGTCAAAGTTACAATTTTTAAGATATTGATTACTTTACAAAATTAAACAAAAATATCTAAGTCACTTTAGAGAATAAAATACAAAATATCAGTAATGAAAACAAAGAAATTGTGCTCAATAAACCCCTCCTGATAAAGTTGGCAGGGATAGCATTAAAAAGGTTCAGAAGACCTGCAAAAAAAATATATGTTCTGAATCACGAAAAAAACATTAGAAGGTGGAAAGGTCAGTCGGATTCTCTCCATAAAGTTATCACAAATGGGTTTCCAAAGCCGAACAACTACCAATTCAAAATAAAAATAAGCAGTGGCCTATTTTCGAGGAAATACCATATATAATTGGCTTTTTGAGAAATTGAAAATTTAAAAGATGCTATTGACATTTGGTTAATGAATACCCCGTTAGCCCTGGCCCATGGCAATCTAAAATCTGCACCAACAACCTGTGGCTCGAATCATTTCTTTACAGTGTTGTTTTTATGTGATTTACTCCTCAATTCTAAAATGGAGTTGCTATCATATGCATAAGATAAGTATAAAGTAAAGAGATTTGACCGTGGATTTGACCGTGGTTCTCTCAAAACTCATAGTGGTTGACAGTCCAACTAAATTTTGCACAAAGCTTCTTTCATCCCACAATGTGATTGATCCAGTGGTGTTGCTTTATTGACAGACTGGATGGGTGTATTGCATCACTGATCTCCTCTCTACTACTCAGTGATGGTGCAGCTGGGAGGCAAGGGGTTTTCTGTCCCTCCACTTTGTGCCACATAACGTTTTTTCTCCAAATACAACTTCCCTTAACACAAATGCTGAACAAAATGACGAAAAGAAATGATGTCTGTAAAGATGAAAAGCATCAAAAGAGAAACCATTTTCCAGTTGTGGTGGTGCCGCTCCTGCTACTAAAACTGTTAGAACTTCCATATTTACAAATTTAAGGATCATAGGAACAAAGAGATGTTACTGTGAAGAGAAGCAAGAAGGAACACAATACAGGATCCATAAAAACTGTCTCTCTGCTTTCTCTGGAAGAATGTTCTTTCATTGCAATTTAATATGTAGTACTGCATGGAGTAAATTTATATAAATCAGTTTGTTGTTACGTACATACAACGAGGTTCCTAGCGATGTATTTCCCTTTGAAATCCTCCTTATGATCGTTGTTTCAAAAGCCTTGTCCCATAAAAGTCAATTAACACTACAAATACTGAGTCATTATCATTTTATTTTTAAAAAATTCTACAAAGTACCTGTTGTCCTCCAACTGATTATTTTGCCTTCTGGTGACAGAAATTGGGCTAGAAATAGCACATCCTAGAAAATTGAACAAATGTTACTTCAACTTATCATAGGAATTTATAAACTTCTCCACATATCCTAAACAATTCTTACTTCTTATGGCAATCTCTCCTCTTATATAAAGCACACAATAAGGAAACCTTGAAAATAAAACTTTGTAGCCTCAAGCTAAAACTGTACGGTTACCTTAACACCCCAACTTTCCCAGGTACACACTTGTTACCCTAAAGTTTCAACTATATATTCCTGATTTATTACAGCAAAAAATAAGACTACATTTATATGAATTGTATCTATAAGATCCAGATATTTCTCAGAAATACAGTATATAGTTTGTTAAACAATAGTTCCTTAATTCATATATCTATAAAATCTATATAAATGTAAACATGTATATATATATATATATATATATATATATATAGTTTATAAAGAAATGCTGATTACATATTACATTGATTTTTTTTCTAAGTAAAAGAGCAAACTCCATTTTATATGGGATATTTTAACCTTTCTATGCCTTCTGTCTTATAAGTGGTATGTCATGAATTGATCTCTCAACAAATTTAACCAAGCATGGTAGGGGGGAAAAGGAGAGTTTTCTGATAGCCCTCCAAATACGCACCATCTTTAACTATGCACTTGTTCTGAATCTTTGAACCCTTTGCTACAATTTGTCAAATCGTTACCTTGTAAACCATTCCTTAGGTATCACAGTAGCCCGTAAGAGGCCGTTCTACCCATCAGTGGGGCCCATCCTTACTGTATGTCGGACTGCTGAATGTAGTTTCAATGTCGGACCTACTGCTCATCAGTTGTCTTGATTGAGAGACTGTCATCCTTGCTGAATGCATAGCTTTCACTGTTGGTCGATCTATTAATTTTTAGGTAGCATTAACCTATATTTTCGGTCTATCTGTTACTTTCATTAATGGGTAGGCACCCCTCTTTCTTCACTTTTCAAAGTCTTTATCCATGGCGTATGCATGATTTCCCTTCCGAAAACCAGCACTGCTCAAACTGCAACCTTACAGATGCCCTAATTTTCTTTATGGGTCTTTTGTTAAAGTAAATGTCGAATATTTTATTAGGCAATGGTACCTTTGTACTAAGGAAAGATTTTTTGTAGGTAGGAAGTAAAACAGTCACAATTGATGTTTTTCGATGGCACACGTGATACATCATGTATCGTAACTATGAACTGAATGCCTTTTGTATTTAGGAAACAATATTTAAGAAAATGGCCTACGGCATACTGTGTATGACACTATTTTCCGAATCCGAATGTAATCTCTGAACTACCTTTTTAAGGATTGTAATAATAATAATAATAATTTTGAACATTACATAATGTGTTTGATTCTCCATTTCTACTCGGTACTTCTTCGACGTCGTGAGATTTGTCGTATTTAGCGTAACAATAGCGGAGATCTGTTTCCCGCCTTTGGCAAGGATCGCGTGTGGCATCAGTTCTCATTTCAAGCATGATAAAATGATAATATTAGAGGGTGCATTCATGGAATCAAAGGCTGTCAGCAACCCATCGTTGGATGGAAAAAGCTTACAATGGTAAATGATAATATTGATGATTATGATGATGACACTGATGATGATGATGATGATGATGATGATGATGATGATGATGATAATGATAATGATAATGACAATGATGATAATGATTATTATGATATTGATGATGATGATGATGATGGTTGGAGCAGTAAGCGGTTAAATGCCAGTGTATAGTAATAAGTGCTATTGAAACTGGATATCGATCAGTAAGCAAGCCACTAGCAACACAACACTTTACATTATTATCCCCCCACCCCCCTCCTTTTTTTTGTTTCTCTTTTTAATGATATATAGTACATTAAGCATTAAAGCAAAATTTGAATATTTTCAATAACGTTTCGATTTGTGCAGTGAGAGTAAGGACATCAAAATTTGGTCACTCGACCAAAATATCAAATATTTTGAGGACTCAAAAAAAGCCAGATAAATTTTTCACAAGTATCATTGGAGATGTGTACTGTAAGATATCAGTTTCAACTTGAAATTGCAAGTTTGGGCTGCGAACATACACACACATATGTACACTTTTCAGCCTACAACATGAGTCGTCTCTTTAGAGGTCTATTCGGATTTTGTACCACCAACAATCTTTTCAAATATAAGCTTTAAAACCTTGTATCATTACCAACTTTGAAAGCGTACGGTACGCAATCAATGCAGCAGATCAAGGACGGCACAAGGGATTTTGTAAGTAAGTGAGATACGTCTTACACCCCCTATACGTATCGTTTTTGGTGATATATACTCTGCGATATACTATTTTCTGTAGTTGAAGCCACAGATTTACCTGTTTACGCGCTGTAGTCACAGAACTGTTGTCAACCGCTATGCTCTGTCAATATTAAAGGTCTTATGATACATGTTTTCCATTTAAGAGTAATTACTGGCCAAGCTGGCTCCACACGCAGCTGATCGGGTGGTCATATTATTCTGGAGCTGAATGAATTGAGGGTCATATTGGTCCAAAGGCCTAAAAGAATTACATCAGGGTATGCATGAATTGAGCTGTAAATTATTGTCCATCTTAAATTTGTACATCGATTCCAAGTAATATTCTTCCCGCCTTCATAATGACGGCGTAGTTCTGTCGAATATACTGCCTCGTTTCCCATAACATTTGTATCAAAACTTTATCATCTTGTTCATCAAGGCTGATATCACTGGATAATGGAGGACTAAAGCGGAAGTACGGCAGACCAATCATCTCGCACCAGCTCTTGGCTCTCTCTACAACATGTCCGTCCGAGTTAGCGACCTACAAGAAGACATAATTACCGTTATGCTGACCTGATGAAATCGAACGCTAATCATAGTCTTATTTCTGTCACGTTTATTCTCTACAAATAATTTACTTATACACAACCCGTACCGACGTCTATTGAAGTTAATATCTCCAGGTATGCAAGAGTGAATCTAACAAGGGCATTGAACTTACACCTATTATTCAGGCAATAAAGCAAAGGAAATATGAGACGCTATTTTCCCATTGCGGAGAGACGCAACAGCCAATTCAACAAGCATCACCAATCGGGCAATAAGCCAATAAAGCAACTTATCAATAAATCATAATAAATCAACCAATCAATCAATCAATACATCAATCAATAAATCAATCATTAAATTAATCAATAAATCAATCTATAAATCAATCTATAAATCAGTCTATAATCAATCAATCAGTAAATGAATCAATCAATAAATCAATAAATAAATCAATCCATAAATCAATCCATAAATCAATTCATAGATCAATCTATAAATCAATCAATAAATCAATCATTCAGTTAAAAAATCAATCAGTCAATCAATTAATGGATCGGTCAATCAATCAACCATCTCATACCATTCAGTAATAAGTAAACAGGGATATAATAGTTGCGATACAAGTACAACAGTGTTTTGGTAGCTTTATTTTATCAACCGTATTTTCATTCGGTCATAAATCCATAAAATTTAAGTTGGCTTACATATGACGGCACGGGCGGAAATTATAGCTTTCTGCACTGATACTTGTTTTCTGGGATTCCGTATCTACTATCACAGGCGTAGACCATTCGAAGTAAGAAAACGTGCAGAAAAATCATGCAGATATAAGAAGAATAAGTTATTTTAAGTCGGCAGAATTTCAAGTAAATATTTTACAATAACATTTCCCGCTGTTTTCTCCTGGCATGGTACATGGGACAGCAGGATTGATATACAGGAGTGTTTAAATAATAATAATAATAATAATAATAATAATAATAATAATTTTACTACTTACAATAATTTTAATAATATTAATAACACTGGTCGACATTTTTTTCGACCAAAACGTTACCAGGTAATGGGCACATGTTTCAGAGCTATTTTTCACGCGCTCATTTTGAAAATCAAGTCCATTTTTCCCTATTACGTCAGTTTTTTTCGGTACAGATATATGCCACTTATGGTCAAACAGGCAAAATGCCAAATTTTATGAAGAATTTAATTGACATGTTACTGTGTGTAAGACCCTTTTAACATTACATTAACTGCAATTCAAATCCTAATAAACCTCAGAAAGGAATTAATGAGCTATTTTAGTTTTCACAAAGAATTTAATTTTCCAGTATCTGTTTACAACGATACTACAGCCACTCAGGAATTTGTCAACTTCTAGTCAAAACTGCGCAAGCTTCTCCTTTCCTCACTAATTTAATCAAAATATTGTGAAAAAGACAATCAAACATACAAATGAGCATCAACAGCTTTATAAACAAACGAAATCAAAATTGTAAGTACAATTAACAAGCTATGAAATTTTGATTTGTTCTTTGATGTTCATCACACGAAAGCAAAAATTCTTCTCTTTCTGAAAACTCTTCTGTGTTTCTTCAGTGGCTCATCTCTTTTGATACTCCAACAGTAGTCAGCTAGCAGCTCACCTTGTTCATCACTGTAGTCACTTAGGTTATCTGAAACTGTTCAACCTGACTAAACAGCAAATGCATGTTGATACTCATATTATACCTAAGTTTTTGGTAGGACATGAGAAGCCTTCTCACCAACTCTACAAAGTTCTCAGCTTTTCTATTACCAAAGGAAGTTTCGTACAACAACAATATCGTTGAAGGGTATGGAATGGTGCAACTCTAAGTGGAAGTAGTACTGTGAAGATCGACGCGGGATGAAGATACTAATGTGAAACAGGTAATCTGGTAGATGGCAGGCTTGGATATTTAATTTTGTGACGATTATTCATGCTGAAACGTTTTGCTTCCACCAAGCAAAAGTAGCGGTCAGCATTTTGATTTGATGTAAATATACTTTGAATAGACCAAGCTGAGAAGTTATAGGCAGCTTGTTTATGATTACCTAATCCAAATAATGTTATACGGCAAACCTTACAATTATAATGGTGAAAATAAAACCGACCAACTATGGGTAAAGCGCAAAACAAAAATTAATATTTTAAGGTCAAAATTGTAGATTCCTTCTTGACATTTTACCCACATTTTGCCCCTTAAGTTATACTGATTCTATTTGATATTCTTGTAGTGATCAGGTTTACAAGTGTTTACGAAAAAGAACTCTAATCAGGTTTAGAAGAAGATTTTACCCAGCTCCTCTTAGAGACTCTAGTGGAACTTAGTGAAAGTTTAAAACAGTTTATGGTACAATTGAAACCATAAACAAAAGAGAAAGCAATAAAATTCCCATTACTTTTTCTTAAATCTAAGTAGTTTATTGGCGGTCACATTTTAAAGCGTTACCCAATAGCAATTTGAAACCACGTATGAGCACTCTGTATATGTCACAACACTGCCAATTACTCCTGTGTACGTAGAAGAAAGAGTAAAATTGCGACAAAAGACGTCACATTATCAAAATTTTACGTATTGTGGCCGTTTACTAGTACCATCCTCGTTTTATACTTATATCAGCGTAGAATTCTTTCTATTCCTAACAAAAAAAATAGTTTTACGCTCAATAATGTAATGTGGGAACTTGTTGTCATTGAAGTTAAATTTGCTTTTAATAATTCTATAAAATGTGTATACATTACTTTTCCATTGTAATTCGATCGTGCAAGTCTATATTTAACGTATTTATGCTTAGTTGGAATTACCAAGTAAGAAAAATACTATGTTTAAATACAATTTTTATGAAAGTTACTGATCATTACCTGGTTCTTATATGGCAAGGTGGAGCAAGGGTGGCTACATGACTATATTTTCCGCCACAGGGCTGCAACTTACTCAAATAGTCCCTGGAATAAATTGTACATTACTTTTAATTGAAAATTGCTGGCTTTCTCGTGTTCACTGCATTTATTAGGCTCTGTTCTTTGAATTTTACAAGCAAAGGTCTTGGAAAGTTCTAAATCTCTAAGCTTTCGGTGTTGTCATGATGCACCAGAAGGGCAAAGCTTTTACCTGAACCTGAAGTAATTCGGTGCGCTTGCCTACACTGTCCAAGTGGCTTTTGACTTCACAACGCGACAACTGGCTTGATGGTGCACTAGTAATAGAACTATAAAAATCCATTCGAGTTTTAACCGAAAGCAAATTTCATTCAAGTTAGACGTCACTATCTATCACGATATAACCTGTCAAATGATTTAATATTTCATTCGATTGTTGTGTAGTGCAAATTCCAATGAAAATGCCAGTAGTCTTGTCAGAATTAAATGTGATGTATAACTTTAAGTGGTGTGCAATTATAACACAATATCCAGGGACGGGGGAAGGTAAGATGGATTGGGGGGGAGCGGCAAGTAGGCTGGGTCCAAATGTATTTTTCCACATTTCACTCAAGTGCCTTTGGTCATTGTCTTGAAAGGGGTGCTTCGTGTCGATATGCATATCTTGATATGCATGTGACACAATGTTTGTCGCAATAAATTTCAAGTTTGATAAAGCTGAAAAGTCGACACGGAAAAAATTGAGATTTGGCAAATCTTTGGCCATGGCCATGGCCATGGCTCCCTCTGCCTCCCTGTTCCCCCGTCCCTGATATCATGCAGTACAACAATATCACAAGGAGTGTCATTTAAGTAAAATTCCTAGGTGTCAAAAACCTGGCCAAACAAGCAGGTTTTCATACCATGCTTTAATGTGTCTTCAGATACTAAGGGCTCGTTGCTAATGCCAAATGATGAAGCATTTACAGTTGTGTATCGTAACCAGTGAGACTTGCTTATGCAGCATGAGCTATCAGATGATAATGACACGATGACCTAATCCTTCCAAAAGATACATAACATTTAAAACTTGATATTGATACAATAATAATAGACTATCAAGAAGCTTAAAAACTAGGAAAGGAACACTAATGGTGAGAAGATAATAGGAAAGTACCTAACTCAATCGTACTAAATTATAATATTAGTCAAATTTCGCGCAAAACTACAAACCCATTTACAAATACGCGCACGGCACGACCTGAAAAGCAAGAGTTATGATTATAATACACCCATAAAACGTACGACTAAAAGGGAGGGTTGAAGGGATTAAGAAGCTCGATATACTTAACCATACGCGCAAGACTACAAACCCAGTTACAAATACGCGTAGGGCACAACCTGAAAAGCAAAAGTTACTATTTTGACACATTAACATAACCTACATCTGAAAGAGGATCAGGGAGGGGTTAAGAAGCAGAAATCAATTAAACACACGCCAAAAACTAGAAAGGCAGTTACAAAAATGTGCAGGGCGGAACCTGAAAAGCAAAAGTTATAATTATAATACATCTATAAAACGTACGACTAAAAGGGAGGGTGGCAGGGGTTAAGAAGCTCGATATACTTAACCTTACGCGCAAGACTACAAACCCAGTTACAAATACGCGTAGGGCACAACCTGAAAAGCAAAAGATATAAATATAATACACCTATAAATCGTACGACTAGAAGGGAGAGTGGAAGGGGTTGAGAAGCTCGATATACTTAACCATACGCGCAAGACTACAAACCCAGTTACAAATACGCGTAGGGCACAACCTGAAAAGCAAAAGTTACTATTTTGACACATTAACATAACCTACATCTGAAAGAGGATCAGGGAGGGGTTAAGAAGCACGAATTAAATTAACATACGCCCAAAACTACAGAGGCAGTTACAAATACCCTCAGGGCACAGCGTGAAAAGCAAAAGTTTTCATGTTAATACACCTTTAAAGCGTAGGACCAAAAGGGAGGGCGGAATTGGTTAAGAAGCACGAATTACTTAAACATACGTGCAAAACTACACACCCAATTACAAATACGCGCAGGGCACAACCTGAAAATCAAAAGTTATCATTTTAACACATTAACATAATCTACGCTAAACTAGGATCGAGAGGGGTTAAGATGAACGATTTAATTCAACATACGCACAAAACTACAGACGCAGTAACAAAAGCGCGGAGGGTATAACCTGAAAAGCAAAAGTTATAATTATAATACACCTATAAAACTTACGACTAAAAGGGAGGGTGGAAGAGGTTAAGAAGCACAAAATTCCTAAACATACGCGCAAAACTACAAACACAGATACAAATACGCGCAGGGCGCAGCCTGAAAAGCAAAAGTTAACATTTTAATACACTTATAAAACGTACGACCAAAAGGGATGGTGGAATCGGTTAAGAAGCACAAAATACTTAATGATACGCGTAAAACTACAAGCGCAGTTACAAAGCGCAGTGTGGAACCTGAAAAGTCGGAGTTATTATTATAATACACCTATAAAACATACGACGAAAAGGGATGATGGAAGGGTTTAAGAAGCACGAATTACTTAAACATACGTGCAAAACTTTACACTCAGTTGCAAATACGCGTAGGGCACAACCTGAAAAGCAAAATTGATTATTTTAATACACCTATAAAACGTACGATCAAAAGGGAAGTTGGAACTGGTTAAGAAGCACGATATACTTAAACATACGCGCAAAACTACAAACCCATTTACAAATACGCGCACGGCACGACCTGAAAAGCAAGAGTTATGATTATAATACACCTGTTGTGGTTTGTTTTTTATTATTTAGTAATGGAGGCTGCCAAGTTGGTTAAGAAAGCAAAGAAGCCAGTCATACTTTTGGGAAGTCAATCGACCCTAAGGCCTGTACCAGTCGAGCAGCTTCAGGAGGCACTTCAGGTAAAATAGAGTGTAAATTTAGTATATAGAAGTGTCGGAAGTAGTGCCACTCAAGCACCTCCTTGACTTGTACTATGGTCCTTGCGTCTGGTAGCTATGCCAACCAAACAGACTTAAGGCAAACTTTAGGAGACTTTAACTTGAAACTTCACTATCTCGTCCTCATTTACAGATATTAAATAATCGAAAAATCTGTTCTTACATACAATTCGCAATTACACACAATTACACACAACACTTTAAAATTGCCATATTCCAAACGGATTAAGAAACCTGCCCAGCTATTACGTGCATACAAAGAAACCGCTGGTATAGTCTGAGGATAATTCATACGTCTTTTAATGTAATTAGGTCTTACATTTGAGTCTGACAAGGATTTGACTTTGAAATTGCCATATTCCAAAGGGATTAAGAAACCTGCTCAGCATTTACCTGCGTACAAAGAAACCTCTGGTACAGCCTGAGGATTATTTATACGTCATTTAATGTAATTAGGTCTTAGGTTTAAGTCTGACAAGGAGTTGTTGACAGGAAACCAGATTTGTTATTGCATATACGTGACTAAACCAGATGCTAAAATGGCCTTAGTTACGTGGTGGTAATGACATACTCGGCACAGTATTTTCTGCAAAGTGCTTAAAATATTTCTACTGGTTTAAAGTTCGAACATTTGAAGGTATTTCTTTGACCAAATATACCGGTAAGTTACCTTGATCCGTCACAAACTCTAAACACATATTACGTGATATGCGCAATAATGTGGACATTTTACAACGGCAGGAAACACTGTATTGAAGATGTCATTACCACCACGTAACCAAGGTCATTATGGCTTACCAAGCGCTTCTGGCTTAGATGCGTATTGCACATTCAAGTATGTAGCTCACAGGATAAGGCTCCAAAAGGATACTGAAGAAAACATAGCAGAAAGGAAAAGTTGGTTGAAAAATCAAGGTGGAAGTTTGAGAACCTTGTACCTTCTTACGTCACAAATTGTGGTAAAAATTGATATTCGGCAATTTCTTTATACCGTTCAGTATTTCATTTTAGGTGCACGAACGTGCGTGTGCGGAGCATAGAGCATACACCAGGGGCCATAAAATTGGTATTACACACTGATCACTAAGCATAAAATTCAATTCTACTGGTTATACTACCTCCCACCACCTGCAAGCACTTGCTACCTGATTTACCAACTGATACCAAGTGATTGTCAGTACGAGGCAAAGATGGTGGAGTGATCTTAGTTGCTTAATTATACTTGTGATTGTACGCCAAATAAAGAGACTTAATTGACAACGTTTCGTCTAATGTAAGACTTCTTCAGACCAAGGCTAAATATGCTAATAGGTAGTTTACTATGCTAATGATAATGATGATGATGATGATGATGATGATGATGATGATGATAATGATGATGATGATGATGATGATGATGATTATGTTGGGTGATGATGATTGTTGATGATGATGGTGAAGTATTCATAAAAATGCCTTCCGTGAGATATAACTTCAGAACTGCGGAAAAATAGTGTCTTTTGGCCTCAACAAACTTCTCTTATGACTTTAAACCAATGGCTTAGCGACAATTTACTTGTCCCAGCTAGAAATTAGACTATTCAATGCCACTTTCAGTTGAATCTAGCCAACTCTAAATATTTTTGTATCCATGTAACCAAATATAATATAAAATTGTATGGATACTATTTTTAGGATCATTCCAGAGAACGATTAAACTTGTGATCTGCTTGGATACTTTGGAGATCCCAATCACCCGACCTCTCTTAGAGGGCCAGCTTCGTGAGAGCATCACACAAATGTTCCTACCTTTACTTTTGTCAGCGCATATCATATCATCCCATTCGATCTGGCAATCATTTTCTTTAGGATTCATCCACACAAGCTGAAGAAATGAAACCAATTTTTGTATAAAATACAAAACTTAAAGACAACATTTTACCAAACTGATATTTACTAAGAAATCGCCATAAGATTAAATAAACTACACAAATTTATGTAAATCAAAGAAGGATAGTGGTTACTTGAAAAGTTGGTTAGTGGTACAAAATTTGAATATTGCGTTGATTCATTCTCTCAAACGTTTTCGCTATACACTGATTACAGCAATCGTATGGAGTGAAGTGAGAAAGCTTTACAATGAATTTCTCACTTCACTCCATACAATTGATGTGATGAGTGTATAGCAGTGACTTCAGCAAAATTCCGTAAATATCGCCTCTAAATTGCTTCTATATTGTCTTTGAGTATTACTGTTCCTTTCAAGTCCCTTTGATATCTTTTACAATTTTATTATTTTTACAACAGAAAGTACAACTCATACAATAGATTTCTCCAATGCATCCTGGCAATATCTCAATAATATCTCTATTTCATCCCCGTGGTCATCATTCTATCCTTAATGCATCATTCCTGCCAATATTGTGCAAGTAACGCTTCTTATAGATTTGTCTTTGCAAGCTAATATATTACATAAATTGTTTGTGGTACAAAATCCAAAGATTGCTCTTGACGACTCATCGTTATTAGGTTATTAATATATCACAGAGATATTTCCTCGGTATCTCAGTCACAGAATAAGTGTCCTATACTTGGTAACCCCTGGAGTCTTCTTGTAATTTCTCGTTTGTCATACTAATCATCAGTATGACTCTCTTACGTGAAAATAGGCTCTCTTCAGAAATAATACTCCCATGACCCAAATAAATGAATGAATCGTGTAAAAAGACATAAGACTTACATGAAAGACATGACCAAGACAGGCCTTCATTGAAGGATCATATCATTAAAATTGCAAATGTCTAAACATTGTAATAAAGTAATTAACCAAACAAGGTTTCGCTAGTTGGTTATCCAGTGCCCCTGGCCGAGAATAGTAAGCACATAAAACTGAACTTGAAAATCTGAAAGGCTAAACAATGAAAAGGTGCACGACTAACATTCTGGGGATTAGTGGCAAGCTTGCTCTGCGGATACAGATGCCAAAGATCGTAAAGAATTGCCATCAGACTGAAGTTTAACCTTCTCAATACAGAGCGCAACTGACGGGACACTGGGAGCATACCAATACCTACCCATTCCAGTCTGCCTTATTGTAAGTAATTACTGGGATTGTATGCTAATTAAGACATGAATAGATTGAAGTTCAAAAAAATTTATTATTATTACTATTGTTGTTGTTGCTGTTGTGGTTGCTGCTACATATTTTGTAACACGAATAAGGAATGGCCTAATTCTGAACTTTTATCGTGGTAAGCGGCATGTACTATACCCATTCCAGTATGACCTTTTTGTAAGCGATAACTAAGAGTGAATGCCACTAAATACAACAATAAATTGAGATTTAAAACTTATTGTTTACTGTGCGATATTAGTAAAATATTTTATTCTAAAATGAAAATATTTGTTACAATGGTCTTACCCGTTAAAGATCTCCAACTTTAGATATGTTTTATCCAAAGCATTTTATGATAAAAGTTGGTCGAAGTCACTCCCGATACAGGAAATGGTGATTCAACACATACAGTGGAATGAAACCAACTTGAGACAGCAAGTAAGGCATGACATACCGTATCACCGTAATGGATACAACGACTGTTGAAAGGAAAAGCGTTTCCAATAGCATTTGATTGCCGTGTTTGTATCTTGAGCTTTTGAAGCCAAAGAAAATTGCTTCATTCAAGGATAAGCGAACGGATCATATCAAACTGCCAGTAGGAAAATAATGAATGTAGCACCACCCACGTAAATAACAGCGGATCCGTTCAGGTTAGACAAACTGCTGCTTTTCGAGCCCATTACAATCAGTTTCATTAATGAGACCGTATGCTGCAACGTTATTAAGCTGGTTGAATTGCTCCCATACTGATCATCTCTTGAGTGTTTGCGACAGATTTTCATTTCAGACGTTGCTAATTAGTCCATTTGTCAAAGTTGAAATGAAACTGCTCCATGGTTATCGTGAAAGGCAAAGGGCTTATCGTTGCGGCTTTCGAAATCGCGGGGGGGGGGGGGGAGAGACCCTCCAATATTTTTTACTACCGAAAGAAAATTGTTTTAATTATGTCCTCAGTATGCATTTTAGGTCCAATTTTCGGCCACGCCTACATTCATATGTTTAACTTTCTCTTGCCAATCTCTCAGTTTAGCCCCCTGACAAGCAGTGGGGCCAACTTTCTCTTGCCTCCAACAACGTCGGCATTCTCTCAAAGATCCCTGATGCACAGTGGGGCAATTTGGAAACTACCCAAAATAAACAGTGAAATTGCTAAACCGGCCAACCAATAGAAAAAGTGCAGCTAGGGCGTCAAAGGGCAACGTCCCTCAATTAAAGGTATCGGGCAGAGAAGCAAGCCATGAGGTAGGCTCAGCGGCCCGGAAAGATCGCATCTTAGCTTAAGGATCATGGAAAGTATCTACCATCAACACGTACAGATCTATTTTTATCTATTTTTTATTCTATTTATTTGTATATGCACAGGAAAAGCAATTTAGTTTTGCAACCATTTTCCAATTGGTCCTGTTTAGAACAAAATATTTACAAAATAATGAATAATTACGACATTACATGTACATCAACATTTACAAATAGATTTAAGCCTAAGAACAGTTGAAACAAAATGACTTAAAATTTAAAACAAAGTGTTTGCAGTAGCAAGCTTTGAAAGATTATTTAACCTAATTTATCACCAAAAAGACCTTGATAGGTTTAAATAAAGGGAGGGCGTAATAAATTAATGTTAAAGAACGTTAAAAGACATAATTTGCGGAGATATGCGGAGAAAAGAAGTGTAATTGCTCTATCAACTTAAGAAACAAGAATTTTCAGGTTGTCGTCTTTCGTACTTTGTAGCGAGTCTCTAAACCAAACTGCCTGTTTTTAATCGGCCTACTCTTCTTGAAGTTGCTGATGTGCTCCTAAGATAAACGGGGATTTGTAGAAGGAGAATGATATGGACTGCACGTATTGACCCTCCCTGTTTGGCTTCTGCTTTTCTTTCGTTGGGATAACTGCGGATCGGAAGAAATGATTATCGTGCGATGACTGAATGTAACCATGTCTGCAAGAAATTAGTTTATGAAGGTTAGTTAATGTTTAGAGAAGCTGGAACTCAAATAGGTTGGCTAAGGGAGAAAAGATAGTTGTTCAAAGATTACAGAGTAAAATGTCTCTTAACAGAATTTGTTATACTTCCACCGTATTCTACATCATCTGGAAATGTAGGTTTGTATCCGAAACAATAAATCATGTATTGCTGCTTTTGCCAATTGAATACTGAGAAAGAAGCTTAAGTATGAAAGATGAAAATCAGAACTACCGTTTTTTAATAAGAATTTAGTATTTTGATATTTTCCCTTGTTAAAGAATATTTGATCATGTAGCAAATTAATAGTTCCTAGTTAATAATTAATAGTTAATAGTTAATAAAAGGGGTGTTAGACTTTGTTTGTCGCGTGCAAATCACTCTGCGGTGTAGAGATTCAAGTTCAAAATGTAAGGATGGAAATTTGCTTCAGCTACGATATATTGTACCTAAGGATGCAGATTAAAAAACAACTTCTTAGTAAAGCAGTTTGCAAAGCGCCGTGCATACATATTTGCCACATGAAGCAATAGAAATCAGCCTAAACGATCAAATGGGCGTTAGATCGAAATTAGGGTCGGTGAATTCACATTTACCACAATTACAAAATAATTACATACTATGGTGTGTTCTTCTCATTCTTTAAGTTAGTCACACATAAATTTTACCAAACAACTGTCATGATGCCTTTATTTGATTAATTGATAAGACTTTGGTTCATGAACTTTCAGCCTCTCAGGCCAAGTCGAGTGCTCTGCGTAGCCTGAAACTTGATTGCGGCATTTCAAATCATCGTCACTAACAATTTGTCACAAACTGAAAGTAAAAGGAAGCAGTATAACAACACAAATGTTGCTACTTTGCATTCGCAATTACCAAAATTAACTTGCATCGAATCCATTGATGATTATTGTTTTGTATAAAGTTGCTCCAGCGGCGTCTTGATCGGTAACTACCTGTTGTCACAAAACGAAACTAAGTATGTAAACCAAAATTAACTTGCATCGAATCCATTGATGATTATTGTTTTGTATAAAGTTGCTCCAGCGGCGTCTTGATCGGTAACTACCTGTTGTTCTTCTCAATATTCTTCGGCTTTTTTTCAAATGATGTCTTCAGATAGTGAGCAGATAAACTTACTTCTTTTTGTGTAAACATTAAAGGGGCAGAAATCAACAGTCTCCTTTATGCTTTATGATATTGTTTTGGAAGAAGGATTCAGACAGATGCGTGCTAGGCAACACAATCTGTTCAAGTGTTGATCAAGAAATATGATATGAAGTTGTAATTATCTCAACGTCATTTGTAAACATAAACGTAGGAGAACTTTAAGAACTTGCCTTCTATAGTACAGGTATAGGCCTTTAAAGACTCTTCCCTTTACTTCCTCCTCCCAAAATATTGACGAGTGGGTCTGAAGGTGGGTCTTAATCAGGAATACTGCTACAAGTTATAACTTTTTGCTGCTAACGCTAAAATCCCCAAATCAAATGATACATTTCCTTACACTTAGGTGTGTGAAACGATGGCCTAAATGCACTATCACATCCACCTTCTGTCTGATCGAAAGCTAGAAAATTCAGCATTATCTGTTCACTCTTCGGTTCGTAGGTCACCCTAAAGGGTTAGGATTTGAGTACGTGCACTACAAGAGTTTCCAGATGTCTACCATGTGACGTATGTTGCATGAGATATCAATTCAAATCAGTGGTAGTTGCTAGACAAAGTTAAGTTGCTACTTCTAGGAATCATAAGTAACAAGGAAAATCAAGACTTATATGGTCAAGATACCTATTTTTAATGGTGTTAATCTTCTGAATATAATGACATTAACAAATTTCATATCAAGAGTTTAAATAGTTTTTGACAAATGAGGAAGATCTGATTTCCGAAAGATTAATGTTTTATAGAGATACTTTAATAATTTTTGTTCTGTTTACTTTTAAAAATGTGCAATGGTTTAAAGTATGTGGGTCTTTCTATCTCCCTTGTACGTGACAGCGTACAGAAATTCTCACATGTCTCTTGAGGCCGAAACGTTTGCCCGAATGTGAGAGTGTGAAAGTTTAACTTCCCAACCTGATGGAAAGACAACGTTCTTCTGAACTGTAGAAGCTAAAGCTCTGCAGAGTTTATGTGATGTTCTTAAAGTCCCATAATTTGAGATTTGAAATATCTGATTAAGCTTAGACCAACAGAACAACAGTAGTTTGTACTAGAAAAAAGGGCTTAAAGAAAAGAGAATCTATTATCAGTTACTATGTATTTGTCAGAATGGGAGTTCCTTAACGCATACCAGCATTGTGGGGGCTAAAGAGCCCCCAAACTACGACCACGTGGCAGAGGAGAGTAAGGTAGGCGACAACTACACCTACAAGCTATAGGTTGAACGCCAAGAAGGAAACTAAAATTTTGACTACGTTTCGTCTTCACTTTAAGACTTCGTCAAATCCTTTTACACTGCAGGTTACAACGTCAATGAACTCTGGCACAAGCATAAAAAAAATAGCTGTGTTTCCTTATGGGCGTTTTACCTACAGAGAGTAAGGTACTTACTACCACGCGACGTCTTAAATTCGTCTCAAGACGCAATCTGGTCGAAAATTTGAGAAGATAATGCAGGTGGCAACTATACAGGGGACAATAGTCTAGGAGGCATTCTAAAGTCCTGCTAAGGGTTGTGTAAATTGTGGGTGGATACATTCATTCAATGACTTCAAAAGATCAAATTCTACAAACACCGTAAACAATATTTAAAAAAAGAAACATTACTTTTCTCGTTACTGTAAATGTTTCTTCCTTTGTCAATACTGAGTTTCTAAAATCCTTTTCACTCTGGTGTGTGTGACCGCAGCTATACTCTATTTCTTAAGTCGCCATATTAGCTCCCAATCATCCACCGGCGCACACCGACATCAAGCTCAACGCAGTTTAGACCAGCATTTGTGCGCCATGTGACTTGACCAAGGAAGGACTACCGTCCAGCTCGTCTATCTGTCCTGCGTCTATTGAAAGTTGGACAGTATTATTAAATATGGCGCCATACATTGACGACGTCGAAAATAATTCGCTATAGCTCTTACTTCCACCTCAAATAAGAATGAATCCAGTCAGTCATCAACATCTTTCTTGTCTAACTTCAAGATATACACCATCTTTAAGCGTTTCAAGTATGGTGATGCTTGGTGCAGTTTCGAGAAAAAGGAACAAAGTTAACTAACAAGAGTAAAAGAATTAGTTCTGTATTTTCTGCTTTTTGCGAATGAGAAATAGATGGATATAGTTTCAAACGACAGCACCCTTCGTCCTCCCCCTCTTGGAACCTCTAAAAGCAGCTAAAAATTGTTGTACCCTCCCCCCTCTTTGCCGCCCTCGTAAATGTTTAATCCCTACAGAGTTCTCCTTCCTCTGGTTTCATTTCTAAATTGACATTTCAAATCCTCTCTTCTCCATAATATTTCAATGCGCGTAGCAGAAATTATTATGATTGTATTACAGGTCCCTATTCTGACAAGATTATTGAACCAGCAAATGCGTGCAATGTGTTTGATTCTATGAATTTTTTAAATGATATTCTATTCAGCTTTACCGGTAATTAGAGCGTACTCTACTTTAAACAAGAATAGGTCGTTTGACAGAGGGAACTTTACTAATTTGGTACGCACGAGATATTTCGTCTGTCGCATTGGAATACAACTCAACTCGTTTTGCTTAGCACGGCCAAATCTTCCTGTGTAGTACAGCTCTTGTGTTGAGTTTACTGGCGTCAGATTTGAACACCATGCTACTCTGAAATATACGAATATGTTAGGTTTGTCAACTAGTTAAAGGGAAGGATGACACGATACCAAGAAGCGGAAACATTGGAGCTGGAGATAACTTCGCTTGTGACATTGACGAGTACATTTCATCGCCAGTGGATAAAATTTGCTTGTGGATGATCCAGAGCTTGTTCAAAGACTCGACTGGAAAAGTACAGGTAAAGAAAATTTATGATACCGTTTTATTGGAATATTAGATTGTAGAGGACCATTGAGAAACGTGTTACAGTAGTGAAGAATGTTGACAGTCTAATAACCAGGGTTTACAACCAACCGTGAAATCAGGGAAATAAGGATATTATCAGGGAAAACCTGAATTATGATATCTGTGCTTTTTTTTTTGTTAATTGTATATTTTATTTCTAAAAACGTACCTTATGTTATCAGATGTATGACGTCGGTGTACCAGGCCTTCATACAATATATGACTATTAATGTGATGAAATGGTATGGCTTTATATTTATTCTTGTTCTTTCTTGGCGTCTGTACTCATTACACGATTTGTTTCAAAAGAGTGAGACGCGGTTCTGCAATTTTTTATACTAGTTCATCTATTTCTTGGTCGTCGCTTTTTTAACATCTTTCTGTAACCAATTCAATAATAGTTATCATTAATTTTAATTAATGGTTACGACGTTTATATATTTAACTGATATATATTTTATGAACTGTTTCGAATGCAACTTGTCCGAATGCAAATTAAAACTTGAAGACGTTCCATTGTCATTTATGTAAGTTGTACTAAAAACTGGGATTGTGTTTATTGCAAAAATCTGTAAAAAATAGCATAGTGTATGCGACCCTAATTTTTAAGGAGTGAAACAAAATGATTCTTTTGAAAATTCTGATCCCATACTTTAAGCCTTCGAATGATCCTTAAGATATTCTTAATTTTCCGACGATTTTGAGCCTAGTAATTATTACAAGAAGGATTCTTAAATAAAAAAGAAACGGTGTACTTCCTTCTTTGTAATTGCTTCACAATATTACATTTGTTTGATACTGACATACAATAAACAAATTTACACTTTCAACTGTGGCCCAGAAACAAGTAGAGTATTCAAGCATATGCGCCATAACGACGTATAGGCTGCCTTTTGACCTGGCCTTCGAAAGGAAGGCGCAGGTGGCAGTATCTGGAGCGAAAGCGACATGGTTATTCATTTTATGAAATATTTCACTGACAATAAGACTTTCTTGAAAAAAATCTAGCCTTTCCTTAGTGAATGATATTAAGACGTAATGCATGCTTACCACGCAACTGCAACACTTATAAAGGTAATAAACTCCATGTCTACTCTATAGTGATGTGTTGCCCTGCCAAATGAGTTATTTGAACCACTATGATAAGATACTCTATTTTCTAAACTAAGTGAAAACAACACTGACAAACCATAGATGAGACGCTAAGAAGGAAAGTATAACATAGACAACGTTTCGCCTTTTCTTCAAGACGTTTTGTCCTCCAGTGTACAGAAACCTGACGAAGTCTTGAAGAACAGATGAAACGTTATCTAAATTATATTTTGCTTCTTGGCGTCTCACCTATACTATACTTTTTCTAGTCATCGCATCCAGCACTATTCAATTTAAAGATCGACGTAGATGCACCATGCGACCTGACCACGGATGCACAGCCATCAAAGCAATCAATCGATACCAAGTTTATTGAAACTTACTGGGATTAGAAAAGGGTCTTTATTGATAGCTTTTATAGTTGGAAGCACAGGCTAGTTACCTACCTGATACAGAGACTAAAATATTGCGGATCACATATAACCACTTGCAAGGTCTTGAATAAACCTACAACGGTATTGAGAAAGAAAAACGTTGCAATTTTTTCAGGCATTTAAAGTGAAGTGAGTGTTTTGATCAAAGAGAAGACTGTCAAAGGAGTTTGCGTGTACAACCACCAATTCTACACAGACGAAGGTTATGAATACCGTAACTCGAACACTATTAGATTAATGAAATGTTATCGTTCGATAATTAGGGCTGATTATCTCACTGAGGGGGAGTGTTTTGATTAATATTTATTTTTAGGCCCCTCATTCAAGAGTGGGAAAACTACCATGAAATTAGGTAATACTGACCTCAGGTCAACCTTTCGAAATATAAACAACGACGTAACGATTACACAAGATGCAAACAAAATATTTTCGGACACCTTTTACGCAAGACTCGAAGCAATAAGTGTACGTGCAATCACATTGTAAAATTAGTTATAAAAACTCAAAAATGCCTAGAGGCCCGCTCACAAGCTTTCGGTTTAAAAACCTTTTTCAAGTGTACAGTTGATGGAACGTAGTTGTTAAGGACAATGAAACAAAGCTTTACATAGGGATAGCAGGGGGACTTTTAAAGAACGGTACCGCAATCGCCTAAAGCCGTTTAGGGACTTGATTTATAAACAAGAGACGGGGCTCTCCAAATTTGTATGGGAACTGAAGGAGAAGGACAAGCCTTTTACTACTAAGTGGTCCATCATTAAGTTAATGTCATCGTATGACGGCAGAAGCGTAGTGATGTAAATCAAATTCACCTGATGATCGCAAGAGAAGCGTGAAACTCACGAGTAGTGAAACTTCGTGTTTTTCTTTTTTCAATCTCTTTATCTATGTATATATATATATATATATATATATATATATATATGTATTTTAATCATACACAAAACCAATTTAAGCACATTTATACTTGTGCGAGGAAGACGTAGATTTTCCTTTAACCTCATAGCATTATATATTTCTTACCTTGCTTTACTTACCTTCATTAACAGTATTCGAAAGAGCATGAGTGGCAGCCACTAAGATAAGGAGGCCCTTTTGCAACTGTAACATAAGATAAATTTTCATCATTAGAATTGTTATCATAATCATTGTCAATTATTCTCATCTCAGATAAATAACTTATTCATCTGTCGTTGATTACTCATATGCGAACAGCTGTCAGCAAGTCGCCAAAGTCCTAGTTCTTGTATTTCTGTATCTGTGTCCAATCTGATTGGTAATGTCTGTCGCACTTTTCCTTTCTTAAAGCTTCCTCTGCCACATTTATCAAGTCCAAATTGAATCATGATGTCATCACTAAACTTCTTCACTGTATTCAGTAAACCGTGTAACTGGTCATCATTTCTTGCAAAGAGATTCACGTCATCCATGTAGAATAAGTGGTTTATCTTTTCTCAGTGTATGTTGTAGCCAGCCTTTATTTCATTTCACGTCTTACTCAGAGGTGCAAGTGCCAAACAGAAAAGTAATGGGGACAGTGAATCTCCTTGAAAGACCCCACTGTTGATGATGATGATTGAATCTTTTGCTATGGTACCTTTCAAGTGACTCAGTGTAAAGGGTTTTTTCCTCTGTATATTCATACTATATTTCATAAACTTGATCAATGTTGAAGATGTTTGAAATATTTCAAGTACTTCAATGATCTAGAATGAGGAACACTATCATATGCCTTTCTGCAATCGATCCATGTTGTACTTAAAAATTTTCTGCTTTTCTCTACAATCTTGTCAAATCATCTTATCAATAAGTAACTGGTCTTTGCAACCATAGGAATTTCTTCTACAACATTTTGTTCTCTAGGAAGTAGATTATCATCAATATATATATATATATATATATATATATATATAATTCTCAAAAAATGGAGCGTTACCACAATGGCTTGCAATTTAACGGCGCTGACCGGATTCGAACCCGGGACCTCATGATTACTAAAACAACGCCTTAACCATTGAGCCTTCATCTTACCCACTGACTGGAGGAGAATTCGCGAAAGATTGACACTAAAATCTTCATCTTAGCTTTTGAGCCTTGATGGCTCAAAAACTTGCATTCAGAAAGTAGCGCATGATGAAGGATTCAAACTGGAGGAGGAAGCAGATAAAATCATGAGGGTAATATGAACATTGCAACTTTTGTCCAGTGTTTAAGAGCAGTAGGTTGGCATTTTTTTAGTCTTTTACCTAATTCGGTACATTTAGATACACAAGAAGGGGCCAAGTGACACAAGGAGGAAGAGAAGGAGTATTTGCGAGGCTTACTTACGAGGCGAGACTTGCAAAATTTATTAAGCAAAACATTGCGTAAGTGAATAGAAATACTCAAGAGATCCATCTTTTATGGACAACATGGGCTACATTTTTTATATGACAAACAAAATCAAGAATCTTTAGTATCGTTGGCTTTAATTGTAATACTTCAGCTACTTTTCTTATCTTCCAACCAGGGTTTAAGGTTATAATTTTCGAAACATTCCAAACGTTTTTCTTGTAACAGTTAGTTCTTATTTTTATTTAAGGCCGAGAAGTGGTTTTAGAATCCAACACTTTATGGGAAGTCTTGATTTTTACATCGAATCAAAGGTGAAATAAAGGAAATCGAAGGCCAAAATCAAAAGATTTGACTTGAGCAACGAAATGATTTCAGTGCACAGAACAGGAATTTGAGTGGATTGAGAAAAACAATCCGTTCAGTAAAACAAACGATGTAAAGGCTCACAAGGAAAGGAATTGGGGCTCCCAACAAAGGCATTTATCTGGTGTAACAAAGGAATTTGTGGGTTGATGGACAGGACGATAAGTCAAGGGTCAAAGGGGGCTTGACAAGAACAATAATGGGATATGAAGGGGGTAACAAAGCGTAAATTGGGGAACAACAAATGTCTTTTGAAGGACCAGACTGCTGACAAGTGCGGTATATAAAGAGCACCTTTCATTTACTTCATATATAGAATTTCCAGCTGAAAATGTTATTTATTAAACTTTCCGGATCATGTAGAGTGCAGCAAAGCAACCTATTTTTCCACACTTTTTTCTTTCTTTCTTGCTATCTTTTAGAAGTTTTAGTTCTCTTTATGTTTCTTTCCCTTTTTATAAATTTACTTTCCAGCAGTTTTGTCTTTTACATCTTGTCTTTCTTTCATTCCCATATGCTTACCCTTCTTTCCTATTTTTTCTCTCTCTATGTTTATGTCTTTTCCTTACTTTTCAGCTTTATTTTTAACTTCTTTTTAATTATGCTTTTGTTTTGTTTCTAATGCTTTTTCTTGTAGTTTTCCTACCTTGCCTGTTTTCACTAAGCTATTTGTTTCCTTTTCTTTCTTAGTTTTTGCTCCCTTCCTGTTCACACTTTCAATCTTTTTCTATTTTTCTTGAAGTTTTCTTTTCCAGTATCCTCAGATTCAATGTTTTCTGAGAGATTAATTGATTGTAAGGTCATTTCCTTGCAATATTGTTATTGTAACCCTTATCGACAGAACCTTGTTTTCACTAAGCTATTTGTTTCCTTTTCTTTCTTAGTTTTTGCTCCCTTCCTGTTCTCACTTGCAGTCTTTTTCTATATTCTTGAAGTTTTCTTCTCCAGTATCCTCAGATTCAATGTTTTCTGAGAGATTAATTGATTGTAAGGTCATTTCCTTGCAATATTGTTATTGTACAAAGTGGCTACGTTACTGCATTACATGTAATTACAAGTCAACTTAGTTTACAGTCAACGAGATGGTTAATGCACTTTTGGCGTTATGTTGCATAATCTGATCATTAGCTTCAGTTAATAGCCTGTAAGTAGAAAGCGTATTTACGTATTAGCGCAACCAGATAGGAAAGAAATGAAATAATGATGCGGGAACGCGGTGATGACAACTGTTTGATCACATACTTTTTGCAACGATGACATCCAAAGTAGGTCCCTCATGTCACCTGGGTGTCCGAGGAATTCCATGAATTGAAGACTCAACTTTTCTCAGTGAAGATGCGGGAAAACAGACGGATGTCGTCTGAAAACGTAGATTAGTAGATATTTACGTATACATATATGCAGGTTAGTTTATGTGTTTGTAGGTGTGCACTAGCGCTCTGGTATTTGGTTCTACAGGCCACCGACAAAAAAATGTTTGGCAAACACTGCTTTATACTTATTTTTTTCCTCAAAATTGAGTACATTAGAACTTAAAACAAACTAGATCAACGCAAAATAGTTTCAATGAAAGATTTCCACGCTCCCCTTTTAAAGGTTCATCTATTCGATAAGACTTCTAAATTTTATACATCGTAACACAAAAGTAAAACATCGGGACCAGAAGCTGATTCAGATGTTTCATAAAGGAACTTTGTCATTAATATTTAATATTGTGGACAGCGTCACAGGAACAATTCTAAAAATGGGGAGGGGGGGGGGTAGTGGTAAGCCATTAAAGTTATTTTAAGAACCTGCAATACGTAACGAAAATAGGGTATCATTGCAGTTGCTAATGGCATTATTGCTCTTCGGTTTGTGTAATTAACGTCTCGTTACTAAGTCAGGAGGGCATCGGTAACCGCAGCCTTAATTCTAAAAGACCAATTGAGAGGCCATGCTCAGCGTAAGATTGCAGTTTGTGTGTGACTTTTCATACTTCACAGTGACTTAATCCACACCAAAACCTCTCTTCTGAATCTACATGGCTGATTTTACATGAAGGGCAGATATTAAGCACATGCCCTCTTCTTGTTCACTGATGAGAAATGATGCATTCCTTTGATCTTCAAGAATTTACGTAAACAGTAATAGTCTAGACTACTTAGAATATCCTTAACGACAATAACTATCAATGAGTATTGTCATTGTGCAATAAAAGACCATCCTACAAACGTTTCTAGCGTTTCTGTAACACACGTCTTTTGTAGCCATTTTAGACTCAACATCATGAGAGCCCCTACTATTATAGGTTTATGTTTGGACAATTCATTTAGATTTGGGAGATAAAGTATAAGAAAATTCAATCTTAGTTTTTTTTACGTAGATGTTGATGCAAAAACGACTTATTTACTTCTAATCAGAAGGGCATTGGGTATAATGTAGGAAAGAAATCTCAAAGGTATACAACTAAACACGCCCCTTGATCGCACGTCTATTCATCCATGATTAATGGTAGAGTATTGCAAAGCTATTGCATTGCCTTATTAGCTTATTTCATGGGGGAAGGAAGTTCCTGTCCCCTCAGCTATCCGTAAAAGGAAACTCTATCTCCTCTAAACAATATGGAATAATTTCATACTATCACATAATCAAATTCTATGATGACGGTGCAAATTTTGACAGCTATTTAATACCAAGGGGAGATAAGGTTCCTTAGCAAGCACGGGGTACGGTTGTATCCTGGGCGTGATAATTCTTGTTTGAAGTCTGTAGACTGAAGTGTCACAATCAGCAAGATGGGAAGTGCTCCGTTTTGGTTATTTGCGCTTACAAAGAATGGATCGGGCATGTGAATCAGCAAAAGTAAAGTAAAACGATCTCCTTGCTTGCTCCTCCACTCAAACTTAGCGACGGATTTTACTCGAATGTGAACCAGACTTAAGTTTTGATGAATAAAAAATATCATTTCAGCATGACGATAAAAAGGATTAGAGAGGTGGTCCTTTCATCATTTAAATAATCCCCCATCTTGTTTGCTTTAAAACTAAATAGCTTAATTATTAGCTCTGAAAAGACATCAGAGGAAAAAAGTCACAATCAAGAATCGAACTCGTGACCAACGCTATCACAGCCTGTGTTCTACAAAAACTGAGCTAGGTGACCTATGACGTTAAAACAATCTATTTCTCTAGTCGCCACATTAACAATCTCTCAATGTAGTCGCTGGAGCAGTGGGGTTATTCCTTAGGTTCCAGGTTTCCAAAATGGACCAAGGGTACCCTAGGGTGGAAATCATCATTGAGATTGATATAGGTGTCAATTATTTAATTGAATATTTAACATACAATTAACATAATGTGCAATAGAATAATAGTAAAAAGGAGAGGAGTAACAGAGGGAGGTGGGTAGAGCTCCAATCATTCACCGGTAGACCATAGTTCGCACCCCCTCAGGCAGTTGAGGGGGTCAAGCAATTTCAAAATATTTTGTGTAGGTGAGGGTTGGCTTGAATCCCATTTACAGGTGGGAGGTTGGCCTCTAAGGTGGGGTTTGATATTTGCAGGTGGGGTTTGTAAACCAGTCTAAACTAAATTTTTTACACGGTGGTATCCACTTCAAATTAAAAGTTGTATTAGTGATTCTGGTTCACCTAACTTAAGAAAAGGTTTTTTTTCAAGAAGTTGGGCGTTAGAGTGTTATTCTTCAAGGAAGTGGCATTGTGAAACCTTTCAAGTGAGGAAATGTTTCAATGGAAGAGCTCCAAATTAGTGTTTCCATTTACATTATTGGTGGGCACCGGCGATTTGAAATTTATGCCAAAAAATTTCTTCTAGGTGGAGGTTGGCCTTTAGAGTTCTAGGTGGGGGTTGTGTTTGTAGGTGGGGGTTGATTTTTCTAGGTGGGGTCCAGACCCCCTTACAAACTATGTAGACATTAGCATCCGGATCAGTGGTTCTCAACGGCGGCGGTAGAGCCCCCGGGGGGCGCTAGCGCTTTCCAAGGGGATTTGTGAGCAAGGGGGCGGTAGGGGGGCGATAGTGGTTAAAAGGGGTGGTGAGAGCGACCAAAGGGGGCGCTGGGATGATGAAGATGCATTATACATGTTTCGTGTTCTCTTAAAAGTGTTTTTCTTTAGAATGAACCGGTTTTGTTTCGCCAAATGTACTCTTGAGTGGCAAAAATACGTCTTGTTCTTTTTCCAATTTTTGCAAAACCTCTTAATTCTTATTAGGACCAACAGC
Organism: Alatinidae sp. Z8VKAUB7J3; assembly: GCA_010016025.2. NCBI lineage: Eukaryota > Metazoa > Cnidaria > Cubozoa > Carybdeida > Alatinidae > Alatinidae sp. Z8VKAUB7J3. The sequence continues at coordinate 45,201,653 of JAAAKM020073195.1, read as the reverse complement.
TTAATATTTTTGGGCTGCCGCTTTTTCCTGTTTGCAGTTACATGTAACATAATTTAGTACCGCATACATTACTTTTAGTATTTTTCCATTTTATACTTCTAATTGTGTGAGTTATGATGACAAAAAAAGAGACATCAAATTGATCACAGTGAAGACAGAGTTTTACGTCCGGCGACAATAATGAGATGCATGAGATTGTGAAATTTTGAACAAATCCTATCACAAAAATACGAAACAAAATCAAACGCTTACACATACCAACGATACAAATGTATTAATCTAGGATTTCGTTTCAAAGATTTAATATGTGGCCGAGTCGCAAAAATTCAAAACACACAATAATATTGCTTCGGCTTTTGGATAACTTTAGCGGCTTGTGTATTCACGATGCATGTACAAAGAAGCGATAAAGTATTTCAGCAGAGGAAGCGTTGTCAAGGAAGTTTTCATTATCGGCGTTTTGTCAAGTATACTGTCTAACAGAGACTGAATTGAGAATTGATAGGTCTTAAGTTTTTATACTGATATAATTGTCATGACAGAGCATTTAGAACACTTTACAAGGCAACTTTAGGCACTATTTAACAGATATCGTAATGCGTAATAAATTGATGTGTAAAAACAGTGGGTTGTTGCCTTTGTTGCCAAAACTATAGAATCGTCTAGCTACTTTCATCAGTCGAAAAGATGGAAGGTCATCCACATGGATTATAGTGACTTCTCTCTGTACGCGAATGGAAATAATTTTTCTCAGGTGTATTTTGCCGAAGGATAGATTCTTATGTTAAGTCCATCAAATAATTTTATACTCCACCACGTGCCCGTTTCCCTCTAAATCTTCTAAATCTTGATTTTAATGGCCATTACTCACAAATCATACTAGATAGTTACGCCTTATATTACTAAATCGAAATTTACAATGGTCAGAGCTGATTTCTGAAGTAGACGATTCGTGGCGGCTGAAGATTGATTTAATTCAACCTCAGCTTTTTAATGTCAATTCTTTGTTCAAAAGCACCGTTGTGATGGCATAATGATTACCCTTAAGAGAGACCGCCTACACGGCCACAAATAAGGGTTCCTAGAGTTAATCAGGGTTGAACTACTGCTTATGTTTTGTTGCTTCTCGGTCGGAGACATCTTCATTTGACATGTGATCAGATAAAATTGATATGGGGTCGCAAGTCGATGTAAGAGTTGACAGTTAACGACCATTGTGGCGCTTCTTATTGTCAAACACTTCAGAAAGGCGTGAATAAAGTAAAGAGACACTCTGACTTGCTGTGACTTGACCTACAGTTTTAATACTGAATACCTAAATATTTCAACTGTCCCTAAGGTCGTAACTCCTACATCGTTGGTTCCTAGGATCCCGGGAGCTATTCAAATTTGTTTGCCAATATCCCTCCCAACCTACAACGATCCAGCAGTAACTGACGTAAGTTGCTAACGTTGCTTCGTTGGTAAGTATCATTACATGGGTTTTTGGGCTTCACCTAATGTACTCCGCGCCATTTCGGCTTCATCAAATGTACTCAGCGCCATTTCGGCTTCATCAAATGTACTCAGTGGCAATTCGGCTTCATCAAATGTACTCAGTGCCATTTCGGCTTCATCAAATGTACTCAGCGCCCCCAGTTCCACCAAATAGTTGTCTTGAGGATCCGTACACAGTCCCCAATAGTCTAGAGAGCACTTCTAGGAGTGAACGGTAAGAAAATAAGTAAGAGATTGTACAAAATTTTTGTTGTTATAATTTTCGGTTAAAATTGTATTTAAAATTTCGATGTAAGGAATAAAATTAATAAGTGTTTGAAAGAATATATATAAGTGTAATATACTGTTTCATAAAATATTCAAAATAATTTTTAAATAAAGGAATCAGGGGAAGTAACATGCCTCCGCGAACAAGTTTTCCTGATTTTCAGACCGAATTTGTTGTATTTGAGTTCCAATGAATCGAGTTATTGTCCAGATGTTCGGTTTATTCGACAAGTCCTTTTTTTAATCTGCCTAAACTAACCTTGTCCTCTTTGTCTAGAATATTCAAAGTAAAATACTTGGCCTGGCGCGCGATAACTTTATAGGATCGCCGTTCCATTTAATTGTACGTACACATAAATACTCGATCTATAAATTTATCAATACAATCTTTTAATGCCGACTTCCACAACAAGCTGTTAGTAGTGATTTTTGCCATCGTTACTTTTGCTGCGCGAAAAATTACAGCCTTGCGTTGCCAAGTCATATACGGGTTATGCACATCAGTCACGTAGCCTATAGTCTTTCTGTAAGTTGCTTACTTAGAAAATTGATATAATTGACAAAGATTAGTTGTGTTTTTAGAAAGAAAGAAAACTTTCTGTTGTATTTAGCTAAATTCAAAGACATTCGAAGTATCAATGCTCAAGACTTTCGAACATTCGAATATGTAGGAAGTAGAAATTGGTAAGAAAAAATCGCTTTACTAAAAGCGCTGTAACTTTTTTTCCAAATATTTTTTTCTTGGGATTTTACTATGTTAATCTACAAAAAAAAATTCCGTTCGAACGATACCAAATATCGAACGTCTGCAATTTATTCGAGGTTCAACAAAAATTCTCCTGGACTAAACCCTCGGTAATCTTGCACACAGCAATTTGTCTTTAAGCGACTTTGCCCTTCGAAATGAGAGGAAAAACCATTTGACGTTCGTCATCACATCCCAGTATATTATCTTGATCCGAAATAATTTTGTTAACCGTTCAATTTAGTGCTGGATGATACGAAAAGGTTAACATATCCTCTCGAAAGGTTCTGCTCCGTCTTTTCATTAAAGTCCCTCGAAGTGAGAAGCTCTTGGCCATCTAACGCCCTTGCCCTACATAACTGTGAATTAAGCAACTTTTGATTATACCCGCGAGTCAACAACCATACCTCTAGGTCCTTGCATCTTTTGTCACAATCAATGTCCGAACATATTTGCCTCATGCGAAATGCCTGGTAGTAAGGAATTGCTTTCTTTGTATGAAATGAAATATACACCAAATCTAAAAGTACCTCATTGTTAAATAGGACACTATTTAACGCAAAATCTGATCTGCACACACATTTTACTTGTTTCTTAATCTAGTTCTGAATTTTCGTAGTTTGGTTTCATTTTTACAATCAGTGGTGACGCGCCATTACATTGCCAATGTACTTCACAGTGCACTGCAGGAAACTAAGGCAAAAATGTTTTGTCTGATTATAATATTGGTCTACTCAGGAATTATATAGAGGTTCAGAAGATCTTTCCGGATAAGAGATTCTTTCTAATCTGTAAATAGTAAGTACACATAACCTTTTTAAGGGCGTAGAGGGAAACACCGTTCTTGATATATATAACCACTACGCAAATTATTTTTACAGTAAAATTCCGGATCGCTTGATCGAATGTTTTCAAGTGCTTGCAAAGTGCAGCAGCAAGTTCGATTGATTAGTAAAAGGAATGTGGTACATCCACCTGGCTTTGACGGTCGAACGGATGCGTTTTGAGTGAAAGTTTTTCTCATTTGCTTCATTGTGTTTGTCTTTTCTAAATTTATACCTGAACAGTAATTTATCATTTCTCATGAACATGGCGTCGAGAAAAAACATTGTTATTAATCTCTACGTGTCTCCGCTTAGACAAACCTATATGAATCAAATATTTCACACAAACATGTCCTCTATTCTTATAAAGAAAGGATAGGGCACTGTGTACTAATATGAAAAGGGGGCACCGTTTACTAATATGAAAAGGAGGCACCGTGTGCCAATATGAAAAGGAGGCACCGTGTACTGATATGAAAAGGAGGCACCGTGTACCAATATGAAAAGGAGGCACCGTGTACTAATATGAAAAGGAGGCACCGTGTACCAATATGAAAAGGAGGCACGGGGTACTAATATGAAAAGGGGGCTGATCCCCTTTATTATCTGTTGTTGGAAAATGATATTAAAAATGGGAAGACGTGACTCGGACTCGGACTCCGGGCTACAAGTGCAACTTCGAACCCATGGGTTAATTGCAGCTAGAATGACATCATGAGTACGGTACAGAATGCAACCTAAATCGAGTGTCTAACAAATAGGAGCGATATGCCAACTCGCGAATATTTAGTCAACATCCAGCCAATAAAACAGAGGGCCAGCTTTATGGCTAATGGCCGGTGCAAAAGAGAAGTTACAACCGGACTTGTACAGCCCAAATAAGCCTTCCATGATCTTGGGTATAAACTAAAAAATCAAAACCTGTCCATTACAACAAGAATGGGTGTGTTATGTATGGTCGGTCCTAGTTAATGAAAGTGAAGGATGGATTTTACGAGCAGGTCTTGCTAAAAGAGTAAATTTTACTTAGATCTGGCAAAGTAAGAGGGCCCCCGTAAACTGGTACAATCGCAAAAAGATTTCTTTTAACCAATGTGCGTTTCTTACGCTATTGTCCGTGCGTGCAAGGATATGTTGCAAATCGCTCACTTACTTGTGAGTAGTCATTGAAGGCATTTTGCTCTTGTTAAAAACAATCCGCTACACCAGAAAATCTAACATAAACTCAATCTTACACGATCCATATTCAAGGGCATCTGGCAGGCTAGCATATTTGGCAAAGGGTAAAGGTTGGCGAGTTTACAAGGGAGGAAATAATGATATTTATTATATTTACAGCGGGAAATCGATAATGCGGTCTTCAGAGTTAATACCTGACTTTGATGGAGGACAATAAACAGAGGCTGAGCTAGAACATATTCTCTGATTCTTTTCCCGCAATTGGCAATGAATACTTACTTTTCTCCCCACCTCCCTTTCTTGAGTTTATAGTTTTACGCACGAAACCGTTGTGTTACAATTTTCGAAAGCCATGAGGCAGACTCAACCGCCCAGTAGGACCGCCTCTCGCGGATTATGGAGAGCATCTGCCATCAATAAGAACAGATACTACATACATTTCTTGCCAAAAGGCCGAGAAACACCATGTCCTAATAATGCTTACACAAAAATTGGCTGACTGTGTCCAAATCTGCCTAGCACAGTTGTATTTACGATAATTCTAATCTGCGTGCACCATTTGTAGAATACCTGCTTCCACATGACCCCAGCTACGAACAGAAATGGACGAGTGTTGATAGAATGCGGCAGTGGAAGGGTGTATCTTTTCAGAATAAATATGAGGCCGAGGAAAGTAGATTTTTCAAATTAAGTTATCATGAAGAAAAATGATATGATTTTGGTATAACTAAATATCGTGTTTTCCACATTTTCACCTTCAAATCACGCTTATCTACTCAATTCATTCCACTAGAAATCGTCTATCCTCGATGTACCTTGCGCTTTTTCTGCAAAATATCAAAGTGCCAACTCCCCCTCGGCCCTGAGTAAATATAGGAGATGGCCCCTTTAGCCGCCGGCTTGATCAACAATCAGACACATCTATGGATCTCCCTAAAGAGGCAACTGCGGCGACCCGGTACCTTTGCGACCTCGAACAAAACCAGCTGGCTTGCGCAGTACGTGATTGTGGTATCTCTTTGCTTGTTTTGCATTGCCCAATACATCGAATACACGTCTGCATGTTCATAACCCCAGAATTATTTCCGCAACGTAGTTGCGCAAATAGATAGTATGCACTATTCCGCATTTGATGTGAACCCATTTTGAGTTACCATATGACTTAATGCTTATGGGTATGGTTTATGATCAGTTTGATTTTTAAGCAAATCCTAAGATGTAAGCAGTTCCAAAAAGATTTACTGAATTTGATACAATTTTAAAATCGGGGTAACTAACTAATTGAACCAAACGTCAGTGTACACAAAACAATTCAAAACTGTAATAGCAGGAGTTTCTATTACGATGCACTATATAACTATAGCAGTACGGTTTCAGTTTGGTGTTGCGTTGGGGCCTTTCAGGGGGAGGGGGTGGAGACTACCATTCCATTATAAATGGTCATAATTTTGTAAGCACACAACTAGTCTTCGTACATTGAGGTCGCAAGAGGTATATCAGGTACTACCGGGTTTTAATAATCATCATTAACAAGATACAAAATTAGGAAAATCCTAAAATAAAAGTGGCAAGTTGGTTTCCCTTGAAAGAGGAAAGTCGTCCTTCATAAATTACAGAAAAAATAAAATTCACAGAGTTTAAAAAAAGTGAGAACACTTACTTAAATTTATCGTTGGGGTGTGTTTCCCCCAACGTATTCCTTGATTTCAAGACGTCTATTCTGACAAGACAAACACGTGTAAACAACATCAGAAGGCAATGTAGCGCAACTGTGTTTAAAATACATTGCTACAGCTAGCAATGACAAACGCACAAATAAAAAATGAATCTACTGCAGATAAGTAATATTTTCTGACAGAGGGCCAATGTCATTTGTCCGCAACTATCAAAATAACCAGATAACATTGCCCAGCTACTACCACCGTGCAACACCTTTGTGCCTTTTGCGCATATTCAAAAACTTGCCAGAGAATCAGACAAAAAAAAGTAATTACTGAGAAATATTGCCACATTACACTTTGCTCCACATTTCTAAACACAGTTTTTAACTGGAAATTTTGAGCGCCATTTTTCACGAACTTTTAATATGCTTGCCAAATCCACATGCTAGACAATCTAGAGAAGCGTTCATTTGCAAGAAGCATATTTCTGTGAAGTCTTCTTGAATTTATGCAACCCTCCAATAGAAGGCAATTCTAGCTTCGCTAATTAAATTTTGAACAGTAACTTTACATTGCTTGAAAGACGAATGGGATATCGACTGAGGTTGATAGTCCTTCTGTGAGACTAATATCGTACTAAAATAGTTCCGATCTGGTTTAGTTCTCGTCAACAAGGCTGACTTAATAAATAGTTCAGACTCTTCGCAAAATGGATTGATTAGCCGAAGCGGTGTCGTTGTAATAGTTAGGAAGCTACCAGACTATTGAGTTTCGTGCCAACTTGAACCAGATCGATTCTACAAAGGTCCGAATGACGTCAACATATCGTGTGCGTGCTCATGTAGCGTCTACAAACCTACAATGCGTTTTACTTAACAACATTTTTAGCTACACATCTCATGAAGGACGCAAATAGCAAAGATCACTGTGGATTATTGAAGCAACCTGGCTAATCTCCCTAAACAAATCGAACTATTAAAAAAGAAGTCAACCTCGTCGACAAAAAGATCATGAACATGGTTACCATTATAGTACTGCATATTGTGAGAGAGGCGATCAATAACATTAATAACATTATTTAGTTCAAGTTAATTAATTTATTTGCTGGGTTATCCCAACTGGAATATCTCCTCGAGCCAAAACTGTTGACGCACGTATTTAGGTTTATATCTAATAACCAAATGAAAGAAAGGCAATAACAATCCCATTTCTCTAGAATCGGCACTAGCAATCTCTCAATCAAAGACCCCTGATGAGCAGTGGGCCCGACGTTGAAACTATAATAAATAAACAGAAAAACCACCAAACAGACTAACTGATAAATAAAGGGCGGCCAGGGCGTCCAAGGGCAACGCCCCCTCAATTTTGGCTACCGAGCACAGAAGAAAGCCATGAGACAGACTCAACCGCCCAGTAGGAGCGCCTCTCGCGGATTATGGAGAGCATCTGTCATCAATAAGATCAGATACTACATCCATTCCTTGCTAAAATGGCCGAGAAGCGATCGGCACTAGCACCCATTTTCTAAAGGCGAACCATCAACGAGATGCAGCCTGAAATGAAAATACGCTGGTTAGAATCTGCAGTGGAAACATACCATTTGGTCATGTTACCTGCCTTTATTGCAAGAATGTCTTTTCATATCTCTTGTATGCAACAACCACAATTTACAGGCAATGCCATACGACGTGCGACACAATCTTCGACGATTGAAAGAGAAGCTAACGACCTCAAGGCTGAGATCACTTGCTATGTTGGCTGCAGAGAGACAGAACGATTAGAGATGAGGATTCCAGAAAAGGAGGTAAGTGGAAGAAAAAGAGGAGGGAGACTAAGGGGGTGTACAAGAATGTGGTGAAGGCTGTAGTAGACGTGCGAATCGAGGAAACTGCGAATCGAGGAAACTGCATTGTATGCAGGAAGGTACATTAAAATCATAAATGTTCTGCCATTTTCTTACCAATCCCAAATTAGAACCGCATATTGAGGTTTTCAGACAACCTAAAAGAACTCCCCGTTCTAACTATTACTGGTCTTATTAGGGCGGCCCAGTATAGGAGCCCCGGGGAAAATTTCTGTCGGGATGCCACGACATATCGTAACTACGAGCTGACCGTTAGAGGAAGATGATCAACTACGCCTAGTTGATCTGTGGTAATTGTATTTGTGTTCTGTCATTGATTAGAAAGCACAGTGCCCAGAAAATTAAAACCACGTAGGGCAACTTTACATGTATTTTAATGAATATTTTTTCTGTATTCTCTGTGTACATATTGGCAGTTTCATCTACCAATTTTTTTCAGCTGTCTTCAATGTTTACCAGCCATACGCATGTTTAATGCTGAGGAACTGGTTGCATTGAAATTGATCAATTTATAAAAGGTCATGCATATTTGGGCTTCAGTTTCTGACACCTCAATACATGTCCAAGCCAGTATATTAGTACCACTTTAGGAACTGCAACCTTTGAACTTTCTGGAAATGTACTACAAGTTGTTTATGTAACGTCTTTGACCAGATTGACCGATACCCAATATAGACCTAAATGGACGGGACGAGAAATGATGGGTTTTACTCCTCAATTCACGAATAAGATATAGTATTTCTTTCTTGAGGTGGCACGAATGTCACAGTATGTTAGTTTTTATTCATGATTCCAAGAGCAATAAGTAGGAGAGAAAGGGTTGCGGGGCATGGAACACACATGAACACACAAGCAAACAACTTTTTCCTTTACTAATTAACCAATTGGTGTGTTCTTCGAGAGCTTCAGACGTTTGAGAGAGTTCATATATTATTTATTCAAGGATAACAACTAATTTACATTAGAGTACTGTATTAATTTCAGATATGTATTTGTGAAAGTTGTCTTTCAACTCCTCATTATCCTTTTTCTTGAAGGCGTCTGCAAGATTTATGAAGAACACTTGAAGAGGACGTATCCCAACACACCATCGATAACCTATGATATCAGTCAACTGTTCACGTTCTTAGAAAATCTTACAGATCTGAGTTGCCTTGTGTGAGTATCTGACACGCACTAGATATATAGTTGTAACCAGCTATTTTTGACTAAGACGGGCATACGCTTATTATGGTGTCTTTGTTTCCGTTGCTGACATTTTATATTTTACTTACAGCATATTCTATGCTTGCCACATCTTCTATCTCAGCAGTTGATTAGTCCGTTCTTCAACCATTGTATACCTGTCAGAATGTGTTTCCTTTTAACAGCATGATATGGTAGTAGAAATTTCCAATGCTAGTGCCCAATCTAGCCTAGCCTGAGATGGTGAAAGATGATAATTATGATGATGATGATGATATATATAGACGGCGGCCTCTGCCATGTTTGCCTGCTGCAATGGTTAAAATGTTATTTCCGATATTATTATTAAGTTTCCGATAATGGTATATACCATGAGGAAACTCTTTATCCAGGTGGTACAGTTTAGTGGGATTGCGGACGATATATCGTGTGTAGAAAATCGCTTGCGATCGGTGATCTCAAAATGGCAAAGGAACTCGTTTGGATCTGCTATCCGTACCAGTTTGGGTCCACTTATGAAAGTGGACCAGTTTGGATCCGTACCCGTGACAAAAATGACAATGACAAAAGAAGCTTGGAGCTATGCATCAGTTCCTATGAAACATGAGAAAAAACAACATGGTGTTGGCGGTGGTTTCTTTGAGCTGACCTATGTTTTGCCGGTAACAATGCTCATAAAAATAAAAATAAATATCAATATATCGATATCTCCGACGCTTTTGACATAATTTAAAGGATTCTTTACTGGCCACTTGTTATGATGGGAGACACTTTTCATTAGTATTAGACAAGGACACTTTGTTTATTAATCAAAGTTTATTAGAAACCGCAATTAGATAGCCACCTTGGCTATCTGAGAAGGTTGTTCCATATTAAGGTAGCAAGTTAGAGAAACATCTGCCAAGTTTTGAATCCAAATAAAGTTCTCGGGTTTAATCATCCCGGTCTCAGGGGAGAAGCAAAATTTGGAAGGTGTTGCAAGGAGCAAAAAACGGTACCTTTAATAACGGTTTGAAACTGCAGTGAACCAAATATATGTGCCATTATTAAGTCTATAATAATCTGTCATTTTTCCTTATGGTCTACATGTTTTTAAGTGATCGATTGTGTTCTGTTTTGCTCTGTGAAATCTCCTTTCTTGGTCTTTTAAAACATAAGTTTAGAGAGGATATTTAGAAAATATAGGCTCTACGAAGTGCTCTTGTTTCAGGATTTTATGTCCTAGCATGTGTAGCTTGCAAACTTCTTAGTTTGGGTTTGCGAATCAGACAGCGAAAAGTCGTCCAGGCTTCAAAAGATTTCTGTGAAATGCGCGCAGGTTACATTACTCAAGAGTCAATCACCAAAGTACCATAGTTGATCGATTAATTCGTTGCCAACCTCAAGCAAGTCATCCTTGTATCATCTATTTATGTTCCGTTCTTTCACAGTGAGATCAATGAAGCAAAGTTGTAGACTACACAAAATAGCGCCAAAGAATCGTACTGTAAAAGTGGACGAAGTTATGCTGTTTGATTTGCAGACCCTAACAAAGACATTTGTTTCTGTCTGCAACGCAAGCTAGAAGTGTCCGACCCAATGATGATATGATTCGGCTATTACAGTTTCGAAAAGACACTAGAGAAATAGAAATATGTCGCCACCGGTGATCGAGCCCATGACCCACGCTTTCACGGGTGTGCTCTACGAACTAAGGTGGGAGACCTCCCATGCTAACATACTCTAGTTCTCTAGTCACCACATTGGCTCCCATTCATCCACTGGTAAACATCGACATTCAGTTCAACGCAGTTGGAGACCAGCCTATCTGCGCCATGTTACTTGACCAAGGAAGGACTGCCATACGGGCCTTCTGTCTGTCCAAGGCCTTTCGGCTATTTTAATCTAATCAGGAAGGCATTGAGATAAATTATATGATAAAAATTCTTTTCATCAAAGGGCTGGATTTGCACGGCCTGTAAATTCATAATCAGCTTGAATATGATTAGTAAGTAACTGCACTAAAGTTATAAAGCTTGTTTTATGCTAAAGTATATTAATGCTTTACACCACTAACAATCTAAAACAAGCTAGCTTTGAAGTAGCTGAACCCCAACGTATGCTGAAGCCATTTGGTCATGATGAATATGACAACACGAATAAGGAGCCTGTTAGTGCAAGAAAAGTCAGTGATAACTATTTACCAGCGGACGAAATTCGACATGTGGAAGGCGAACCACAGGATCTTCGCTGGGGTGATCAAGGAAGAGGAGCCAAAAATGATAAGTTCCATGCCATCAGGTCGTACATTAAGGCAATGCGGAAGGATCATAATTACAACAGGAAGAAGGAGATGCTATCATCAGCGGAACGTAGAGTGAAGTTAAACGCAAAACCTGTAAAAGAGCAAATTGCTGACTTGCCTCAAGCTCGCTACATCGACTAAGGTAATTTTTAAATACCACTTTTGTTTGTGAAATTATTTCAATATGTTGATAAGAGTTGGGTTGAAGGAACACGTGTTAAGGCTGATCGTTTAGGAGCTCTAAATATTTGGAAATATTGATGTCAAGATTACACGAGGTCGCCTATACTCTGGGGATAGAGGACTTGCCTTCGTTTTAAAAGTCAGTGGTATTCTATGCCCAAAAGCTGTGTACTGTTGCAAATGCAATGGAATACCAGGAATTCCATTCTCATGAGACTTCATCGACGGGACTCATTTACATTTCCATGTAGCTCATCCTCGTCCCCCTCCTCCCCACACTTCCCCAATCCCCGTCGGTGCTAAAATTGCTGTTATCCCTTAAAAAATATGGCCTTGTTGGTCTAAGTTAACAACACCCTTTGCAAACCAATTGGAAACATTTTACGCCCTAAAATTTTAGCGCTGATTACAGTGCTTGTGACTTCTTGGTAACTTATTGAATGCCATACGTGTAAAATCCCAACCTCGTTTTGACACACTTAAAGAATGCAATCAATTCAACGCTGCACCCAAACGTTGGGGGTTGTATTGAAATTTGGCATTTGAGTTTCAAAGACTTCTACTGGAGCGTTGTACTTCAGTAAAACGCGTTTCCCATTTCCAAAACTTTCTGATGCGTTCCCCAATAAGAGAAAACAATAGAATCATTATATCTTTTAACTGCAAATTGTGTAAACAAGGCAGCCTGGAGTTACACGTGAATGTTCCAGCGGAATTCTTCAAACCTCGAGTCCATCTTTGTAGCTTGAAATCGAGGCCACAAAGCTAAACGACCCAATAATCCAACGGTCCTAAACATACCCAAGCAACACCGATCTTATACCCCCTTCTTTGTAGTAATTACCTATCATGATAGTTAATTAGTTAGATAATAAGGATGTAAGTATAGGCGATCTTCTATTGGACTAAAAAAATTCGATTCTATTTTGCATCACACGCTTCCATAGCTTTATCTCGTACACAGCAACTTACAATACAACATAACTCGGGAACAATGTTATAGCAAGCAGGGCGATCTAAATAGCAGGCCTGGACAACATACAACCGGGCGCCGGAACTGGAGGCCATTGGGTTCATCGGTCGGCACTTGGTTTTTCTTTGTTAGAATGATATATGCACAAAACAGTATTGAAGTATTGAAAATGCAATCATTAACAATAAAACGAAAGCGTAAATCACATACTTCTACCCGCGACTTTTCAAAAGACGATTGTGGCCCCTAAATGCACTGTCTTACACAAATGTCATGAACACTCAGGTATCTGAGGCAATTGGGAAAACTCACTTCAAGATTGTCTTTGGAGAAACACCAAACAATCTGGAATTACTTGGGGTCAGTAAGGATGAGCTTACTGAAGAAACTGAATGTATGCCATCACTTTATCAGTCACAGAATGACCACTCAACTTCAATTTCAGCCAGTTTGATGCAATATTTTACTGAAATTGACGTAAAGGGCATCTTACATAACCTTCTTGAAGATCTGCCCAATTTACAAAGTGTCACTACTCCAGTGGATTTGGAAGGGCAGGAATTTGAAGACATTAAAATATGTAATAACAATGAGCTCTTGGATGTCATAAATGAATATCTATCTAACGTCTATCCTGAAATCTACTCCCATCCAAAATATGTTGACAAAATCATGCAACTGGCATCATCACTTGCAATACTATATTTAATATCTAAGACAGCTAAACAAAACCGCAGATATGTTGTTGCATGATTGTAAAAAGGAAAAAAAAGAAAAGAAAAATATGAAAAATGAAACAGACTTAGAACATGAAATTTTCTCTAACAGACTTAGACTTTAACATAGCGGACAATGTCAGTCTCAAAATCCCTAAAACAGATAGGCATGCTCTTGACAATAAACAGCTACCATGTATTGTTATAGCACAGAAGGGTACTTCATATCCACTTTACAAACTGCAATCCAAGTAAGGACTCATGCAGCACTGGTACCCATCTTCAGAGGAGAAGTAGGAAGCAGAAGGGCTCAAGAAGTAACGCTAAGTGAAGTGGCAAGGCAGAGCACCATTTTATCATCACCAGACAGCTGCAGATGCACTGGTAATTGTGGTACATAGTTTGAATATTTTGAATAGTTTGACACCCACCAAGAAAATTCAACCCCAACTACAAAGACAACCCCCACCTAGAACTCTAAAGGCCAACCCCCAAGTGGAAGAAATTCCAGGGTAAAAATTTCCAAACTTTCAAATAACCGTTTACCACGGATAATGTAAATAGAAACGGAACACAGTTCTCCCATTGAGACATTTCATCACTTGAAAGCTTACACAATGCCACTTCCTTCAAGAAAAACACCCAAACGCCCGCCTTCTTGAGAGAAAAACTTTTCTTAAGTTAGGTGTTACAGAATCGCTAATACAACTTTCAATTTGAAGTGCATACCACCGTGCACAAAATTTAATTTAGATTATGGTTGTCAACCCGCACGTGCAAATATCAACTCCCACGTTAGAGGCCAACCCCCGCCAATAAATGGGATTCGCGCCAACCCCCACCTACACAAAATATTTAGAAACTATGTGGTACCACTACATCCCCTGTAAGAAAGAGGGCAAGCTTTTCAGCAGTAAATGCCATAAGACAAACCTCGCTTGACGAAATAAAACAGTTTCTAAAACTGGTTGTATTAATATAATAGCAGACCCATGTGCAACTTAATTACGAAGTCACCTTGGTTCTCTGATAACTTGGAAATAAACAAAGTTTAGCAATTACTTCGATTGCAACTGCCCTCAATTTGTGGTCTGCAAGACCCAGTTCTGATACAACTTGACTGTTTCCAGGTATGTAAGGGCTCGTTTGTTTATGTAATGTGCACAAGATGACACACATAGTATGCAGTTTCCTATGCACAAATGTGAACAAGGAGCTCATTATCCCATCCAAATAATCTCACAGTCGAATTTAATAGATTCGACACTACGTTGGTAAATGATATTGGACTAATGTCATTTTGATGTAACTATTTCAAACAAAGGGGTTCGTTGGTATACCAAACTTGGACCAACGTAAAGCCTGCGTCACTATTTTAACGCGCAAGTCTTGTCGATATTGAATCACCGTCTGTAAGACTTCGTTTTTACGTCAGAAATACGGCGCCGCGTCAACTTTCATATACAGCGATCCATCGACGTCAAGTGAACCTAAGAGGTGACGTCGATTCTTCCTTGTCAATTGTAGTGCTTAACACGTTATAAAATTGACTTTAGATCGGATATAACACAACGGGAAATACGAGATAGCATATTTTAGGCAAAGTTCTATTTCTTATGCTTCAAAGTTGACTGCACAAAATTCGCCTGATCCATTCCCTTTTCCTCATTCGATGGGTCTCTTGGTTTCCTGTGGTTCGGTCTTGCTGCATCTTGTCAGATCTTTCGTCTTCTTAACTAATATTGCCTTTAATAGTTCCAAATTCAGATCCCTATTATAGTCCTGATGATGATGAAGTTTAAAAGGATGTATAAACCATGATGATGATTTACGCAGATAAGTAGTCCAGAAATAACGACTATCAATAACTCGGGGGTCACCCTTCCGTACATCCCCCGGCAGATAGATACCACTAAGGGTCTTTATGTCTTCTTCTGCACTTAGAAATCTCATTATAGTAGGAACAGCGATTTCTAAAAACACGCCGTAAGTATGAAATATTTTTGAAACTTCCTCAAATTGAGTTGCCTTTAAACCTGGTACGTAGAAAATATCCGATCTTCCATTGTAACAATGCAGATTTCCATTTTTGTTGTTCTTAACAAACACAACGACAACTCTTTCAAAGAATGTAAAGTTGACAGCTAAGTCAAACACATCATTTATAGCAGATCGACAATTATTTAACCCATATGGTGACACCCACCAATACCAATTTCCTGGCGGACTTGCAGAAATATCTGCCTTTCCGAACTGATTATTAGATATCCATACTTTGTCTAAGTCAAAGGACGATTTGTAGAGATTCCAATAGTTTAAGATTACGTCATCACTGATGAACATGTATCCCTTGAACCCAGGTCTCTTCCTTATTGCCTGCCCTAAACATTCGTATCCCCATATTCCTTTGTTTATACGAACACTTTCTATACCTTGTTCTGGTGAGTCTTTAGGCCCACAAAAGTATAGATTTGGAAATACTGGTTCGTAAAATTCGCGGAGTGCATTTGCAGTATCGTATAATGGATGGTTATAAACAATTACAAGTAAAATATCCTTATAATACTTGTAAAGGCAAGGCTCTTCTTCTACACTGGCTGCCTGGTTCTTTGAGGACGGAGTATTACAAGGACAATGTAATTTTCCACTCCGCAATGGTATAGGCTTCTGCTCTGGTCTGCTGTGTTCCCATGTATAATCCCAGCCTAATTCAACAAGAAAGAGAAATAAACTACATTGGTATTAAAAATGTAGCAAATTGAATTAGGATTTACCTGACATTCACAGAGAACGCAGTACCTGTACTCACATGCCGAGTTTAGGATTTACCTGACATTCACAGAGAAGGCAGTACCTGTACTCACATGCCGAGATTAGGATTTACCTGACATACACCGAGAACGCAGTACCTGTACTCACATGCTGAGATTAGGATTTACTTGACACTCACAGAGAACGCAATACCTGTACTCACATGCCGAGTTTAGGATTTTCCTGACATTCACAGAGAACGCAGTACCTGTACTCACATGCCGAGATTAGGATTTACCTGACATTCACAGAGAACGCAGTACCTGTACTCACATGCCGAGTTTAGGATTTACCTGACATTCACAGAGAACGCAGTTCCTGTACTCACATGCCGAGTTTAGGATTTACCTGACCTTCTCAATAAAGGTAGTACCATGGTTGATATGTCGAGATAAGGATTAGGAGAAAGTGGTTCCTGTACTCACATGCCGAGATATGGATTTTCCTGCCCTTTAGAAAGAAGGCAGTACCTGTATTGAGGTACCGAGATTAGGTTTTTACCTTTTCTTCATGGCGAAAGCGGTTCCTGTATGGACATGCCAAGATAGGGAATTTCCTGATCTTTAGGAGGAAGGCAGTACCTGTATTGAGATGCCTAGATTAGGTTTTACCCGTGCTTCATGGAGGAAGTGGTTCCTGTATGAACATGCCGAGATAAGGATTTACCTGATTTTCATAGAGAAAGCAGTACCTGTCTAGACATGCCGATAATAGGATTTAGTTAACCTTGAAAAGGAAAGTAGTACTATTTTAAACATACCGGGATCAGGATTGACCTGACCTTTACACCGAAAGGTGTATATTTCAAGTCAGATCTTTTGAAGGTTTAACTTTATATTTGCACAGAAGGTGGCACTTTTAGTAACATGTCGTTACTAATATTGACCTTAAGCTCAAATAGAAGGTGATGCCGTAGAAGACTTTGCGGCATTCATGTTTACTAGACGTTCACATTTAAGGTAGTACCTGCGAAGTAGCTGCAAAAATGTGTTCTTGTTTGAAATTACCTATCGTGGACCCTGAAATCATCACCTTTGACCTCCTGCTGGAAGTAGAATTTACAAGAGGGGGATTTTCATATCTATTGCACTTTCTAAAGATACAGCCGATTTCTAATCTTATTTAAAATGACATTCACATGATTGGTTATATGCTTATAGTATTTTGCTTTCGGAATTTTACATTCTTATAACCAGAAATTACTTTTCTTAATTAAAATAATTTGGTCTGTTTTTGTAACTCAGTTGAGTTTGTGCGACTTTTATTTGGTCTGTCATGTTTCATTTTGCTTTGACTTCGGGAGGAAGGAAAGATTCATTCTTTCAATAGGATATAAAATGTTATGACTGGCCATTTGCTTTGTCATGTGACAACTGTGGTAGCTCTCAAATATACTGTTCAAGCCCGTTATTTCTGCTTTTTGTTTAAAGTTGACTGTGAAATGCTGGAATCGTTTTATGTTTCCACATTTGAATGGTCAATTGTAATGTGTACCCGTGCTTCACTTTAACGTGTCTAAATGTACATTCTTAATACCTTCCGTAAACTAACAACATAATACCTTACATATTCATTGTAGCATTTGGTATTGTTCCATCATTTCTTTAACTACTGAAATGGTTCATGGACACCACATACATAAGGTTTTGGGTTGCATCAGGGTACCAAGTTTGTCCAATATGACTCTGGAGGTCGTGTTTTGTTTTCTACTTCCAGCTAGGTTAGTGTTGTGGTGTAATAAATGAACCAATTCCCAAATGGGTCTGGCGGCTGTAGATGCCAGGCATTTTTAACACTAAAAGCCTTTTAATGCTGCCTGAGGATAAGATTAGTAATCTCCAAACATACCTCAAAAACCAACTATGTCTCATGACATGAGAAACCTTACTATCTATAGGTTTAATGCTGTTGAATTTCCCACAGTTCACTTCTTTGTCATCATGCCCTTTGATTTTTCTCCAAAGCACAACTACTGAGAAACACAGTTTGCTTTTTTAAACACAAACCCAGTGCAGACATTTAAAAGTGGAAATGTGGCACTCAAACCCTGGATATGAGACAGCCTCCTCAAATTACCATTACTTATGAGCCTCTATCATCAGCACATTTATCAGTTTTGAAAGGTTGGTTGATACTTCAATCACAAAAATAGATATTGGTGACTGGGTGTTGTTTTCTATGACCAAACACAGTACCCTGGAGAGGTAGTTGACAAAATAGACCAAGAACTGCAATTAAATGTCATGATTCCAGCTGGTAGGCAGACTTGGAAGTGGCCAAAGAAAGCTGATTGTCTATTTTACAAGCCTCATCAGGTTTTAAGAAAGATCCTAGCACCATTAGGCTTCATCAGGATCAGTGGATAAGTAAAGTTTGTCTTTCACCATGAAATATAAGTCAGATATTGTGGCCATTTAAGAAGTATTGTTATTCCTGTTAATTCCTATCATCAACAAAAAAAATTTTAATAAGTTTAATAATAAACCTTATAGGTCTATTTTATGTACCCCAGTGTAACTTACGTGACGTCACGTAAGTTACACAGTTTATGTTGTCTTTTCTTGTAAACAAAGGGCTGAAATGACAAATAATTTTATGGCAATATTCAGCTAGGTAAGCTGGCTTTTATCCTACATTAAAGTTAATGTTAGTTTTCATATATTCGAATATTGAAACTTTTTTGGCTGTTAGGTGTCACGTAAGTTACAAAGGTATTATGAATTTCCGACAAGGCAGAGTGTTGGGAAGGAAAGCTTTTAAATACCTAAAGTGATATGTATGCATTCTTTAGTCTTTAAAGTAAGGTTCTTTGTTAGAAAAAACAGTTAAAAGGTGTACTTTATTGTTTTAATTAGCATTTTCCTTTTCTTAACATTTTCTGCACTGTGCCAACAAAATTCTAGTAAAGCTTTACTGTTACTGTAAAGTGCTTCCATTTTAGTTTTGATATTTACTTCCTTTCAAAATTGAAGTAGAAAGTACTCCACTACAATATAAAACTAATTTTCAATGTTTAATTTACATTCTAAAAATCAGTGTTTTTTACTTTCTGTTGTGAAATAGCCCAACTGTATTGGAGAGAAACATAGAGGAGTTTCCAACTTGAATTTATTGCCAAAAGATCCATTAAAGGCCTTAGTAAGACTAGCAGTCTCCAATGGTTATGCTAGCACAGATGTCACGAAATATTTGGAGTGATAATCAACTACTAGGAGATAATCTTTGTTCTTAAACTGGAATAAATCTGAAGCTAGTTTTAGCCATGGTTGATCTGGAACTTCATGTTTGAGTGGTACTTCTTTCCTATTAATATTCCTGTGTTGAATACATGCCTCACAATTTGAAATCAAATCGGTTATTTGGCTCGACATTCCGGGCCAGTATAAGGCAGCTCGTGCGGCAGCTTTCGATCTCTCAATTCCGATGTGAGATTTGTGGATGAGAGCTAGCATTTCCTTACGCTTAGATTGTGGCACAATAATTCTGGTACCTTTCATAAGAAGGCCATGAAGAATAGAAATTTCTTCCTGAAAACT
This sequence comes from Alatinidae sp. Z8VKAUB7J3, assembly GCA_010016025.2. Classification (NCBI taxonomy): domain Eukaryota; kingdom Metazoa; phylum Cnidaria; class Cubozoa; order Carybdeida; family Alatinidae; species Alatinidae sp. Z8VKAUB7J3. The sequence continues at coordinate 45,181,928 of JAAAKM020073195.1, read as the reverse complement.
TTGGTAAGCCCTGGCTTATTCATCAATTTGTGATTTAGGTGGCCATCCATTCTCAACATAGTTTTTTAACACCTGTAAGCTCATGTCGTTTGTAATAGCTTGTTGAAATTCGCTAAGCTTTGCAGCACTGATGGGCAAATTCAATGCTATTGACATGACATAGAAGTTCATTTCCGCCTGCGAAATTTCTGGTTTAGGATCATTTAAATAGGCTCGACTGTGTCGGCAACAAATAATTTCTGTTCCAGGCACATACTTCATAGTAAATGTGTATTTCTGTAGCCTCAAAAGAAATCTCTGAATTCGTGGAGGTGCTTTTATTAGCGGCTTGTTAAAAATGGCTTTCAATGGACGGTGGTCATTTTCCACTATAAAGGTTTGGTTGTATAGCATGTCAGAAAATCGTTCACAGGCGAATACTATACTTAAAATTTCTTTTTAAATCTAACTGTAACTGCACTCTGATTTTGTTCGTGAGTGGCTAGCAAAAGCAATTGGATGCCAGTTTTGACCAAAGAGCTGTTCTATCGATGCATCAAGACCCGATTTAGAACTATCGCTGCAAACTTTGATAGGTAATTTTGGGTCATAAAGCTTCAAAACTGGGGTACTGGTCAACATCGATTTAATTTGGTTGAGTGCTTCTTTCTGTGGTTTATCAAATGACCAGTCAGTGTTAATTTCTACGAGCTGCCGTAAGGGTGCAGTGTGCTCAGACAAGTTTGGTAAAAATTTCCCCAGATAGTTCGTCATTCCAAGGAAACGTTGTAAGGCTTGTTTACTCTCTGGATCTTTGCCGATATTTTCTTCGGATCTGGTTGTAAGCCATTTGAGGAAATTATATGCCCAATATATTGAGACTCCAAACTGACATTTCCGTTTGTTTGTTGAGCTTCAGACCACTATCTCGAACTTTGGATAAAACCTTGCGCAATCTTTGATCATGAAGCTCACGTGTGTCTGCCCACACGATTATGTCATCCTGGGCGTTGGCTACGCCTTCGAGGCCTTCGAGAATTCTAGCTACCTCTCGCTGAAAAAGTTCCGATGCCGATTTTATACCAAATGGTAGCCTTTTAAAAATGTATCGGCCAAATGGGCTGTGAAAAGCTAAGAATTTAGAGCTCTCATCATTAAGGCTTAATTGCCAATAGCCTGACGATGCATCCAATTTAGAAAAGAACTTGGCATTACCCATTGTAGAGAAAATATCTTCAGCTGATGGCATGGGATAATGACTGCGTTTGATGGCGAATGCTGCCAGAGATAAATTTGGAAACCGATGTGTATGGTCAGATCAGGGGAGAGTTTTTGTGCGACAGTCTAGTGTTAGTCCCATTCAGCGTATTTGGGGTATCGATGATCTTCTGTAATATCAGTGATAGTGATAATCGTTTTCATTTCCGTTCATTTTTTTTCTTTTTCTTGTTGGAGTTTAGAATATTTTTTGTTTTTTCGTTATCCCTCTTCTGTATATTTCCTTACCGTCAAATGCGGTCTGTACTATATTATGAATGGCTGTTCAAGTAAATAATGATATGCAGCAGTCCCGTTTGGACTTGTTGCAAAGTTCGCCGTTTCGTATTGAAGATGTTTTGTCGTTATCGGTAGCGAATGATTTTGTGGGTCATCCATTTAAGCCGCTGCGGAGTAGCAAATATATTCGGTTAAGTGATATTGAAATGCCTGGGCAATCTGAGTCTTTGACTGTGGCTCAGTGGAATTGTCATCTGAATTCTAACCACCATGAGGTCGCCCGTCTGCTAGATCTTTATAAAAATAAGGTAGAAATATTAGGGATTTGCGAGTCGTTCGTAACTGAAGACACTTTCCTCTCGTCACATTTTTTTCCAGGCTATAAACTTGTATCAAAATCAAGGAGTTCAATGAGAGGAGGAGGTTTGACTTTTCTGCTAGCAAATTCTTTGGATTACGTAATTCGAGATGATTTAACTCTCTGGAATGAAGGTAAGCTCGAAACTTTATCAATAGAAATAGAGTTAGAGAAAAATAGAAAGTTCATCATTTCTTTGGTTTACCGGCCGCCCAGCGCAAACCCAGATGATTTTTTTGGAGAATTCGATGGATTTCTTCAAAGAATGTCAAGTACTAAACTCCAATGTATTTTTTTAGGCGATTTTAACTTTGATCTTTTAAATCTAGAAGGAGTAAACCTTGATTTTTTTAACCTTATGCTTTCACATAACCTTTATCCCGCAGTTTCAATCCCAACTAGGATAACAGATCATTCGGCAACCCTGATTGACAATATCTTCCTTTCTTCGGATGCAATTGTGGAGTGCTGTGCTGACGTTGTCTTACACCCTGGGTCGGACCATCTACCATTATTTTGCACCATTAAAAGATTTGGCTGTAAACATAAAACCACTACTAAGTTTCAATTCAGAATGATGAAAGCTGAAAATCTCAGGAAATTTAAAGAAGAAATCAGCACAGTATCATGGCAAGAAGTCATGGCGGAGAAAGAAGACCCCTCGACTGCTTTTGATAAATTTATGAGTATTTTGTCTCCCATCTATGATCAGTGTTGCCCATTAAAAACTGCAACTAAGAAGAAAAACCAACCGCGGAAGCCATGGATTACGGAAGAGATACTGGAAATGATGAAGAAGAGAGACCAATTATTCTCAGATTATCTCAATTGTGAGAGTGATGACAGTTGGGAAGAGTACAGAAAGGCAAGAAATAGGGTGAATTCTGCACGTCGAGCTGCAATGAGGGAGTATTTCGGAGAGAAATTAAAATCGCAGAAAGGAGACATTAGAGGGACCTGGCTGACTATTAAAAGCGTTCTCGGCAATGGTAAGGATTCAGCATCAACTGAACAGTTAGCCATAGGTGAAGTTTCATCCTGATCTATCCACTCTAAGCATTTTCCAAGATTTCCGCCCCCCCCCCAAGTCCCCACAATGACACTGGATCGAGCCCAGATTTAAAATAACAGATCTGAGTTACGAGGTCTTTCTAAATATGAAATTTCATTAAGATCCGACAACTCCTTCGTAAGTTAAAAATACCTCATTTTTTTCTAATTTTTCAGAATTAACCCTCCCCCTCAACTCCTCCAAAGAGAGCAGATCCGTTCCAATTATGTCAATCATTTATCTAGGACTAGTGCTTATTATTCCCTCCACTGGAATAATAAGATCGGGATTTTCATCCCGATCCCTCCACTCTAAGCGTTTTCCAGGATTCTAGGTTCCCCCCTCCAACTCCCCCCAATGTCACCAGATCCGGTCGGGATTGAAAACAAGAGCTCTAAGACACGATAACCATCTAAATATCAAATTACATTAAGATCCGATCACCCGTTCGTAAGTTAAAAATACCTCATTTTTTCTAATTCTTCCGAATTAACCACACCCCACCCCGATGGTCAAATCGGGGAAACGACGGTTTCTAATTTAATCTGGTATGGTCCCTCCCTGATACGCCTGCCGAATTTCATCGTCCTAGCTTATCTGGAAGTACCTAAACTAGCAGAACCCAGACAGACAGACCAACAGAATTTGCGATCGCTATATGTCACTTGGTGAATACCAAGTGCCATAAAAAGGCAGTATCTTTGCACAAAAATACAATTTACTGGTTCATGAAAATTGCTGTTTGGAAGTTTTCTCAGGAAAATTTCCAAAACAAATTTTTCAAAATTTCCGCATTCTTGTAAAAGAAATTTTTTACGGCTGCTTTTTAACTATACATTTGATTATTTGTAAGAAAATGACTGTTCTTTGGAATTAAACGGCAATTTGTAATTTTATCAAGAAAATAGCAATAAAACAAGTTTTAAAAGTATCGCTATTCCTCTAAAAGTTTTACGTAGCTACTTTTTAACTATGCACATACTTTTTTTGAAGAAAATGGCAGTTATTTTGAAGAAAATGGCAGTTATTTTGAAGTAAATGGCGATTTTGTCATTGTAAGAAAATGGCGCTTTTGCAGTTTCCTCCAGATGGTATTAAACTGAGTTTTTGAAAACATTAGTATTCCTCATCAAAGTTTTTACCTAGCTGCTTTCTAACTATGCACAAGAC
>JAAAKM020073195.1:45166602-45177863 GCA_010016025.2 Alatinidae sp. Z8VKAUB7J3 | reverse complement strand
ATTTTTTAAATGGCAATTTTGCAATTGCAATAAAATTTCAAATTTGAAATTTCCTCAAGAAAATAACATTAAAATGATTTTTGAAAAAAGTCTGTTATCTTTCTAAACAGTCTTCAAGAAGCTGCTATTTAATTACACACGCTTTTTGAAGTAAAATGGCAGTTATTTTTCAGAAAATAGACATTTTGCCATTGCAGTAAAATTACAAGACAACGGCAATTTTGCCACTGGAACAAAATTGCAATCTTAAAGTTCCCTCAAGAAAATGGCATTAAATGAGCTTTTCAAAACATCCATATGCTCTAACAGCTTTGTATGGCTACTTTTTAACTATACTGACGATCTTTCGCAACGAAATGGCAGAATTCTTCCCAAAAATAACAGTTTCGCCATTGCATAAAAATTTCAAGAATCCTATTTGGTTAGGTTTGTAAAAAATATTTTAGAATGATTGAGATGAAAGTATACATTGATACGGTTTAACCAATGCAACTAATTAATGTAATACAAGCGGACGAGCGTATCAGAGCGTGTCACCTAAGAAAAAAAAAGTCTAGTGAGGGCTTTGTTGCGTCCATCTAATATTGCCTACAAGAGGCACGCAGACGCAAAAATAGTCACTTCAGCAGATAAACTACATACTAAGAATTCCACACGATGCCAAAAAATGGCCGAAGTATAAGTTTAGAATAACGGTGGGTTGAAAAATGTTTGTAATATTTCAGGGATTTTTATTTTGAAAAGGATTGTTTCTGGCACAATATGCGTTTCCTCTTCTTATTTTATGCATTCCATGTGGCTGCATAGAGCGAAAATGATTAGAAACTAATCTCAAGCGGCAAGAATAGCGTAAACCAATAAAAAAGAAGCTATTACCTCAATCAATAAACTCTTTAGAGGTCGAAAAAATAAAATAGGAGACTTAAATGGTATTTTCCCATACATGTAAATACTGATTCTTTAAATCTGAATTTCGGATAACTGTGTTTGCACCAAACCTGTTCCAAAGACGCAAATAAACTGATTTTTTGGTTCTAAAGAATGGTTTAAACTGTATACTTTCTGAAAAACCGAGAAGAGAAATAAGGAAATTTGAAGTTTAGGCTGCTTTTACTGACCCGTTTTTTTCAATCTGATAATGGCAAGAAAAGATAGCAGTGAATGGGTCAGTATACCGAAGAATTCAGAGGGGAGATGTTAATTCTATTATGTGGTGATACGTAAAGTAATAAATTTGGAAAAAGGTGTGTAGTTTACCAAAAACAACAAAAGGACTTAAGTCCTCCCAGAAATGGTTGAATAAAAGGGGTTTCTTATTATTTGAAACTTGGAAAGGAGAATCTGATGGCCGGTGGAAAATAAGACCTAAAGTCCAAAATTCGCAAAGCCATGGCAGACAAGTTATAAAGTGAAATACTCTGTTATCAAAAGAATCTTGTAGAAGCTAAACTCAGGCAGCAGCATGCACACGAGGTAATCCTTATGGGAGGAAATTATCATAATTTTGGATTAGCAATATGGGCTAACCCCAAAGGCTCCATCTAAGGCTAAGACAATCATGAGCATGTCACAGCCCAGGGGTAAAAAGGGAAACCCACTATGTGGTAGAGAGAGAAACATCCTCATTCCGATGTTTTCAGCCGGGTGGTAAAAAAAAGCGTCAGATAAATAGTGATGTACTATTTACTTGCTCAGTTTTAATTTGGTAAATCAGCCTGACGAAATATAAATGACGTAAAATCAATTAAACAAAATTGGTCTCGGTCGACAAAAATATATTAATAGCAATATTAACCAAATCAGTCGGTAGAAATGATCATCTAGTAGGTAAAACCTATTATACTCAAAAGTAAGTTTCTGAAATATGTTGTCTATGAGGTTAGAAATCAAGTTGCTAGAAGTTACGGATATGACTTTTGAAAAAAGAAAGCTGTCTTGCGATTTTAGGGAGGAGAGTGTAAAAGCCTAAGATTAAAAGTGTGTATAATCCGGCAGTTTGCTATTTTGAGAAGTAGCACAGTTAACTACTTTAAATTTGCAAAGTATTTAATGAAACTTCTAACTTGGACAAGTAACTCTTTTTGCAACGAAAGTATCAATTGGTAAAATAAGCTGGAGTTATTGAGAAGCGCATTTGTGATTCCACTACTGAATGCCAGAAGTCTTCCCATTTTTGGTCATTTCTGCTTGTCCCTTGTTTGTAGTTGTCAAAGTGTGTTTTTATTTCTGTTGTCTCTTTTTTTTTTCTTTTCTTTATTTTTACTGTCTTTTTTCTGCCCAGTTTTTTTTTTTTGATGGGTTAAGAATAAAAGGATGGTGATGATATCATAGGCAATCAAAGATGGCACTCATCAATTATGAATTGTAGAACATATTGTTGCACTGAGATAGGGAATACTGACCATAGATTAGTTGCCACAAACTTCCGCCTGCATCTTAGAGCCAGGCCTTCAGAATGACTCCAGCCAAAGTTGGACATCCAGAAACTAACAATTGAGGCATTCCTCCAAAAGTAATCAGTCAAAATTCAAAATAGTTTTGAATGCCTGAATACCCTTGTTGACCCGGACACGTTCTAGCAGACATATAAAAATAGTGCACTAGAGGTTGCCACTAATAATGTCGATCGTAAGATGTATTCAAAGGAGCCCTGGCTATCTCAAGAAGCACTGCAAGTCATTGAACAGCTTGGAAAAGCATGGCTGACCAGAGATAAGCCCTACTATAGACGAATAAACGGAATCAGAAACGATGCTATTGACCGTGATACATAAGAACTTGCTGATAAGAAATCTGAAGAGCAAGAAGATGCAGCACGAAAAGTTGACGTCATGTTGCTTTTCAAGCATGTATGAGACCTCAGCCATTGAATACCACCAAAGATAGTAGCAATTAAATCCATCCCTTATAGAGTAACAGAAGATGAAAATGCGCAGCTTAATCCATGGAAGGAGGAAGGAGCGCAAAGGTACAAAACGCCAAAAGAATCAAACTTGATCCCAACCTAACTGTGTCCGCTCAGCAAACAACGTGTGAAACTCTATCACAGTCTGATCCTCCTTCAGTAGAAAAGATACAAATGTTCTGTGGAGAATGAAGAACAGCAAGGCACCAGGAATCTGCAGTATCACTGTCAAGCTGCTAAAGTTTGGAGGACTGGCAATGCTTCTTTGGCTTCACATGCTATTCTCCCTTGTCTGTCAATCAAATTGATACCTGAAGAATGGAAGGGAAGGAAACCCCTTCTTCTATGGAAGCGCAATGGCAGCCAAAGCAATTGCTCGAATTACAGAGGAATCACCCTCCTGTCAGTTCCTGGCAAACTATTCACCATGACGTTGCTTAATAGAAGTATCCAATTCATTCTTAAGTGCTGCCAGATTCCTAAAGCCCAATAGATCAACGACCGAGCAGATATACAATATTCACCAGATCATTGAGAAAGCCTGTGAGTTCTACCATACAGCATATACTGCCTTTGTTGACTTTAAAGCAGCTTTTGACTCAGTCAACTGTCAGTCTCTTTGGTTGATACTACAACAAACAGGTCTCCCTGACAAATACTGCCACCTGTTCAAGACGCTCTACACAAGTGTGAAAAGTTATGTCCAGGATAATGGTCATCAAAGCCCACTATTCGGACAAACATTTCAGGGTGGAGGGGGTTCAAAAATCCTAGCCCCCTGGATATGGCCTTGCATACGTCTGAAACAATTTAAGTTTTTATGGTAAAGAGAGAACTAACAACTAAGGATTTCTCTGGGGGAACAAAGACATCAAAATTGCTGTTTGTGCATCATTTTTTTTTTTACTTTCTACAAAAAAATTTACGAATTATTTAGACTATATAGACATGTAGCCCAGGGATGGAAATAAGGGGCTTCAGGGTCCACCTCACCTCAAATCCTAAATTTTCTTGAATTTCTGGGCATTTCTTATTCAATTTATCAAATAAGCTATGTTTTTGTGTTGTTGCCCCCTCCCCAAATTTTTGTTGCCCCCTCAGATTTTTATGTGTAGCTACTTCTCATATCCCACACCTCGTTCATTCCAAGAGTATCTGGGGAAAGTATCCTCGTACAAGGCTTCAGGCGAAAATTGAAATGAAATCAAGCAATTGAATTATAATATTTTCCCTTCGCGGCACAAACCATTAAAGGCAAATAGTTTTAAAAACTACAAAGTTAAAACATTTCGATTTTCTGATTAAAGTATTCATTATTTCTCCTATCGGCTTCGAACGTGCAATCATGGAAACTGGAATCCAAAAATATTCTGACTTGGAGGGGAAAGTCGAAACACGATGAAAAGATTTGGAAGTAATCAAATTAAGTAACCAGCACTGTTGCAACTAAATCTAATAGTGCCGAGATAAGTGTTCCTGATGGGAAGTAAATCATGTAAACGAAATTTTCAACTCTCCCTTATCGGAAATAATGTAAATCCAATTTTAGACTGCACATTTGAGTGACACATTTCCCTGTAGCGTTTTAACGAATCAAATTTCAACAGCGCTTAACCAATTTTCGTAAAAGATTTGATTTTTCCGCTCCGGTACTGAAGTGTTCTCAGGAAGTGAGGAATTTTGACCAGCTTCTAATTATGGAAATTAAACTATAGCCACTTACTTCGATTAAAAGGTATTGTATTGACTGGGAGGTACTGCTCTTAAAGTTTAGGATAGATAGACTTTTAGTACTTATCGGTTATATAGTAAACACTCGGGAAGTGAAGTTCGATTAATGCTAGTGAAATCAAACAAAATAGCATGAAAATGTAATCGTTTAGTAACAAATTATGGATATATATTTGCACATTAGGGGGAGGGGGTAAAGCATAGCATATGTTATATTCGTGACCTAACCTAACTAAACCAAAATACTAACTAAATACTTAATTAAGATATAGCTACAAGTTATTTTCCAGCCAAGCCAAAGCTAATTGTGTGGTATAAAGAAGTTGCTTGACCAGTTTCTTGTGCCATGTTCGCATCATCCGTGATCGGAATTCTACAGTGTTTATTATATAGCCGACAAGTATTGGACTTTGTTAGGGGGACAACGGAAAACTATAAGAGATAGTACTTGTTAAATATCCCGACCCCACTCAAGAATTTTTATCTGTAAGATCTGAGAAATACCAGTTTTTCTCTCTATAGTAGGTTGTATTAGCTTAGTCTAATTGAAAAAACTGCGATGTAGGTATATTCTTACTAAAAATTTAACATATAGAGATAGTTAGGTTAGGTATTAGTCAATTGAAAGATGTTTTCGATAAATTCATGCATACTCCTTTAGTTTTCACTGTTTATACTTTTTTCACTGTTTAATCTAATTCTGAACGTTTCAGTTAAATACCACAAAATTTAATCGGTCCCCTTTGGAAGGGAAAAGGGTGAACAATTGAAAAGAAATTAAATTCTGATGTCTTATTTCAGGTAAGAGATCGAGCAAAAAATAAACAAATATAACAACCTTCATGGCAAAGTAACTGTTTTTTATTCTAAAATTGAAAGAACAATTTTATCCCATGATATTCATCCTTAAATTTCAAGCTTAAATTTGAGCAACAAATTGGAAAAAACAGCCATTTCAACTGTAGATTATGTTCATTCACAATGTTGGTCAACAAACCTTTTTCTGTAAACGACAGGAAAATCAGTATAACAGTTATTTTGTTACTAATATATTCCCCGATCGGGAAACGGTAATAGGGCGCTGAATTCAAGGAGTACAAACTAGGTCTTCATCAATTTTATTGTGTATCCTATAGCTGTAGTTGCCTTCTCTTTCAACCTATTTCTAATTTTCATGCAACATAGTTGCGGTATCTTTTTTCTGAGTATGATCGCAAGCCCAGATGAGAGATTTTATGTTACTATAGTCCATTAATAGCTAAAATTAAAAAAACAGAGACCCGAAAATACATTAAAAGACCCGAGAAGATTCAGAATTCTCTTCGGCAGAATGTTGAGTTTTGTTTGAATAGGATTAGGATTAATAAGAGTCTCAGCGTCTGCTGACCGTTTCAAAGAAAAATTGCTCATTAGTGAATTTCTCCCAGCACTACAGGGAATTCCCAAAGTAATTTTGGTAAAAACGGATCGAAAACCCTAAATGTGTCAACACTTCGAAAAGCCAACAAGAGGCTAGTTTAAAATACAGAAAAGTATATATTATCTCATTAATTGTTAAGCAAAGCACTATCTATTCAGTGTGCATATTGCATAAGTAATATGCATCGTGCATCGACAAAGTTTTCAATCAAGACGGGTAGTACAAAAGGAAACTTCCAAAGTTATTAAATTACTCAAGTAATACTTCCTCCGAGCTGATTTTTCCTCTTTAGTAGCATGTAGGATAGCAGGGGAGCAGGCGTTCCCCTCCCCAAGAAAATCCCCTTGGAAAATCTTTCCTCCAAGGAAAACTCCCTCCCCAGAATATATCCACTACAAAAAACTACCCCCCGGTGTAAAATCCTCCACGTATTAATAGCGGTCATATTCTTAAATTTAAATATTAGAAAAATTCCCCTCATGGTTAATTCCTCGCTATGCAGAAAATTCCCTCTGTGCGGAAAACTTCTCCTCCACGGGAAATCCCACCATGGAAACTCCACCCCCCCCACAAAATTCCCCTTTATTGGGGAACCAAGTCCATAAATCAAAGAGCATTATAATGTACTGAATAAATAAACAGATAATCGATTATTCCAAAAGTCATGCTTTCCGAAATGGAGTTATTCCCAGACAGAATAAAGGTGTCCTTTACCCAAAATTTACATAAATCACCAATGTAATATATTATTTTTTACATATACAAAATCGGAAAAAAGATATGCAAGTCAAATTCCTTTTAGAACACCTGTACAAGTTTCAGGAAGAGAAAAACCAATCTGCAACGAGTTTCACGAAATAAATCAATGCTCAACTAGTTCCACAAATAAAAATAAGCATGCAAAAAGTTCCATGAACAAAAATCAGTTACATGAGGAAAAAACATGCAAAAACTTTCATGAACAAAACCAGTTTCAAGAGGATAAAAATGAATGTACAACAAGTTTCACAAACAAAAATCAGCATGGAACAAGTTTCACGAACAAAAAAAACAAACATGCCACATGTTTCACGAAGAAAACTACCAAAACAAAATAAGTTCCACGAAAGAAAAAAAATCAAATTGCAGCAAATTTCACAATAAAAAATCAACATACAACGGGTTTCATGAAGAAATAATCAACATACAGCATGTTTCATGAAAAAAAAAAGTCAACATGCAACTACTTTCACGAAAAGAAAAAAACAATATGCAACATGTTTCACAATGCAAAAATTAGCATAAAAAAACTTTCATGACGATAAAAAAAAATACAAAAAGTTTCATGACGTATAATTAGCTTACAATAAGCTTCGCGAAGAAAACAATCGACATACATTGGGCTTGTCTGAAAATTCTGAGATAATCAATTGATTTGAATAGCTATAAGCATATTAAATCTCCTGTTTTAGAAGCGGTAATGCCATACTATGGGGAACTCGTTTCTAAGGGTACAGGTAGCATCACAAAATAAGAATTAATATAGATATTTTTTTTGCCAAAAAGACTGTTTCAAACAAAGCGGTGTTATCATCCATTTTTTTGGCGCAAAACAACAATTCTAACCAAAAGAAGTCCAAAAAGCTAATGTGGGGAAATTATGAGAAAAATAATTGATTTACAATTATCGGAAATCGATAGGTATATTGAGCGTCCATTTTCAGAGACAATTATGCCGTAGAGCGGTATATATGATTTTAAAGCTGCAGATAGTCCTATAAAATCAAGGGTTTCCTAGCCCATGTAGGTTTTACAGAAAAACTACTGTCTATTAAGTTAAAAAGCACCTGCATTTCGAAAAAACATTCCTTAAACCACAAGAATCAAAGAAAATTTTCCCTGTACTTAATAATATTTGTAGGGAGTCGCCATCGATTAATTGTTCAATTTTTCAGAGTAGCACATATGGGCCTTCCAGATCCACAGGGCGGTTACTACTTGCAAAGCATAACGTGGTCAGCGTACAAAATAGTTTTTTAAGTATTTTTATGGCACTTGGTCTTAACCAAGTGACATACAGCAATCGCAAACTCTGTCGGTCTGTCGGTCTGTCTGTCTTTCAGTCTGTCTGTCTGTCGGTCCCGGTTTTGCTACTTTAGGCACTTCCATGTAAGCTAGGGCGATGAAATTTGGCAGGCGTATCAGGGACCGGACCAGATTAAATTAGAAGTAGTCTTTTCCCTCATTTGACCATCTTGGGGGGGCCGTTAATTCGGAAAAAAATAGAAAAATTTAAGTATTTTCAACTTACGAACAGTTTATCAGATCTTAATGAAATTTAATGTTTGGAAGGATATCGTGTCTCAAAGCTGTTATTTTGAATCCCGACTGGATCTGGTGACATTGAGAGGGGGGATTGAAGGGAGAAACCTAAAATCTTGGGCTCGAGCCAAGGATGCATTTTGACAATCAAGTTGATCGAATCGGGAAGCTCGTCTAGTAGCGGGATGGAAGCGTCAAAAAGTGAGGAAGAGTGTTCTAAGTCGTGCCAGGTTGGCGCGTATAAATAGGTTGTTTGTGGTTTCGCAAACTTCGAAAAGACCTCTTTTTCTACGAGTTCATCGTAAAAGGCTTTAAACTTGTGATAAAAAGAAACGCGCACATTTCCTGTGCGAACATACGATTTCAGAAAAGACATGTACCCTTCACGATTGAGGCGAGTTTCCATTTGATCGCCATAGATTAAAGCGTGCTCTTGCAGTTCAAAATGTTTCAGTGTTTTATCTGAATTGCCGTGCGGGCAGTACCAAAACTCCATCTTCTTTCCATAAAATGCCTCAATCATCGGTGAAAGATCTTTTCGGTAGGGTGCAACGGAAAAAAAGACTCGCTCATGATGAAGTGCCAAATGTTCTAAAACTTGCTGGTGGAAATGGATGTAAACCGGCGTGACTTGAGGATAATACTTTCCCACTGTCTGATATAAAAGCTCTGTGTCACATACAATGGGAGCGTCCATGATGTACGCAATGACAGCTAAGTGATCGAGGTGATTGAGCGAAAAATCTGCAGAGACGAGACACACATTTTCAGAAGAGATGGAATTCATCTTCGAGGAATCGTTCATATGTTGATACAATCTTTTGTTTGAGTTCTTCTTTGCTCGGTTTTTCTCCAAACACATAGCTGTAAACTTCTTCCTGGATTTTCTGAAACCGGCTGGTATCTTCTTTCATCAAGTTAAAGATGGTCTCGTACTCTTCAGGTTGGATAGAAACGCCGCAGCGGAAAAGATATAGGCCCTTGTCCTTTGCCACATCCCGTTTGTTTTGGTTTAAGAAAAACATCGGTTTCTTAAACGTGAGGAAATCATACCCAATCGAAGACATATCGCCTAGATAAATGTCGATCCCATCGAGCATGGGATAAATCGGTGGAAAGCTTTGAACGACAAGCGCATTTTTTTTCCCTTCTGCAAGGTGTTGGGCTTTCGCCACTTCGTTGGGCAGTTGCAGGGTGTTCGGATGCAGTTTCAAAATCAGATTCCAGTCTTCAGGGAGTTTTTCAAGCAAAATGGGCCATGCATCTCTTAAAGAGGAAGAGTTTTCGGCGTCCTGCCAGGTCGGTGCGTAAAGGACCGTTTTCTTTCCCTTTGGAAGCTTGGAAAAGATTTCTTTTTGCGCAAGCGGTTCATAAAAAGCTTTGTGTTCTTGATAAAATTCCCATCGGTAATTGCCAAGTAAAATTGCAGCGTAAAGTTGGTCGTAAACTTTTTTTTCGATGAAAAAGTCGATCATCTTTTGTCCATAGACAAGAGCAATTTTTTCTTTGATCAACCCTTCCATAAAGTAAGAGGCGTGCCCTTTGTCTGAGTTGCCATGTGGCACCCAAATGCTGAGAAGCTTTTTCTTTTGCATATTTTCGGAAACGAAGAAGATCTGATCAAAAAGGTCTTTTGGCAACGAAGAAAAAATCACATCATACGTGCGGGTCACCTGCTCAGCCAAGCTCAGACTTTCCATGCAAAAGGTGACGAGTTGCGGGTAAAAGTGATTCCGAGAATCCCGCAAACCGGCCTTTTTCTCGATGGGGAGTGGCGCGACGGCAGCGATGCGATCCAGGTTGCCAACCCGGCTGACGGGTCTGTGGTGGCCTCCGTCGCCGCTGGCGGAACCGAGGCGGCTCTTGCTGCGCTTGACGCTGCGGTCGCGGCACAAGGGGATTGGCGGACATGGACGCCGCGCGCGCGAGCGGATCTGTTTTACCGGGCGTATGCCTTGATGAAGGAGCGTGCCGAGGATTTCGCGTATTTGATGACGTTGGAATCCGGCAAGCCGTTGGCCGAATCGCGTGCCGAATTCAACCTGTCGGCCGATTTTCTGCTCTGGTTCACCGAACAGATCGCCCACATTCACGGCACGTACGCGAACTCGTCCCATGGCGGTTTTCGAATAGCGACGACCTATCAGCCGGTGGGACCGTGCCTTCTGATTACGCCGTGGAACTTTCCGCTTTTGATGATTGTCCGCAAGGCGGGCGCGGCGTTAGCGGCCGGCTGCACGGTGATCGTCAAATCGGCTCAAGAGACACCTCTGACAGCGGCGCTGTTTACCGAAGTTCTTGCCGAGGCCGGTTTTCCGAACGGGGTGATAAACCTGGTTCATTCCAAGGACGCCTCCTCGGTATCAGCACCGCTTCTAAAGGATTCCCGCTTGCGCAAAGTCAGCTTTACTGGGTCTACGCGGGTCGGCGGCATCCTCCTGGAAATGGGATCGGCCAACATCGTCAACTCCTCCCTGGAGCTTGGCGGCGATGGGCCATTCGTGGTGCTCGATGACGCCGATATCGAAGACGCCGCCGACCACGCGATTGCCTGCAAGTTTCGCAATGCGGGGCAGGCCTGCGTCGCCGCCAACCGGATCGTCGTGGACCGCCGTGTCGAGGCGGATTTCACCGAGGAATTCCTGGCGCGCACCCGCACGCTCAAGGTCGGAAACGGGCTAGGCGACGTCGATGTCGGCCCGATGATCACAGCCCGCCAACGTGACCGGCTGCCAGGCATGATCGGTGAGTTGACCGCGGCCGGCGGCAGGGTGCTGACGGGCGGCTCCCCGGTCGAGGGTCCCGGAAACTTCTTCGAACCGACGGTCATCCGGTTCGACGCACCCAACGACGTGGCTTGTTCGAATGAGCTGTTCGCGCCGATTGCCACCATCTTTGCCGTTG
>JAAAKM020073195.1:45153910-45166592 GCA_010016025.2 Alatinidae sp. Z8VKAUB7J3 | reverse complement strand
CGCCAACAAGACGAAATATGGTCTGGCCTCTTACATTTTCACCGCCGATCTTTCGCGGGCGATAGCGCTCGCCGAAAGGCTGGAATTTGGCATGGTCGGTATCAACCGCGGGATCATGGCGGACGCGGCCGCTCCCTTTGGCGGCACCAAGGCCTCGGGTCTCGGGCGCGAGGCGGGCCATGGCGGGATATACGAGTTCCTCGAAGAGAAATACATGGCCGTCACGGTCGGCGACCCACTGTCGGAGACCAAGTAATGCTTGGATCAGATGCGGCCAGTTGCGTCGGGATTGTGCTCTGAGTCCATTCTTTGGACCGCCGGGGGCCAGAATTTTCCGGCTTGATCACAACAGCGGGCTGGTTATCCAGAGTGAATGTGATTGCGTGATGTAGAGGTTCAGCCGACGTGAAGGGCATTCATTTTGTAGGCATTGGTCAGGATCGAACCTAGACCCGATTTGACCATTTGGTCAATGAAGATTTCGGCAATGAACGCGACCCTGAGATGAACGCAACTCTGGCGAAGAAGAGCGGCAGGCAAAAAGCGACGATCCGCGAGGTCAACGAGCGGGCGATTCTGGCCGCTGCCGAGACAGTCTTTGCCGAGCTCGGCTTCGCCGGTGCCAGCACCGGTCGGATTGCCGAGCTGGCCGGCGTGCCCAAGGCCAACCTGCACTACTATTTCCCCACCAAGGAAGCGCTCTACCGCACGGTCGTGGAGCGCATCTTCAATATCTGGCTCGATGCGGCGAATTCGTTTGACGATTGTGACGATCCGGCAGACGCCCTCACGCGCTATATTTCGGCCAAGATGAACATCAGCCGCGACCATCCGATGGGGTCGAAGGTCTGGGCCAACGAGATCATCCACAAGGCGCCCGTTATCCAGGACTATCTGGAGACGACCCTGCGCGAATGGACGAACTCGCGTGTGGCGATCATCAGGCGCTGGATCGACGAGGGCAAGATGGACCCGGTCGATCCCGAACATCTGCTCTACATGATCTGGGCAACGACCCAGCACTATGCCGATTTCGGTCACCAGATCGACACGCTGAACGGCGGTAAGGCGCTGACGGACAAACAGTTCGCCGAGGCAACTGCGCAGGTGGTGCAAGTCATCCTCGCCGGAGTCGGGATACAACCCGGAAACACGACCCAATAATTCGACATTGGTGGTCATATTAGGCAGTCTGCGGGTTCCCGTCCGGCAGAAGTCCGCACCTTGTATGCGGACGGGTTCCGATATACCCCGGCAGGAGGGAGAGGTTCGGGATGCCCATGACGGCAGGCAAAAGACGCAACGGGGACACGGAAAAGGTCACCCGTATCCAGGGGATCAACCGGAGAATCATCATCGACGCGGCGCTTGAGGTTTTTTCCACCTACGGTTTTCGCGGATCGACAATCGACCAGATCGCCGAGAAAGCCGGAATGTCGAAACCCAACCTGCTTTACTATTTTCCGACCAAGCAGGATATCTATACCGTCGTCCTGGAGAGCACCGTACAGGAATGGCTGCGGCCGTTCAGCGAGATCGATCCCGCCGGCGACCCGGTCGAGGAATTGAGCAAGTACATTTCCCAGAAACTCGACATGTCGGCACGCAAGCCAGAGGCGTCTCGCCTGTTCGCCAACGAAATCCTGCACGGCGCGCCGGCGATCGGAGAGTTCCTGCGCACCCGGCTGAAGCAGCTCGTGGACGAAAAAGCGGCGGTGATCCGCCGCTGGACCGCCGAAGGCAAGCTGGCGCCTGTCGACCCGCACCATCTGGTGTTCATGATCTGGGCGACGACCCAGCACTACGCCGATTTCGACGTCCAGATCAAAGCGGTCCTCGGACAGCAGGCCACCCGGCCCGGGTTTCTCGAGGACACCAAGAAGTCGGTGCTTCAGGTAATCCTGAACGGGATCAAACCACGAGATTGAAACGGGTTCGATACCGATTTCAATAATGATACCGGCACTGAGCGATGAGCAGTCGGTCGCCTTCGACCCTATACACCAGCCGGTGTTCAAGCGTGATGCGCCGACACCACCATCCAGGGGGCATAGATAGCAAAAATTATTCCTATCGTTCAAATGGGGATTCTCGCAGGCGTGGGTACCTTAATTGCCTGGTTGGGTACGATTCTCGTCCTTGGTCCCTTACTCGCCGTTCTACCGATTAAATTCAAGCTATCTGGAAAAAGAACGCAGCCCAACAAAGCACATCCCTTGGCGGTTCGTTATTCCAATTGGCTCCACACGTACAAACTGCCGATTGTGGTGATTTTCGCGATCTTGGGCGTCTCCGCCCTATATATCGCCCTTCAACATGAAGTCAATTCAAATCCCTACAAATATTTCGCAGAAGATGTGCCGACGCGAATTTCCAATGAATTTGCCGAATCCAAAGTTGGCGGCATGTTGGGCATTGAAATCTCAATTGACAGTGGCGAAGAAGACGGCATCAAGGACCCTGCCTTTTTGGCGAAGGTCCAAGAATACCAAGCTTGGATCGATGAACAGTCGCATGTCACCAAGACCATAGCGATTACCGACATTCTCAAACAAATCAACCGTTCTTTAAACGGCGATGAGCAATCGGCCTACGTCATTCCCGACAACAGGGAACTGATTGCCCAGGAACTATTTCTCTATTCCATGAGCCTGCCGCAGGGCATGGATTTGTACAATCGCATGACTCAGGACAATTCGAAAATGCGTTTGACGGCCATGTCGGACTTACACGAATCCAAAGAATCCTTAGAGGCCATGGCTGAAATGGAAGAAAAAGCGGCCAGCCTAGGTTTGCAAGCTTCAATTACCGGGAAAATGCCCCTTTACCACAGCATGAATCCCTATGTTGTGTCGGCGTTTTTCACATCGATTTCCTTCGCCTTGGTGCTGTTGTCCATATTGATGATGATTTCCCTCAAGTCCTGGAAGCTTGGACTCCTTTCCATGATTCCCAACACCATGCCGCTCATTTTCGGTGGTGCGATCATGACCATTCTCGGCAAGCCCTTGGATATTGGCACCGTATTGGTTGCATCGGTTTGTTTGGGGATTGCGGTCGACGATACGATTCACTTCCTTTCCAATTACAATCGCTGGCGCAAATTGTCTGGCGACAACATTGAATCCGTTGCTCAGGTCGTGACCCATACCGGGCCTGCTTTGGCTGTGACCACGATGGTGTTGGTCGCTGCCTTCAGTACCTTTGCGTTTGCCTCATTTGTACCAAACATCAACTTTGGTATTTTGACGGCCATCGTGTTGGTCTCTGCCTTGGTCACCGATTTCACGCTATTACCGGCGATTTTGCTCCTTGGCCAGAAGGCAAAGGCAAAACCTCAAACCCTGGCAACAGAAATCGCAGCTTGACCTCATGCTTGGGGAACACCCAGGCGCAGTTTGGCCAGGTCCCGGACTACCCCTCCCGGACCTGGCCTTTTTTTCGTCTATCGTTATGAAATGATTGCAGTTCAAGGGGAAGTGTGATAAGTTGCGCGCGTAATTCGGTTAGCGTGGCCTAACCAATTGGCATTCCTTGAAAAATGGTTTTTTACTAACCAAAAAGGTGAATTGAATAATGGCAAAAGAATCTGTAAAAAAGACCGCCAAAGCGACTGCTAAAAAAGCAAAAACGACAACCAAAGTGAAGAAGAAAAGAGGGATTTACGGATATGTTAAACAAAATCAAACTCAGTTTTTTATGTGCGCTTTTAGTATCGGCAAATGTATTTGCCGATAGCCTATCAGGGACCTTAGTATTTGAGAAAAAACCGCCCTTTGCGGGGGCTTTGTTTGCCCAAGATAGTTCTGGAGGTGCGCAATCTGCATCATTGGACCAAGCCAATAAGGTTTTTAATCAAAAGATATTTGCCATTTCTAATGGTGGAAAAATCGAATTTAAAAACTCCGATGAATTCCAACACAATATCTTCGCCAATGACCCTAAAACGGGAGTTCAATTTGACGTGGGGCTGATGGAGCCGGGTACCAATACCAACCTTGATGTAAATTGGGAAGAAAACACCCTAACCCGAATTGGTTGTAAAATTCACCCTAAAATGCGTAGTTATATTCTGAACGTCCCCACTTCTACCGTGCAACTATTTGAGTTTGATAAGAAAGTCAAAGAGTATCCCGTTTCGCTTGATAACGTGGATGCAGCCACATCGACATTTGTATTGTCACTCCCTAAATACGATCAGCTGCAATTTGAACTAGCGAAAGGGGAAACCAAAACTCTGGATGTCACCCGAAAAGGGAAATTGCGTGCAAAGTTAACCGTCACTCGCGGGTAATAACCACAACTGAGGAAGTTTGTGATGAAATGGAAACTACTAATCAGTTTAATGATGGCAACGCAAGTAAGTGCAGAAACCACACTGACTTCGCCCTTTGACTTTATGCCGTTTCAAGTACCGGAAAAATATACTGAAGAGCTAGAGAACTATCGCAGTAGTTGGAATCGCATGACCGGATTTGAGTATTCAGGATTGCATTGGAACCAGTTCATCGTGGTCTACATAAATCAAGATGCCGATGTTTATCGTAATAATTACAGTGAATATCTGCGCTACTATCAAGATTACGATGAAGACGAGGACGAAGAAGACGAAATTGAGGAGCCCAACTTCAGAGCTTATCAACCTGGTACAATAGTGTTGAAAGAAAATTTTATTGCGCAAAACGGGGCACCGACAAATCCGGTTTCCGTCACTATGATGATAAAGCACCAACCGGGGTATGATCCGTCTCACGGGGATTGGGAATACGTTCAATTTGCGCCAAATGGCTCCATGCTCTTAAGTGGTAATTCCACTGACCCTAAAATTAATAATACCTGTGCCAATTGCCATGCCAATATTGGGGACAGAGATTATGTTTTCGCCAATTACTATTCGAAATCGAAGTAAGAATGCTTAAGACATTGAAATAGAATAACCATCTTAAGGCACAAAAATGCAATATACCTGTCACTGATTATGTAACCATGGTCCATTAGGGCATGTGACAAGAATATATGGATAATATGCAAAAAGTGTTGGCATTCATTAAACTTTGAAGGAGTTGATTTTGTGAAAGGTATTGTATTTTGTGAGTTTATCGAACTCGTTGAGGAAGCTTTTTCTCCGGAACTTGCGGATGAGATTATTGTGGAGTCGGATCTGGATTCTGACGGTGCATACACGAGCGTAGCTACTTACGATTACCAAGAGTTATTGACTCTGGTCACTAAATTAAGTGAAAAAACGGGTGAGTCGGTTCCAAATCTCGTGGGGGCACATGGGACTAATACCTTCTTTTGTGACAGAGGCACAAGGCCTCTTGCACACGTGCATTATATAAAAGTGTCAATTTTTTTGTGATGCAATATACTTACAATTCAATAAAGGTGTCAATACTGATTTGGAACGAAGAACTAACAATATAATTTTTTATTCAGTAACTTTTTCTGTGTTAATTTTTGGTTGAAATTCAGAGTGTAGGATATTTTCAATATTGTATTTTCACTGTCTAATTTTCAGCTTATCTCGCGAGCCATCAGTAATTAAAAAAATAAGTATAAAGTTTCATTAGCTATTTGTAT
Organism: Alatinidae sp. Z8VKAUB7J3; assembly: GCA_010016025.2. Taxonomy (NCBI): domain Eukaryota; kingdom Metazoa; phylum Cnidaria; class Cubozoa; order Carybdeida; family Alatinidae; species Alatinidae sp. Z8VKAUB7J3. Next base: position 45,161,009 of record JAAAKM020073195.1, on the reverse strand, counting down.
ATTTGAGCTTTTATATATTAGAGCTTTGGCGGTCCCTTGAAACTTACATCTGGCCCCGTCGCGGTGCTTGCAGATTTTATTATCTGGATTTATAAATTCTAATTTAGTTTTAACTTTGTTTAAGTTTAAATTTGTGTCTCGAGAGGCTAAAGTTAATAAGCATTGCTTTCATACTATAATTGAAGCATAATACGGACTTACTCGCCTTATCAGCAGCCTCTAGAATCAATTTTGGTTCACTTTGCAGTTCTTCTTTTACATCTTTCTTGGAATTGTTTCCTTTCCAAGTATGATAGACCTTAAGACGACGACTGAACTCTTCCTTACAAGCCTATAACGGATTTATTATTTTAGTGATCCTTACATAATTTCTGATTCGATATGATATAAAACAGTAAACCACGAAGGATTTCATGAACTTTCACGACTACATAACAGACGATGGCTGGAGATGTTTTCACAACAAAATTAGAAGATTGTTTATTTAAAAATTGTCTTTACAGCAAATTAGTCTTATTTTGTAAGACTGAACAAAATAGTTTAAAGAGAGGCAAATTTAAATAGGGAAAGATTTTTACACCGAATCACTCCAAACTACTCACTTTCTCGACCTGGAATTTCCAGGTTAGTAATATGGCTGAATAGCTTTCAAATACACCTATTGTTATTTGTTCTTGAGACTTAAACAAACCGACTCCCCTCCCCAAAAAAATTCTTTGAAATTTGTAATTGTTTTACTATTTATATTTTTAATACAGACATACTCTCTTCTCCTAACATAATAGGAAAATCTTGCAATTGAGAAAAAATTGCCATTTCTAGCTGATTCTGGAATGATTACTCTCATTATAATTCATGTTTTAATATAAAAATCTTGTTTCCAAACTAATATTTAGGAATTCCAAAAAATAGCCGACAACCTTTTTTGAAAAATGAATCAGATCGAAACGAAAAGCATACAATTGAATTTAATTTTATATTGAGGATTATCTCCTATTTAAGCAACCCCACTGCCTAATTTTCTTGTTTTTGTCCTTTTCAATAATGTGTACTTAAAATTAGTTTACAATAATTTAAATACGACGGAGAAATCATTGAAATGAAAAGAAAAAAACATTTACATTAACTTGTCATTTTAAAACTATTCATTTGGAAAGTTATTGCTTTGCATCATACGTTTTAAATCAGCCCATTCACCCCCTAAAAATTATCGAGTGAAATGTTGGCACTAAGTGCCATCGATTTGTTGAACAAAATTTTTTCATCAACTACCAGAAAACGTTGGGGAAGGGGACCTCCCAACAGATAGGGCTTCGGCAAAATCCTTTAAAAAATTTGTTACTTTTTTAATTTCAAATTACTTGAACATATCCTACAGGTTGTCAGAAAGATCTCATGATTCTTAGTACCTTTTCATAGAGAAATATATATAAAATTATAAGATATTTTCGACAATTTTCAAGCATAAAATAGGAATAAAATCCTTGAAGGATTTCGTCAAAACCCGATGCGCCTGAACTTAATATAAGTCAAAGTATCTTTATTTTAGATCAAAACTGTATCTCAAGGCGTCGGAAGTACACACATATTACCAAGTACATTACCGAGTAGCAACAAGAACCAAGTAGTACCAAGATATTACCAGACAGACATTACCAAGTAAGTTACCGTACAAGATTACCACAGACGTGCAACATATACATTACAGAGTACATTACCGAGTAGTAACAAGAGCCAAGTAGCACCAAGACATTACCCGAAAGACATTACCAAGTACGTTACCACAGACGAAGTCAAATAAGTTTCCTTAAAAGAAATGCTCTATAGCAATAAGCTAGATTTGGCTTGTTTCCAGTATTCCCAACGGTTAGAGGGAATTACAAGGAAGGATCATAAAAAACGCTATGACGGACATAAAAGAAAAGAAAGGATTGAAATTCGTTTACCTAAAACAACTGTTAAAAGATCCATGGCTGTTCTTGCGTAGTCTGGATGAGTTATATTCGAATTTATAAATCGAAGTAGAGGAAGAAGCTGCTTCGAATCTCGGCCAGCTACAGCCTGTGCCAAACCTTGTCGCCTGCAAAAATAAATATTGAAAAGTTAAAGGGATTCGACATCTTAAAAAATCGTTTTATTTTACCCATTGCAACTTTTTTCATGTGGATACTATTTAGAACTGATTTGGCGGTTTAGCCATAGCTTGTACAGCTTAGATAAGAAATCCAAATAAGTGACAGAAATCTAAAAGCCAAAATTTCCCGGGAATCTTAAAAACCATTAACTTCCACCGTTTTGTAGCAGAGATATAGTCTGTTTTAGTCGAGCAGATATAGTCTGCTCGACTAAAACAGTCGAGTAAAACAGTCGACTAAAACAGTGTAGCAGAGATATAGTCTGTTAGCAGAGATATAGTCTGTTGTAGCAGAGATATAGTTTTAATAAAGCTAACATCATCAGAAAGTGTCAATTTTGTTTCTTCGAATAAACGGGACAAAATTTTCTCTTTAAAGTTCAAGAAAGGACAGTCCCTAAAACGATCTAGCAATCAGAAATAAAATTTCACCGACTCTTCAGTCAAATTTCAAATTTGAACCACTAGTTTTCGACAGTTTTCACTGATAGTAAGTCCCCGAGAGAGCTCGCTAACAGCCCCTTTGTCTTTGATACGGTCAGCTAAACTTGAGGCTCATAATATGATTTTTAAGGTATCGACTCCCCTTAAACACTTATAATACCAATAGATGACATAAAAAGCAATAAAAATTCAAATATATAACAATACATTCCAGCAGAGACGGAGCCACAGATCTCGATGGTTATTTTGTTATTCTTCTTTCAAATTATTTGAAATTAATTTCTACAGGGAATGGTGTTTCTTAGTTCATCTTTATTCATTTCCCCTATTGCGTTGCGCTCCTCTTCCTCGTGTTCTGAGTCGGCCATGACCACGGAATCGACCACGGAATCGACCACGGAATCGACCACGGAATCGACCACCGAATCGACTGAACGTGAGCGCGGCGCGAACGTCCGGATCCCGCCGCCGATCATCCCCGTCGCACTGCTGATCGTCGGGATCGTGGTCGACATGACGGCGGCGCCCTTCGGGAGCGGGCCGGCAGGTCTCGGGCGCTGGGCGCTCGGAGGCGCCCTGACACTCGCCGGTGTCGGGCTGCTGGGTGCGGCTGCCGGTCTCTTCCGCAAGACCGGTCAGGATCCGAAGCCCTGGGAGCCTGCGCCCGAGCTGATCATCGATCTGCTCGATGCGCAGCTGTGCCACGCGCAGATCACTGGCCGCCACGTCACGGTTAGAGACCGTCTGCTCTAGTTGATTCGCCGCGGTGCTGTTGCGGGTCATGAGATCGCGTTGGCGCTCCACCTGACGGTCTAGGAACTTGAGCTGTGCCTGGGCGCGCTCAGCCAGCGCTTCCTGTTCCGCGCGCTGCAGGCGAAGGCTGGCTTGGTCGATGCGAGCCAACTCATCGCCTGCCTCCACGCGGGTTCCCGGTTCGGCGACAAAACTCAACTCGCCATCAACACCTGCCGTGATCTGGAGATCGTTGCGGCTGTAAATGGTGCCGGTCACCGGCACTGTGGGCACAACCGAAGAACGCACCACCGTTGCCACGGAAACCGGGCTCGGCGGCGGCGCTTGCTGGGCCAGCGCCACGGTAGACACCAGCGCCAAGGATGCAATCATCAACTTTTTCATGAGTTAGACCTCGAAACTTCTCTGCGCCCTGGCCAGATCCGACCCAGCCATTGTGACAACGGTGTCGTCTCGCCAACACGCAGCAGGGCCGGCATCAGCACCAGGGTGAAACACGCGCTAACGGCCATCCCACCAACGATGACAGTGGCCAGGCCACGGTAGATGTCGGAGCCGACGCCGGGGATGAGCATGAGGGGCAACATGCCGAAAATACTCGTGAGCGTACTCACATAAACGGGCCTTGAACGCACACGCACCGCTGCCTGGACAGCATCTCTGCGGGAAAGTCCGCGGCGCTCTCCATCGCGCGTTTGGCTGACCAGCAAGATCGCGTTGTTCACCACCAGACCCAGCAAAATAATGAAGCCGATCATGGTCAACATATCCAGCGACTGGTAGCTCACCTGGTTTAACGTCCACAGCGCCACAATGCCGCCCGCGAGCGCCAAGGGCATTACCAGCAGCACCAACAGGCTGTCGCGCACGGATTTGAAGATGGCCGCCATCACAAGGAACAGGATCAATACCGCTAACAGGAAATTCGTCAGCATGTTGTTGAGGGCCTGCTCCAGACGGTCGGCGCTCCCGCGATACTGAATTGACGCATCTGCTGGCAACTGGGTCGCGATGGCAGGCCCGGCTTCGTCGCGCAGCAACGAGAGCGCCTCTTCCACGGTCATGGTTTCCGGGGGTAACACCTGGAGACTGATGGTGCGCTGGCCATCAAAGCGTTGTAGCTGGGTGGGGCCTACGGTGCGTTCAATCGCGGCGAGCGAGCCGATGGTTTGAGCGCCTGCCAACGGTGTGGCGATGAGTGAAGCACGATAAAGGTTGGCTTGCTGTCCACTTAACAATGAAGCAACGCTTTAACTCTTTCGACAGTATCAATGTTGAACAAAAATTTTGCTAGAACTGTTGTATTTTTTAAAATATTAGTCTTGTATCTTGTCCGCGTTGGCCTTCTGAAGAAGGTTTGGGGAAAATACTTAGTGTGCACTACTCAACCAGGCTACCATAAATATAGAACCGTCAATACAAAAAAAAAGATAAACAATAATAATTATATACGGAATGGCGCACTTAGTATCATTTTATCAATTGATTGTTAAAATGTATTAATTATGGATTTGCAAGCAGACTACCACAAACACAACGCTATTTATTGCAAGTAGTGGCCAGCCCTACTTATGCACCACTTCTATCTATTTCTTGTCCAACGCCCGTCCTTCCACGAGTCCAGTACACTAATCGAGCAAGCGTGCAACCGCATTATCGGTTATTTCAAGTTCTAAGTGTACTGCGCAAAGAAGTGCACAAAACTCTTTTTTTTTAGCTCGGAGAAGAGGATGGGGGTCTCAGATATTTTTAATGAAGTGTACGCTTTCCTTAGTAGTCAGTATTAATCCCAAACTCTAAATTGGACAGAAAAAATGTATAAAGCCATTACACGGGCAAAAGTTTTGCATATTGATATTTGTAAGGATCTCATATCTTTAAGAGGAGGGGGGGGGGGTAATTCGGACACTCAAAGTCAAGGATTGCCAGAAAAGGGTATTTTTAAGCTAGAAACAATATGCGGCAACTGGTGAGCTTGCATCAATAGCTGAAATTTATGAGAAAAGATTAAGACGGAGCTCCAGCAAGTATATTTCGAAGAAAAAAAGCAATATTGATAGCTTCATGTCTTTACTCCTTGAAGAACAAAACAGTAGCACAACAGCTTAGAAGACAAAAACAACCCCTATCAAGCCAAAATAACTCCCAGCCCAGCCTATTCAACCATGCATAAGGCAATGACAGAAGTGACAAAATAATAGCAGCCCAAGGAAGGCGTTAAACGTCTTTATCCTGTCACTTTTAAACGAAATATGTCACAGAAAAGGTAATTCCTGAACGAAGATGAGAGCCTATTACAGCAGATTCCATCCTCCTCAACCACTAACCATCCTGTTTAATTTAAAAGCTGACTAAATGACGGGAGCAACAATAGGTGTTGATCCCATTGAAAGATTTATGGCGAAGTTTAATGAAACAAGTACCTAATTCCTAATAATTATGCGCTCGATAGGATTTATACTGACAGTGGCAAAAAGAAAATAAATGTTCTTTTAAATCCATTTCATTATATATTAGGTGACAAGCAGAAGAGCAAGATATAACTAAACAACAGAATATGGGAATTAAAGGGCAAGTTTTTAGTTGGATGTTAAGTTATATATTAATACATACCTACTTATATTTATTTATCTGATAAACCATGAAGTTGATCTGCTTTAGAAGTCAGATTAGAATTATAAAATATAGTTTAAAACTAAAGTAAAAAAATCTCGAGTTAATAAGGCAGCAACAGTATGGAAGTTTTAGTCGTTGATCAGATTTATTTACTTATTCTGTTTTAGAAAAAAAAAATTCATATTTTCCTTTGGATGACACCGGGACGCTGTGCGATCGTCTGCTGGAACGCCCCTGCATGGAAATCAGCGGCATGAGCTTCGCATTGCTCAAAGGTGACGGGATCGAAGAAAAGATTCGAGCCAAACTCGGCGCTGCGCTGACAGATATTGACGGCTTCAATATCGCCGATACGGCGTACTTTGGAGAACGTGTGGCCAACCGGCCATGTAACTACAAGTTCATCATCGACGGTTTCTGCGAGTCGTACCATATCGCAGCACTGCACAAGGACAGCATATCGCCCTACTACTACACTACCCCGGCGTTAACCGATCAGATGGGCGATACGGTAAGAATGATCGGCGTGCGGCGCAGCATCGACAAAGAACTCGATAAACCCAAGGCTGAACGCCAGTTGCTGCCCCACGGCACCACGCAGTACCTGATCGCACCGAACGTCGTTCTGACCCATCAGGTGGACCACATACAAGTCTGGCGCGCGTATCCGGATCCCGATGCCGACAATTGTCGCGTTGACTTTTCTCAATACTGGCCAAAGCCGATGGATGAGGAAGCCAAGCGTAAGAGTCAGTTCAATATTGACGTGATCTGGAAGGTGGTTACCGAAGAGGACTTTCCGCAAGGGCTGGCCATCCATAAGAACCTGAAGAGCGGCGCGTTAGATGCACTGTACTTTGGTAGAAACGAACCCTCATTGTCGCACTATCACAACACTATCGCCCGGCATATAGGCAGCAACCTGCTCTGCCCGGTCGATCAAATTGATGAAGGAGTCGCGGGAACATGACAGCAGAAACCGTTGTTCGTAAATACCTGGACGTCTTATACAACGAGCGACGTCTGGACCTGGTCGCCGAGTTGATATCTGAACCCACGTGGCGCCATCACGCGGGAGAATGTAAACAACTGACTATCCAGGAGTCCTTGAAACGCTTAGAGGACACACTTGATCTATGCCCGGAGTTACGC
>JAAAKM020073195.1:45109894-45148864 GCA_010016025.2 Alatinidae sp. Z8VKAUB7J3 | reverse complement strand
TACAATAATAAAAGGGATGAGCGTCCTCAGACTTTGATTGTAGCGCTTCTAACAGGATTAAATTACTTGTTGAAGCTTGACGTTCCAAGCGTGGAAACTGAACCGAATATTGAATCAAACAATTCGTGGTAATGAACTGTAGTAAGGAGCGACCCGGCTCAATAGTAATACCAATAGTTACAAAAGAATCGCATTTTACGCTGATTCTAAATATATAAGTTTTGTCAAGTTTAGTTTTACCCATCAAAAGTTACGAGCCTGAGAAAATTTACCTTTTTTGGAAAATAGGAGGAAACACCATCTAAAAGTCAAATAAACTTCACGAAAGTCACTTTATCAGATTCAGCGTTTCAGAGAACCCTACTGCAAAAGTTTCAAGCTCCTACATACAAAACTGGAATTTTTGTATTTTTTCCCAGAAGACAGATCACAGATGCGTGTTCATTTAGAACTTGCCTTATTTAGACAAATAGGGGGAAACACCCCCTAAAATTCATAGAATCTTAACGAAAATCACACCATCAGATTCAGTGTATTAGAGAATCCTACTGTAGAAGTCTCAAGCTCCTATCTGCAAAAACGTGGAATTTCGTATTTTTTGCCAGAAGACAGATCAAGGATGCGTATTTATTTTTTTTTCCAGGGGTGATCCTATCGACCCAGTGGTCCTAGAATGCCGAGAAGGTTCATTACAACGGAAATTAGAAGTTCTAGTGCCCTTTTTAAATGAACGAAAAAGTGGAGGGTACCTAGGCCCCTTCCCACGCTCATTTTTTTCTCAAAGTTACCGGATCAAAATTTTGAGATACCCATTTTGTTCATCATAGTCAAAAAACCTAATAACTATGCCTTCGAGGATGCTTCAATCCCCACAGTTCCCGTGGGAGGGGCCGCATGATAAGAAAAAAGGGGACATCAGTGCTTCTATTTAAAAAAATGTCTTTTCTTGTTGCCCAAGGTTGGGAAATGTGATTCTCCTCTATAGGGTTTACGGCTAGGGCCATTCCATGGTGCACTTTTTATTTTCTATCCGACACCATTTTTGAGGGGTTCCAGGCTCTTTTCGAAATTTCTATAAATTTGTATTTTGAAATAAAATTTTAATATTAAGATTTGTCGAAGTAATAGTTAGTATTGTGAATAAGCAACAACTAGATATTTTTCATTAAAAAGGTTTTTTCAAAACCCAAAGCATTTGTAACCTTTGGTGACTAAGGGTCATAGTTCACTTATAACTAGGTGGCAGCTACCACTGCAACCATGACTTATTGGGATATTCCCTTTTCAAAAATATAAAGCTGGACCCCCAAACATCAAGAAGAAGGCCATCAAATATTGTGTCTACATCTACCTGGCCTTAGAGGTCCTGTTCGAGAAATGAAACCAGATTCCATCGACAAGGCCTGGGACATTATGCTGTGATTTTCATCTATTTTTATAGGAGTGACATCCTCAAACCAGTCGAAATCACAGACTTGTGTGCTTTTATTGACCTACTTTACCTGATGTCTTCAAGACAGGGGACAAGAATTGCCAAACCATTTTTCTTTTGACAGTACACGGAGTGACATCTTCCAGGTTACCAAGTCAGTGAAAAGATGCATTTTCATCGAGTTCTGTCTGCAGCTTGGCGATGAATACACTTACTGAAAACTTTTTCTTCACCCGACCACTTAAGGGTTAGAGATGCTTCGACGGGAGTCAGATACACAGTCCTGTGCTTCACTACTGACCCCGAGCAAAACTCCATAGATAACAATGGACTATATCCAAAAATCATTTATTCCATGGATGACATGGCTACTATGCTATTTGCTACTGGGAAATTTTTGATAAAATACTATGCATCCCCCTCCCCATCACCTCTAAAAGAGTTAGGAGGCCTGCATTCATTATCGGGCCGCACTAAGGTGCATCAAAAATTTATGGCACAATACCTGGTGAGCTAAATTCACTCACCGTGGGAGCTAAATTAGTCAACAAGTAAAAGGAATATTGAGACTACATTTTTAGAGTTAATGGTAGTGAACAATTTTGATCTCTTTTTGCCTCATTGCCAAACCATCGGCTGAGTGGTTTTTTAGCGCTTCGCTTTTCATTGTCTCGAGGGCGAGAACCTTGGCCTCAGCGGCATCCATAAGCGCACGGAAAAAATAAAATCTGCGGAGATCAGATTCAGCGATCATGAAGATTTCTCGCCATCAATGCGCACACCACCTGGCTTTTTTCAAGTTCCTATCATAACAGGTGTTCATTTTCAAACCATTGAAAACTCATGTCCTTGCCCATCCGGTCTTTTCAACATTAGGACGGCTTTGGACCCTTTGCTTTTGAGGCTGTGCTCTATTCGTTCACTTGGCGGTTTTTGGAGATAACCAGTACAATGGTCCTTCAGTTTCACCGAGCGTGTTGGAGGGGTCTTCTTGAAAATAGGTCTTGGCTTTTTCCTGATATTCACCCTGGTGTCCGAGGGCCTTGCCCAAAGGGTTGTCAGTCTGGCCCCCAATCTCACCGAAATTACGTGCAGACTCGGGGCTTGTGACCGCTTGGTGGGGGTAACGGAATTTTGTGAGTACCCCGAATCGGTGAAAACGCTGCCGAAGGTTGGCGGTTCTATCGATCCTAACCTCGAACTGATTCTCAGTTTGAACCCCGATTTGGTTTTGGCTTTGCCCGAACATCAAAACAGTGTGGAGAAATTGCAGCGCTTAGGGGTAGCCACCCACAGTATTCAAAATTATCACCTCGAAGATATTTTCAGCTCCATCACCAAAATCGGCGGCTTGATTGACCGTAAAGAAGCGGCCGAAACCCTTGTCGCCGAGCTCAAAGAGAGGGTGCATCGCTTGACGCGGCAGGTCGGCGACCGGCCTCGGTGCCTGATGGTACTGGGCCATGGGGCAACGGCTGACGCCATTAAGGAAGTCTATATTGTTGGGAAAATCGGCTTTCTCAATCAATTGTTGGAACTCGCGGGTGGTGTCAATGCTTTTTCCAAAGAGAAACCCTTCTTCCCCAAACTCGATCAAGAAGGACTTTTGAATGTCAATCCGGACATTATCATTGAGCTCATCCCGCAACAGGATTTAGGTCGGAAAAAGTCGGAGGCAAAAATAAAGGCATGGCAAGGGGTTGTTCACTTGAAAGCAGTTCAAAACAAACGGGTTCACCTCATTCATGCCTCGCACCTCCTTCAGGCAGGCCCACGTTTTGTGGAAACCCTCGAAAAACTGGTCGCCATTTTGGAACAACCATGATCGATGTAAAGCATCTTTCACTCGAACTGGGCTCGCGCTTGGTGTTGAAGGATCTTGATTTCCATTTGGCTGCCCATTCTTTTACCCTTCTGATTGGTCCGAACGGGGCTGGAAAAAGTTCACTGCTTAAATGTATGCTGCATATCTTCCAAGGCTATTCGGGAGAAGTTCTCGTTGCTGGACAGCAGAATGCCGCATATTCGACCAAAGCGCGGGCACGGCTCATTGGCTATGTGCCTCAGGTTCTGGAAACGCCCTTTAATTTGAATGTGGGCGAGTTTTTAGCGCTTTCTCGGTTTGCCCATGGCGACGAGTCCTTGGCGGATGGCGAAAAAATCATCCAGCGTTGTATGGAAATGACCGATTGCCGGGAATTTCGCTCGGCCTATCTCGACGAACTGAGTGGTGGTGAACGTCGACTTGGTGTAAAACGTTTTGGTGGACAAGAAGTTACCGGCGGTTCCATTCTGGTTCGCCAGAGAGGAACTAAGTTCAAGCCTGGGAACAATGTTGTCCTGGGTAAGGACGACACACTTTTTGCCTTGATCGACGGTACGGTTCAATTTCGGGACCGCGGTCGCCTTGGCAAATATGTGGACGTGGTTGCCGGCTAAGTGCCGGATACGAACGCCCATTCGTTCACACGCCAGCGACATTACTCACCAAGACTTTAGAGATACCAATCGGCCGGGCCAAACGCCCGGCTGTTTTACGTTTACTCATGCGCTTGACCCGTCCGAACTTGGGCGTTCCTGCCAAGCTTTGGATGGCCTGTGCAATAATTGGGTAATGGCCTGTGAACGGCGGAAAAAATGTTTGTCGATGAATTAGAATTATTTCTTCAGGCGGGGCACGGCGGTAGCGGATGTGTCAGTTTCCGTCGGGAAAAATACGTTGAGTTCGGTGGACCCGATGGCGGCGATGGCGGTCATGGCGGAAGTGTAACCTTCAGGGTTCGACCCGAATTAAATACCCTTTTACCGCTGCGCCAGAAAAAGCACTATCGTGCAAGTCGAGGTGGTAACGGCAAAGGCTCCAACATGACCGGAAGAAGAGGCCGGAATGTGGTTCTGAATGTGCCGCCAGGTACCATTGTTCGGGATCGTGAAACCGGCACCATTCTCGGTGATTTGGTTGAACCCGGGCAAAAGATGGTGGTCGCCCAAGGGGGACGTGGCGGCAAGGGGAATCGCCACTTTGCCTCATCAACGCAAAGAGCGCCTCGCTTTGCACAGGCCGGAGAAGCTGGCGAAGAATTGTGGGTGAAGCTGGAGTTAAAAGTCCTTGCGGACGTTGGCCTGGTCGGCTTTCCCAATGCGGGGAAATCGACGTTGATCAGTCGGATTTCGGCGGCAAGGCCGAAGGTTGCTTCCTATCCCTTTACCACGCTTCAGCCTCAGCTCGGTGTGGTGCCTGTCGGTTCTTTCGAAAGTTTTGTGGTCGCTGATATTCCTGGAATTATCGAAGGCGCTCACGAAGGCGCTGGCCTTGGACTTCGCTTCTTGAGACATATCGAAAGGACCAACGTTCTTTTGGTTTTGGTCGATCCGAGTGATCCGGAACGCGGCGTCGAAGAAACCTATACTGTTTTGATGAAAGAACTCCAATCCTTTAGTGAAAAGCTGGCCAGGAAAACCATGATTGTCGGTTTTTCCAAGGAAGATGTACCTCATGAACAGGCAGAGGCAGTCCAAATGCTTCAAAACCAACTGCGAGCGCAGGCCATTCCCTGGCATTGTTTCAGTTCAGTGCGCGGCGACGGGATTCAAGACCTTGTTTACGCCCTGTACGAAGCTGTGAAAAAGGCGAAGGCACAGGAACCTCGCCGCCCGGTAGCCTTGGATTCGGACGAAGAAGAAATTGAGCAAGAACCCGAAACCATTGATCCATTGGATGAACTATAAAACCAAGCCGAAAAAAGACCAGTTGAGGAGAGAATTGTGGAAACGCATACCTTATTAAAAACGATCATTGGGGTTGCCGATGGATTTCGCGCCCAAGACCTTTGTGTCCTCAAGGTCGACGAAGTTTTGCCAGAGCTGTAGAACATTAAAGAAATTCATACATTGTCTTGGTTGATTTCCAATCTACCTTTGATACTGTCGACATACAGTAAATGTGGCTTATCCTTCAATCTGCTGGTGCGTTCACAAAAACTGTCAATCTCTTGAAAGAGCTCTTCAACAAAGCAGAAATCCTGGTCATTATAAATGGTCAGTCCTTCTCGTGTTCTAGAATTAGAAGTGTTGCTCAGCAAGATGGCGCTGCTGCACCCGAATTCTGCCACTATTTCATATAGTATGTTTTCAACAAAACATTGCTGGTGCTTTCATTTGTCATTGATTTTTCTGGAAGAGCTCTGTTGGATGTCGACTTTCCTGACGATACGATACTAAAATCAGCTCGAATAGGGATTAAAATTTTTATTAGACAGTGAAAGACAGTGATAAAAATTCTGGATATTTCGATCACATACACAGCGACCGTTATAAGCAGAATTGAGTTCATCTGCTGATGACGATTACCGTTTAAGTGTTCAAAATATCCGGATTTTTTTTTTTTATTGTTTTTCACTTTCTAATAAAAGGATTTATCCCTATTTGAACTGTTTTTTGTAGGTCATAGAAAGGTACCGTGGTCTTCAAAAATACGTACGAAGTGATACAAATAGGTGAAAGTCTCTCTAAGCTTAAAGCCGCGCTGGAATGCTAGTGTCTGCTGCAGATAAGCTGGGTTTAATGTCAAACTGATCTAAGACCAAAATAAAGCATTTAATTATTGCACCATGCGGCCACATGACATATAATCTGTGGCCAGAATGTTTGAGATAGTCAAGCAGTTCACCTAACCTGGTTAAACTGTCTGCTCAAAGGAAAATATAGATGCAGAGATATCAGCAAAGGCGGCTAAGTCGTAAGCCGTCTTTGGTTGTGCTCTGAGATGAACAATCCGCGAATCCCAAATGAGCTGACTCAGCGAAGCACGAATCGATTCTGCCTCATTAGTCAGTGACATGGACCATGACCCAGACGCAGATCACAGGAGCAGATATTATCAAGACGAAAAAAAAACCCCACAAAATCGAACATGTTAGATGGTTTGACAGCATATGGAACTTGGGGAGATTCTCCAATCCTTGAAATTGCTACCCTTATTTGAACAGTTTGAGTCTAGATGAAAATGTTATCCTTATCTGAACAGTTTGAGTCTCGCTTGCTGCGTTAGTATGGTTATTTACTTCTTCTGTGCCTCAAACAGCTAGCTGACTCATCGTCAATTTTGACCCTATTACAAGCAGCTTGAATCACCCCAGAGGAAGAAATGTGAAAGAAACGTTATTCGCAGTTGATTAACTGCCCGAAGTGTCTATTCTAATAAAGTGCCAACCTTCCCCCAAGACAAACCAGTCCGGAGACGATTAATAGAGATGCGTCAGCGGAGACGCTGACGTCTGGCTCTCTTTACGCTGTCGAGTAAGTCAAGTAAAAAGAGGTCAAAAGTTTTATTTATGCCTTCAAAATACTTTACATCACATTTTCTCTTGCTAGAAAAATTATTTTTTCCCTTGCTAAAATTATTGGAAGTTGGAACTTTTAATGATTTTTTTTTTTTTTTACTCATCTTGGATGCCTGCATATGAAAAAATTTTGCTGAAAGTCACTCCTTTAAGTTAAAATAAAAAAGTAAAAATTGCCCATCAATTTACCCAACAAGTAATTCTCTTTCTGAAAATCCCCCTCTCCCGTGGTAATTTCCTCCGGGAAAATTCCCTGGTGAGCAATTTCCCTTTAGACAGTTACCCACCGGAAAATTCCCTACATATTAAAGATTGAGTAGCCAAGGCAAAAATATTCTGCTTATATATTCTACTTAAATAAATATATTTTATGAACATACTTATTGTATAGGATATATTATATAGGACGTCCTATAGCAAAGATTTTTTTCTTTTTGTTTCTTTTATACTTTTCTTCGTGTTTTTTGGGAATTGACTTATCATAGCGGGATAAGATAAAGTTGAATTGAAATATTTAGGTAATGTACAACTAGTGGCACATTTAGAGTGTTTGTGATATACCTCATAGAAGGTAATATATGATACATGTACACGGAGAAACAGCCTTGGACTAAAACTCAAGAGTAGATACTTACCATGTGCTGGGTCTGGTATCCCCATCTATTTTAAATAATGCCGTTTCACTCCTTGTGACTGAGAACTGTCCACAAGCCGTACATCTGAAGCTTTTCACATCTGAAGTTCCTTTTTGGGGATTTTTTTTTTTTTTTTACCAAACAGCTCTAAAATTAACCAAAGTCCTTATTTCAAATAACTGCTACAACTAACAAATCAGAACAGCACCAAGCCACCTGAGACCACCACAGCTACGCAAGCTTCTCCTCCATCCCACTCTATTCACAGCCTCCATCTCTACACCCTAGTTGTAAGTTTATTTAAATAAGCTTACAAACTACTTTCTTTAAACTTTTTCTTATCCTTCTCTGGCAACTCAAAACATGCCTCCAAAAATAAAAATCAAAAGATAACATTAAATTTACAAAAAAATAACAATATTAAAATAAACACCTTTGAATGTTTTACACCGTGCATTCCATTTTTATTTTGGAACATAATATTCATCAGTCGTATCTTTCCTTCATTATTTTTACTTGTTTTTCTTTCCCTTTGTTAGCCGGATTTTATGCGAGGGTGATTTTCTAGGGAGCATTTGTCTGCTGAGAGATTTGTCCTCAGGGGATGGGGCTCCATGGGGAGGATGAATATCGACCGGATATCGCCAAACTTCTCGATAATTAGGCAAGCTATTTGAATGATATGTAATTTCCTTGCTTTAGTGTCTCACTTGTCCTAAAGGAATGAAGTGAAATTACTTTAAGTTTGAAAAGCCTATATCAGCTCTGATGTGTTCCTTGTTAGCCTTGTTACCAACTCTTGCTATATATTTTTATATTCTAATTGGTCAGTCATAGCATTCCAGTATATATTTAATAATTAGCATTATTCAACTCATCAAAAAATACTCATGACATCCACAGGTGTGGCCATGTGACATTATTTTACTCTTAAGATGTTATGTGTGATTAAGATGTGATTAAGATGTTATGAATTTTATTTTCATTAATCTGCTTATAAGCTATTAAATTAAAAAAAAAAACATTTTGTTTTAACTGAAAGTAAGGAGCAACATTAAAACTTAACGAATAGAAATTACTCCGCATATGAAAGGGGCTGTTCCGTCTGTTGGAAAAAGCCAACAGTCCGATTTTCCTGTTGGAAAAAACCACCAACCCTGATCCTGTGTCTCACTGCATCGCCTTTAATTCTCTGATGTCCGATGCGTGTTAAGTATTTTTTAATCAGTTGTTTAGATTAAAAAAAGTCAATCTGGCAAGACTTGGCCTTGGAATTGCCCTTTAAGGCGGCATCGCCCGTTGAAGTGGCAACCAAATCCTTTGGAGGAAAACATGAAAAAAGTGGTGACAATGATACTGATGGCATTGCTGGTGTGCCAGGCTTTTGGACAAGGAAGAGGAACTCCTAATGGTGGCGACGGCGCCGATCAACGTGGTGGCCAGGAACGAAGTGGCCGTGGCAACGGTGGCGCCCGTGGCGATAGAGCTGGCTTCGATGCCGGTATTCTGGTGGATGGGAACGGACAAGCCATCCTGATTAACCGCACCATCGTTGAAAGTGAAGATGGCAACGAAGTACAAACCAACCTCTCGGCTTATGGTGAATCGGGTGCGGTTTGGCAATTTGATTTAGAAGATTACGCCGGGTTCCGCCTTCGAGGCCGCCAAATTGCCGGAACCGATCTGTTGTTGAGCCTGAGACCCATTCCTCAACCCGAAGAACGTGTTGAAGGTGAAGACGCGGGCCAGCGATTTCTGGCAACCACCACCTTCGTTTGTGTCGACACCAACGGTGGTGCTGAAAAATGGTCTTACACACAAATGGGTGCGGGCGTTTCCGTCAAGTCCAATGGACAAGGTGGTTGGTTCATCAGCTATGCCAGTGCCACCGACAGTGGCTTCGATGTCCACTTGGCGCTGCTCGAGAATGGTGTGGTCAGCTGGGATATCGTGACCCGCAGTGTCGTTCGCATGGATCAAGAAGAAAACTAAAAGATTAATGGGATTGGGTCTGCGGATCCAATCCACACCGTGAACCTTTACAGCTTCCCGTAAGTCCCCCATGCCGCGTCCATCTTGGGGGGCCTTCCCACGCCCGGTCCTCCTCCTCAGCCGAGGGCCGGGCCTTTTCTTTGTTCTGGACTAAGGGAAACTGATTTCAACGGCTTCCGTGGTTGGTACGGCTCTGCAGGTGAGAATGCGGCCCCGTGCTTTATCCTCTGTACCGAGACCCGGACAAGGTCCCATGCTCACTTTTCCCTCGATGAGCTTTGCCTGGCACGTCCCACAAACCCCAGATTCACAAGAAAAAGGAACCTCATGACCCTGGGTGAGCAGGGCACGCAGCAGGGTTTGATCCGGGGCAACTTCAAGGCTCAGCTTGCGGTTGTCGATGGTTGTTATCAAACGGCTTGGACTGCGTAACCTCTTGGTTGAGACCGACTTTGGAACGCCAAATCGTTCGAAAAAGATATCTTGTTCGGGAACATCCAGTGACCTGAGAGCTTCGGCAACCTCGTCGATCATGGATCCCGGTCCGCAAATTAAGTAGCGTACATCTTGGGCGGGAGGCGGATAATCACCAATCCATTGGTGAACTTTGCGGGCATCGATGCGGCCCACTTCGCCTTTCCACGGTTTTTCGCCCCACAGCAGGCCCATGCCTTTCCCTCTGGGTTTGGTCAGCGTGTGAATGATGTGTAGTCGGCCCGAATAATTACTTGTTGTTTTAAACCAATCAGTTTCCACTACAACAATTGCGCTGTGTTTTGTGAGACTACTGCTTACAATCGGCAACGTTTTCGTGCCAAATGATGTAATCTAGTAGCGTTATCTACAAGCCGTACTTCATAGTCAGAGTCAATTTTCTAACAAATTTATCAAAGCTCATTCGGGCTTTAGCATATTATTTTTAGTCCTGCGTTGGACGACTGTTGAGCTCGTGATCGTTTAGATACGTAAAATGAACTGCCACTGAGAAGCATTTATGGAACGTTCGCGGTCTCTATTCATATTAATTTAGATTGTGTTTAACGTTTATTCTGACATATTTACGCCTTTCGTGTCCCTACTTCTAAGCACCGTCTTAAGTGTTACTGAGGCTCATATGACATTTGGAGGGACAATTATTGCGGCAGAATTCATGTCATGTTGGCTTTTCGTTATGTTTCATTGCCGTTATGTTGCCCCTACAGGGTGTTGCTGAAGTATTGATCGATGTTCGGAAAGATCAGCTTTTGGATTGGATTTGCAAGCAAATGGATCACATTGTTGGATTAAGCTTTTCCACCAATTTCCACTTTGCACTTTGTGCGCTCATTTTGAAAGGTAAGAAGAGGACATTGAAGTCCTTTGGGGAAATGTTTGTGACAAAGTTTGTGGATTGGGATTACGTTACCCTAAAGAAATGAAATTTGTTTTTATTGTTTTTGTTGCTTTATTTGGTAGCTAATCCAAGAGGTACGTGGTTTTAATTTACCTATTTTTCTGAAGAGTAAAAGTACTACCTGAACACACGAGGAAAAATTGAAATTAAATATTTAGTGGCACATGTATCAACATATAAGTCAGCGTCATGTGATTGATAACGGTTCAAGGGATAGTGACATGCTTATTAATTCTCCTGTAAAGTAAAAAGTAAATTTGTAATGCGACCGGTACTTGATTTCTCTTATTTCTTTAACTTCTGACTACACATCATCCATTCACATAACATATGCCGGTTGATAACAGATTAGGATAAGTGATACACGTAAGTTGCAATGTTTGTAAATTTAACACGTATGGCTTAGAAAAGGGTACAGTTCGAGTCGCACACCTGTTAAAGGAACCGACTCGGATTAAGCCAGCCAGAAACAAGAAAGTTAGTGTCAAAGATCCAAAAGAAAGTGGAAAAAGCATCCATGTCGTTATGGCTGAAGAGAGACGACCCAAGCTGGAACGAAAATATGCCAATTTAATTGCAAAGCAAGTAGGGCCATACATTAGACGATAACAAACTAGTTGTAAGGCAGTTGAGCAGTAGTCAGCACCAGAGCTATAGAGACACCTCCTGTAGGAGGGGCGCTGCCGCACCAGTGCTATCAGTCGATGATAAGGCGCCGAAACTGGCTGGTACGGTATCCTCCTGATAATGTCAGTGCTCTGGGTCCGATATTAGAGCTGCTGACTACAAAGCACGTCAGTGTTTAGTACTTCTTTTAGGGTTCGAGTCGCTGTGTTCTAGTAAATAGATCACTTGTGTTCTATTCCAAAGGGTGAGGGTTCGATTCTCCGAAGGGCCATTGGTGATGTCAAGAAAGGCATCCGTGCTCTTAAAGTGCCCTGTACCATTCCATCCTCAATCTCCTGTATTTTTCATCGGACCCTTGTTTCGATATTCCCGAATAAGTCCGTTAACAATTCCATGAAAGCATTTTGAATTCATGGGAATCGTGTGCCTTGGCTCGGCATTCCGCAAGCATGTAAACAAAGTCTAAACAATTCTCAACAACTCTCTGACATTCTGCCCTTTGGCTCAGGCTAGATTGGGGTCAGGCTTCTCAAATCACCCAAATCGTTTCTGAGAACGATGGTTTTGAAAGCATATCCAATCACTTTGGGGGCAGAATGTTGCATTTATTATTGGCCTTGTTGATGAGCGTTGAATCAAAAGACCAGGACTGGTCGTGGCGGGAGTCCACCCGAGACATTTTTGTAAATGGTCAGTTGGCAAAAGAAGCGCAAATGTATTATTGCCGTGGCTATGGCGGCTATGCCATGCGCGTACCGGAACAGAAACAAGTCTTTGCCTGGAAACGAGGGGATGCTTCAGGAGACTTATTTCGCCTATCGAAAAAGGCGATTCAATTTGATCAAGATTTGCTTGCCGGCACCTCGAAACCCTTGAAAGACCTTGAAAAGATCGGTGAGTGGCGGAAGGTCTCAAAGGGCCATTTTCTTTTGACCTTCGGCAAAACAAGTATTTTGATCGCACCACACCAGGGGAAGGTCGGACCTTTGGAGCAGGCGCAACTTTGGCAAACGGTGCCTTCTTGGCAGACGTTGATGCAAAAATATGAGCCTGATCAACGTGCATTGAAAATGCTCGGTCAGCAAGATCGCGCACTTCATCTCAAAGTTTTCTTTGGTTCATGGTGTGGTGACAGTCGCAACTACGTGCCAAAACTCCTCAAGACTTTACAACAGGCCAACAATCCAAACCTTACTTTTGAATTGGTTTCCATCCAAAGGGGTTTTGAAGAACCCTGGCAGTCGATTCGAAAAGAGAAGGTTACGAATGTGCCAACGGTGATCGTACTAGATGGGGAAGAGGAGTTGGGCCGCTTTGTGGAACGCCCACAAGGGGAAAGCATTGAGGAAGATTTGGCTGCAATGATGGAGCAGCGTTATTTTCCAGTCTTTGGACAGGATCGCGGTGCCTTGATCGCCAACGGTGTTTTTCAGTGCAAAGATGTGAACGGACTCTGGTCCGGCACTGAAGATTGGACCCTCTTTGGCCGAGAGAATGGTCAAAAAGTGTTGAGTGTCCGCTGTGATACACAAGATGGCGTTCGCGAATACCAAATGTTGACCGAGGCTGATCATTCCCTAAAGTTTCTGGAAATTACCGAAAATCGTGGGAGCAGTTTACGCCGTACTCGGTATTGGGTGAGGGGTGACAAGATCTCTTCAACAACACGGGGAAGCGATAGCGGCATCGTTACCCAGAATATGAGTGTTGCGGGTTCCTTGTACGGTGGATTTAAGTCGGCAGTCATCAATGGCTGGCTGGCTTCCACCCCTGAGCAAAACCAAAGTTTTAGAATCACGCATAGCGGCATGGGGGTGACGATTGCGCCGATTAAGCCCGCCGAAAAATCATTGCGCTGGATTCAGCTCCCATCGGGAACTTTTCCCACAACCTGTTTCGATTTTCAAGGAGATCGCCTTTGGGTTCATGGGAGCCTGGTGGCTGTTTGCTTGTTTATTTTAATGATTTTTCTTTATTGTATGATATCTCTTCAGGTAATAAATCCATGAAAAACTTTATTGAATGCGCTTTGAAAGTTATTTTCAGTAAAAATCAATCAGAGGGGTGCTTTTTTTTTATTATATGGTATCTATTCAGGTAATAAACCTATTAAATACTATGTTGGATGCACTCTAAAAATTATTTTCAGTCAAAAGCAACCGTGAGGCGTGTTTTCTTAATATTGTTTGGTATCTATTTTGGTAATAAGTTAAGGGATAACTATATTTGATGCACTTAACAAGTTATTTTTAGTTAAAATAAATCTGAGATTTTTTTTGTATTATATGGTATCTATTGAGAACTACAGAGGACGTATTCTAAAAATTATTTTCAGTCAGAAGAAACCTTGAGGTATGTTCGCTTTGTATTATATGGTATCTGTTCAGGTAACAAACATGTTGAAAACTACATCGGGTGCACTTGAAAAATACGTACAAGCTTTTTTAAATGCATTTTCAAAAATTTGTATTGCGTAACCCCCCCCCCCCGAAAAAAATAAACCCTCCCCAGCGAAAATCCTGGAAATGGCTCTAGTTACCACCTAAGTTCCTCCTATGGGATAATTAGAAAGGCTTAGAATTTGAAGGCTTTACGTTCGGCATTTAAAGGCTCGTCATTTGAATCAAATCTTGTGAAGTTTTTTTCGGCCAAGGACTTTTTTACTATCAGGTTCTAAGTGGTACCGTAATTCAATAAGTATGATCAATATACAAAAGATCTCTGAACATAAGGAATATACTGTAATTTTTCCATAAATTTGGCAGTTTCTTAGTGATTTTTGAAAACGGAAGAAACCGCGTGCCTTACTACTACTGCCATCACTAACGAACTCTGTAGCACCAAACCGCCTGAGGCAACACGGCTACGGATGCTCCTCCTCCATCCCAATTTTGAAAACTCTTCTCTTTACACCCTCCCAGGAAGTTCTAATTTCGCTTAAATCTTTCATTACCTTCTGGCATTCCATTCAGGGACGAACGGCTTTCTGTTAAGCCTTTATCGCCAAATGCGCACCATATCAAAGCTAATCACTAACGCGATAGCACTTTAGCAACAGTACCCAAATAAAATGTAAATTTGGAGCCTGATAACAAAGCTTACGACCCATACAACACGCATACAAGCATTGTTACAAGCTATATTACGAATATATTTTGCAAAGCTGTTAAAAAACAATTACGATCGTACAAATTTTACGCAAGCAGTGACGCTAAAGAGATGAGAAGGGGGGGGGGCAAGTTGCTCGCCATACATTTTGCCTACTTGAACGATTTCTTTTAAAATTTAATCTTTTTATTTATTTGTTTAAGGTTTGGAGGAGCCAGAATCTCCTATATATTCCATGAGACATTCGGTAAGACATTAGATTGCATTAACGCCCTCTCTGGTCTGACCCAGTTTGATATATTAACTGCAATCAGAAATTCAAGCGGCCCACGTCCTGCCATATTTGTTCCTGAAGTAAGCCATTCTTTTATTTTCTTTTTAGCTAATTTCTCATTCATTAAAATTTCACAGATTTTTTTTTTGCTAGGTTTGCTCATCTCATATATAAACCAAAAAAGTAAAGCATTAAGAAGAATTTTAGGAGGTAGTATTAGTATTTCAAAGAAGATCGTTGGACACGTGCCGTTCAACTGGAGTAAAATTGCCTCCATGTTTCTCAAGGTTCCCAACAGTTGTATCCATGCGACATTTACAGAGAAGAGAGTGAATAGAGGTGCAGGACCTGGATAAGAAATACCAATATATTATACTTTTATGGTGATGCTCGTGTGGTACTTTGGTTGGAAAGGCATTCAAGAAGTTAACTGAGAACATAGATGCAAAAATAGCATAGTGTTTAGAATAGTTGCATTGTTCAAAAATACTTACTGTATCATGACTTTTATCGGTTTTGCTCTTCTGACAACTCAGGGACCACGAAGCCATAGGGCTACGGGAGCTTAAATAGGAATGTTCGCTGTACACAGGTTAATTTAAGGCAAATGTTCATGCGGTTCCGAGAAAATGTGTCCGCTAAAACAAGTGTCCGCTATAAAACTGTCCGCTATATAGAGGTATTTCGATGACAGTTTGACCATGATTCAGCCCGGTCCTAGAAAATGTGTCCGCTATATAGCATGTCCGCTAAACACAGGTTCGACTGTATGACGTACCTAGACATCTGCTTAGATTTGCTGTGAAGGGGCACAAGTTCAAGGAGTGTCGTTTCCTTTCGCCTTGGAATTACAATATAGTGTAATGAGAATCGAAATGGAGAATTTGTTTTCGTGAAAGAGTTCCCGTGAGGCCCTGTAGAGTACAATTTACTACTCTGAATGCCATCAAAATAGCCTAAACGTTCATTCTCAATTTTCACTTACAAAATGAGAAGATACGATTGTATTACCAATAACCTTTCATGTTAGTGCACTTACATTTTGCTCAACAGCAAGCATAAGTTTTAGTTTAGTTTCTGTGAACGGTAAAGGCTTAATTCAAAAACATTCATATCGTAATGCCAGGTCTAGTTCCCTTGTAGGTCTGACAAACAAACGTTAGCTCCATAGGTCATGCTATTTTCATCAATGGTGTACTGCCACCAATTACGTACATTCGGTAGAGAACAAGGTAGCAAAATCATCAATGTATGAATAGCTAAAGTCTGAACTGGCACTGAAGCGTTAAGAAATACGGGAAAGGATGACGTATATATGGCAGATACTATAGTTTAAGTGAAAGAGCTAGCCATATAAAACCTATTAATTTGAACTTTGAGCCGATTAAGGCTATCAACGTGTTGGTATATTTTCATTCTTCGGCCTATTCAGATTCATCCGACGGACAACCCAGCTAACTTTGTCGCGAAACTTTCTTTTGGAACTACTACGATGCGCAAATACGTTTTTGTTCCCGACCAGCCCCTCCCTATTAACCAGGTTTAAAAATAATTCTAAGAACGCTTAATTATTTAAATAGTGGAGATGTTACGAAATTTTAAGGAGTGGGGCATCCTAAACTTTCTTATAAAAAATTGGTGTTGCTGGTTAAAAAGCACATATACTGGAGCACGTCTGAATTTGTACGTAATTAATTAAAATTACCTCTTCCCATTTGCTGCCTCTTCTGCTGTCATCAACTGTTTGATCTGGGAAGGTGTCCTCTGAAAAATGCAGCCCCCCGGAGACCGGCATGATCAAGCGCCTGACCAAGCACGGCAACAGTCTCGCGCTGGTGATCGACAAGCCCATCCTCGAGCTGCTCGGCATCTCGGTGGATACGCCCCTCGAGATCCAGACGGACGGTCAGGCCTTGATCGTGACGCCCGCGACGGACCCGGAGACGCGCGCGAAGTTCGAGCGCGCCCTGGAGGCGGTCAACCGGCGAAACGCAAAGGCCCTGAAGCGACTTGCCAAATAGCGACGACGTCACCTTCCTCACCCTCGACCAGATCCACGCCATCCACGCCGACCAGCTCGAGCGCTACGGCGGCCGCCCCGGTGTTCGCGATGAAGGCCTCCTCGAGGCCGCCGTCGCGATGCCGGCTGCTGCCTTCGGCGGCGAGCCCATGCATCCAACGCTCTACGACAAGGCGGCGGCCTATCTGTTCCATCTGGCGCGGAACCACCCGTTCATCGATGGCAACAAGCGGGTCGGTGCGGTCGCGGCCCTGGTCTTCCTGATGCTGCACGACATCGAGATCGAGGCCGACGATGACGATCTCGCCGGGTTCGTCGAGGACGTAGCCCAAGGGCGGCACGAGAAGCCCGCCATCGCAGCCTGGCTGGAGAGGCACACACACGTCTAGGGCGCGGGTGCTAGGATCCCGCGATGCCGCGCGTCCGCATCAGCACGAGCCTCCTCGTGATGCTCTCCGTCCTCATCCTGCTGCTCGTGGGTTCGATCCTGTACGTGAACGTGCGAGCGGGCGACGCGATCGCCGAGGACCTCGGCGGGCGCTACCTCGAGAAGACCCGCGATCTCGTCGCCAAGGAGCTCGACTCGTTCTTCCGTCCGGTCATGACCGGACTCACGGCCGGCCGCACCTGGGCGCGGGACGGCGTCGTGACCCCCACCGAGCTCGAGAAGTCCAACGCCGTCTACATCCCGGTGCTTCGGGCGATGCCCCAGGTCACGTCGATCGCCACGGGCAACGACGACGGCTTCAGCTACCGCCTCGGCGCACACGAGCAGAACTACCTCAACCGCATGACGTACGCCGGCGTGCCGGGCAAGCCCGCCGATTACTCGATCCGCACGCCGGACGGCAAGGTCCTCGAGGAGTACAGCAAGGCGACGAAGTTCGATCCCCGCAAGCGCCCCTGGTTCCACGGCGCCAAGCAGCGCCTGAACGAGGCCGACGGTTCGGCGGCCGACGCCCTCATCGCGTGGACCGACCCCTTCATCCTCAACACGAGCAAGAACCCGGGCATCGCCGCATCGCTCCCCTACGCGGGTCCCGATGGCGACGTCTACATGATGACGTTCAACGTCATGCTCACGAAGCTGTCGGACTTCACGTCCTCGCTCCGCCCGAGCCCGAACGGCATGGCCATGGTGCTCACGAAGGACGGGCGCATCGTCGGCTTCCCGGCCACCGAGGCCTACGACACCGCCGAGAAGCGCCTCGCGCGCATCAAGGAACTCGGCAACCAGATGCCGACCCTCGCCGAGGTCGGTCATCCGGCCCTCGCGCGCGTGCTGGACGACGTCGCGACCATCCAGCAGGCGGGCAAGCCCGCCGCGCGTCGCATCGAGGTCGACGGCGAGCCGTGCATCGAGCTGTGGCAGACCCAGGACGTGGTGGCCGCCGCGGCCGACCTGCTGGTCGAGGGCAAGGTCATCGGGTGGTTCCAGGGCGGCAGCGAGTTCGGCCCGCGGGCGCTGGGCAACCGCAGCATCCTCGCCGATCCGCGGCCGGCGGCCATGCGCGATCACGTCAACGACAAGGTGAAGCACCGTCAGGGCTTTCGCCCGTTCGCCCCCGCGGTGCTCGCCGAGCACGCCCACGAATGGTTCGTCGGCGCGCACGAGAGCCCGTTCATGCTGCTCGCCACGGACGTCCGGCCCGAGAAGCGCGAGCAGATCGCCGCCGTCACGCACGTGGACGGCACGGCGCGCGTGCAGACCGTGCACGAGGAGACGAACCCCCGCTTCCACGCGCTGATCTCGGCCTTCGCCGAGCGCACCGGGGTGCCGATCCTGCTCAACACGTCGTTCAACGACCGCGGCGAGCCGATCGTCGAGACGCCGGGCAACGCGGTCGACACGTTCCTGGCGACGGAGCTCGACGCGCTCTGCATGCACGACGTGCTGCTCGAGAAGCGCGCGATCCACAAGACGCTGCGCCCGCTCATGCGCAAGCTCAAGGGCGTACGTCAGGGCATGCGCCACGACGCCCTACGCCAAGCGGCAGCCATGAAGGTGCTGCGCGGCGACTAGCCGCGGGCCGGCATCCTCTACGGCAGGTCGAAGAGAATGAACTCCGTGCCTTCGACGGCCTGGATCGTGAGCTTCTTCTCGCGGGAGATCGCCGCGCCGTCGCCCTCGCCGAGCGCGCGCTCGTTGAGCTTGAGGCTGCCGCTGGCCACCTGCAGCCACGCGTAGCGCGTGGGGTCGATCGTGTACGTGAGCTTCTTGCCCTTCTCGAGCACGGACGCGTACATCATCGCGTTCTGGTGGATGCGCACCGAGCCCTTCGCGCCGCCCGGCGACGCGACGAGGGCGAGCTTGTTCTTGCGCGCGGCGGGGAGGAACGTCTTGTCCTCGTAGCTCGGCTTGTGGCCGCGCTTGTCGGGGAGGATCCAGATCTGCAGGAGGTGCACCGGCTCCTTGGCCGAGGCGTTGAACTCGCTGTGACGGATGCCCTTGCCCGCGCTCATGCGCTGGACCTGCCACGGACGGATGATGCCCTTGTTGCCGACGGAGTCCTTGTGCTTGAGGGAACCCTCGAGCACGTAGGTGATGATCTCCATGTCGCGATGCGGGTGCATCGGGAAGCCACGCTTCGGCTGGATCCAGTCCTCGTTCAGCACGCGCAGGTGCCGGAAGCCGGGCCAGCGCGGGTCGTGGTAGCTGCCGAACGAGAAGCTGTGACGGGCCGACAGCCAGCCCATCTCGCGACGGCCGCGATCGCGGGAGCGGCGGATGGTGATCATGCGGGCGCCTCCTGGGAGCCCCCATGATAGTTGTTGCAACAGGGACCTCAAGATCCCTGTCGCGGGACCGTCGCTCCTGGCCCGCCCTAGCGCTCGTCGGCCGGATTCGGCAGCTTTTCGCGCTTTCCGCGGCTCGGCTCGATGCGGTAGACGTCGTTGCGCTCGCGCCAGACGGCGCGGTCGTCGTGCGCATCGACGGCCCAAGCCCCGTCGTCCGGCATGCGGGGGCCCGCCTCGAAGCTAAAAATATGTTTTTAATTTTTGGTTACTATGGAATGTGCCTCACGAACAAAATACAAATGAATATCAAGAATTTAAATAAATTACATAATTCATAATGCAATAAGATATATAAATATAAAATCATTTTTAGTATTTGACAGCTCAACAATGAGAAAAAAAAATATATTAACTAAAATTAACAAACCAAAATATAAAGAAAGGATACTGCAAAAAAGAGCTCTCTAGTTTATTTTCTTATATCTTGCTTTTTACCAAACTAAAAGCAGGACATTCACAAATAGGATCAAAACAGTTAATTAGAAAGGATTGGAAGGAATTAAAAACAGGGGGGAGTAAACAGGGATTTATTAAATTGAGTGGGGTAAACAGGGAAGTTTCAAATTGAGTGGGACAGAATCATGGGAGGGACAGTGTTGTCCTCTGGAGGCTTAATGAGTTGTCAGAAGCGGTCTTGATATATTAGTTTTCAAGCAATGTAGGACGAGGTATGTGTGCTTTTTTTGCCATAGTATTGGGCGTGGGTGGCTTGGTCCTCTTAATGAGCTGTCACCAAGCAGTTTTGATAGATTAGTTTAGAAGCAATGTAGAACGAGGTATGTGTGATTTTTTCGCTTTTTTATGGCTTCTAACAATAAATATAAGGTATTAAAAGCTTGGTCGGAGGTAAACAGTGAACTTTTAAATCGAACGGGATGGAATCATGGAAAGAATAGTGTTGCCCTTTTGCGGCGGAAGGGATAGAATCATGGAAAGAATAGTGTTGCCCTTTTGCGGCTTGGTCCTTTGATGAGTAGCTAGGTTTAATCGTAATATATTAGTTTTGAAGCAATTTAGGGCGAGGTATGTGCTATTTTTTTGCTAATGTATAGCCATCGACGGAGAAAATTAGGTATTAAGAATTTATTTGAGCAGGTAATAGCAAAGTATTAAATAGAGGTGGGCTGAATCATAGAAGGAAGACCGCGTATAGTGGTGTTGGCCTCTGGAGACTTGGGCCTTGGATGAGTTGTCACAAGTAGCCGTAATATATTAGTTTTGAAGTAATTTAGGGTAATGTATGTGTGATTTTTTTTTTTTTTTTGCTATTTTAACGCTAATGATAGAAAGGAATTAACAGTTCCCTGGAGGAGGAAAATAGTGCAGTACCTAACAGAGGGGCGGGGATGAAATCCCCTGACTGGAATACCTAACAGAGGGGCGGGGAGGAAGAAAACGTGCAGTTATTTTGATTTATGGGATGTGTATTTATAAAACTACATGAAACAAACCGACTCGTTATTTTTAGAGCTTTGAAAACCAGTGCTTTATTGAAAACCAAAACAATATATGACTTTCGTAGAGTAGATGGAGCAGATGCATAAACCGTTTTGTTATATCTTTTTACAGCAGAAAAAGTATAGTATTTTAGGATATGGTCATATGATTTGAAGTTGGTTAATTTTTGTAATTGGTGTCTGGGTAGTGCTAGGCCTGGACGATTTTGGGAAGAAAGTGGCGTAGGAGGGGGTGTTTCTAGTTCACCTCCAATTTTTTGATCACGTAAAAAGGGAAATAGAACTTCTAATTTTCATTAGAATGAGCCCTCCACCGATGTTCTAGGTTCACCGAGTCGATAATTGCTCTCTTTGACGTCAAACCCTGAGTTGATTGTGGGAAGGAGTGTTTCTTCCAAACCTCGTTTGTCTAGAAATTCTTGGGTTTCGATCGAACCACATCAAAGAAGCAATGTCACCTCTCCATCAGGAGAAATAGGATTTGCCTATAGCCGTGACTAGCAATAGATATTACAAGGTTTATAACGATAGCGTATCTCGGTGGACATCAAGGCTTACAAATTCATAAAATAAGTGCAGTTTTGTACGAGACCAACGTTACATGCAGTGCAATGACTATTGACGTACAGGAAGTAATTAATATCACAGATTGAAGATTATGATAACGAGGCCACGGCTTGAATGGCAACAATAATAAACATCGTGAGCAGACTTATAATGGAAGACACAACATGCTTCGAAATAGTCACATTAATTGCCGTTTTCCAAAGAGATTTACAAAAAACTTAGCTTATGTTTTTGATACAAAGATAGCTTAAGCTGGAAACTATAAATTTACATCGATAACAATCCTCATATGGGACTAAAATCACAGGAAACATCACCTGATATGCACATAGGGAAAATTAAGTCTGGAATTAAAAATATTTATCAGCAGCCACCGAGAGAAAACATTTCGCAGATGAATGATATACAGTATTCAGGCATAATTACTGGTAAACCATCTCTTAATACCTCTTGCACAGCATATGTCTGCTTGCTCAAGCGCATTTTAGTGATGATGATAAAGCGACACGAAAATGTTTCATTAAAATATTAGAAGAAATCTAGTGGCCAGTGGTAATACATGTTAACATATAAGCACGAGAATGCAAAACAATAAAGGTAAAAGGTTAAGCAAAAGCTTAACCTGAAGCTGAGTTTTAAGAGGCGGAGAGATTCACAGCAAGCACTAATAGCGGCGGAAAGTGCAAGAGGAAATTGCGGCAAAAGAAAACAACCTACTAGCTTTTATCAACCCCTTGACTACGAAACTTTGACGTCGAAACTTGAACTTCAAAACTTCAACTTCGAAACGTTGAATTCGAAACTTTGAATTCGAAACTTTGAATTAGAAACTTTGAATTCGAAACTTTGAATTCGAAACTTTGAATTCGAAACTTTGAATTCGAAACTTTGAATTCGAAACTTTCACTTTGAAATAAACTGAATTAGTGAAGCTTGACCAACGTAAATAACAAAAGACAAACCACCAGGCACTGCGTTTACCAAAGAATGCTGGCTACTGCTATTTGGAAGAAAAGAGACGTCTTTCCAATAGTTATTAAAGTCCTCAAGCGTACATTTTCCAACTTCGTGTGGTGTCTTCTTTATAGTGATAAAGATGTTTAATGCATTTTTATGCGGAATCGTTTTCGCTAATAAAGTTACTCAGGCATTTTTCAGAACATTCCTATCGTTGACCTGAAAAATGCAAATGTAAGAGGCCTTCATTAATTCTCCTTTGTTTATCAAAATGGTCAAACTATGTTTCTTGGTGAGGGGACTTCAATTGTATTTAAATTTTCCTAATGTTAGAGAGTTGGCAGATGTTAAATAGTCATAAAAGAAATTATTGGGAAACATACGTTTATAGGTTGTGGAAAAGTGTTCCCCAAGGTTGGATTTTTAGAAATTTGTTGCTTATATGAGCTTTGCAAAGGACACTTAATTTCAAGAATTTCCCTTTGATCTCCTTCTGAGTCATCATGTGGGCGTGGAGGAATATGCCACTCTTGAGGAGCTGATGTTTTGGATACAACTGCTGGTACCAATTCTAATTTCATCTGCTTGTAATGAGCCAACTGGTATAATAATGCTACAACATGCTGGCAAAACCCTTATCCTGCTGCACAACTACTTCCCCATTTGCTTAGTTCTTTCCTAATTGATAAGCAAAGAGATAGCTCATGTGGATTGGTACTACTTTTTAGTGATTAATTTAGCCATGTTAACATGGTGCATGCTTGCAAATCGTCTATAGCGGGGTCCAACAACTAATAAGATTTCCCGTTGTTTTTCTTAAATCAAGATACCAAAACCACACAAAAGGATAAATATATACGGTCTCTGTCTACTCTTGGGTGCCTAAAAGACGGGTGGTTGGAAAAATCCCCAAAACGTAATAAACAGGGGGAGTGGAATAGACGGGGGTGGAAAAAGGCCTTAAAAGGAAGTCGAGGAGCAATGATTAGAATCAACTGTAACTCCCTAAACGTAATGTAATACAACACAAACAATAGTCAGTTATTCGAAATCATGGTAGTCTTCTA
The DNA here is from genome assembly GCA_010016025.2 of Alatinidae sp. Z8VKAUB7J3. Lineage (NCBI taxonomy): Eukaryota > Metazoa > Cnidaria > Cubozoa > Carybdeida > Alatinidae > Alatinidae sp. Z8VKAUB7J3. Next base: position 45,125,194 of record JAAAKM020073195.1, on the reverse strand, counting down.
CATGGCTTCTAAGATTTTAAATATGTTCCCCTCATCCTTCTGCTCAATGACAGTATTATTGCTAACATATGTAATGTGCGTCTTCACACTTCTCCGAGCCTCGTAAAATGCCACCGTCATCTTTTTATGTGTGATTTTCATATTTTAATAAAGACATTTTCTACTTGCCCGCCAAAGTACTCCCCCCAAAATTGTCATGGGTGGGAGATTACGTAAAAAAAGGGGGGGATTGGAATAAGAATGTCCTGGGTGGAAAATTTTTGAAAAATTAATTAGCTGGGGGGACGTCTATTAGGTACCCTAGAGTACCTTTACCTTGCTCATATTTTCTCTGAACACCCTGGTCGATAAACTCGGACTCTTTATTGACTGTCTATTTGATGGTGTACTCATTGAATATCGATGTGGAGAAACAATGCCCAATTTTTACGGGCACAGTGGGTATTAAGAAATTTTGATTGTTCGAGGGGGTAATATACATTTAAAAGTTGAGTAACCCTGGTCTACAGAATCTCTTTGGTGGCATTGTGAATTGTACAAAAGTTTGGCTGTTGATTCAATGGCCAATTTCACGAAGTCGCTAAACCATGTGAGGAGTCTCCTGTTCCTGGTTAGGCCAAGTTTAGCATTTTAGTTTATTGCTAGGGCTTATAAATCATGATTATTTTTTATTTTAAACCAAATTATGTGAAGTACTGTTCGTAGTTATTGACATTGGTATGTTTTTTATAGTTCTCTGTTTTATAAAATATTGTGAAATCCCGTTTCTAACAAAGAAGCATCAGAAGATTTACTTGAGACTATCACAAAATTATTATTTTATTATTTTTTTTTAAATTATTTATTATTTTATTATTTATTTATTATTATTATTATTATTATTATTATTATTATTGTTATTATTATCATGTTTCAAAGCTTTTGCACAGGCTAATGGTATTGCCGATTATTTGCCTCTTGGGCGAGCCACAATGACCGTTCTCTTACTTACTGATTCGATAAGTATTTACAAGGAGTATCTTATGTGAACACGGAACTCATTCTATCACATAAAAACATTCAATCATCATTTAACCGGAATAGGAATATTTACCTACAGAGATCAGGAATGCTAACTTACACACATAGGTAAGATTAAGATATCCTATTGCAAGTCACAATATGACGTCATTGAACTAATCAGTGAAAGACCCAGTGTTACAGTATTGAAAGACTGCCCTACACAAATAAGCATATTAGCTTTACAGGTATGAAAAAGAGATTGAGAACAAATAGATCAAGTTTTTAAAGAAATTTGAGTGCTGGATCTTGGCCAAAATGTGATTTTATCTTTGTAAGAAGAGGAAGGTGCAAGTGCAGGAGACAGTAGTTGTCAATTTACAAATATTGCAAAAGGGTTACTTAGAACTTACAAGTTTTAATGGGACAAATGTGTCAAATATATCTATGTATATGTTCAAGTTTTGGCAATTGCAAGACAAATGCTTGTTTTTTCATGGATTTCCATGTAAGCTTCATTCTAACGTTATATGCTTCAAATTAAGGAAATAGAGTCTGGGAAGGTCTGTTAGAAATATTTGGAGCATCCATGGTGCTTTGGTTTGTGTCCTAAACACAAAACAGGGGTGCAACTAGAACTTTTTGAGGGCAGGGGAGCACTATCAGAATTAGGGCAAGATTTTCTCATATATATTTTGATGAAGAAGCGACGAAGTCGTAGTAGTTCCTTTATTGAAAATCAACCTGTTTTCTACACACTGTTCAACCTGTTTTCTAATATACCTTTTCCCCTACCTACAATTAACAGCTTAATTTCTAACAAAAAATAAATTAGATTCATAGCATAAAAATTTAAGAATCAACTTGAGAATTATTTGAGGCTCAAAATGCTTATATATTTGTTAAGAATCACCATGCTCATAAAAATGAAGACGGACAGTTAGTGTCTTGCGTTCAAGGGCAAGGCCTCCCTTCTAGTTGTGCTTAAGATGAGGGCACAATTTTTGGTAGAAAATTAAGGGGAGGGGAAGCCTCCCCTCCCTCCCCTCTAGTTGCACTCCTGCAAAACTACTATTTAAACAGTTGTAAATTAACTAATTGATACAAACTTAACACTTTTACAAATGTATTGCCTCACTAATTGATATCAACTTTTGTTTTGTTACTCCCCTTGGAAGTTCTGTTCGGGAAGTTAGTACTATATTTTGTGGAGTTTTGTATCTTGTTGTATGTTACAATTTATATGTTTGTAACCCTCTTCATATTTACTATCATCTGTGTACCTTCTGATAGTTTGCCACAGTTTTGTTTATGCTACTTTGAAAGGGAAGTCACTAAAACGTCCTAATGACATTCACTAGACTCTGATTGTTAGAGCTAACAGACATAAAAAATATCAGTAAATAAGTGAGACCAGATTTAATATCCCCACACATCTTTGCAAATTTATTAATTTATACAGATTCGTCAAAACAGGATGCTCGTCAATTTTGTAAATATTAATCTTTCTGGGGTTAGCATATCAATCAATATCTATTGCAGTGGTTAAAAATCCAAATGCATAGTATCCATGTGTCATGTTATTGGCCACTGCACTGAGTTTCAACCCACCAGAGGTAGATATAATGAGACAGCCGGCTAGAAACCCCAAGGAACCCCTGATTAGCGGATGGTTATTTTTCCGGTACCTCGCGATCGGAGGTTAGTAATAAAGTTTTAAATATACTTTTTCCACACTTGTCATTAATCATTTTGCATAATGTTACATTGTTTGTTCTGCTAAAAAGGTATAGCAGGGTTTAGCGGGCATTTGTAACCGGCATTCTTTGCTAGACATTTCAGACTGTAAACAAGAACTTACAGTGAGGCATGGAGTGAGTCCGTTACTTCTTATGTGCACTCCCTCGTATCGACGTACGGTATTCATAGCCGTGTATGTTGACAGTGTGTAGATGCCTTTGTGCGATGAACGAGAAGCAAGAATAAATTTCGAGTTTGCGTACATTGGACGAGGGTATTATAGCGCTACGTTAAAGCGGAATAGGAGAGAAACTGATTCAGAACGTTCATAGCACCGACCGGATTTATACACAACACTAATGCAAAATGGAATTTGTCGGTGTCTGGAAACAATCCAAAACATGTTTCCTAGTATTTATTCCAAAGTAAATTTTAATCGGATTTATGATCTTTCGCTTTGATCATAATTACCTGATGACTATGAGAATTAAAGTCGTTTATTGTTGTTATGGAAGAGCTTTCCGTCACGCCACTTTGAAAAAGCTAACTTTACAATAGGAAGCAAAGGCGGAGAGTAAATGACAGCTAGTAGACTTGTAATTTATACTCGACGTTATGGCCCCTTGTAGTATTCTTAATTGGAGTTCACAAGAACATTCGTAAAATGATAATAAGAACTAACGATTAGACACAGGGTCAACTAATTTTTTGAAACAATTCTTTCTTGCTCCGCAATTTTCGTCTGCAACTGTTAGCTTTAAATTTTTGTGTGCAGTCAGTGAGGTGAGAAGTTCTTAACAATCAAAGCTACTTCTTTTTACGTGAGTTCTGTAATAGTATAGCCTGCCATAGCTATTGAAAGGCGAAGGCTAACCGTCTATGGCAATATCAACACAAGATTCCGAAAAACTTCAATATTGTTACGTAGAGCCCATGTTGGCGATAATAAATCAACCAAAACATAACTTGTACCGGCGCTTTTGTTAAGCATAATGTGCTACAGTGACACTTAACGTGAAGTAGCATCCCCGAAACATGCTAAAATTGGCCAGAACGTCCCCGTACGTTTTCTTCTTTTTCCATACATATAAAAATGTTTCCCCCTTTGATCATAACAACAGCAATTAGATTTTCCGAACAGTTAACTTCCATAGCCTACGAAAGTAGCGACTGAGGAGAAGCTTAACGCGCAAAGCATGCCGGTTGCATATGTCCCCATAAGGCGTTTGAAGATAGAGATTTCTTTATCTTCATAACTTCCGACAATCTAAACATCCGATTTCTCAAATTATGTTTGCATTAGGTTTCCGTCTGCTTTGGGGGTAACTGTTGCTTTCCAATATAATGAGGATTGATCAGTATCCATTAGTCGATTCATTATTAATCACGATTGATCGAAATTCCAATTATGTAGCAACAAATTTATTTTAGATTGTTTCTTTTCCTGCACTTCCCTTGGTAGATAAGTAGATAGATAGCAGGCAGGGAGGAAGGTCGGTATCAAGTTAGGTAGGTAAATAAGGAGGTGGTTAGATAAGTAGATAGATAGCAGGCAGGGAGGAAGGTCGGTATCAAGTTAGGTAGGTAAATAAGGAGGTGGTTAGATAAGTAGATAGATAGCAGGCAGGGAGGAAGGTCGGTATCAAGTTAGGTAGGTAAATAAGGAGGTGGTTAGATATATAATCAGGTAGGTAAATAAGGAGGTGGTTAGATAAGTAGATAGATAGCAGGCAGGGAGGAAGGTAGGTAAATAAGAAGGTGGTTAGATAAGTAGATAGATATGCAGGCAGGGAGGAAGGTCGGTATCAAGTTAGGTAGGTAAATAAGGAGGTGGTTAGATAGGTAGATATATAATCAGGTAAATAAGAAGGTGGTTAGATATGCAGGTAGGCAAATAAGAAGGTGGTTAGATAAGTAGATAGATATGCAGGCAGGGAGGAAGGTCGGTATCAAGTTAGGTAAATAAGGAGGTGGTTAGATAGGTAGATATATAATCAGGTAGGGAGGAAGGTAGGTAAATACGAAGGTGGTTAGATAAGTAGATAGATATGCAGGCAGGGAGGAAGGTCGGTATCAAGTTAGGTAGGTAAATAAGGTGGTTAGATAGGTCTGTGTGTAGTTAAGGCAGTTGTATTTTAGGGCTAAATCAAATAGCTCACGTACAGATTATTAACCGGAGATGGTGGAGTTTTGAAATTTCTTTCTTTTTTTTTCAATTTCATAGGGCAGTGCAAGGAAGGCTAGATTAAGTTGGAGGATGCTGGATTCCTATATTTCAAACTGCGTCGACAGAGAAGACCTCTTACAGGTGAAAGAGCGCCTTGATCCAAGGCTTGACAATGACGACAGAAGCCTAGTATTTTTATGAGCTAAATGCTTTTTATGAGGAGGGAAGTGAAAAGTCGGAAAATTTTTACCGTGAAAAGATTTGAGTTTGAGGTGGAGTAAGTAACCGGCAATACTAACAACCACGATTTAAACGAAGAATGGAAAGGCTTTTCGGTGAAGTGTTGCTATTATTGTCGACGTTCGTATCACATCGACAGATATTGTATTGTATGGATATTAGGAATTTCTAGACATTGTAATCTTTATTTTGATACTAAATATAGTCTGAAGAGATACACAGCCACATTTCAATGTGTAATGATGTATGGAACGTGCAAAACCATTGTCCATGACTGAGTTATCCGATTTTCATAAACAGTGCTATCGTTCAGTGCTCCCTTTTACCCTGCCTGAACAACGTGGTAAGGATCATCGGATGTCCCGTAAAGTAACTCTTTCATTCTTTCTAATGTTCGCCGCCGCCTCCTCCTCCGAAACCAATATGTCTCTTTTTCCAGTATGCTGCTAAAAGGAAATCAACAATAATGACAGTAGTGTAAGTATAACTACGGATAGATATACAAAGTACAAAGTATAAGTATAACGAAGAATAAATTTGATAAATGTAAAGTATAAGTAAGATTAGTGTAAGTATAACTAAGAATAGATTAGATAAATGTAAAGTATAAGTAAGATTAGTGTAAGTATAACTAAGAATAGATTAGATAAATACAAAGTATAAGTACATTGGTGGTCCATGTCATGCTTCTCAGCTGCCGTGCATTTCCCATGGGAAAACTAAACCAAAAATATCTGTAAAATGTTGATGATTCTCAAAACCTTTACCTACTCACTGAACGGTTAAATAGCTACTTTATACTAATGGGGTAACTTTTTTCGCTTCATCAAGTGTTTGCTTACGGGCTCTCCTCGTAAGAAGTGTAGGGCCGTCATTTTTGCTTAATTACTGGCGGACACAATTCACCTACAGACATTTTCACTACATTTCCACTTTTAAAACTACCAGAAAGTCATTCACAGGGCTTCTAAGCGAACTTTACCACCCTCGGGTCCAAGTACCTTCTGAGGAGGCCCCTCTTGATTCTTTTTTAAGAACAAAGTAGACCATTGCATGCAAATTTGGGATGTAATATAACCATTTTCTTTCATTCACTACGACTTTGTATTAAGGTGTAAATACAGAACCATTTAATTGATGCAGTTTTTTAACAGTGGGTAATAAACAACGTCTATCACATTGCAATACACAATTGAACCACAGAACACTTCACCATAATATTCAAAATACACCAGACAAAATCTATACCAACCTCGCAGCTGGAAGTCCTCTCTTTGCAATGTCATTTCGGACCTTCTCTCCGACATGCCGATACACTTCGACAATTGTGGTAATAGCTGTTTCCCTAACCTGAGGCAACCCATGAAAACAGAAAAGTCATATCTATTCAGTGAAAAAATATCACGCACAACTAACGTGAAATGGTTACACTATAGTTAGCATTATTAAAAGTTCCCTCCGCGTTTGACCTCAATTTGGCAACAAAGTTGCCACTAAGATGACATTAATTTTTGTCAGGCCACAAAGCAACAGTTGCGTTTCTTTTCTAGACTTTTTGTCGTCGAAGGGCTTAGGAGTACAGCATTTCCTCCACTATAGGACACTTACTACTATACAAGAAATGCTTTCCTTAACACTTCAGAAGAGACGTGATTTGGCACACACAGCACTCAACAGTGCCATAAAAGTTTCTACCGGGCAAAAAGGCCAGTAAGTGTGCTTCTCCGGCCTATAACAGTCAATAAAATATAAGAGCAGAAACGACTCAATGACCAGACCTGTCCCAAGCTTCCACAAACCAATAACTTTCATTCAACATTATTATTCTTACTTACTGTTACTTATTACCCCCTTAAAACAGAGAAAGTTATTAAGACAAATTTATACTTTTGTCTTTTGTAAGGACCTCTCACAAGCCTTACCTTTGCCTCTAAACAGGCAAGAAACCCTTTTGCAAGTTGATTTACCCTCTTACTATAATAGCGCTAAATACTAAGGAATAGGAGACTGCTAAGCCTAAATTCAAATAAATGTACACATCAAAACGGTAGCACTTGGCTAATACGAAGTTAAATATTTACGATCATATTATGCCTTTAAATAACCAAAAGGTCCCAAATGTAGCTCAAGTAAATACACTTACAATGCTCCTCCCGTTATACTCTTAAGGGGTAAAGCTCACCTTCTTTATTAGTTTTATTAACGGGGCGTTAAAGACTGTCTACTCATTTATGAACTTTTCCGACCGGTTATATTTAGTTGGCCGGGCTCAATATTAGTTGTTTTTATTTGTTTTGTGCCGTAAGATTTGAAAGGCCTTCAGGGTGTTGGAAACAGTTAAGGACTCAGAGAGATTAGATTTGTTTACAGGCAGTTATCTGCAGTGCAGTGGAAATGAGTGCAATATTTCGTATGATATTGACTTTAAATGTTATGATAAATTATGTACATCTACCTTGTCCCGTGATTTTAATGCCAGGTTGGTTATTCAATCAGCCTTTACAACCTTAAACAACAGTGTCAATTCAATAACTGATGCCAAAATTGCACGGTATTTGGTTGTAAGAGTCAAGTTTGAATCACGATTGAGATAAATTTCCTTTTCTTCAAAATATTTTCTATGATTAGGGCTAGATGATGTTCTAGATGATATTGCAGATGATGGGCCAGATGATGGGCCAGATGGCGAACCTTCCATTATCAAATCATCAGCCGCAATGGTTACTCTTCAAAATTGCATAAAGCAATAAGTAGATATCCACCAGTAGAAGACTGGGAGAGGAAATGGCATTGGGAGAAATAAAAATGTCACTATATAGCATAATTGAAGAACAACACGCTGCTATAGTTATAGTCGTTGCAGCCTGCGTCGTCAGTTCTTGGAATTGACACATTTGTATTTGATGAAAACAGGAAGAACTTGCTGGGGGAACTTGCTGGGTGCTATGTGATGTCCAAAACTGATTTCTGTCTTCATTCTTAGATCACCATATTTTGGAGCTAAAGTCATGTCAGTTGGATCATTGTTACAGGATCATGATTCGGCGTAAGTTTGGAAATCCATATTTCCTGTTTGTTTTTCAGGAGTATGTATGTTTGGGGTGGAAGGGGGGGTCTTGCTGTCAATACTAGATCTTCGTATTTCTTAACCAGACCTGTCAACTTTTTGAAATAAAAATGCGTGAATATATATAATATATGTCTGACATGATATCATTCATTCATTGATATGTTCATTTTAAGATTCTCTCTGATTGTGATCAATCAATTGCGTCATTGCAACTAATGGATTATTCCATACTTCACCAGCTTTTTTCCCAATAGTGATGGATGTTTGCTTCGTTTTTCTCTTCGCCGAAGAAGCACTCTGAGCACCCGCATATTTCGCGCTGGGGGGCAATGATCTGTTCTTGCTTTTTTCCAAGGAATCAAATGCAATTTTATCTTGTTTGAATGGTAGTCAGTTGGTCAAGGTGCGTTAACACGATAGTTTTTAAGTCGTCTTCTTCTTCTTCTTCTTCTTCTTCTTTTTCTTCTTCTTCTTCTCCTTCTTGTTCTTGTTCTTCTTCTCCTTCTTCTCCTTCGTGTTCTTCTCCTTCTTCTTCTTCTTCTTTCTTTCTTTTGGTCATCCATTGTCGTTAAACGATGGTGATGCCATGACGTATTGCTTTCTCCAGAGTGCTCTATCGTTCATCACTCCCATCATATCAGTGTCGTCCAGTTGAATTTCTTCCTTGATGAGTTGCCTCGTGGTGCTGTGTGGTCGGCCAATTTTCTCTTTCCTTCAGTGTTAAATTTAGCTAAGAAAGACATTTCCTTATTTACAATTTACTTACTAACTTTTCTTTAAAATGGGTGAAAATTAGCTGCGAAGTTTCATGCGTGCGTGATTCGCAGGGGCAGAACGCGTCCCACTGGAAGTGGCAGTTGCTAAATGCGGCAGCAATCTCTGAATCTCATTGCGTACTAGTGTGTCAGAAGGAAATGAAAAAAAACCCATGGTTAGTATATTGAACAGTAAAATGTCTTTAAAAAGTGGTATTTATTTCAATTTTTAGCACATCTTTGAAGAGGACACATATTTCATATACTTCAGGAATTTTACTTTAGCATAATAGCGAAAGTACAAATAATAGCAAAAGAAAACTCTTTATACGCTATAAAGAAGAGCGGTTTTAGCCGAGCTAGTCAAAACTTATTAGTCGCTGCTCCTCCTAAAACTTGTCGGACAGAAAGCTCTACCAGGTCACGTGTTAATTGAAAGGAGAGTACGCATGTTTGGCGAAAGGAATGATGTCGTGCGTCAGATGCATTTTTTATTACTTTTGTACAACCTTGAAACCTCACAATGCAATCGAAGTTATTTGGATAGAATTTTTTGCGAGAGTTAATACCAGTTACGTTTAATCACAGTTATTTCTTTGGAATGGAAAACCCCAGAGAACTATTTACTAGAAAAAAATTATACTAGTATGGTATTAACTCACAAAAAAATCTATCAAAATAAATACTTGATACATCACGGTTAAGGGTGAAAGTGTTGCCGCCTAGTTTTTATTTGAGACAGCATCTAGTTTTTTTTATGTAATTGATGATTGTTTGTTAATAGACGTACCAGTTTCATTTAAGCTCTGAGTTCTTGGTCCAAGCTGGTGAGCATCTGATTCGGCATCCAGGGGCTCTTCTTTGATTCTAATTCCTGGCAACAGCAGACTTTTCTCATAACTGGGTAATGCAGCAGGTAATTTGGTCTTTTCAAGATTCCTCTTGGATAGTGACAGAAGCCGTAGCAATACATGTACGAGCCAAGAAACTGCAGAAAGGGAAATATACAGTAAAGACACTAAAACTATTCCGAAACAAATGCGATGGTAAGGCATGCCAAGTTCAGAATTCATCCGACGTCACTTAATTTATTTATGAGTTTCAATTACGTTGCGCCTAGATAGATTTAATTGAGGCAACATTCGAACTGGACTCTACGACGAACCTTGAAAGATTGAGGCTTATATGACGTTTACTTCTTTCCGAAAAGATCAAGGTTCTGATAAAAAAGATGCCCAGACAGATGCAACTGTTTCTGTTTCTGAGAAATCGATTCAGTACTGCTTCTCAGTGGGGGGTTTTGAAGGGCGAAAATGACTAACCGAGGCCCTGCGTCCTGGAAGCACCTGGAACACTGAACCAACCAGTCAAACAGAAACGTATGTGTAAACTTGGCATTAGAACGGGTTTGAAAAGCTAAAGTCGACATCTTTCACTAGAATCACGGCAAATCGAAATTGCAAGAGGCCACGTTCACCATAAAGTCACCGCTGCGGCAAACACAGAATTCGACACAGTTTCATTAAATACAAAATTATGTTTATAAGTTAATTTTAACCTCTCAATGGGGTATTAGGAGAATGCCCGTAAATCTTCAAATGTTTAGTTAAAATTAAAGAAAATACCTGTCAGCAGTTAAACGATCCCACATCCTTTGGAGTCAATGAAATATACGTATCCTGAATAAACCGTTGAAGTTTTAATTTAATAAAGTTATCAAATCAAATTGTCTTCAAAACATATTGAGGAAGTTAGTTGTTGAAATATCTCCGAGCAAAAAGACAAAAAGGTTGGATTATAGATCGGCTGCATCCCTAAGGTATCGTGTACATACATCGATTTATATGTGAATATAATAAACGATATTTTCAGAGCGCTGTAAGACACGTTGACCTTTTCCTGCATAAATTCTCTGTTATGAGCCCCCCAAAATATGTGTGACTCAGACATTCTACTGCATAAACCAAAAAGGCACCTTTATTTCTCAGTAGATAGTAAAGCAATGTTATAACAAGTCAATTGTGTTGTGTAATCCGTAATGTGCTATGATGAATGAGTTTCCACAAGTTTTGTTTCCACCAGTCTATTTCCTCCCTCCATGTCCATGTCCGTTAAAAGACGAGCGCCATTTTGAAGCTGAACAAGAAGTTGATCCCTTGAAATAAACCATAAAAGTTACCCTTGCAGCAATATGTTATTGCAACAATCCCGTTATTACTGAGTCCTTAAAGTGGGGATGTACTAGTTGTTAATAGGCATCCATATACAACCTTTGGCTTGCTATGTTTCCTCCTGGTACTCTTCACGTTTTTTAACATACGGAGTGAACAATATTGTTCAACAAATTCTGTTGATAAATGTGCTTGCTTTCTAAAGTCAAAACGCTATTGTAACAGTTGGCATAATACTTGAGATTTTAACTAGATCTCAGTACAGAGCAGACACGTTAATGTCAGCTTGAAAGGTGTAACGTCGCTATTGTGGTAGGTGCTTGGTTAGTGAGATTCACAACAAAAGATATAACTCGGTCACTTCTTTCTATTGAAGAAACTATGACTCTCTAACAGTTTTTTAGTCGCCATGCCTACAACTCTTCAAAATTGCACAATTTTTACCTACAAAACACCAATTACAAAACACGTCATTTCAATGTGAGATGTGATAGGTTTTAAAAAATTGAAGGAGTGATTGGAATTTAGATTTTACTATTTGAGTTGTAGCTAGTATCAAGATAAAGACCACTACCTCATTGTTAGAAGAGTGCTTTAAGGAATAATAATCTATCATTACAAGTGCACATATCTGTGCAATGCATACGCCCGTAGGGACCAATGTTTAGATTCGGAAATCGTTCTATTAGAAGAAGGACCGTGCCGCAACGGTGATTAAACCGCTGTTTGTAAGATTGTCGATCTTAAAGCTGGTCTTTACACTTGTGGTGATTAAAACTAAGAGGTGGGCATACAATGCATACAACTTTAAAAACCATTTTTCAAGTGCTTAACATTCATACTGCTTTATGCTCAAATTCCTGTGCCCCCACTAGGCATTGTCGTTGGTTTTAGAGAACATAGACTTTTATATTCAATTAAAGAGTGCTCTTAGCCAAACATGTGTTGTCGCTTAAGCCAAATAAACTCAGAAATATCTTTAACAATATGTGGTTTATCGATACATTTCTTAAAGCATGTAAGTCATCCCGCATTTGCTACCAGTTATCTCCCTCTCTTCTTGTGGATGGGCACTTCTTCACTTCTACGCAGCCTGGTTTTTACATCCGATACGGCATTGGCCCCAAACAAACGAAAATCTCATATAATGAATTATTTTGAACCCTCAGTCAAGATTATTTCTATCGAGAGTCTAGTGTGGTTGCAATAATTTACGGTGGGTCAACATCATCACGTTCATTACCCTGGAGGGGGGTCCATTTGCAAGGGCATGGCCAAATTATTTATGGTCAGTTTAGTGTAAAGTATCCATGGTGGAAGTATCCATTTGGTAGAGTGATCATTATGAATCTATTTTCCTAACTATAACACGAGTCGTTCTATAGAGCTTCTATATATCCACTTATATTAAGAAGTGCCAAACAATTGTAGAAACTCGTTATTTAACATGGGACAAAATCATCATGTGACTCAGCTTCCAATTGAACCAGATTTAGCAGTAGCATGTGAAAGTATTTTCAGTTATGAATGTCAGAGATGTCAGTTATGAAAAGAACACTAGAGAAATAGAAAATGTGTCACCACCGGGGGACCAATCCGTGACCCGCGGTTTCGCGGCGTGCGCTCTACCAACTGAGCTAGGTGACCTCCGATGTTAACATACTCTATTTCTCTAGTCGCCACATTAGTTCCCAATCATCCACCGGTGGACATCGACGTCCAGCTCAACGCAATTGGAGACCACCCGATCTACGCCATGTGACTTGACCAGGGAGGACTGCCATCCGGCTCGTCTATCTGCGCAAAGCCCATTGAAAGTTAGAAAGTATCATCCCCGGTGGTGACATATTTTCTATTTCTCTAGTGTTCTTTTTTATGGATTTCAGTCCTTTGTTACAATATTAACTTGGTCTAAAGCTAACTGTGACCAAACGTAAACGTTATCTTGCCAGCGTTTGCACGGCCGTCCACGTCTTTTCATTCCTTATACCGCCTCTTTTAGACATATCTTAGATAACCCAATTTCGGACCTTTTGATATGCCTAAAGAGTTTTAGTACCTTGCTCTTGATAACTGGAGTGACTGCAGTCATTGTTATAATCGTGAGGAATTTTTTAATTGGGACAAAATACTTGTGTGTTTTTCAAATGGCTTATTGCCGTAGTTGCAAAATGCAAACAACTGTCCCAAATAACGGGGTTTAGAAATAGCGTCTTTTTGTCCTCATTAACGCTGACTGTTGTTTACCACGGTCACTGATACTATCTCATGGTGAACTTTTCCAGCGGTTCATGACCGTACGACTACTACATTTATTGGCCTCAGTAAGATATCAGTTATTAAAAATGGCCTCCCTCTCTTTAAATAGTAGTAGCATTGTAGTGTCTTGATCCCCACTACGTCGCTGTGGTCGTTGTGATAATTCACAGGTCTTGTGGTAGACGTTCCAGCCTTATTACCGTGCATTTGAGCAAGGTATCAGTTCTACTGTGCTTTATTTTACGTGTGCATCGGCACAGATCTAGACATAGTTGCAGTGGGAGTAATAATGATGCTTCATTTAAACAATCAGTTCGAAACAGAGCACTTGCTCGCGTCTTAAAGTATTGTGCCTTGCATACACTTCTGGTAACATGTCTCTCAGTTTTTGTCTACTAAACCTCAAACCTCGGCTACGAGCTTCCCCTGGCCAGATCGGTGAGCTACTATTCCCCTCAACAGTTTTCTATGCCCTGTCGAATTTCGTTGTGTTGTAAATGATGAAATACCAAATGATGGTTGGATCTTTGATCTCTTTGCTTGACACATTATTAATAGTGTGATATTTGTTTTATATCAACAGTTTGTAATCAATTCTTAATGAAAAACGTTTTTTGATTTTTTTTTCAGGCGTTTTAAAACTTGTCCTTCCTGAATTTGAGGCCTCGAGTTGCTTAGCTTGTTGAATAGATTTTGACCAAATCGAGGCCTCACATCTAAGCAACTGAGTTGCTTAGAAAAAAACAACGTGAAATGACCAAGCAAGCATCACCAGTGCACTTTCACATGAATTAGTAGGTTTCGTGCACTTAAATGCACAGCTAGCATGCACTTTGACTTCAACAATTATCTTGGAGTGCATTGATTTAAATGCATATTTTATGTACATGTGACCCTAATTACGTTGGTAGAATACTTACACTTGGTTTTTATAAGCAACTCCATTTTCGGGGTCAGGCCTCGAGTTGCTTATCAAGTTTCCAAAATTAGGCCTGGAGTTGCTTAAGTAGTTGCTTAGGTATCACCGCAGGTTATCGTCAAATGTCGTTTTGCTGTCGGTTCACAAAATGCAACCCCTGGCAGTTGTGTATTTAACACCTTCATGCCACTTATTGTGGTCTAAGGAGGGTGGAATGCCGTTTTGCAGGCATTTTAAATAGTTTCCCTCCTGAATTCGAGGCCTCGAGTTGCTTAGCTTGTTGCTTAGATTTTGGACCAAATCAAGGCCTCACACCTAAGCATCAGAGTTGCTTATAAAAAAACAATGTGTAGCACCTCCAAGACAAAAGTTTCTGCAGTTCTTCCTGTCTTTTCCTTACCAAGGGAAAAATTACTTGACAAAACATGGAGAACCTCAAGACCCCAGACCCTAGTAACTGCAGTTGTTTCAGGGGAGATAATGAAAGGGGAAAACCTGTCTGGCTCTAGCTCTGAGACAATCACGCTGACAGCGAAGGACTAAAAATAAATAAACTAAAGTTTTTGCTTTTATAGCTTTTATAGAGCTAATTGTTTTGCTCCATGCATTAGAAGGCTGTTGTGCATAACACTGGGGAACAAATTTACATAACACTGGGGACTCAAATAAGCGCCTAGGTCCGAATAAGCGACAAGGTTTGGACACCAAAGAAGTGGATGCAGCAGCTCCAGAGTTTACGCTTTTAGATGATGATACAGACGACGATGAAGACGTATTGATTGATTGTTAGATTGATTGATTGAACGTTATGTTTCAATCTATTCTATAGAAAGATCATGTATCTTTTGTTATCTGTTTTTCCTTTTCTTAATAAGCGCCCAGGTCCGAATAAGCGACAAGGTCTGGACACCAAAGAAGTGGATGCAGCAGCTCCAGAGTTTACGCTTTTAGATGATGATACAGACGACGATGAAGACGTA